>JAJJWX010002879.1:0-1200000 GCA_023529315.1 Papaver bracteatum
GGTTCAACTACATGCCGGTCCGAAGTTAATTTGGTAGTAGGCTAGTGTCTGTAGCGCTTTATCTGATGTGTGTTCAATCTGGACTAGGTCCCGGGTTTCTCGCATTTGCGGTTTCCTAATCAACAAAATTCTGGTGTCTGTGTTACTTCTTTTCCGCATTATATTTTGTTATATAATTGGAATAATCATGAGTTGTGTCGTTGTTCAATCAATTAGAATATCCAACCTGTTGGTTGTTGATTTAAATTGATTGACACTTGGACATTGGTCTTTGGTACCATCCGTTAAGTTATCTCTCTTAATAATCGCTCACATATTTCTATGTTTGATTTGCTTGAGTAAATCATAATATGAGATTGAGATAATACTCCTTGAGATACTTTACTCATTGATTGAGTCTCAATTGTCTAGTTGATTCTCTAGAAAGTATACTTCGGAGTTTGTCCATGCAGATTGACAATCGAAATATTGGGTGTGGTTGTTAGACCCGCATTTTTAATTGGTATAGAGCAGAAAACACATTAAAGACCTCATAAGTCCGTGTTTGATGATCTCGATATGGACGAGTCTATCTCTAACAACGTACTGTTCATAACAGATGATTTTAAAGCTTGATTCTCCCAGAGAACATGTCACATCTAAGTCAATATCTAGAACCCTGTGGAACCGTCGATAATCGCAGTGTCCTAAGAAGAGCAGTTGGATGAACTTTCTCGATGAAGGTGACTCAGAATGTTGATAGAGATGTCGATGAGGAAGTCTCGGGAGAGTATGTTAAAGGTTTTGAATTCGTTTAGAAAAGAAGAAGATGACTACTTCTCGTGTCGCACCTCTTTCCGACCCTCTCTGTCGTAAAACAAGAAATTGAAGATGTTATGCATGGTGTTTTCAGATTCGAACTCGCTACAACAGATCGAATCCTGAAGGATTCTGAGGAAAACCTACGTATGAAGTCACTTGAATGTGATAATGTTTATCAAAAGTATTTCTTGTTCGGAAGAGAAACTTGGAGTAACTAAGCAAGGATTAACTCTCAGCAAGCAAGTTTTGTTGACGGAGAAAGCGCTTATCTCAGCTCAGAAAAAACGCCTTGAGGTACGATTTGGCCTGCTATTCCTGATAAATCAAGATGTTGGAAGATGACTTGAAAAAGTTCAATACTAGTTCAAGCAAATTAACCACTATGCGCAGAGCAAGTAAAATCATCGTGATACACGAGATTGGGCTATAGGGAATAGATGCTCCAGCATTGGCAAAGAGGGTAAAATTTGTCAAGGCTAGTGATTCTTCTTCTACAAAAGGTTTCCAATCGATGGCAAAAGTGAAATACCTTCACCGCGCTAAAGTTCAAAAGAGGTCAAAGTATATCAACTTCCAAAGTCAAGTACACACGCGACTTGAGGTAAGAACATTCCTTATGTTTGCCACTATTGTGGAATAATGGTCACCTTGAAAGGAGATGTCATGTTATGATAAGGAATGAGAAACTTCATGATGTTCAAGAAAGTTATCATTCACCATCAAGAACTTCTTGAGTTTTTACTAATTCTATTGAGGGTGTAGTTGTAGATTATTCTGCAACTACAGTTGGGTCAAGAGAAGTTTTTTGTGTTTGACAATCGATTGGAGTTCTGCCATTAGGAACAATTCACGAACCAAGTGTGTTTCCTAACTTTTGTTTTGTAATTTCATCTATGGCACATAGAAGAACAAGGCATGTTGGAAGCTCAAGCCATCAATCTAGGGATGAGTCCTTCTATGATCCTAGTATCTTTGCTAGGTTTGTCAACCCTGGTGCTCGTGTACTTTACTTAGAATATAAGAACAAGCAACCCATCTGTGAACGATACTATAATGCTTCTAGAATTAAAGTATATGATATGTATGATTTTTTCAAAAACCATACATGGGGTATAGTTCACAGATCTCTGGGGACTGTTCGCATTGAGATGGTTGCATAATTTTATGCCAACATCCATGAGGAAAACTCCATCAATTGCTCTTTTAATACCATTATAGGAGGTGTCACATTTACTGTGGATCGCTTTATTATTGCTTATCTTCTAGATGTGACTGTTGGAGGCACTAAATTTCCTCCTCTTGAGAATGAAAGATTATCTTCTGAAGTGTTGTCCAATCGACTCTTTAATAAAGACCTTTCTCGGAGTGATGGAAAGATCAATGTTAAAGGAGCTGGATTGTTTCTCAAAAAAGATGCTAAACTTATTGTGGTAAACTTGATGCCGAGCACTATTGACAACAAGTTATGGAGAAGGGGTCTCACTGAATTTGTCTATTATATTGTTGAAAGAAGAAGTATTGATTTTTGTGGACTTATTATTGATTAAATGATAAGCGTGAAACACACTTCAAGAAAAATTCCTGGCTTTCCTTGTCTCATTTCAAGAATATATGCTCACTCCAATGTTACTCCTTTTAGCTATGATGTTGGAGGACCAACTTTTCTGAGTATGTCAAGCATTGAGAAGATGAAGCATCATGCAACCAGAAACTCCGCAAGTACTTCAGCTGCTGCCAAACTCACTCGTCTTCATGAGGAAAATGACGTTCTTAGAGTAGACTATACTGAAAATGCTTGTCCAGAGCTGATAAAAAAGTTCTATGAGATCAAAAGAGACTATTATGGGAGGAGTGATTAATTTCTGAACTGAATTTGATGGTGTTTACTTTATCTGTTGAACTTCTTATGTTGAACTACTTTTTAGTTGATGTTTTTAATTGCTGTAATATCTTTCATGTTTAGATTTGAATGACTGTTTCTTTCAATTAAAACTGCTATATGTGTTAGATCCATAAGAAGTACAGATACTTGTTCAAAAGTTATCTCTATTATGTCGATATGAATGTATTGATGAAAGATAGAATGAACTTTTGACATTGCAAAAGTTAAATCCTTTTATGTCATGCTTTGATAAAAATAAAGGATAAAACTTTTGTTTACAAATAGTGATAGAAAATAGAATGAATCCTTGTCTATTTCACAGTATTTGGTCGATCTACGATCCACAATCTTTGTGCATATACTGTGTTGTTCCATAAGGTTTTTTATGTTGAGCACAATCGACTGAGTTGATCATTCTCTTATGTTTAACTTAGTTGTTGCTCCGTAAGGTTCCCTATGTCTAACATGACCAACTAAATTAATCATTCTCTTTTGGTCATTTTAGTTGTTGCTCCGTAAGTTTCTCTTATGTTGAGCATGACCAATTGAATTGATCACTTTCTTGTGGTTAATTTGGTTGTGTATTTTAATTGAATTAATCGTAAGTTTTCTTGTGATTAATTTGGTTGTATTTGTTTTCGATTGAACAAACTATGGGTTCTCTTGTGGTTATTTCAATTGAATTTTTTGGATACAAATTCATGTTTTCATGTGATTTGGTTATTCAAAGAAATCCTTCTTTTCTTGTGAAAGTAAGGTCGCTTTTGTTGTTCCTTTGGGATGACATTTTATGGGGGAGAGTTCTTTTGAACTTGTGCTTAATTGCCAAATCTTTGTGGGGAGTGAGGCTGTGGAATTTTTAGGGGTTATCTTGTATCTTTATTAACTTCTTAATGAATGCATTTAGCTTCGGCTTTATGATTGCATCTAAATTTGTTGGTTTGCTAATACACCTTTTGGTCATGATATATCTCCGTGAATTTCATTAGGATCCCACTAATGTTCGTACCTTTGCCAATTTTTTTGACAAAAAGGGGGAGAATTAATGTGTAGTTCACACTACAAATACATATCGTTTACGGATCATTATGTAAGGAGGAGTGGTTTTCATGTTAAGATATGTATTGACTAAGGGGGAGTGATGCATATCACCATAGTGTTATTGTCAAAGTTGTGATACAATTGAACTTTGATGTTGTGTAATAATACTATGACGTTGTATAACAATGATTGAGAGCATTTTGTTTTCTCATTGTTATAGCTACGGATCTTCAACAACTGTGATGCTGAACTTACAACCTTTAGGATCATGGAGTACTTGGAAGTGACGAAGATTTCGAGTCGCGTTGAAGATGCCAAGGAGATCAAGTGGATAAGAAGCTACATTTTTTATCTTTTTGTAATCCATATTTATTGATAGTTTTGTCACTAAAATTAACAAAGGGGGAGATTGTAAGAGCATTGCTCGGCCGAACTCGCATGCGTCGCTATCTCAAGCATGTTTGTCAATATTAGTGATCAAAACTATAAGTCTTAATTTCTAGCCTATTTGTAGATGTCTAGGACTAGGACATAGATAGTGTAGTTGAGCCTAAATCTCTCGACATTCATCTCTTGAAGACGAAGAACTACTAAGGGGAGCTTGTGGAACTTCTTTGACAAAAGGTATGTGGAGACTTGAACTTATCTATCACTTAGAAAGTCTGTTTTTACTATCTCCTATATTAATACATAAGTCGTGGTATGATATAGTTTTCTTTATACACATTTGAGATTTCGAGCTGAGTATATCTCGCTTACATATTTCTCAAAATATGTGTTGGTAAGCTTTCGCTTCGACCAAGTTCATCTTATATCATGAGAAAATTATCGACTAACATCTTACATGGTTTGTGTGATATAATCATTTGGTGTAAGACTTGGAAGGTTTCAATAATGATTATTTCAATATCTTGAAAATTGTGTTGATGCTAATAGTGTGTGAAAACGGCTATTGTCATTATAGAAGAATGTTTCAATGATTGAAATAAAGAATTGATGATGTAACCATCTTTGGATATAAGCATATATAGTTTGTTCGCACATTAGTGTATAAGTCCATAAACTGGGAGCCAAGAGTATGCATATGTGTGTGTATGAAATTGGTGAAGGAGACAAGTTCGAGAACTTTCGCTGAGTTTGGTTTTGGCAAAACTCTTAACTAGTCACCTTAAGTATGCGTACTCATACGCATACTGGCGGAAGTTTTTGAACCAAAACTTTCTGCTGAGTTTGGAAACTTTACAAACTCAAAACCGGTTACTTAATTATGCATACCCATACTCATACTTAAGCAGGCTACTTTGTCAAGTCGGTTAGTTCATGGACTTAAACATTTAAATCATAAGGAATGCAATCTTTGCAAACTGTGGCTATAATGTTCATGATTGATTCAAGTGAATCAAACCGATTTGATTACAATTATGTTTTCTAAACAATTGAACAACTCTTAACTAGTTTCATTTGAGTTATTTGAACTAGTTATGGTTAGGATGAATAAGGTTGATATGAGAGTAATCATATGGCTAACCTTGGTTAACTATTTGTGAACCAACATGGTGTACACGTTTAGGTACGGTCACATAAACCTAAATGAGGGTAAATTTCATTTGTGTATAACAATCTAAGTTCGATCTAACGGTTGAAATATATTAGCTTGGTTGAATAAGGTTTTTCATCTAACGGCGATTATTGAATGCTTTGTTACCAAGGTAACTTAGATTGCAAACCCTAATTTGAAAACTATATAAAGGAGAACTCTAGCAACTGGGAAAGGTAATCCCCACACCTCCTGTGTGTTACTAGTTGCATAACTAGAGTCGATTATCCTTTCACCTTAGGTTTCTTCTTGATACCCCGTAGGTGAACGACTTGAAGACTTCATTGGGATTGTGAAGCCATACCCAACTATTATTTTTATAGTTTCGTGATCTGATCATCTTGTTTCTATCGTGTTGAGTGCAATTAAAATAATTGGCTCGAGATTTTATATATCCGATAGGCAAGATGGAAAAGTAATGACAAACAAACTTCGTCTCATCGTTTGTGATTCCACAATAACTTGTTTCGCTAGTCGATAAAGTTTATCGTGAGGTGATTGATAATACTAGGCTGTTCTTTGGGAATATAAGTATGATTTACCAATTGGCTCCTGTTTACCTTGATTTATCAATAGACGGAACAATCTGAAAAAGCGGGGGTCTAACAACCACACTCAATATTTCGATTAGCAATCTATATGGACAACTCCGAGTTACCTTCTAGAGAATCAACTAGACAGTCAGACTCAATCAATATAAAAAATCTCAAGGAGTTATTATCTCAATCTCTCAATTTGATCTTTGCTCAAGCAAATAAAATCTGCGAGTCTTTATTAAAGAGAGATAACTTGGATGGTTCCAAATACCAATATCCAAGTGTCAATCAATTTAAATCAACAACCAAAAAGGTCGGATATTCTAATTGATTGAACAACGCAAAACCTGTATTACTTCAATTATACAACAAAATATAATGCGGAAAAAAAATAACAAAGACACCAGAATTTTGTTAACGAGGAAACCGCAAATGCATAAAAACCCCGGGACCTAGTCCAGATTAAACATATATTGTATTAAGCCGCTACAGACACTAGCCTACTCAAACCTAACTTCGGTCTGGACTGTAGTTGAACCCAATCAATCTCACACTGATCCAAGGTATAATTATGCTCCTACATCTCTGATCCTAGCAGGATACTATATACTTGATTCCCTTAGATGATCTCAACCAAGAGTTGCTAAGACCCAAAGTCGAAGACTTTAATAAACAAATCTGTATCACACAGAAAAGTCTACAGTAATAGATAAATTTATCCCCCAAGAATAAACCTACAAGTTTTGTTCTGTCTTTTGATAAATCAAGGTGAACATGAACCAATTGATAAAACTAGACTTATATTCCCAAAGAACAACTCATTTTTATAAATCACCTCATAATAGTCCTAATCGACACGGCGAAAAAAGATATCGTGGAATCACAAACGATGAGACGAAGTGTTTGTGACTACTTTTATATCTTGCCTATCAGCGATAGAAATCTCAAGCCAATTATTACAATTGTACTCGTACGATAAAAACAACAAGATCAGATCACACAACTACGATAAAAGTAGTATCGGTCTGGCTTCATAATCCCAATGAAGTCTTTAAGTCGTTAACCTGGTTTTAGAAGAAGAAAAACAAAGGTTAAAGGATAATCGACTCTAGCTTAGCATAACTAGTATCACACAGAATGTGTGGGGATTAGGTTTCCTAGTTGCTAGAGTTCTCCCTTATATAGTCTTCAAATCAGGGTTTGCAATCAATGTTAGCTTACTAACAAAGCATTCAATATTCATCGTTAGATGAAAACCTGATTAGATTCAAGCTAATATTTATCAACCGTTAGATAGAATACATATCTTGTTACACACACATGTAATGCACGTTTTTAGGCTTATGTAACCGTACCCAAACTTGTACATTAGTTGGTTCAACAATAGTTAACCAAATGGTTATCCATATGATAACTTTCATATCAACCATATTCTTCTTCACCATAACTAGTCCAAATGACTCAAATGAACTAGTTAGATAGTTGTTTAATTGCAAGGAAATCTCATGTTATACACAAGACACAATCGAAGCAAAAACGATGTGATTCACTCGAATCGTTTCATGAACTATAAAGCCACGGTTTGCAATATCATTCCTTAGTTTATTAAGATAAGTTCACAAACATCGTTTTTAGACATAACCTACTCAAGTTCGCGGACTTAAGTTCTCGGAAGGAGTTCACAAACTCCAGCAGAAATTCTCGGGTTCGAGAACTACGCCAGTTCGCGGACTGAAGTTCACGTACCACTCCGGTTTCACTTGATCAACAATATTCGCAAACTTTGGTTCAAGCAATAAGGACTTATACATATATGTATTTCCACAACAATCCTTATATCCACCAACGGTTATATTGTCTAAACTCTCATTTCAATCATTGAAACATTCTCAAAGGGCGTTATATAGTTGTTATTCACAAGCTATTTTTCGTCAGAACGATTTCCAAAATGATTGAAACATAACATGACTTTCGTCACTAGGTAAAGATGAATTTGGATAAAGCGAAAGCTTTACCAACACATATTTTGAGAAATAGATAAGCGAGATATACTCAGCTCGAAATATCATATGTGTATAATCTTAGTCTATATAGTAATACGACTTTTATCTTAAGATAAGAGATAGAGTAAATAGACTTTTGAGTGATGGATAAGTTCAAGTCTCCATATACCTTTTAGTCGATGAACATCCACTGGTTCCTTGAGTAGTCATTCGTCTTGTATGATGATTTCCATGGAGTTCTTAAGCTCAACTACACTTTATATCCTAGTCCGAGACCTTAGATATAGTAGAATAGAAATCAAGACTTTATAGTTTTGATCACTAACATTGACAAACATGTATGAGATAGCAACGCATGCGAGTTCGACCGAGAAGTGCTATAACAGTCTCCCCCTTTGTCAATTTTAGTGGAAAAACTGTTAATACATATGGAATACAAAAAATATATAAATAAACTTTGTAGCTCCTGTTCCACATGTCTAATCTTCAACATTACTCGAAATCTTCGTCACTTCCAAGTAGTCCAATGATCCCAAAGGTTGTAAGTTTAACATCATCGTTGTTGAAAATCCATAGCTATAACAACGAGAAAACAAGAGTTCTCAATCATTGTTACAGTGTCATAGTATCATTACACAGCGTCAAAGTCCAATTGCATCACAACTTCAACAACAATACTATGGTGATACGTCACTCCCCCTTAGTCAATACTCCATCTCACATGGAAACCACTCCCCCCTAACATAGTGATCCGAAAACCATATGTATTTTTAGTGTGAACTATATATTAATTCTCCCCATTTTTTCAATAAAATTGGCAAAGGTACAAGAACGGGATCCTAAGGAAATTTCTGTAAGAGACATTTCATGACCAAAGGTAAATGTATATCATATTGTTTAGATGCAATCATAAAGCCAAACCTAAATGCATTCATCAAGGAGTTCATAAAGATACAAGATAACACCTACAATATTCCACAGCCGCACTCCCCACAAAGATTTGGCAATTAAGCACAAGTTCAAAAGAACTCTCCCCCATAAAATGTCATTCCCAAGGGAACAACAAGAGCGACCTTAATTTCAAAAGAAAAGAAGGATTTCTTTGGACTTCAACAAATATCATACAAGTATGAATTTGGAATCCAAAAAGAAATATTCAATCAAATTAACGTAAGCGAACCAAGATTAATTTGACCAAATATGCTCAACACAAGTAAACTTATGGAGACTTAATAACTCGATTAGATTAATCACAAGAGAACCCATAATTAATCTAACCGAAATAAACAAATTAAACTAATCACAAAAGAAATCAATTTAATCGTTTATACTCACATAAGAAAATCTATGGAGCGATGAATAAGTTAATCATAAAAACAACCAACCCAGTCGAAAATGCTCAAACATAAGACAAACTTACGGAGTCATAACTAAATAATCACACAAGATTATTAATTTAATTCAATATACTCGACGTAAAGTACCTTACGGAACACAACTAAGCTAATCACAAAAATAATCAACTTGGTTGTCTAGTGCTCGACATGAGACACAATACAGAGTCTCACAATAATACACAAAATATGGATCAGGGAAGATCAATTACTGCGAAATATACAAGGATTCATTCTATGTTTCCATCACCATTTGCACAATGAAATACAATAGACATAATCCTTGAATCACAAAAGATTTTAACCTATCTTACATCAATAATTGACAATATAGGCTTAACTTTTGTGTTTGTCAAAAGTCTATTCATTCTTTTATCCATACTTGCATATCAATTCATGGACGACTTTACTTTTGAAAAATTATGGGACAATCAGGTTCACGGACGTAAACACACATATCCCATGACAATATTGCAATATATAAAATCATAAAGATTAATACTGCAAACATCATCTTCCAAACAAGTTTAGAATTTAAACCAATAAATCTAAAAACAAGAAGATAAAAACTTTGGACATAATTATGTGTAATCATTATAATGGCTATTCCAAACACTAGTTATTCTTCTGAAAAAAATAATAAAAATAGAAGATTTACTAGGCAAAATAAGAAACTACTCATCACCTTCATTGTAAACACTCCAAGATGCTTGAATAGTGTTCAACTCTTCCTTGATCTCAGGAAACTTTGTTGCAACCTAAGATAATTGTTCTTGAACACACTTCACTCTTGAATTTACCTTGCACACTCCCTTGTGAATTTTTTGAAGAAGACTCAAGGTGGTAGGGTCACAACCATTAAGTGAAGCATCTCTTTGTCTTTTGCATATATTTTCCCTTATGTGTCTGAAGGTACATGGACGAACTGGTTTGGGAACCCCAAGAATGTTGCCAATAGAATCAAAACCACAGTCATGGCAGATTTGACTAATAAAGTAAGGATAGCCTAACATTTTGATGGGAGACGTCATTGAGATCATTTGAGAGATAATGAATCCACAAACTCATGACTCTATCAAGAATTCTCAATTATGGAGGGTAAAGATTAGGGATACCAAGTTTTCCAAATGCCATCAATGCAATACTAAGATCATTAGTAGGAAACTTCCCTTGATTCCAAGCTACCTTCTTGCCACAAAGCACAATAGAGATATCATCACATGATGGACGTTTATCACTCGGTCTAGGGAGATGCACGTTTCCCAATAGAATATTGATAATCTTCGAAATTAACTCTCTATCAACAAGAAACCTTTTTTCTATTTACCATGGACATGAATTCCATCTTATTAAGATCAACATCATGAATGTTGGCATAGAAAATTCTTGTGAAAGAATCAAACCCTTGACCAAGACCATCAAAGATATTTCCAAGATTGAATTTATTAAAGCAAGCTAAATCCTCATCATGTCCACTAGAGATAACCAATTTCTTTTCTAAGATAAAGCCTTTAGATGAAATCTTCTCAAAAATTCTATCACATGAATCATCCACAAACCTAATCCTAAGAGAATTTTGGTCACAAGGAAGATCCGTACTAGAGTTTTTTTAATTTTTGGAATTCCTTTTTAAGCCCTTATAATTCATCATGAGATAAAAAAAATTTGAAAAGAACAAGAGGAATTTACTTACTTGGAGTGATTTTGAACACCCTTTCTCTAAAATTATCCAAAAGCTCTTTAATGGAGAAGCACATAAGAAACCCTAAAGGTTCACGTGCGTGGACGGGTGAAGAAGAGGAAAGGAGTGCGCGAACTTCTTCTTTATAAGACCAAACATGGGATTGGACATGTTCGTGAACCGCGACCCACAAAGAAGAGGGGATTTTCTTGCATATCAAAGGTTATGCATCTCTAGACAAGGATGCAGAAGAAAGCTTTATTAGAACACTACACAACTCAATCCATTTCTTGCCCCATATCAAGATATATACACATGGGGTAGTGCCAATCTTGTTACCAAGAGGCATAATGTGCAGGGAAATTTTCATGCAACATTTCAGGTTGATTTGTGTGAGCAGTTCCTATGATGTAATCAACACAATGATGATAATCAGGGGAGTCTGAGCATTCCATCCTTTGTTTGATATGCCTAGAAGGAAGATTCTTCCGATTCCTTGGTTGTACAATATTATTCAAAGGTTTAATATGTACAAAACCCTTTTCGGAGTGATTCTTAGACTTAACAAAATTAAGTTTCTCTAAGGATCTCAAAACGTCTTCGAATGCTCTGAATAGATCTTTATCAAATGATTTATTATGATAGTATTCCTCATAGAGATCCATAGTGAATCTAGTGAGGTTCCACATCCTTGAGCGCCATGAATGTTTTCTCAATCTTTCATTCTCCTTATTTTTTTCTTTAGATTGATACACATCATCTGGAACTTCCTTTTCGGATGAAATGGAATTATCATGAGAAACTAGAGGTTTTGACCACAATGATTCTTGATCAATCTTTAAGTAATTCTGGCGTCCGTTACAGATGCCAAGAGCAAGTTTTCCAAAGAAATTTCTCATGGGATAATTTTTAAGGAACGAACAAACACAAACTTATTAGGTTTAAGGTGTTTGCCTGCTCTGATACCAATTGAAAAAGCGGGGGTCTAACAACCACACCCAATATTTCGATTAGCAATCTGTATGGACAACTCCGAGTTACCTTCTAGAGAATCTACTAGACAGTCAGACTCAATCAATAGAAAATATCTCAAGGAGTTATTATCTCAATCTCTCTATTTGATCTTTACTCAAGAAAATACAATCTGTGAGTCTTTATCAAAGAGAGATAACTTGGATGGTGCCAAAGACTAATATCCAAGTGTCAATCAATATAAATCAACAACCAAAAAGGTCGGATATTATAATTAATTGAACAACGCACAACATGTATTATTTCAATAATATAACAAAATATAATGCGGAAAAAAAAACAACACAGACACCAGAATTTTGTTAACGAGGAAACCGCAAATGCAGAAAAACCCCGGGACCTAGTCCAGATTAAACATATATTGTATTAATCCGCTACAGACACTAGCCTACTCAAACCTAACTTCGGTCTGGACTGTAGTTGAACCTCAATCAATCTCACACTGATCCAAGGTATAATTATGCTCCTACATCTCTGATCCTAGCAGGATACTATATACTTGATTCCCTTAGATGATCTCAACCAAGAGTTTCTAAGACCCAAAGTCGAAGACTTTAATAAACAAATATGTATCACACATAAAAGTCTACAGTAATAGATAAATTCGTCTCCCACGAATAAACCTACAAGTTTTGTTCCGTCTTTTGATAAATCAAGGTGAACATGAACCAATTGATAAAACCAGACTTATATTCCCAAAGAACAACTCAGTTTTATCAGTCACCTCATAATAGTCTTAATCGACGCGGCGAAAAAAGATATTGTGAAATCACAAACGATGAGACAAAGTGTTTATGACTACTTTTATATCTTTCCTATCTGCGATAGAAATCTCAAGCCAATCATTATAATTATACTCGTACGATAGAAACAACAAGATCATATCACACAACTACGATAAAAGTAGTATCGGTCTGGCTTCACAATCCCAATGAAGTCTTTAAGTTGTTAACCTGGTTTTAGAATAAGAAAACCAAAGTTTAAAGGAGAATCGACTCTAGCTTAGCACAACTAGTATCACACAAAATGTGTGGGGATTAGGTTTCCCAGTTGCTAGAGTTCTCCCTTATATAGTCTTCAAATCAGGGTTTGCAATCAATGTTAGCTTACTAACAAAGCATTCAATATTCACCGTTAGATGAAAACTTGATTAGATTCAAGCTAATATTTATCAACTGTTAGATCGAAAACATAGCTTGTTACACACACATGTAATGCACGTTTCTAGGCTTGTGTAACCGTACCCAAACTTGTACATTAGTTGGTTCAGCAATAGTTAACCAAATGGTTAGCCATATGATAACTTTCATATCAACCATATTCTTCTTCACCATAACTAGTCCAAATGACTCAAATGAACTAGTTAGAGAGTTGTTCAATTGCAAAGAAATCTTATGTACTACACAAGACACAATCGAAGCAAAAACGATGTGATTCACTCTTATCGTTTCATGAACTATAAATCCAAGGTTTTCAATATCATTCCTTAGTTTATTAATATAAGTTCACAAACATCGTTTTTAGACATAACCTACTCAAGTTCGCAGACTGGGTTCGCATACTTAAGTTCTCGGACGGAGTTCACAAACTCCAGCAGAAATTCTCGGGTTCGAGAACTACGCCAATTCGCGGACTGGGTTCGCGGACTGAAGTTCACGTACCACTCCGGTTTCACTTGAGCAACAAACTTCGCAAACTTTGGTTCAAGCAATAAGGACTTATACATATATGTGTTTCCACAACAATGCTTATATCCTCCAATGGTTATATTGTCTAAACTCTCATTTCAATCATTGAAACATTCTCAGAGGGCGTTATATAGTTGTTATTCACAAACTATTTTTCGTCAGAGCTATTTCCAAAATGATTGAAATATAACATGACTTTCGTCACTAGGTAAAGATGAATTTGGCTAAAGCGAAAGCTTTACCAACAAATATTTCGAGAAAAAGATAAGCCAGATATACTCATCTCAAAATATCACATGTGCATAATCTTAGTCTATATAGTAATACGATTTTTATCTCAAGATAGGAGATAGAGTAGATAGACTTTTGAGTGATAGATAAGTTCAAGTCTCCACATACCTTTTAGTCGATGAAGATCCAATGGTTCCTTGCGTACTCCTTCATCTTGTATGATGATCGTCATGGAGTTCTTGTGCTCAACTACACTTTCTATCCTAGTCCGAGACCTTAGATATAGTAGACTAGAAATCAAGACTTTATAGTTTTGATCACTAACATTGTACAAACATGCTTGAGATATCAACGCATGCGAGTTCGACCGAGCAATGCTCTAAGAGTGAGGTAATTGATAATTAAGTCTGGTTTATCAATTGGCTCATGTTCACCTTGATTTATCAATAGACGGAACAAAAACTCTTGGGTATTTCTGTGGGAGACAGATTTATTCAATCCTATAGACTTTTCTGTGTGAGACAGATTTATCTATCAAGGTTTCGACTTTGGGTCGTAGCAAGTCTTAGTTGTGGGTGAGATCTACTAAGGGAATCAAGTGCGTAGTATCCTGCTGGGATCAGATACGTAAGGAGCACAACTGTACCTTGATTCAATGTGAGATTGATTAGGGTTCAACTACAGTCCAGTCCGAAGTTAATTTGTAGTAGGCTAGTGTCTGTAGCGGCTTAATACAATGTGGTGTTTAATCTGGACTAGGTCCCGGGGGTTTTCTGCATTTGCGGTTTCCTCGTTAACAAAATTATGGTGTTTGTGTTATTTCTTTTCCGCATTATATTTTGTTATATAATTGAAATATCACAGGTTGTGTGTTAAGATCAATCAATTAGAATATCCAACCTTTGGTTGTTGATTTACATTGATTGACACTTGAACATTGGTCTTTGGTACCGTTCAAGTAACTCCTTATATTCAATTAGGCTCGCATATTTCTATTTGCTGATTACAAATTGAATTAAGAGTTGGAGATATTAAACTCTTTGATATACTTTAATCTGGATTGAGTCTGACTGTCTAGTTGATTCTCTAGAAAGTGTATTGGAGTAAGTCCTCTCATATTTCCAAACGAATTGTTGGGTGTGGTTGTTAGACCCCCGTATTTTCAAACTTAATGTGTTTTTCAACCTTCTTATCCGTCATTCTTCCTTCAATAATGATTTTCGCAATAAGAGAAAACTACATACTTTCATCTTCATCACCTTGTTCTGGGGTCAATGAGAGTCTCTTGTAACACTACTTCCAAGTTATTTTTCAGAATGGTTTATTTTAGCTTATCAGACAGTTTTGAAACATCTTTTCCGACTAAGACATCCTTAGTTTGGTTTTGTGACTCCATTGTTCTTTTTTGATTTTCTTGAGATTGATAATGAAGTAGACTGTGTATTCGATAACCAGACTCTATATAGATAGCCAGATTAGGTTTTGGGTACTAGGAAAATATGAGACCTTCCTAAAAATTTCTATGGCTGAGGATTTTTCTGGCGGAATATGTGCAATTAAATAACTAAATTTAAAACAGTTTCTTGGTTTTTTGAAATTTGAATTTTTTGCTGGGTGGAAAAAGTGGAATCGGCCGGCTTGTAAACAAAAAAGACAAAAAAAAGGGGGGGCGTTCCGAGAATCAAACTCGGGACCTCTTGCACCCAAAGCAAGAAGCATGCCACTAGACCAAACGCCCTTATTGTATGTAATCTTCACTAAAACTTTCTAAATACGCCCTTTTGATTCTAATTTTTGGTTAGTAAAATGAAATTTCCCCCCAATTTTAGACAATTATTTCAATTTCCCTCTTTCAACTCCAATTTTTCCCTCTCATAAATCCATATCTCTCTCTATCGCACAGTCTAGTTGATAGTAGATTCGCACAGCGATGTCAACTAATCAAGAAGATTTGGATCTACTGCTCTCACTTGATGATGATAAGGTATTGGAGACTCCACCAGCTTCTCCATCTACGTATCTATCAGACCATGGATCTCCAAGGCAACAGCTTCGAAACTCAGACATGTCTATCTTCAAAGATTCTGTTAAAGATTACTTAGAAACTGAACCACCCGTTGCAAAGAAAGCAGCTCCTAAATTCAATCGATCAAAGACTTCCATCGACGGTGATGTCGAGAAGTTTTCAGGTTTGCGGATTAAGTAAGTCCAAATGAAACCCTAACTTATTTATTTTTAATGGGTTTATTGATTTTTGAGAAAAAATTTGTTTTTCTGTTTTATTGTTTTTTTTTGTAAGGAATCTATTGGTCTCCCCTGAAGAGTTGAGCAATCATTTATCTGACATTCGATTTGTGCGGTTGCCAGCTATAAGGTATCTATCCAATTTGATGAACCATTTCAAGGGTTTTGTGTGTAGTGTGCATGTGCATCAGCTGCTTAAAATTTTAAAATTTTGGCTGATCAGGAATTTGATAGTAGGAGATTCAATTGCTGGTAGCTGGGCAACCATTGGTGTGTTGTCAGAAAAGGGAGCTCCGAAATTGAGTTCTAATGGGACACATTACTGTATATGGAAAATTGGGTGTTTGGATGAAAAAACCCTTTCTGTATTCATGTTTGGGGATGCTTATATTACATTCTCCAAAGAGCATGTTGGAACAGTTTTTGCGCTGTTCAATTCTAAAGTTCGCAAGGATAATGAGGTATAGTTATTGTTAATGCTTGATGGAGTTTGACTCGCGTCTTTCGAAGGTTTTGTAGTTACTAAAAGATTGTATTTTTATTGTTGCTTGTTTAGGGGAGCGGGTTTTCACTGAGTATATTTTCAGCTGGTCAGATTTTAAAGTTGGGTACTTCTGTTGATTTTGGAGTTTGCAAGGGTCAAAGGAAGGATGGGGTTGCCTGTACCATGGCTATAGATAAGTATGTTATTAGTGCTTTGTTTTCATTCTAAGTACTTTGTTGGCTTGCGTTTACAACAATGAATCCATTTTTATTGCTTAAATCTGTATCTAGTTTCAATAACCCTGGATTGGAGAGTTAGCTTTGTCTATTCTTTGCACAACTCATACCCTGATTGAACACATCTTTCCACGAATAAAACGTTATACAGAGATCACATGTGTACCCTTCAAAAACAATGTAGTCTATGAAAAGTGATGTATCTGCTTTTTTGGGCTATTGTGATCATTGGAACAGTATATTTACTCCATTTTCATGCATCTTCCGTTTAAATGACACTATATTTGCAAAAGGTAAGAATGCTTATGCATACAAGTTTCAATGTCCTTTAATCAGACAATTCTATGTTGCACGTTACCACGTTCCTGAATGCCTTTGGGTAATAACTAAGAAGTATGGCGTGACTAGATGTATTATTTATACCAACTTGACCACGTCATCCTGTAAATGAAACATTAAGGTACTAAGGTTAACCAATATGGAAATGCCCTGATATATGCTTCATGCTCAAAATTTCCCTAGCATCAGCTTGTAGTTTCTTGTGGAGGGAAATTAACTGACCTAAAAAGTGTAATACATGTTGGGATCCTCCTTTTAGCTGTCTCCTCCTTGTGAACTTTAAAAGATATGATAGCTCTGTGGGTTTGAATAGTGTTATACATGTTGGATCCTCCTTTTAGTTGTCTCCTCCTTGTGAACTGTAAAAGATATGATAGCGCTGTGGGTTTGAATATTGCTAATGATCTGTTTAGTGGAATGATACTTTGCAGGATAAGTCTATAGTTTGTGGTTTTATAAAGACTACCAAAATCTGGAGTTCAAAGTTTTTTTGAGAAAATTGAGCTGATGGTGTAGGTTTCCTCCATCATCTCACGTTGTGCAGAAAATAATGGAGAGCAAAAAATTCAAGCTAACAATTGCATGATTTGTGGATTAAATTTTAAGGTTACTGTAGTAGAGTTGGGAATCACGAGGAGTAGTCTTAGTGGTTAAAACGCACTGTCTATTCTGATATACCACTTTACATCTCATCATGGTAGCATCTTTTGTACGTAGTTTTAATCTAGATTTACTCTTACCTGTTACTTTTGTGTTTGCAGGCGCCAGGGGGTATACTGCAAGTTCCATACGTCTGTAAGAATGCTTTCTCATCCAACACGATTGTTATAGCTAAGTGTTTCAAATGATTAGTATTAGTAATATGCTCTCGTTATGTTTCTTGGTAGAATGCATCCCAGAAATATACTGTATCCCGTGGCGAACTCAAAGGAGGGTAAGCTATGCTGTTTCTATTCCTTCATCTTTCAGTGAAAAGAAAAACATTCAGATTATTTACTCCCAATTTGTTTGTCACTTGCATACATGGGCTTATCACTACAGGAACTTGAAAACTGGCTTTAGGAGTTCCTATCAGCCAGAGGGTGTTTACATAGTTGATCCTTTTAAGAGAGGGAACTCGAAGAAAACAGTGCAACCCCTTAAAGTGTTGTCCGTGGATGCATTAAAGAAGGCCTTAAGGTATACTTCATTACCTCTCTATTTCCCATTCCTTCACACCCGACATGGTCTTGTATGATTGCCGAAATGTAACTGAATGGGTTCTTTGGGAAATTTCAACAGTAAGGCGGGTAAAGTTACAACTAATGCACACTCACAAGGAATACGGTTCCTAACACACGTCACAGGTTTGAGCTCCTCGTATCTTGAATTCCTGCTAACTTTTGTTGAGCTCCCTCCATGAACCCTTGTCTTAATCTGTTACGCCTTTTCAGTGAAAGACAAACCAATAGAGCAGAACGGAGGATCTTTAACTTCAAATAATCGACAAAAGGATATTAAATTTAAAGGGTAATATCTCAATCCTTGAAAGAAAACAAATGTTGTATATATGTTTCTGAATGTCAGTATGGTTTATCTGTGTAACTGAAACTTTGCCATTTTACTTTAGATTGTCATCTATCACAAAGTCCTCTCCAAATGCTACAATCAGAAAAGACCAACACGGGGCAAAAAGAACGAAAAGTGAAAAGTATCCAATCGCTCTAATCAGAAAAGACCATCCCGAGGCGAAAAGAATGAAAACTGAAAAGCCTAAAGAGAAAATGATTGAAATAGACATTTTTAGTTCAGATGAAGAATAGTAAACACAACGCAATGTAAGTTATGCAACCATAACTCTTCCTTAACATGGGCAACTTCGTCAGTCCTTGAGATTTCATTATCAAGAAATAGTTGGAGGTTTATTGCTCGTGATGATCGATATCCCATACTAATTTATTATACTTTTGCTATAGGATGCAATCACAAGGAATGTTCAATTTTGGTTCATCTAAGTTTACACTTAAAGATGAAGTTATGAATTTTCCTATTTATGCTGACCTTTTGTGGTTGTCACATTGTAATGAGCATGGGCTAATAAGAAAAGGACATTAACAAATGGGTGTTAACAAACTTTCATCCAAGAGCATTTCTTATCATTTCAGATAGATCCAGTTTATTTCACAATAATGCGCAATTGAGTATACTTTAATGCATCGTTGGAGTAACGTAAGGACGAGGTTGCTCATTTTATTTGAAACATAATTTTCTATTGAATTAAGACAAAAGTGGAGTAAGAAATGATAATCATTCTGGTGCTTTACCTAAAAAGCAAGAAAATTTCTAGCTTTATAATCCATCCTAAATCTAAAGAGACACGGAGAAGAAGATTATCTTGTACTATTTCAAAGTATCTAGCTGTTTTTATAACTAAGATGAATAGAAAACAAACTAGATTTGTACCTGCTTGTAATTATTTTTTGTTCTTGGATGCTGGCTAGGCCTACATTTTGATGCCAGAGGACATATGTGACATAGAGGTCCCTAACTTTGGATTTGCTAGAGGTCCCCTAGTCTTTAGTTTAGTCTTTACAGGAAATCATGTTGATGGAATCTCAACAAATGCGAACAAAATTACAAGGCTTTGAATTCGAAGGTTGTTATCTAGTTAGGAAGAAAGTTGGTGACCAACTAGGCACATGGGGTTGTTATTATAGGGTTCACCAATCCCCAATGCTGCTAATGGGGGATTGATTTTGTTTGGGGTGTACCAAATACTAATAAGACAAAAAATCATTTTCCTTGAGGTTGGTACCCCATTAGCAGCCTTGCCAAATATTAGCTTCATTATATCAGCTTCAGTGTAGTTTATTACTGATTTTGTGGCTAAGATAAGTACTTGGTGGAAAGCCATATAGATGTCTGCATCATACTGTGGATGATGTTCTGTTCCAAGATATTTGCAGGAAGATGCCCATATCTTCTCATATATGGATAATTTCTTAGCTTCCTGAGTTTTTCTTGGTAGACTTTATTTTGGATATGCAATAATAAAGTTTTTCTTAGCTTCCTGAGTTTTTCTAGAGTTTTACTTGTTTATAACTTTATACCATTGTGGATGGAGATGTAATAATTGGGCCGACCGAGCAAAGCGAGGGAGGATCTTTATATGGCCACTTTTTTGTAAATTGTAAGTCATCAATTGACACAAAAAGATTGGATTTTGGTGTCCCAAACCATTTTCAATCAACAATGAAAGGACTAAAGAGCCCCTCTATGCTTCTATTTCTCACTAAAATTGGCGTGAAAATAACAAAAACGATGGGTAATCACGTAAAATTTGTGTGCAGAAAAAAGGACACGGAGGTTGGCAATGTAGTAATTATTGAGGGGTAGTTTAGTAAAATCTATTGTAAAGTGACCTGAACGTTGCAGGTTCGATTCTCGGCAACCTCTTTCTTCTTTTTTCCTTCTTTCTTTTTCCCTTCTTCTTTCTTCTTCAAACCGATAGAGGAGATCGAGATGAAGAAAGATTTGAGTCGAAATTGAAGAATAAGAGAAGTTAGGGTTTCGAAATCATGAATCCTAATCTAAATTTCCGATTCTAGCTCATAGAAGGAAAGGTGTTGGTTATGAACCATTGAGTCCAGTTTGAAAAAACGTGGATCTAACAACCTCACCCAATATTTCGATTAGCAATCTGTATGGACTAACTCTAATATACTTTTACGAGAATCAACTAGACAGTCATACTCAATCTTAATAAAAAGTATATCAAGCAATTAATATCTTTATCCCTCTATTTGATTTATTCAAACAAATAGAAATATGTGAGTCTTTATCAAATACAAGAGATATAAACTTGGATGGTACCAAAGACCAATATCCAAGGATCAATCAATTTCCAATCAACAACCAAAGGTTGGATTTCACAATTGATCGATACAACGCACAACCTGTGATATTTCAATTATATAACAAAATATAATGCGGAATAGAAATAACACAGACACCAGAAATTTTGTTAACGAGGAAGCCGCAAATGCAGAAAAAACCCCGGTACCTAGTCCAGATTGAACACCGCACTGTATTAAGCCGCTACAGACACTAGCCTACTACACGCTAACTTCGGTATGGACTGTAGTTGAACTCTAATCAATACCACACTGATTCAAGGTACAGTTGCGCTCCTTACGTCTCTGATCCCAACAGGATACTACACACTTGATTCCCTTAGCTGATCTCACCCACAACCAAGAGTTGCTACGACCCAAAGTCAAAGACTATAATAAACAAATCAGTATCACACAGAAAAGTCTATGATAATAGATAAATCTGTCTCCCACAGATAAACCTATGAGTTTGTTCCGTCTTTTGATAGAAATTAAGGTGAACAGGAACTAATTGATAACCCAGACATATATTCCCGAAGAACATCCTAGAATTATCAATCACCTCACAATAATCTTAATCGTACGGTAGCGAAACAAAATATTGCGGAATCACAAACGATGAGACGAAGATGTTTGTGATTTCTTTTTATCTTGCCCTATCGGAGATATAATCTCAAGCCAATTATTCAATTGAACTCGTACGATATAAAATGGCAAGATCAGATCGCTCAACTACAAGAGAAGTAGTTTCGTCTAGCTTCACAATCCTAATGAAGTCTTTAAGTCGTTAACCTACATGGTCTCGGGAAGAAACCTAAGGTTAAAGGAGAATCGACTCTAGAAAAACCAACTTGTATCACAAAGGAGGTGTGGGGATTAGTTTTTTTTTCCAATTGCTAGAGTTCCCCTTTATATATTTTTCAAACCAGGGTTTGCAATCTAAGTTACCTTGGTAACAAAGCATTCAATATTCACCGTTAGATGAAAAACCTGATTCAACCAAGCTAATATCTTTCAACCGTTAGATCGAAACATAGCTTGTCACACACAAATGAAATGTATTTCATTTAGGTTTGAGTAACCGTACCTAAACCTGTACACTTAGTCGGTTCATAAATAGTTAACCAATGGTTAGCCGTATGAGCACTTTCATATTAACTGTATTCATCTTTCTCATAACTAGTTCAAATGACTCATAAGAATTAGTTGAAGAGTTGTTCAATTGCTTAGGTCTTTATGCATGGACACAATTGAAACAAAATCGGTTTGATTTATTTGAATCAATTCATGAGAAATATAACCACAGTTTGCATAGATTGCATTCCTTATAATTTATTGTTTTAAGTTCATGAACTACCGATTTGAGAAAACCAGCTTGGGTATGCGTACTTTAGCTACCGGTTTTTGAGTTGGTTTTAGTTTCCAAACTCAGCATAAATTTTCGGGTAGAAAAGTTTCTCCAGTACGCGTACGGGTACGCGTACCTAAGGTTACTGGTTTATGAGTTCGTAAACTCCAAACTCAGCATAATTTGCCGGGAGGAAAGTTTCGCCAGTACACGTACTGGTACGCGTATCCAACCTGTCTCCTACACCAATACCGCATGCACACATATGCACGTACTTGGTTTCCGGTACATGGATACTTATATCCATATGTGGTAATCTCAACTCTACATTTCAATCATTGAAATATTTTTTTTATAATGTTATAATAATCTTTATTCACGACTATCGTCATCAAAGCTATTTTCAAGATTGAAACGTCATCATGACTTTCGTCACGGGTAAAGATGAAAATGGTTAAAGCGAAAGCTTACCAATACATATTTCGAGAAAAAGATAGGCGAGTAAACTTGGCTCGAAATAGCAAATGTGTATGTATGAAAACTATCATACTTATTGGACTTTTGTCTCAAAAGTAGGAGATAGAGTAGACTTTTGAGTGATAGATGACTTCAAGTCTCCACATACCTTTTAGTTGGATGAAGTTCCACTGGTTCCTTGAGTAGTTCTTCGTCTTTGTAAGATAATCACCATGGATTCTGGAGCTCAACTATACTTAAATGTCCTAGACCGAGACTAAGCTATAAGTAGACTAGAAATCAAGACATTAGTTTTGATCACTAACATTGACAAACATGCTTGAGATAGAAACGCATGCGAGTTCGACCGACCAATTCCCTAACACAGTTGGGATTTGAGAATAATCGGAAAGGGGATTATGAGTGTTCTTGTTTTGAGATTGAAGGTATGATTTCAATCTTATTTCTTCCTGCTCCGATCTATTGAACGTTCATTGTATGTTCTTAAATAATTTAATCACTCAAATGTTATCAATTTTATTGTCGAATTAAGTATGAAGAACCTAGGGTTTCCTTAGGATTTTATTTCAACACTGCCTGAAACTGAAACATGATAGGGAAAGAATTTTTATTTGGAATTGAGATTAGGTATACTGTAATCTTACAAACCACCATGAATTTTTATTTGGAATTTTCATTAACTCATTTCATTTATGGAGCTTAGCATTGCTACACAAGGATATAATTTTTTGGCATCTTAGAGTGAAGTACCACAACTATACAACCCCTCATATTTCAGCTGCATCTACCTTTCTTAATTATTCTTAAGTGTGCGAGGAGTTTGAGTTTTATGTGTGTTGTTTGATTTGGCATACTCCACTAAACTTATTTGATGTTCGTATGCGTGGCCTATAACTACCTTTACGTAGTTTGAGTTTTATTACTGTAATTGGTGCATTGACGATGTCAAAGTTACAAACTTAACAATGATACTTATTACGTAGATAATGATAATTTCTTGATTCAAATGTAATGACATGTACTTTGATTCTTAGATTATATTTATATTTGATTTTGAGTATTGTCATTGTATTGAATATGGAGTTTGAGAGGCTTGCTTTCAAAATCATTAGCATTTTGGCCTTTAATTTGAACCACACAATAGCTATAGATGCATACATGGTTGCGTTTGTATGTTTTTTTAAGAGTTTTAAGTTGGACATATTCACGTGCACACTTAAAATTGATGGAATCCATGTAGTTTTTAGTTTATAACTTATTTCTAAAGAGAGTTGGTATGTTTAGACGTCTGAAGTATTGGAACAGTGATACAATGAATGATTTCCACATCACCCATCAGATCTCTATATATTAACGAATCATGAAATATGATAGGTTACTTCTTACTTGGGTTTATAACTCTTAGTTTGTCATACAAAAGGGATTTGCAGTTTGAATCCAAGGATTTCCAACGACATTAGATTTTCTGACCTTTGGAAGGTGGGTTAGAGAGCCTGCACTGGTGCAAAGAAAAACTTAAATATTGCTTAAGCTATTTGAAATTTTATTAGGATTTAGCGACTCTGAAAATGTGAATTAAAGATCATACACTGGAATCGAAAAAATCAAACATATTTCTTTAATTTATTTGAAAATATATTTGGATTTACTAATTTAAGATTAGTTTGCAGGTGGTTGAAAAATTCAAAGAAAAGCATCACCAATGAATGTAAACTGAATTTTTATACTTAAGTTTATGCTATGCAAATATAGAAGTAAATGGTCCGTAATTATGGCCGAAAATAGCCAGTAACAGGGGAACTCGGCCGGGTTTCTATATGGTTTCTCGAATTTTGCTCTCAATGCTTCTATTTACAGATTTTTTTATAAGCAACTTTTCTTATGTTATATACTCGGTTAGAATACTGTGATAGTCACTGCCTGTGTTATCATAATAATTTCCACCTAGGGTCTCGATGCTTTTCGAATTGATTAGTGTTATGTAGGCTTTCGAATTCAAATGAAAATGGTAATCAGTTGAGAAAGATCTGTACTTTTTTTTTTGTGTATCTTGGAAAATGCAAATATTACTTTCTCGGTGGCGAATGAAAATATGTCGCAATTGAATCATATGATTGCAGAGTGACTTACTGACAACATCATTACATGGTTGTAGTAAAATATTTCAAGCCCAATACCTGTTTGTGTAAATGCCTAAAAGAATTTATGTTTTTAAACTCAATTTTGTATATGGAACCACGTCGTAGCCTAAGATTTATAGAGCTAGATTTCGCGAGCTAGGCAAGACTGACACAGACAAAAAAAAAAATGGCAAGTCCATTGTTACCGATTGGAATTTGTTTGCCACTAGGAGCTGCGGTACCCTGTCAGTCCAAGAGAAACACACCTTTAGGCTTGCTCTTCGTCTGTTTCCCAATAAAGATGAAGCTGGCAGTTATAATGAAGAACGCCTCAGAGGGCTTGGGTTTCCTATTGCGCGTATCACATCAGTTAATAACTGTCCAACAACTGAGGGAGCAAGTTCAGATAACGCGAAAGGGTTACAAAATATTTTATTATTGTCAAAGAAAGCAAGGGTGATGTTGCGGAAAAAATATTCCACTCGATTTGGTTTGGTTAATGGCTCAACGGGAACTGTTAGGAACATCATATATAAATAAGGAGAGGAATCACCTAGAAATATTCCGATTGTTGTTCTGGTCGAATTTGACAAGTATATCGGTCCAAGGGCGTATGAAGAATCCATCGTGGTTCCTATCATTCCAGTCGCAACAAAATGGATACCATCTTCCGGTGTTCCATGCCAGCGGTTACAATTACCACTTATATTGTGTTGGGCAATAACTATTCACAACATCCAAGGGTTGACACTTGATCAGGCTGTTGTGAATATAGGAACTACAAAGAGACTCGGTATGACATTTGTGCCATTGTCACGAACGATACGACTTAGAGACCTTGCGTTCTTTCCGATGTTTGATTACGAAAGATTTGAGAGAATAGACAAATGTTATGGGATTAAGAAAAGGCACGTAGAAGAACAAAGGTTACAAAAGTTAGCAATTGCGACTCAAGAATCTCTAAACATTTGAATAGAAGAATTTTTTTTTAAATTGTCAACTTAATATAATTTTGTTACATTATCAACTTAATACAATTTTATTTTACAAATTAGGATTATGATAAAATTTATCTGGACATCTCTTTTACATTTTTTTTTCCTTTACAAATCTGAACCCATGCAGCCACATAGTGATGTTGTTTCGTCAAGTTCTTCGATCGTCCATCCCACCATGGTAACGGTTGTACTAGTTTATACAGCACTGTGGCTACTGTAACTTCTGTCCGTCTGTCAAATTAATTTCCCTCAAAAAAACAAAGTTTTAATTTGTATTTGGTCGGAGGGAATTTTAGTAATCTTATTTTTCTGTCAAATTAATTTCCCTCAAAAAAACAAAGTTTTAATTTGTATTTGGTCGGAGGAAATTTTAGTAATCTTATTTTTTTGTCAAGTTTTGGCGGGTCATGGGTCCTGAATCAAGAAGCATATTATTATGTGCAACAAATTAGATTTTCTGAAATGTGAAAATAAAAAGATTCATGCTGAAGCATTTTTATTTTATTCTTTAAACACTCCTATATTTCTATTATAATTTTAACTAGACCCTCACTTTCTTCTTCATCACACTCCTCCCTTCTTCCGCATCTTCATATTCACAAAAACCCTCAAGGATTATTTTTTGGAGGTGCAGGATTAATTACGCGACAGATATTGAATTATGATGTTTTGTCACATAAACCTTAAATTGTCATAAAGGCCAGCTTGTGATTTCAATTAATGACAACCCTTATTGCCTTGGAGACTTAGTCAAGATTGGTTCTACCAAAGTTATTACCTAGGACAAAACAAAGAAGTTCAAAAGTGTAATCAAATATTCATCCTTGACAATTTGGTCATAAAATTACCAAGTCTAATATAAGAGAATTAAATATAACCTCAGATGAACATATGATTAGTTAAATCTTAGCGATCGAAAAAACTTTAAAGATCTTTTGATTTTTCTTGTCAAGACTCGCAACATGTTTGTTTGCACGTCTTTAAAATAGAAATCGAGTGGGAAGCAAGGATTCAAAATGGGTGTTTTATTTTGTGGGTAGGGTCATTCTCGAAATTATTGTGTCTATCATACGAAAGTGAATAACAATACAATGAACAAATACCACAAAAACGTCATATCTTATATATATATATGAAGTTATGAAGTCAAGATTAATTTACACAATCAAGTAACAAGTAATATAGATTATATCGATGTCACATTTAGGAAGTTCAAAAGATAAACATTATACTTCGTAATCAAATATTCATCCTTGAAAATTTGGTCATAAAATGACGTCTAATACTAGAGAATTAAATATAACCTCACATGTTATGTTTTCAATCTTAAACGAATTGAAAGCGACGATAGGAATGGAAACAAGTCAAGTCAGTATCACTATACCTCAAGAGGAAGGATGATGTCTTCATTATAGTCGATACGTCTTCACAATCTTCAAGTCATCAAGGTAATACTTGTATGTTTCAACATTCCTAGAATTTCTAGCCTAACCTAAACGAAGTTGACTCTAGTATATTCAATCAAGCGACTCTTGAGTTTTGATACTAAAATATGACAACCAACCTTGATATACCAACGCTTGGTGGGTTCAACCGAGCAATGCTCTAACAACACTTGACTACTATCAGACTTTGCACTGGAATTTAGTTGAGACCGGATTAATCCTATGTGAAATTCAGCTGCTATCGTGTTCCTTATATCTCTTGAACCTTGCAAGATTCTAAGCACTTGATTCCCTTAGCTGATGTCCTTTACAACCTCAGAGTCGATTTAACCTCAGTGAAGACTTTTGATACCCATCTCCTTTAACATACAATCTTATTTGATTTCTCTTTTGATATGTTTCGATCTATATTTAGAAATCTATTTGCAGTAGACAAAGTTCAGTAAACTTTACGAATCCGGAGCCAAAACTTACACTCAATTAGATGAGAAACCTGTATTACTAACCACCTCTTAAGAATAATCCAAACAAATCAAAGAAGAGTTTAAATATCTATCTTGAGCTATCACAAAGTCTAAGATGAAGAAAACTTTATGATTATTATCTATCATGTTCCTGATATAAATTTCGTGAACTTCAATAACCAGTAGAACAAGATACGGATACAAGAACTAAGTAAAGTCTTCAAATTCGTAACTAAGAGTACAATTTTATAGAAAATGGCTCTAGCTTTGCGACTAGGACATAAAAGTGTCTGGGATTAAGAAATTATGTTGAAAATGTCTTTTTATTTATAGATTTCCAAGGCTTTAGGTAGCTTTGAATTCAAGCTAAGATAGCTTGATATCCAAGCAAACACTTGCCCAGTTTAGATGAAATTCATATAAGGAGTTAATGTAAGCATGTGAAAAATTTTCCTTGAAATTATACAGAAGAATACGCGTATGATCCAGGGTTATGGAACCATGTATAATGATAGTCCGTGGCGCCAATAATTCCTTTGAACTTACAAGCACATAGCGGTGTTCAATAATACTCAAGACTAAACAATGATCCACGAGTATGTGTACCTTGCACTAAACAGTTCTATCTCTCTCATAATTAATTTGAAATATTCCCAATAGCCATAGACAGTATGAACTGTTGCTTGGGCAATTTCCAAATGATCAACTTGAAAGAAAAATAATTTGCAAACAATAAATTTTTCTAACTAAGATTGTTAAGGATCTATGAACATCCATTGCTTGAAACATATTTAGAGAGTTTAACCAAGACGAGCTTGAACTTGAAATTTTTTCTTTGCAATATTTTTTTTTGATCGGTGACCATTTTGATTGAAGGTAGTTGATATCCCGTTGTCGGGATATGTTTTTGCTTGCGCTAGCAGCGACCGCACGAACGTTTCAACCATTCAATTTTTTTGTGGATGTATTAAATCTAATAAAATCATAGTTAATAATGTGAGTAAATAAGATAGGCCAGTCTTCACATACCTTTTTGTTGATGAAGTTCTCGCAAATATCTTACTTTGTTCTTCAGTTTTCAATCCCTGAGGGTTATTCAGTGATGTCTGATACTTAACCATTATACCGTAATCCTAGTCTGAGACTTGACTTTAGTAGACTAAAAATCAAGCTTGACTTTAATAGAATTTAGTATACCTTTTTGTACATCTAACATTGACAACAATCTTGATATTGCAAAAATTTAGAGTTCGACCGAGTGACGCTCTAAAAAAAGCTCAATTGGTATTTGAACAACTGAAAGAGATTGTTATTACAACCCCAGTCCTTGTCCTAACTGATTCCCTAATCCATTTGAGTTGGGTATTAATTCCTTGTGACACTGGTATGTGTGTGTGTGTGTGTATCTGGGTGGTGGGTGAGTTTGGTGGGGCGAGGGTGCTGATGCAGGACAAGATACTCATTTTCTACTTCAATAAAGAAATGAGGACAAGAAATATCTAACTATGTCACTATGAGAAGGAGATGTTGGTTTTATTAATGGTTGTTACCACTGAAGGTCTTATTTGGTGGGTAATAAGTTTATCATATACACTGACCACCTGAGTATCAAATGTTTCTTGGATCAAAGGATTCATATAGTATTATAATATAAATGACTCTCTAAATTGTTAGTCTATAATTATGAGTTGAGATATATGAAGGGAGTTGATAACAAGGTAACGGATGCCCTCTCTAGGGTGGAAATGATGGATAACTTTACTTGCCATGCATTAACTCAAGTGAAAACCACTTGTCTAGATGAGGTACAAGGAAGTTATGTAAATGATGTTTGGGCCCAAGAGAGGATGTCTAAGTTATTTGTTCAACCTGATGGAGGGCTACACTATACTTACCAACAAGGAATCTTGGGGTTAAAGAACATAACTTATATTGGAGAAAATGGGTTCTTAGATAAAAGCTAATAATTACAAGATATGCTTCTGCCATTAGAGGACATTCGGGTTCTTAGTCAAGTTACCAGAAAGCTAATTTGTACTACTACTATAGTGGAATGAAGCAAACCATATGCCCATTATACACCCACAGTGGGACTGGTAGATAATAATATGGATGGACAAACCCTCAAATACGAGGGCTTGTCCATCTAGTCTCAGTTTAAACGGTCGACTCAACCTAAGCCGAGCACATCAAAATAGGTCGGTAGGCCTATACAGAGCCAAGGCTCGGCAAGGAGAGACGAGTCTCGTCTCACAATGAGATGCCCGTCCTTGATTGATCTAGAAACAACTACTATCATCCAACGGCTCTAATTCCACTCCCTATAAATATAACCATGTTCAACTCCAAAACCATACCTTCTCCACCTTTTACACCCACAACTTCTTATAATTTCACTCTAATTTTCATCTTTCATTCTCAAAATCTTTTGGGAAAAAAAATACATATCAAAGTTCGTGGTCCTAAATATATACATGAATAAGATTTAGCAATTTGCACAGCTTATGTTTTTCAAACAACAAAAATATTAACAATATTACAAATTTTTCGCAAACGAATTTTTGGCTACAAGTTTTTGCAATGTTCGTTGTGGGAGACAAATTTATCTATTATCGTATACTTTTCTGTGTGATACATATTTGTTTATTAAAGTCTTCAACTTTGGGTCGTAGCAACTCTTAGTTGTGGGTGAGATCATCTAAGGGAATCAAGTGCGTAGCATCCTGCTGGGATCAGAGACGTAAGGAGTGCAACTGTACTGAAAAAGCGGGGGTCTAACAACCTCACCCAATATTTCGATTAGCAATCTGTATGGACAACTCCGAGTTATTTTCTAGAGAATCAACTTGACTCAATTAATAGAAAATACTCAAGAAGTTATTATCTCAATCTCTTAATTTGATTTACTCAATCAAATACAATTCGCGAGTCTTAACCAAAGAGAGATAACTTGGATGGTACCAAAGACCAATATCCAAGTGTCAATCAATTTAAATCAACAACCAATAAGGTCGGATATTCTAATTGATTGAACAATGCACAACCTGTATTATTTCAATTATATAACAAAATATAATGCGGAAACAAAATAACACAGACATCAGAATTTTGTTAACGAGGAAACCGCAAATGCAGAAAAATCCGGGACCTAGTCCAGATTAAACATACACTGTATTAAGCCGCTACAGACACTAGCCTACTCCAAATTAACTTCGGTCTGGACTGTAGTTGAACCCCAATCAATCTCATACTGATCCAAGGTACAGTTATGCTCCTATGCCTCTGATCCCAGCAGGATACTGCATACTTAATTCCCTTTGATGATCTCACCCACAACCAAGATTTGCTACGACCCAAAGTCGAAGACTTTAGCAAACAAATCTGTCTCACACATAAAAGTCTACAAGATAGATAAATTCGTCTCCCACGAATAAACCTATGAGTTTTATTCCGTCTTTTGATAAATCAAGGAGAACAAGAACCAATCAATAAAACCAGACTTATATTCCCGAAGAAAAACTTAGTTTTATCAATCACCTCACAATAGTCTTAATCGACGCAGCGAAAAAATATATTGTGGAATCACAAACGATGAGACGAAGATGTTTGTGATTACTTTTATATCTTGCCTATCGGAGATAGAAATCTCAAGCCAAATATTACAATTGTACTCGTACGATAGAAACAACAAGATCAAATCACACAACTACAAGAAAAGTAGTATCGGTCTGGAATCACAATCCCAATGAAGTCTTTAAGTCGTTAACCTGGTTTTAGAAGTAGAAAACCAAAGGTTAAAGGATAATCGACTCTAGCTTAGCAAACTAGTATCACACAGAATGTGTGGGGATTAGGTTTCCCAGTTGCTAGAGTTCTTCCTTATATAGTCTTTCAAATCAGGGTTTGCAATCAATGTTAGCTTAGTAACAAAGCATTCAATATTCACCGTTAGATGAAAATATGATTAGATACAAGATAATATCTCTCAACCGTTAGATCGAAAACTTAGCTTGCCATACACACATGTACTTGAAAATTTTGGGTTTGTGTAACCGTAACCAAACGTGTACAATAGTTGGTTCAATATTAGTCAACCAAATGGTTAGCCAAATGATCACTTTCATATCAACCATATTCTTCTTCACCATAACTAGTCCAAATGACTCAAATGAACTAGTTAGAGAGTTGTTCAATTGCTACGAGATCTTATGTACTACACAAGATACAATTGAAGTAAAAATGATGTGATTCACTCGAATTGATTCATGAACTATAAAGCCACGGTTTGCAATAGCATTCCTTAGATAATTTAAATAAGTTCACGGACATCGTTTTTAGACATAACCACTTAAGTTCGCGGACTGGGTTCGCGGACTTAAGTAACCGGTTGGAGTTATAAACTCCATCAGAAATTCTCGGGTTCGAGAACTTCCGTAAGTTCGCGGACTGAAACCGAGCTACAACTCCAACAGAAATTCTCGGATTTGAGAACTACGCACCTTCGCGGATTGAGTTTGCGGACAAAGTTGACTGCTCAAGTTCCAGTTTTTACTTGATCAACAAAGTTCGCAAACTTTGGTTCAAGTACTAAGGACTTATACATATATGTGTTACCGCAACAATGTTTATATCCCCAGTGGTTATATTGTATAAACTCTCATTTCAATCATTGAAGCATTCTCAAAGGACGTCATATAGTTGTTATTCACAAACTAGTTTTCGTCAGAGCAATTTCCAAAGTGATTGAAACATAACATGACTTTCGTCACTAGGCAAAGATGAACTTGGCTAAAGCGAAAGCTTTACCAACACACATTACGAGAAATAGATAAGCGAGATATACTCAGCTCGAAATGTCACATGTGTATATATTTAGTCTATATAGTAAAACGACTTTTGTCTCAAGATAAAAGATAGAGTACATAGACTTTTGAGTGATTGATAAGTTCAAGTCTGCACATACCTTTTAGTCGATGAATATCCACTGGTTCCTTGAGTAGTCCTTTGTCTTGTATGATGATTTCCATGGAGTTCTTGAGCTCAACTACACTTTTTATCCTAGTCCGAGACCTTAGCTATAGTAGACTAGAAATCAAGACTTTATAGTTTTGATCACTAATATTGACAAACATGCTTGATATAGCAATGCATGCGAGTTTGACCGAGCAATGATCTAACATGTACCTTGAATCAGTGTGAGATTGATTGGGGTTCAACTACAGTCCAGACTGAAGTTAATTTGTAGTAGGCTAGAGTATGTAGTAGCTTAATACAGTGTGGTGTTCAATCTGGACTAGGTCCCTGGGTTTTTCCGCATTTGCGATTTTCTCGTTAACAAAACTTCTGGTGTCTGTGTTATTTATTTTCCGCATTATATTTTATTATATAATTGAAATATCACAGGTTGTGCATTGTATCGATCAATTGTGAAATCCAACCTTTGGTTGTTGATTGAAATTGATTAATCCTTGGATATTGGTCTCTGGTACCATCCAAGTTTATTTCTCTTGCATTCAATTAGACTCACAAATTTCTATTTTGTTGAGTAAGTATTGAATCGAGAAATTGAGATATAACTCTTTGATATACTTTTTATTAAGATTGAGTCTGACTGTCTAGTTGATTCTCTTAAAAGTATATTGGAGTTAGTCCATACAGATTGCTAATCAAAATATTGGGTGTGGTTGTTAGACCCCCCACATTTTTAATTGGTATCAGAGTAGGCAAACACGTTCAAGACCTCAAAAGTATGTGTTTGTAGCGATTTGACTCTATGGGCGGCATTACTATCTCAGATAAGTGCGTCACCAGAAATAAAAACTCTGTTTCAAATTGTTCTATTAAAGAGAAAGATGCTTCAATCTCAGATATAGACGAACCTTGTGTTCAAATGAAACATACCAACATTGACATGTGTTATCCCAAAGAATCTAACTTTGTTAGTCAAGAGGTCACAACAAGAGAGAGTAAATTGGTTCTAAATCTTGTTAGAATCCAAGCTGATAGATTCAAACGGTTAAAAAAGCATGTCAATATTCTTCTTGGTATAGTAAGAGACTGTGGCTCTAGATGTTACATCTGTGTAGCAGAACAAGATAGCATGTATCACACTCTATGGCAGTGTGATTTCAGTGTTGATATATGGAATTGGATCAGTGCAATTTTTGGTTTTAATAAGCCAAATTCTTTCACTGACATCTGCAAAGATGCACAAAGAAAAAGTCCTCTCATAAAGGAAGTTTGGATTACTGCAGCATGTGCCATTATGAGGGACTTATGGTTCCAGAAAAATCAAAAACTTTTTGCAGAAAAGTCTCCTCTATTAAGTGAGTTCAAAAATAAAATTTGGAAAACAGTACATGAAGGAGGTTTGAGAATGAAAGGTACAAAATGGGGGCAAACTTATGATCAAAACATTATAGATTTCTTCCATATGGGCACCAGATTTACTAAATACAGCTGCATTAAGGAGTGCTTTTGGTTTTCACTAGAGTATGGCTTTCTCCTAATGTGTTGTGATGGATCTTCACTAGGTAATATAGGAGCAGCAGGATTTGGCATTATTGCTAGAGATCATGAAAATCAAGTACTAGGGACACTGTCAGGTGGCATAGGTATTGCAACTAACTATCTAGATGAAGTTTTTGCAGTGTTATGTGCATTAGAATGGGCCTCCTTTTTTTTTGCAACAAAATTAGTCATCAGATCATACTCTCAATATGTGATTAATGATTGTTTGAAAAACTGCATTCCCTGGGCACTCAAGACAAGATGGATTAATGTTGTTCAGAAGATGGATTGTGTTATTTTTCAGCACACCTATATAGAAGCCAATTTTAATGCAGATGATCTAGCAAAAAGAGGGGCATATCTTAAAGTTGGAGAAATAATTATTCACATTGGTAGGCCAAACTTCATAAAAAGAGTTGAAATGCCGAAGACAGTTTACTACAGATTCTGTTAAAAACTTTGTTCCTTGAGTTGTAAAGGAGTTTTTTGTATCTTTCATTTTTGTTGTTTGATTTTTGTAATTTTGGCATAATTGTGAATACTATTAATAAAAATTATGTGATTGAGCAAAAAAAAAAGAAAAGAGAGGAATATCCTGAAGTTCGATCAACTCGTATATTACTTGAGGAAAAACTTAAAAAGGATGCTTTGAAAATTGAACATCTTTTGAGTAAACTCTCTATTCAAGAATGCTCAAAAAAGTCTTCTATACCATCTACTTCTGCTCCTACTGAGAGAGCTCCAGTGTCAGAAGTAATTTCAGACTCTCTTCCGACTCATACATATGTGTACGAGATTCACACATCAGTTGGAAGAAAAAAATCTCCAAATGATATTGTTAGGTCTGCATACTCTAAACACTCATGTGATCAAAAAGTGTGTCTCTTTTGTGATTCAAAAGAGCATGTAGTGCAAAAGAGAAACTCCAATTTGAAAAACAAATCTTTTGTTCGACTTCAACACACATTAGATTTAATTCTTAAAGGTGTAACTGACATTCATATGTCTAAACCGATTGGTTTTAGTACACACCCTGTGTTTCTCACCAGGAAAGTCAGTTTAATGAGTTCCTCAAATGCTCAAAATCATAATAGATATCTTAATTATCGTTCAAGAAGAACTCATGTTCTCTGTCCTATCATAAAAGGAGATAATGCCATCTTTGATGTAAATAAAGTATTAAGTGAAGAATGCAGATTTGAGAAGATGGATGATAACCTAAAACTGATTATTGAAGGACATAAGGAAATCGTCAACATGATGTCCACTTCATCTAGACAATTCTCTTCAGAAAAGAATCCATATTATGCGTCGTATTTTGATGATAATAAGTTTTATGATAACTTTACACACCAAAGCGATTTTCCTCCAAAATATGGAAAAAAAGAGGTATAATCGAAAACAACGTCCATTTGATGAGCTCAAGGCTCATACTTGTGCTATTTAATCACAAGGTTGGAAGCTCACTCACAAAATCCCGTTGAGTGATATATGATCAGGTATACTTATGACAAAATGTATTCTGATTTTCTGGCTAGGATCTTATAGTACTTAGCTGGATTATGTTTACATACATGTTTGTATAAGTATTTGTACTTTATTTTTTAATAATTCTTTTGAAGTATTTTTGTTAACAAATTGCTACTCATGTGCTCTAGAAATTGCTTCTCTCTTGATATATAGTTTCTTTTGAGTCATGGTGAATTATTCACATAACAAAAGTTTTTTGTAAAGTCGTATGCGTACGGCTCGTGTTTTCTTTCTTTCTTTTGGGTCAAGATTGTGTTCGTACAGGTTACTGCCATGAATCAATTAAGGAAACCCTAAAAAACTCCTTCCCTAAGAAACCCTTAAATACCATACCTATTGAGTTACATAAGTCACGTACGCATACTCTAGGTTATTTTATAAACTGTCAAGAATGTCTTCCCATTCATCTCGTCATGGTGATTTTGCAAGAGGATTTCTTGAGAAAGGTATTGGTTTCGAATCAAAAGGTAGAACGAAAAGAACACTTGTAAAATATGATGCTCCTAATGCCTCATGATACTATGCCTACTCTCATCAGGATGTTGATAATGAGGATACGGTTTCTGCTCAAGTGGCTCATGACTTTCTTAAATACTTTGAGGAAGCAAAACTGCAACTTGTTGATACTATGAAGGATCTTGATGTGGTTAGAATTAAGTTAAAAAAGGTTATTACTAACCTTGGTCTCATAAAGTCACATATTAAAGAACTTCTCAATGAGGATATATTCTCCGAAGACGCAGTTGACACTATGAATCACAAGCTCAAAGGTCTCTAAACCCGTGAAGATGCCTAACGAGAACTGTGATTTAGCTTGTGATCGGTTTCTAGTAGATGTTATTTTGTCTAGTAAATCTTCTTATGAGATTTTTATTCTTGTATTTTTAGGAAGAATAACTAGGGTTTGGAATAGCCATTATTGTGATTACACATAACTATGTCCAACGTTTTTATCTTGCAATGTTTTTAGATTTATTTATTTAAATTCTAAAGTTAATTTGGAAGATGATTTTTGAAGTATTAATCTTTAGGGTTTTATATATTGCAATATGTTATGGGATATGTGTGTTTGCGTCCGTGAACTATGATTTTCCTATACTTTGTCAAAAGTTATCTCCTTCATATGTCGATATGCATGTATTGATAAAAGATCGATGAACTTTTGACATTCAAAAATTCAACCTATTATGTCATTATACAAATAATTGATGGAAGATAGGATGAATTTTTGTATACAAAGATTATGTCTATTATATGTCGTACGCAAACAGTGATGAAAATATAATGAATCCTTGTCTATTTCACAGTATTGATCTTCCCTGATTCACATTTTATATATATACTGTGCGGATCTGTAATCCTTCTTATGTGAGCATTTCCAACTAGATTAATCATGAATTCTTTTGTGGTTATTTTGGTTGTGTATTCCGATTAAACTAATCATGAATTCTCATGTGGTTGATTTAATTGAGAAATTTGGATACAAAAATCATTTCCTTTGTGATTTTTGGTGTCCAAAGAAATCCTTCTTTTCTTGTGAATGACATTTTATGGAGGAGAATTCTTTTTGAACTTGCGCTTAATTTCCATATCTTTGTGGGGAGTGCGGTTGTGGAATATTTTAGGAGTTATCTTGTATCTTGATTGCATCTAAACAAAGTTGATATGTGTTTTTCTTTGGTCTTGAAGCATCTCTGTGGAAATTTCATTAGGATCCCAATAGTATTCATACCTTTGCCAATTTTATTGACAAAAGGGGGAGAATTAATGTGTAGTTCACACTACAAATACATATGGTTTTCGGATCATTATGTAAGGGGGAGTGGTTTTCATGTTGATATGAAAGTACAAACTAAAGGGGAGTGATACATATCACCATAGTATTGTTTTTTAAGTTGTGATACAATTGAACTTTGATGTTGTGTAATAATACTATGACAATATATAACAATGATTGAGAGCTTTTGTTTTCTCATTGTTATGGCTATGGATCTTCAACAACTATGATGCTGAATTGAACATCTATGGAATCATGGGAGTACTTGGAAGCTATTATGTTGTAAAAGTCATGTACCTTTGGCGCTTAATTTTTTTTTTTTTTTTGCGCCTTTGCCGCATAGTAAGCACTTAAGCCCTAGGCTAGGCCAGACCAGGCGATGGGCTTGGCGCCTCGCCTCGCCTCACCTGGCGCCTTTTACAACATAGCTTGGAAGTGATGAAGTTTTCGAGTAATGTTGAAGAACCAAGGAGATCAAGCATGTGGACGAGAAGCTACAAAGTTTTATTTATTTTGTAATCCATATGTATTGATAGTTTTGTCACTAAAATTGACAAAGGGGGAGATTGTTAGAGTATTGCTCAGTCGAACTCGCAAGCGTTGCTATCTCAAGCTTGTATGTCAAATTTAGTTATCAAAAATATATGCCTTGATTTCTAGTCTACTAATAGTTAAGGCTCAGACTAGGATAGTAAAGTGTAGTTGAGCTCCAAAATCCACCGCGATCATCTTACGAAGACGAAGAACTGCTCAAGGAACCAGTGGAACTTCATCCGACTAAAAGGTATGTGGAGACTTGAACTTATCTATCACTTAAAAGTCTATCTACTCCATCTCCTACTCTTGAAACAAAAGTTGTATAAGTATTTAGATTTCAATTATACACATTTTCTATTTCGAGCCGAGTTTATATTGCCTATCTATTTCTCGAAATATGTGTTGGTAAGCTTTCGCTTTAACCAAGTTCATCTTTACTCGTGACGAATGTCATGATGACATTTCAATATCTTGAAAATCGCTTTGATGAAAAATAGTTTGTGAATAACAACTATATAACATCCTCTAAGAATGTTTCGATGATTGAGATGTAGAGTTTAGATTATGTAACCATCTTTGGATATAACCATATATAGTGTGTTCGAACAGTATAAATCCATAAACAGGGAACCAAGTGTATGCATGTGTGTGTATACGAATTTGGTGAAGGAGACAAGTTAAGTATGCGTATCACCGTACACATACTGGTGGAAGTTCACGTCCGTGAATATCTGCTGAGTTTGGAGTTTACAAACTCTTATCTAATCACCTTAAGTATGCGTACCCGTACGCATACTGGCTGGGTTTGGAAACCAAGACCAACTCAAATCTGATTGCTTAAGTACGCATACCCGTACGAATACTTGAGCTGGTTATTTTCTCAAATCGGTGGTTCATGAACTTAAATAAATAAATTATAAGGAATGCAAACTTTGCAAACCGTGGCTATAATGTTCATAAATTGATCAAACCGATTTTTTTTCAACTGTGTGTCTATTCATAAAACCTATACAATTGAACAACTCTCCAACTAGTTCTTTTGGAATCATTTGAACTAGTTGTGATAAAGATTAATATGGTTAACATGGAAGTGCTCATATGGCTAACCATTGGTTAACTATTGTTGAACCAACTAAGTGTACACGTTTAAGTACGGTTATTCAAACATAAATGAAATACATTTCATTTGTGTATAACAAGCTAAGATTCGATCTAACGGTTGAAAGATAATAGCTTGAATCTAATCAGGTTTTCATATAACGATGAATATTGAATGCTTTGTTACTAAGCTAACATTGATTGCCAACCCTTATTTGAAAACTATATAAAGGAGAACTCTAGCAACTAGGAAACCTAATCCCCACACCTCTTGTGTGATACTAGTTGTGTTAAGCTAGAGTCGATTCTCCTTTCACCTTAGGTTTCTTATCGAGACCCTGTAGGTTAATGACTTAAAGACTTCATTGGAATTGTGAAGCCAGGCCGAACTACTTCTCTTGTAGTTTAGTGATCCGATCTTGCCGTTTCTATCGTAATAGTACAATCGTAAGATTGGATTGAAATTATATCTACGATAGGCAAGATAAAAGAAGTCACAAACATATTCGTCACATCGTTTGTGATTTCGAAATATCTTATTTCGCTAGTCGATTAAGATTATTGTGAGGTGATTGATAATTCTAGGATGTTCTTAGGGAATATAAGTCTGGGTTATCGATTGGTTCCTGTTCACCTTGATTTTATCAAAAGACGGAACAAAACTTGTAGGTTTATCTGTGGGAGACAGATTTATCTATTATCGTAGACTTTTCAATGTGATACAGATTTATTTATTAAAGTCTTCGACTTTGGGTCGTAGAAACTCTTGGTTGTGGGTGAGATCAGCTAAGGGAATTAAATGCGTAGCATCCTGCTGGGATCAGAGATGTAAGGAGCGCAACTGTACCTTGAATCAGTGTGAGATTGATTGAGGTTCAACTACAGTCCATACCGAAGTTAATTTGTAGATCGAAGTTAATTTGTAGTAGGCTAGAGTCTGTAGCGGCTTCATACAGTGTGGTGTTCAATCTGTACTAGGTCCCGGGGTTTTTCTGCATTTGCGGTTTTCTCGTTAACAAAACTTCTGGTGTTTTGTGTTATTTCTTTTCCGCATTATATTTTGTTATATAATTGAAATATCACAGGTTATGCATTGTATCAATCAATTGTGAAATCCAACCTTTGTTTGTTGATTGAAATTGATTGATCCTTGGATATTGGTCTTTGGTACCATCCAAGGTTATTTCTCTTGTATTCAATTAGACTCGCAGATTTCTATTTGCTTGAGTAAGTATTGAATTGAGAAATTGAGATATAACTCTTTGATATACTTTTTATTAAGATTGAGTCTGACTGTCTAGTTGATTCTCTTAAAAGTATATTGGAGTTAGTCCATACAGATTGCTAATCGAAATATTGGGTGTGGTTGTTAGACCCCCGCATTTTCAGATGCTCCACCATCCTCTCCATGAATGAGGATGGTGATTACCTCACTTTTATGATTTAGTTCAATTGAATCTAATATAATTTTATTTAATCTATTGTACTTACATTCAAAAAAGGAAAATTTCAAATTGGTTATGCTAGTACAAGGATGATCCGAATACAAGGACATTTCCATTAATTAAGCACATGACAACATAACGATGCTGAAATCAGTTCATACACATAATCAATTTTTTTGGTTGTGATTCAATGACCATTCTGTTAGCTGAACTACCTACATGTGGGCAGTTAGAACACATCCAAGAGCATTTCTCCAGACTATGGTCATTTATGAAACATAATGGACGAATCTCTTTTGCTTCCACTCATACAATTTGTTTTCCATTACTTTTAGAAAATATGGTGTCGGTTGAGAACGTTTTCGGTTGAGAATGTTTTTAGTTGTGTTTGAAAAATATTGGTTGCAATGTAAGATATATATATATATATAAGGAAAAATATGACTACTATAATAAATTCGTTATCTCGTCTCACATTGAGACAATATCGGCCTTGGTTGAGCCGACAACGGCTAGTCTTATCCAACAATCTCTTATTTCACTCCCTATAAAATTCAAATAATTTCAGCTCCAAAACCACATCTTCTCAAACTTAATCTTTCATTCTCAAACTTCTCTAACAAAATTCAAAATTCAAAAAAATGTCTGCTACAGAAAATGGTCCTAAATTTACAAAAGAGGAGTATTTAGCTATTTGTAAAGCCTACGTTTTTTATACTAAAGAAAATTTTATGCGTGATCAAGCCATGTCGCACACTTCTATTTTGCAGCACATTTTCACATAGTTCGTTTCATAAATGGATAACCTTGAAAACCGATATGCTCGCAGATTGTATGCTCGTTTTCAATCAATTGATCATGAAGTCAAGTGTTTTCTTGCTAAGGTAAGGAAAATTGATCGAGAAAAATTTAACTGTGTAACTAAAGCAGAAGCGACCCAAATAGATCTAAATGAATGGCAAGAAACTTACAACAGTTATTTCTTTACAAAGCTTGTTTCCATATCTTTAAAGATGGTCCATCTCAATCATATATGTACTGCACCCTAAGGGGCCCCCTCTCTTTACTATGGAAGAAGATGTTATTCTTATTCGATGCTGGATACATATTGTAACGAAAACTATAACCAGTGACTATTTCTGGAAAGGACGTGTCAATGGTTTGTAGCGTTGCGAAATGAACATTTAAGAAACAACAAGAGTCATAGTTTTTAAAATCTTACAATTTGCAATTCTTTTTAAAATTTCCTAAAATGATTTATGAATCGATTCTGCCGTGAGTCTTACGATTCACATTTTGACTCGTGCGATTCGTACCGATTCATAAGTCAGACAAGTCCATGTGATTTCTATTAAAAATATATTTTTTTTAGACATTTTGACTCGCGCTAGAGCACAAGATTCAAACTTAGGATCCATCGTCCACCTAGTTAAGTGCCCAATCACTGATCTGAACACTAAATTGTGCTATGTAATATTCATTATTCATATCTATAATACTAATAACATATATTAAACTTATTAATCTACAACTCCAATATGTATATATGTATTTAGAGATTCACCATGAGTCTTCTTTTCGCGATTCCACAAACGATTTGATTCTTAAAAATGAAAAACAATTCGTGATGCGATTCACGATTTAACAACCTTGGAAAGAGCCTTAAACTAATATTTTCATTTGTCAATAAGGATGTCAGACATTATACAAAAGTTTTGTGGATGGTTCACCGTGATAGTTCTTGATTGTCCAACGAAGAACTTGTGAGTATCTTAATAATTTTGTCCTCATTGACCAACCGTGTCATCTGTTTTTCAGAAAATCATGGCTCAAGCCAGTTTATTGAAGAAAACAAAAGATAGTTTAAGCATTTTGAATGTTATGAACCCTATAAGGTTTATGTCCCTGGATTTGATATGGTTTGATATTATCGTTGTCGTAAACCAAGTTACTTTAGGCAAGTTTAAATCTAAATGTAATAGGTACCGCTGAATATAAAATATGAATCTTAGACAATAATAAGAATTTAAATATTGACATCAATAAAAATCTAGTACAATCTTTTGCCTAATATTTTTTTTCATTTGATGTATCTTCCATTTAACGCGCTTGTGAACTATTGCGCCTTTGTTTTTGAATTTTCGGTTTTTAACTTTCAAAACTGGAGCTTTTCTTTGCTTTTAGCAAGGCATTTTTTTGGATTAACTTCTAAAAATTGCACAACTCTTTCGTTTTTACCAGATTCAATATTTTTTTTTTTAAATTACCATGTATCTTATTTACAACATCCTCAAGTTTAGCTTCACAAAAAAGGGAAATAACCTCATGAGACATTTCAAGAGAGAGATTTATAGTAGAAAAAAATCAAGAGAAGATAGAATTTTGGTGTGAATTGAATGCTTGAATTGATTGATTATTTATAGGGGAAATAGTCGTTGTAAATCCGACCGTTGTCGGATCAATATAGGACGGTCGTCACATTTTAAGATAAGCCTTGAGCCGAAATTGACCGTCCCATATTAATCTGTTTGGCTTGACCTGTTTTGGAGAACGTTTTTTCCCACCACACAAAACTCAGTTTGTTTATCCACCTGAACAAGTAAACCAAACATATTTGATGATGCCCACTGGAATTTCTCTTAGTATGTTTGATGTTATTGTTGTTAGTCACATTGTATGACCCACGTGTAATTTCAACTTATTTTAGTTAAAGATCGAACAAGAGAGAGGAGAACATAAACGCGGAAGCGTAAAAGACTACATTGATATTAATCTTGGTGGAATACAATCTATTTGATATTTTTGATTGTTTGATTCTTTCTTTCTTACTTACTTACAAATGAATACAACATGCCTATTTATAGACTACAAAATAAGAAGAGAACTATGCCTATGGAGGCTAACAACTATGCCTTTGGAGGCTAACAACTATGCCTATGGAGGCTTACCAAACCAACTACTAGACAATCTAGTATTCTTGTTTGATTTGTCTAACCCTAGAACACTCATTTTACACATGTTAATTGTCTAATATTGACTCTAGACATCCTAGATATTTCTAGGTTAGTCTAGATAGGTGTGAACTCTTGACTAAGTTGGCGTTGAATATTCAACACTCCCCCTCAACACCTACTTTCCAACTTCTCTTTATCTTAGACGTTTCGGTCCCCTTCATAGTTTAAGTATGTTTCGGTCCTCTTCATAGTTTAAGGACGTTTCGGTCCTCTTCGGAAGTTTAAGGACATTATGGTCCTCTTCGGAAGTTTAAGTACATTACGGTCCTCTTCGTAGTTTTAGAACATACGGGTTCCATCGTAGTTTAGGGACATTGCGGTCCTCTTTGTAGTTTTAGAACATACGGGTTCCATCGTAGTTTAGGGACATTGCGGTCCTCTTCGTTTCAGTAAAATACTTCTTGTACTCTTTGGACAACTCATAGGATTTTCACCCACTTTTGTTGTTCTCTATATCATCACCACTTGGTGATTGCTTCCATTTCTTCACAATCTTTTTGTTGTTTCTTCTTCTCTTCTTCTTTTGTTCCGGTCATGCTTTTGTTGCTAAAACCTTCACACTTCTTTGATTTTTTTTTTAAGATTCTCTCACAATCTTTCATTTCGTCAAGCTTCTGCCAAAAGCTCTAACTATTCTTCTTCTTGCTATATTGCTGTTACAATTTTGCCACGCTATCCGGATGTGCCACATTTCGAATTCGTAATGTGATTTGCAACGCTGTGAAATTATTGTCACACTTATGTTTCCCTGATCATCCTTGCATTTAAACAAACATCTTGGCTGCATCTTATCTATTTTGTTTGAGGCTTTCAGCCCATCTTCAAATCATCTTCAACTTGCTCTCCTGTCATGACCATCATCACCGTGAACATCATCCTTGCTTTTTTTTTTTTTTTTTTTTCTTCTAGAGCTCTTCCATCACATGCGAAGAAAGTTCCCATGGGCATCATGCTTTTTTGTTTTTTTTTCTTGCTTTCTTGAAAGCACTGTCTCCACTGCCACCTTCACGTTCTTTAGCAAACATCAATCATGGCAGAAACTCATCATCATTTCCTTCATTTCAGAGTTCTCACGAGTTCTAGCATGCCATCACGTTCTCTACCCGAGCTCTCATCAGTCTCTTTATCGGCTTCGTTGGCAAACTCGAGTTCATCAACTGCCATGAAACCAATCTCGTCCTCATTAAACTCATCACAGTAAAACTACCAAACCATGTTCAGGTAGCAAACAATACTCCATACTCATCGAACCAAAGCATCTTCTGTTCAATGGAAGCAATCTTTCATCTCTTCTCTGCTGCTGCTGTTATCATCTCGACATCCATTCTCGAGCTCGTCATTCTCTCAACAACACCATCGTTATTCTTCTTCCTTCTGGAGCTCTAAAGCAGCAATACCTTGCTCGAGCTCATTACCGAACATCACTTCCTTCTTCCATCAGCAACTACCAACTCATGTATCTCCATTATCGTCATCAACATCAAGCCAAAAAACCGAGCAGAAGTTCACCATTCATCTCAGCCAACAGTCCCGAACAGCAACACCATCACCGATCCATGATTTATCCAAAGCTCAGCCACAGTTCGGCTCCACTGTCTCTCATAACAACCAGTCGAGCATCATGACCATCATCTTTATCCGATGCTCCGCCACATTAATTGCAATATGAACCGCAGCATCATTTCCACCGATGATGATCATCATCCACAACTTAGTGATTTGTTTTCTCGAGCAGAAACCACTCGATATTCATTGTATCTTCTCGGCCTTCTCATCTACTCGAGTTGCAAGTAATGGTGGAGATCATGGAGCCAGAGAAAGTGATACTTTACCCCAACTTTTCGGGGTTGTGTTGCGATCTTGCACACGGATTTTGTCCATGTTTCTGCCAGGTCATTGAGCTATTTGGGCGTGTTATAGACGGAGGTTATCTTTCAGAGATAGTACCAAAGAGAACGTCCTGATTTCAAGCATGCCCCGGGATGAGCTCGACACTTGCCATACGGGCGAACATCAAAGGACGAAGTCGAGAGTTGGAGGCGAGCCTCTAACTTTAAGTGGGAAGGTGCCGGCTTTTGAGGGAGTACAACCTCTTGTGCTCAAAGGACTGATGTGAACTTTCAGTCATGGGTATTCCATTGAGGTATACTGTCACGTATCACAGTGCACTCATGCGATTCCATATTTGGAGACGGCGAGACACGGCTCCTCATGCACATTATTTGGGTTGCTTCCATGGCTCTTTTCACAGCTCAACAACTCGTCACTTCCAAGCCACACAGCTTCCTACTTTCTTCGTTGTTAACCTTTTTTTTTTTCTTTTTTTTTTTTCACGGCAACTTTCATACCGTCCCCATATCAAGATTGAACCAAAATAGAGAGATTCATTGATTGAGTGTTTAGATAACAAGAATACAATGTTTTTGATATTTTTTTTGGATAATCAACATGTTTTTTTGATACCACGTTTTTGTGTATCTAAAAAACCTAGTTCCACACGTACACTTACTTGGGTGGTGAAATCCAACACACATAGCCGCAACACACATAGCCGCAACCCCATAGCCAGCACCATCATAACGAGAACTTAAACCTAGTTCCACACGTGTATCTAAGGTTTTTGTTAAACCTTCTATACTCAACACCATAATGAGAACTTAAACAATAACAACAGATTTTTTTTTTTTTTTTTTTTTTTTTTGAGTTTCTCTAGCTCTCTTCCTCTCTCTCTCTTCCTCTCACCTTGCTCTGATACCATCTTAAAGATCGAACAAGAGAGAGGAGAACATAAACGCGGAAGTGTAAAAGACTACATTGATATTAATCTTGGTGGAATACAATCTATTTGATATTTTTGATTGTTTGATTCTTTCTTTCTTACTTACTTACAAATGAATACAACATGCCTATTTATAGGCTACAAAAGAAGAAGAGAACTATGCCTATGGAGGCTAATAACTATGCCTTTGGAGGCTAACAACTATGCCTATGGAGGCTTACCAAACCAACTGCTAGACAATCTAGTATTCTTGTTTGATTTTTCTAACCCTAGAACACTCATTTTACACATGTTAATTGTCTAATATTGACTCTAGACATCCTAGATATTTCTAGGTTAGTCTAGATAGGTGTGAACTCTTGACTAAGTTGGCGTTGAATATTCAACAATTTTGGGGATAAAATGGGAGTAGTGCTGCAATGGCCGTGGAAAAACCCGGGAAAAATCCTTACTAGTGTCACGGGATTTTTTCCGGTTTTTCCCACGTTCAACTAATCATTTCCGAATTGGAGCCAACACAAAAGAAACTCCTTCTCAACCCATAGATCACTACCATTCATCACTTAGTAATACAACCACATGGCAGAGATCTACAACAGGTGCATCAATTCATTTCCCCCGTCAAAATTTTGGCTGTACCATAAGAAGTAACAATAAATCCACGACATAATTTTGTGCAGAAAGCAATGAAGTGGAAGTAGTGGGTAGAAGAAGGAGAAAAAGAAAAGACAGCAAAGAAAGAAATAGAGTTTGGGGAAAAAGAGTTGTCAGTTGTTGTACTAGTCCTGTTTTTTTTAGTTTCAAAATCTTTTATTTTGTGGTATATTTTTTTTTTTGGTTCGGTGTTTCAAGCGAACGCTTCAACCGCAATCTCCTCTCCACTCCTCCCTCTCTCGCAAAAAGGTTGGTACTGATTTTTTCCTTCTCTTTCTCCACCCATTATCATTTCTTTCCTCCTCCTCCACCTCCTCCTTCTGTCTGAAATTTTCATTTTCTTTTTAAATTATTTTAGTTTCTCTAGGGTTTGAGATTCTGTAGATTTCTGTAGAAATCGGCAGTCTCTACCTGAATTTGATCGAAAATGGGGTTTTATTTAGGGTTTTTTTCTTCTGTTTATGATTCTTTAACAGATGTATAGCTGAAGAAGAAGAAGATTAAGAAGACGAGAAAGAAAGATAAAAAAAGAAAGATCAAATCATCAAAATGAGTGCGTCTAGGTTTATAAAATGTGTTACGGTTGGTGATGGTGCTGTTGGAAAAACTTGTATGCTTATTTCTTACACCAGCAATACTTTCCCTACGGTAAGTTTAGTTTTGTTTCTTCTTTTGGGGGTTGGTTTTTTTTCTTGTTGGAATCAGGGTTTTCATTTCTGTCCGAAAATTACTCATTTTTAGAAATTGGTCATTTTCCGCGGAAATTATTTTGCTCTAGCAGCGCTAGAGCATTTTCCGCTTTGATTTTTGGGAAAAATTATGTTTCCCATTTTGAATTTTCTATCATTTTTGTATTCCCAAGTCAATCTTTATCTGGTTAGGTATGACATATACCTGAATAATGTAATTATTGGGAAATTATCTGTTTTTTTATCCTTGGCTATTAGGGTTTTATTTTAGAAACTGTTAATTGTCAAATTAATTATGAAAATGACTTTTGTTTTCTTTGTTTGGTAATCAGGATTATGTGCCAACGGTTTTTGATAATTTCAGTGCAAATGTGGTTGTTGATGGAAGCACGGTTAATCTAGGATTATGGGATACTGCTGGTAAGTGGTAACTTTAGGATCTTCTGAAATTTTCAGTTCATCTCATAGTAAAGAAAATATTTATTTTCGTTTTTTTGGTTATCCATGGATCTGAATTTTGTTGTCGTGTGGAACAGGGCAAGAAGATTACAATAGATTAAGACCTCTCAGTTATCGCGGAGCGGATGTTTTCCTGTTGGCTTTCTCTCTTATCAGTAAGGCGAGCTATGAAAATGTTGCCAAAAAGGTTAGCTTTTATTCTTTGGATGAACAAGATGTGTTTCCCTCTTTGAAAATATACAGAGGTTATGATATTTGTAACTGGTGCTGATGATTTTGGAAAATTTGCTTTGTGTTTACAGTGGATTCCAGAATTGAGGCATTATGCACCTGGTGTTCCGATAATTCTTGTTGGGACAAAGCTTGGTAAGAATGGTCTTACCGAATTTGATTCTTTCAACTTTATTTGTTTCATTAATTTCTACTCTTTTATTTATACGTGGTTCATAATATTAGCAGTATTAACTTATCTCTCTTTGTTGGTGGTGTTAATTATGTGATTGTAATGACTCACTTCTGTATCTAGTATATGCATGACCATAACCTAACCAACTCCGAGTGCTGACAACACGGTAATTGCAAGTGAGTTGTCCTTATTTTGTGACGAGTCGGGGTTGTTTTTCGTTTTTGAATTATTTGATTTGGAAGTGGATGAGGTTGATGAAAAACGAACTCGTACGTTTCATGGACTTGCATATGTGATGTTTGTACCTTCCGGTTGCATTGTTCTTCTTATCTCTTGTTTTCCTTTCCACTCATTCTGCTTTCTGTTTTCGGGATGCAATACACACTTATGATATAAATGAAAGTATTGAATAGATTTATTTTTGTTGGGAGACTGCACCCTCAAACTTTCAGTTTTAAATTAGAGATTGTCAATGGGGACATTGTCTGAACGTACTTTATTTTCTCACATGCTTGTGCCAAGTCCAAAGGGAGGGAAGCAGGCAGCTTAGGTTAGCTAGTCCACGGTCTTCTGGTGCCTAGTTCCATGTACATCCTTCTTTGCTGGGCTGCTCATTCTGGACTTTCTTTTCTTACCTGTGACTCTTGTGATTGATGACACCATAATCTACGTATACCCTTTGATTGAAATGGGTTAATGCAATCTCAGTGGTAATGACATCTCTTTGCGATTAGATTAGAATTCTGATAGGTGTTCCACGATTTTCTTGTCTTCTTATTTCAACTTCGTATGGATTTCATTGTGTCGGTTAAGTATTCTTTATGCACATCTAATACTTGAAAATCAATACTCCGTAAGCAAGTATGATTTCTAGTTCACTATTAGTGGCTTGTGCTTGTTCTGTGTAGCCTCTTCATACCAGCTTCTTTTTATGCTTGGTTCTTTCCGCTAAATATCGAAGTTTGCAAGTTTCGGTTGAATAGATTTATTTTTGTTGGGAGACTGCACCCTCAAACTTTCAGTTTTAAATTAGAGATTGTCAATGGGGACATTGTCTGAACGTACTTTATTTTCTCACATGCTTGTGCCAAGTCCAAAGGGAGGGAAGCAGGCAGCTTAGGTTAGCTAGTCCACGGTCTTCTGGTGCCTAGTTCCATGTACATCCTTCTTTGCTGGGCTGCTCATTCTGGACTTTCTTTTCTTACCTGTGACTCTTGTGATTGATGACACCATAATCTACGTATACCCTTTGATTGAAATGGGTTAATGCAATCTCAGTGGTAATGACATCTCTTTGCGATTAGATTAGAATTCTGATAGGTGTTCCACGATTTTCTTGTCTTCTTATTTCAACTTCGTATGGATTTCATTGTGTCGGTTAAGTATTCTTTATGCACATCTAATACTTGAAAATCAATACTCCGTAAGCAAGTATGATTTCTAGTTCACTATTAGTGGCTTGTGCTTGTTCTGTGTAGCCTCTTCATACCAGCTTCTTTTTATGTTTGGTTCTTTCCGCTAAATATCGAAGTTTGCAAGTTTCGGTTGCTCAAATCTGTCTTTTTGTTTTAATGAATAGCGATATTAAAAACTCGTTTCAGATTTTTCCCAATCGAGTATGGTCTTGTTATGTATCTGATTCCCACATTTCCGATTCCAGATCTTCGAGATGACAAGCAGTTCTTTGTTGACCACCCCGGTGCAGTACCCATTACCACGGCTCAGGTAATCACTGATACCGTCTGTGTTTTACAGCAAAGATGATTCAATTACCTTTATATGCTTAGTTCTTAACACTGCTTTTCATGTCCTTCTCTGTTGATAACTGAAGGGAGAAGAACTGAAAAAGGTGATTGGAGCTCCTGCATACATCGAATGTAGCTCAAAAACGCAGCAGGTAATTTCTTCTTTGTTTCATCAGTTTACATGTTCCATTTCTCTCTGGATGAAAATATATGGGTAAGATGCGACTGACCGTAATGTTTTCTGCAGAATGTGAAAGCAGTCTTTGATGCAGCCATCAAAGTGGTGCTCCAACCTCCCAAGCAAAAGAAGAAGAAGAAGAAAGCTCAAAAAGGAAACTGTTCCATTCTGTAATTGGAGCAATATTGCGATAACCCTGGATTTTCATCTGTTTATTCTAAACAATTAAGCAAGATTATGTTTTTGTATGCGCTTGAATATCAAAAATTTGGTCAAATTTCCATCAGACTTGGTGTACCCTTGCATAACCAAACATCAAAATGTCAAAATCCAAATTCAAGTCTCCCCAAAACCTGGGAAAGAAAAAAAAATCCAAAATCAGCAAAGACAACCAACCGCGATCTATCCAGCTCAAAATCTACTAGGTGGCATAAAACCACAGATAGTTGAAAGCCCGAGGCTGAAAATCTAGTTGCGGATAATTTGACTTGGCTGAAAAGTTGGCTAGTGACCTGTAATTTACCCGGGGCGGTTAAAATCTATCTTGTGATGACTCAGAATCTTTGATAACATGATTAGCGACCGGTAATTTACCATGTGATCCATGCCTGAAACTTGAAGTGTATCCCGCAACGAAAATTTGTCTAAAATTTGGAAGTGACCCAAAGTTCTTTTTGGAAAATTTGAGAACTTTAGCCCCGGCTACGATGTGATCGGGCCAAGTATGTGGCCCTTCTTTTCCTTTCGACCGGTAAACTTTTCTAAAACAGTTTCGATAAAACTAGGAACCAACTATCGTAACTATCTAAATGGAAAATACAATATTGCCCAAGGAAAAAACTACCCATCCCTCTTAAACAAAGTTACAGAATATCAAAATCTCCGGCGGTTAATCCTTTGCCTGCAACTTCAATGAAATTTTCACCACACAAGTTTATATTTTACCGATTTGACAACCTGGTATCAGCCCTCAACAACACTTATCTTACCGGTACGTGAGATATCTCGAACCCTCATTAGTGTTTGACATTTATCGATAGCAAATTAAGTGTAAGTTGACTGTTGCTTTGTTTTATTACTTGTTGCAGGTATGTTAACCTGCCACACTAACACATACAAAAAATCAAAAAACCAAATGGTCAGTAGGTCAAGGCTGGCGCAAGTAAGAAGCTTGAACAAATTTACAGGGAAGTAATATAGGACTTATTCTTAAGCCCCTCATCGTAAGTACTGCGTAGTCAATTTTTTCAACACCAAAACTATTTTCATTTCCTATACTCCCTCCGTCCCACTATTAAGTGACATATTTGATTTTAGATTTTGTCCCACTAATAAATGCCCTATATCGCTAAACAAGGAGATATTTCTAAAATTATCCTTTTAGTTAATTATAAAAAATATAAGAAATATGCATAATTTGATAGGCATGTTTATATTCGTTACGTAGGTGTTTTAAAATGCTTTTCAATGATATGAAGTTTGCGAACATCCGTGGAGTAGTTTGAGAGATAAATCATTTCTAAATTTCACTAGTTATTATCCATAATGGTATAATTGTAAAAAATTCTTAAAAATACTATTTTCCTTGCTTGCCTTAAAAATTGTGCAAACTTAAACTAGGTCACTTAATAGTGGGACGGAGGGAGTATTTTGAATCTTTGTTGTAAGGACTTATGTTTTGGTGTCCGCCGGCAAGTGCATCGAAGTTATATATGTAGAGTTATAACTACAAAAGCCATAATTATAGTTTGTTTTTGTGTGTTGTGGCTTGTGTCTAATTTTAAGCAAAACGTTTCTTTGTTTCTTTAACATTCAGTTTGTTGTATTCTTAAAGCTTTGGTGGACTTCAAAATGTGGTGTTGTTGGAGTTGGAGGCATAATTGAATACTTCGTTTTACTCTGAGTTTAATGAATAGTTTGACATGTCTTAAAAGCAAGATAAATGGGGAGAGTTTGGCTGTTAATTCTGAAGGAGAGATTCCTCTCTTAGAACGATACATGTAAACAACTTAGGCCGGTAGAAAAATACAACAAGGAATCTAACAAGGAATCTGTGTTGAGGCGCGAGACACATTATCAAATAGAAGAGATGCAACACTTCATTTGAAATTAAAGATGCATTTCTCTTTAAATGTACCATGTCAAATTGAACCTGCACTTGAAGATTTCAAACCATAAGAACTTGTTTCACTTCATTATCAAATAGAAGAGATGACAAATTTGAATATTTTGATAAGAACTTGTTTCACTTCCTGACAAATTTGAATATTTTGGTGGGGAATTTGGCTTGAAAGAAATCCTAATCTTTAAGTACAAGGTGAAACTGGATATCGGCATTCTTCTTCAGCTTATGGAAATTCGATGAGGTTCTAGTCGTCTTGACTAAGGTTGCGAATGTTTCTGTAACTTCTTTGTTATTTTATTCTTTTAGGTAGCTATGGGCAATATTGTAGTTATCCTATAGGTAGTTACCGTTATTGCTTTTTACTTTTAGCGGAACTGCATCACAAAAGTTTACCGGTCGGAAGCTTGGACGTGCCATAAAGAAAAGAAGGGCCACATACTTGGAGTATGTGGCCCGACTACATCGTAGGGGCGCTTTTTCAACACTTTTTGGCTGAGATTTGTTGAAATACATACTTTTTGGCTGAAAATTTGAGCCAATTTTGGGTCATACTTGCCATATCCGAAATAGTTAAACAGGAAAGAAAATATGAGCCACACCCACTAAAACACATATGTACTTCATTTAAGAGCTTAAATTATAGTGAACACACAACCAGGAAAAAAAAAGACGCACAAAGCTGAAATTTTACATTAATTCGGAACTTTTAATTACAATTTACCATTTGTTTTGCTACGCCATTACACCCTATATTCGCCCAGCTGGGGCACTCAAATGCACAAACTGTGGCTGGTTGCAATGATAATGTGGCCTTCCAAAAGAACACAATGTTATCAAACTTCAACAGCACTAAAGAAATTAGTGTTAAAATGGATGTTTCACTGAAAGATCAAGGCAATTAAAAGTTCTAAAGAATGGTCGGGGGAAGTGGAACTATTGAGGAAAGAGTCGCCCCTACATAGCCCCCCTAATGTCACACCTTGATTGGTTCATACTTTTCACCCATTGTACCACCCTTTTGCTTCTGGAATTCGATGTACCGTAGTGTGCTCGAAAAGAATGCATCAGCAGATGGATCTGATGTTGTTGTATCACTTTGCATTTCTGTATTGATTAATTCAACCAAACCCTGGATTGCAGAGCTTGTGATTTGAGGGTTTCCTTTCTCGAAAAAGTACAGGTACCTGCAAATTACAAGAAGGTGAGGAAACTAAGAAAATAAATGAAAAAAAGATGCAAATCTGTTAGCTCAGCTTCATAATACTGACTTGTTCAATATTTCAACAAAAAGAGTGACTGGTCCACTGCTACCACGCGTAGCGCTCGCCATCTGTTGTGCAGCATTTGCAATTCTTAATGCACGCTTTAAGCAAAGCAGGACCCTGAAATGAGAGAAGAATGAATTACATGTCCAACAGATGATTATAAAATGCACACTTATTGTACAGAGTAAAAGATAATGGCATGGGTTGTGCACCTTTCTCCATCCTTCAAACCTTCTTGATCATCTAGCCAAAAGAGATGCGAACACGCATAAACGGCTCTGCACTGGTCAGGCTTCTTTAAAAGCTTTGCGGAATACTGTAAAGCATCATCAGAAGTATTAGTAACATACACGGAAACAGACAGCTATACGTTCTGGTAAGATTGTTTACCCCAGTTGCTTTATGTGTTAGAGTATCCCTATTCTCAACGCCAAATACATTCATCCTCTGAAGAGTTCCAATAATGAGATGTATTGCAGTCACCTGGGCCTTCGAATCCTAAAAAACAAATACATATAGTTCATCATGAATTAACGGCATTACAAAAATCTCAAAAAAGAGTAACGTAAAACGGCAACTACTTTAGAACTGAATTGTCTAGCTGAAAAAAACATGAGCATTTCGACTAAAGATCTCCTGTTTATTACCGCAACTTCTTCTTCATATAGTATGAATGCTTGAGTGAAAAATTCATAAGCAACAGGTTCAAGATCACAGTCATTCGCGGCCTGCAAATATATAAAAAAGAAAACAATGGTAGCACATATGAGTCCAGCTGATGGTTTCCTCCTTCATGAAAATGAAAATGATAGTTTAAAACCTACAATATACCTCTGCGCATTGCAAGTACAATCTTAAAGCCAGTTCAGGAGCTGGGACAGATAATAGAGCCTCAATTGTCTGAAGCACAGAGTGAACAACATTATTAAATGGAGTAACAAATTTATCAGATTCAGTCACATCTACTCGACTGTAATACATGGTCAATTGTTGTCAAGAACTGCGGTCAAAGATCAAAATATCCTCGCACACATGATACAACCAAAGAACTTCCAGGCTCATAAGACAAAAATTACCTGATGCAAGAGCTGAAAAATTTTCTTAGGTGTTGCAGCCTGGTCTTCTCCAACTACATCCCCATCCTGACCTTGCAACCGCCTGACCAACTGCACATCAGTTAAATTTTACATTAACCCTACAAAGAAAAGCATGTCCAAGGAAACGAGAAGGGTGTAGCACCCGCCTCACGTCGAGCATAAATTTAAAACCAATAAACCTTGAGGTAACATATATTGCATAATTAGGTAAAAGCAGAACCAACCTTGAGTGCAGAAAATATTAGAGGGGGAACAGTGAAAGGAAGCCGTTGTGGTCCTCCAGTCAATATATGCTTCTTGACGGTACATATGATCTGAAACTCACCACTCAATAGAGTCATTATCAAGATATAGAATAAAATAAAACATTTCTGTACACTTCTCGATAAACAATTTTATAATCATGGACTGAAGATGATAATGAAGGTTGTCATCACTTACGAACATGATTTCACAAACTTCTAATCAGAAATTACCTTCAACATCTCTTCAGGGTCATCATTGTGCAGCATGTGAATGAGACGAGCAACTGAACTTTGCTCCTCCTTGAAATCCTCCTCATCAAGCTAACACGAACAGGGAAACAGTAAGCTTGACATGAAACAATCACCAAAATATAAAAACTTGAATTTCTACAGAGAAGAAAAGCAGGAGAGTGTAGGCTGTAGGAGATGACATGAAAACAAGTTCTCTATGTCTGGAATTACACTCCCTCTGTATCAGTTTAAGTGATACTTTAGGGTTTTGCACACAGTTTAAGAAATGATGTAAGGTGTTATTATTTTCTGTTTGTACCCTTGATAAAAAGTCTTCATAAACTAAATGACAGTAATACCACCAAAAAAGGTTATGGTTCCAAGATAAAATGTAAGAATGTAATCGAAAATTTTGGTGAGAAAAAGTAAGATTTTCACATATTATGATACATGATAGAAACCCTAAAATGCCACTTAATACGGAGGGTATAATATTCTTATATACTAAAATTTGGAATAAGCACCTCTTCCACAGGGGTCCCATCCAAATCCTTTATAAGCCCCTTTATCAACTCGAACAATGCATCAACCTACAAAAACAAAAGGCATGTTGTTAATTTGGAACATACTGATAGTCTGATACAAGAAATACAAATACTGAAAAGTGACATACTTTATCAGCAGTTGAAATGCAAGTGTTGTTCTTCATGATGCTTTGTATGATAACCACTGCCATGACTTTATTGGTTCCACTATCTAGGTGATCCATGACACGAGGATAGTTGGAAAGCTTCAGTGCAATGCCGATATCATTGTATTTCTCCAGGGGAGCACTCAAAAGTGCAACAATTTGTTTTGTTGCTTTGCTGTCCTCCAATTTAGCCTTGCTCGAGAGTTTTTTAACACATGCAGACTGAAAACGAAATAGCAATAGAAACAAAATCAGTTTTTAACTATATACAATATATGATTAAAGAATTAAGCACACAATGGACATATTAGAGTGTAACTTTTCAAGAAGAACCTTACCAATACTTGATCTACATAATCAAGCCGATCAGGATGAACACGCAGAGTAAAAGTAAGAAGAGAAACATATAAGCTAATAGCTCCAACCACAGGCATGTCCACCTGTGCTTCGATAACCTGTCAAGATAACATGGAAAATCATTCGTTTCATACTGTTCCAGATTGATTGACTGTTCAATAAAATTGTTTTTGAAGGAACGGTAAAAGGAATACAATTAAGGCCTTAAGGGTATCATTTCATTGATGGGACAGAAGCCCAGAATTTCAAAGCAGAAAAATAATGCAGGCACCATCTTTATGTTGCTCTAACAAATTCTATGTGTGTTCTCTCATTGTAACAAAATGACATTACAGGAGTACGCATCTAAAGGTACATAAGGGCTTCATGGAAGAAAAAGAGAGGTCGACAAACTACCTCTTAGCTACGTTGTGAGGTGTCATTGGTGAACGTTGGGCATTTTATCTTGGAACGAACATATAGTGTATGTCATGACTCATGAGTAATTATACATGCTCTATAATTGAAGTGAAAGTCCTACATTTTACATAACGATCCTAAAAGATACCAAACAAAAACGACCAAATAACGGTATGCAATTAAATCTCAAGTTAGATTTTTGTAAAATGATATTAATGAGACAGATTTACCTTTCCAATTGAGTTGCTCAATTTAGCAAAAGCCTCTACTTGTAAAAATTCAGGTAGCGCCTGCAGTGAAAGAAGTATGTTAAGATAGTGAATTACGCTAAATGACTAAATATCCAAAGAATTTTTAGGCACCCAAATTTTCTCAGTAAAAAGTAGGACCAGAAGGTGTAAATTTCTGTGCACCTTTCAGTGTGCTTACCTCTAGTTTTAACATGTACAGTGAAAGGTGCATAGAAAATTTTCTAATGTGGTCTTTTTTCCTAAAGAGAAAATATAAGTGCTTAAAAAGTAAAAGCTATGCAAGATTGACTTTTGGTCCATTCGCAAAATTTTCCGATGTTAACCCACCTCCCCACTTGAAGCAGCATAGTTCGATAACCTATCCATCAACTGAGATAGCACTGTCTTGATGTCAACTGTAGCCTATAAAGAACAAAAAGGGTACAATGAGCCAATGTGACAAAATATATTCCACAAATTTTGAAAATATCAGAACTGTTTAGTGTTCACTACACCTGCATTCTCCATATTATAATCATTAGTGAAAAAGAAATGCTTGCCGACATCTTTTAATTTTCTCTACTGGGTAATTCATGCTGACAGTTCAAGGGTACAAAGCTAAAGAACTCCCTAACTTGTTGAAAGATCATTCATTAATATTCTTAAATAGGCTATTTAGAGTTATGTGGTCAACACATCAAATCGTAGAGAAACTGCATCCACATGATATGTTTTACACTTCTTGTCAGCGGAACCAGCGGAACTTAAAAGGTTTAAGAAGGGTTTAAGTGCAGTATCACAGAATCCACTTTCAATTGGCAAGACCAATAAAAAAAAGGAAAGGATCAACTCTTCAAAATAAATATAAGAGCCAAGGTCCATGGATAACACATTACAGACCTGAAGTTGAGGGCAGGAACCCAATAATGTCTCTAACGTCTGCAAGTGGTATTCATCTGGAAAGACTTGGATTATGCAATCCATTAGATAATACTGGGCAATCTCATCTTTACAATTGACAACCTGTAGAATGCAGATTAAAAGGGAAGTCTTAAGTTCAGATGCGATAATGCAATAGGCTGCACCAAGGGTACAAAAGAAAATATAAAAGCAGAATAAAAGGAGGTAAACAAAGACTACCTGCTCCAGGATTCTAGGAAGCACAGTATCTTTATACATATCAAGGTCCACCCCCTCTATTTGACTAAGGACATGTAAGTTTTTCCCAACCTATACAAAACCAGTTAGATGTCAGTTGCAACCCTGTAACCATTGTTATCAGAGCATCCAGTTATTTTGAGAATGTCCTGAATAATAATATATGTTCAGAAATATTATAATAAATAGAGTAATTAGAACTAGTTTCAGGTTGATGATATTACGAGATCCCGGAGCTCGTTCCTTTCTTTTTCCCGCTTCTCCTTTTCCCTGGCGGGTCCCTGCAGACCAGAAAGCGCGATTGCAATCTTCAACTCAGAGTCACCTAAGAGTATGAATTCATAAGCAGTAACACCTGCATGACCAAAAATCATGCCCTCATGATTTGTTTTACCTTTACGACACTCGGGTTTGGGGATCTATGTTCATAAACTAGGGATCAGGTGCCACTAGGTCCAGACCCAACAAGTGACCGGAACCAAATAGACGTTGAATGTCCCTCAGACTCCAACAAGATACACTATAAGTTCTACGTGAGAACGATAAGGTCTTATTTCAGACCTAATCTCACATCTGAGGTTGATCTCATAAAAAAGAAAAAAAAATTATATGGTATAACAACTCCAGCAAAGGCAGAAGTCCATTCCTTCGTTCTCACTTTTTTCACACCCCCATACCCCACCTAACACACAAAACTAGCATATGCATTGAGTCTGGTTAATCTGCCAGCTAACTGGCACAGCTTGATTCAGACAATGCGCTGATCAGTAATTCAGAGAAACTGTCACACACTAATTATCTATGGTTGGTAGACACAGAATGCATGTCCAAACACTAGAGAAGCGAAAAATTCACACATATCCCAACAAACCTGATGCTGCATCCGGACCCAAAGTTTATTCATCTCAGTAAAATTTTGTAGCACAAACTCAACAGCATCCATGACAGTATCAGCATCACTGCAACAAGAAAAAACAGCAGTTTTAAAAAGCAAAAATAACAGGTCAACTGTTTTAGTAAGAGGGTAGCAACTTCATCAAACAATTATCAGGGAAAAAGTTCATAGTACATAGAGTAAACTAAGAGATTAACCAACAGAAATGAAGGCTAATATCCATCAAAAAGAGCAAAAACAATACAAATATTTTGAATAACACTAGTATTGTGCAAGTTGCAATGCAATGTAGTAAGACTTGCTGGAAGATTCACTTCCTTACAAATTCCCTATATGTCTAGGATTACAGTGGTAACAGAAACATAGGAAGTCCGGCAACTAGGTTTCAGCGAATGGTATCACCATCACTATACGTGATAGGAACCCCCCCACCTGTAGCCCTCATGGTAATAGTCTCCTTTCAATTAAATCCTTACTACTCTAAAGCACAAGCTTTGTCAAAAACGTGCAATTTAACGCGTATGTAACTAAGCATTTTAACGCGTCAACTGTGTTTCATGCATAAAGCTGAAAGGGATATACATACCCTTCATACTCAGAACCAATGTCAGGTAACTTGTCCCTACTAACTTGAGAAAGGTAGCTTCGAAGAAATAACCCACGTACAGGATGTTGAATTCCACGGCACATTTCTACAAGGTCCTTGAGAACATCCTTGGCAGGAGCTTCCTTTGATTTTATGTACACTGATCCTACTGTACAGAGGAGATACCTGACAATCAACAGTAGAACACCAATTTTTTTTAAAAACAAACAAAAAAGTGTGTGCCGTGCTGATTCAGAAACTATACAACGTGAATGATGGCATAAATTACATACAATGGAAGTAGTTAATCAGCAAACGAAACATACAGGCGATCAAAATGGCCACTCACTTCATAGCTCTATTCGTTATTTGTCTCTTAAAATTTTCACAAATCTAGCTGATTTAATGAGAGTGAAAGAATTAGCCTTGGCAGATAGAAAAATGATTACATCATTTAGAACCTTCACTGAAGACCTTACAAGATACTGAAGGAACGACGAATAAGGGATTCCCTTGTCACTAATTTAACAACTGGCCACGACAATACCTAATGAAACTAAACAACTGTCAATATGACCTAGCCTCAATAGCATTATTTCTTACATCTAAATAGCCATATCAAAGAACTGTTTACACTACATACATTTTGCATTCTCAACTGAAAGCACTCAACTCTCGAGGTAGAACGACAACAGTATAGACTTTTAGAGAACTCAAGTTACATTCTCCCAACAGAACCAGCACATTTCTCACTATCTATAAAACCCTAACAGTTTGAGCAAGATACGTGAAACCCAAATTTTTTTCTCATATCACAAAATGCAGATAACTCTATTCCGAACGACAATGCCCGGTAATACTAATCCAAATAACTGATGATAAATAACAGTAACTGCAAAAATGAGATAATTTTCTTCCTTTTTCTGATTAATTCAAACTTACAGTCTAGGTAAGATGTTGCCAGCATGTTGTACAAGCTCATATAAATCGATAACAGAGCAACCACGCTTGGTCTCCTCCTTGAAGAACATCTCCAACTTCCTTAACTCATCAAAAGCTCGCATATCTACTCATCGCCCAAAAAGAAAAAAACAGTCAATAAAATCTCACATTCCAAAATCCAGCTTCAAACTGAATTCATCAGATCTATACGATCCGTGATCAATCAACAGAACGAGAATAATATACAGAATAATTACAAAGCTCATAGTATTTATGAGGTGAAAGCCTTGATGTACGAAGCTCAGATAACATCTGGGCAGAATACTTCAACGCATCTCTCAAATTATTCGAATCCTGAAAAAAGGAAACGAAATGAAATTAAAACTAATGTTTAAGAATTAGGGATTTGTGAATTAGGGTTTTTGAAGAATGAATTGAATTGAATTTAATCATCACCAGGGCTCGATGCATGTAAAAGGCATTTTGCTGAAGACCTGCAATTCCTTCAGCTAACCATTTCTCTTCATCTTCGATTCCGTCTCCGATCATTGTTTTCTGCTCTCTTGGTTTTTCCTGAGATGGTGATGATGACGATGAAAATTGAGATCTTTGACCTGTATCGAGTTTTGTTTCTCTGTTTCTGACCTCAACTGCCTTTCAGTTCATGGTGTCTGGTGGGGTGTATGTCACTCGATTTTTTCTGGGTGTGTGTAACGTTTTTGGACTATTGTGGATGTGTCGGGACTCATGGACGGACTTAGCTAATCACAGAGCCCATCCTTGTTTTTGGCCCAACAATTTTTTGAGTAGTGTGGTTTCCAATGAATCATATTTTTAGGGACCATGGTTTTTTTGGGACCATGGTTTTATTAGGCCAACCTCCCTATACTTATAAGGGGTGTCCTAAAATTAAATAAATACACATTTACTTTTTACTTTAATTTAAATTAAAACTAACCTAATAACTATATAAATCTAATCATATACATCTAATCTAAATGAATCTATTAACCAAAACCAAAATCAAAATCAAAAACAAAAACAAAAACAAAAACAGGAGGGGAATCGAATTTTTTTAGTTTTTAAAAAATAATAATAATTCTCTTCTTCTTCTCTCTTTCCTTGACATTCCTCGTTCGATTGAAAAACCCATCAATCTTTTTAATTCGTTTTTTGATTGAGAAAATTGAGTAGAAATCATCAAAATATGGTTTAAATGGAAGTTAAAGCGGCATGTTCGGTTAGTAATAGTTTTAAAAAAAACTAGTTTTGTAACCGAACATTCTGAAACCAAGAACACGAAGAAGACTTCGGTTATCAAGAATTTCATTTTTCGTAACCGAACTCGGAGTTCGGTTGGTTCGCAAAAATAGTTTTAACCGAACTCCTCATTGAAAACCAATATATTGTGTTCGGTTGGTTAGGTTAATTGGAATTTTTTTTCTTTAACCGAACACTTGTATTCGAACAACAAATGCTGAGTTCGGCTGGTTCACAAAAAAATATATTTGCTAACTGAACCGAACCCTTCTATGAAAATCAATATGTTGAGTTCGGTTGGTTCGCAAAAAAGTCTAAAACTATTTTCTAACCGAGCTTTACCAATATTACAAAAAGAAAAAAATCCAATGTAACCGAACTGTGTTATTTGCCCACTATATTGAGTTTTAATTTAATTAACCGAACTTTGCCCACTATGTTCGGTTGGTTCGCAAAGAAGGCTAAAACTATTTTCTAACCGATCTTTACCAATATTGCGTGAAGTTCGGTTATATTGGTTGGTATGAAATTTCTGAAACAACCGAACTTTATACACTTAGTAAAATCTTAATCAACGCAAAGTTCGGTTAAATATAGGTTGCGAACCAACCGAACTTCTAGACCCTAAAGTTCGGCAACATTGCGGGAAAACCGAACATTACTCTGTAAATCCTATAAACAAAGTTCGGTAACCTGCATGTTAACCGAACGACTAAAAACCTCCATTAAGAGCGAGTTCGGTAACCTGCGTGTTTTGGAAAAAGTAACCGAACTACACTTTCAGATGTGTTCGGTTACCTGTTCTTCACATATGGTAACCGAACAAGCCCAAATCTACTTTAAAAAAATTACATTTTTTTTGAAATTTTGGATCAATTCAACCAACATTATCTAAGTTTGAAGCATACCTGGGTACCCAAATGATTTTTGTTAGAGGGAAAGTAAAAAGAGATTCGAGTGGTGCGAAAATCGTAGTTGACTCGTTAACTTAAACTGATTTAGTATATTTTTCAGACTGGGAAAAATAGATCCTACTAAATACACTTGTTGATCAAAATTCATATGCAGGGAAACTCTCCCACTACTGTTCAACTGCCATCATCTTCACCTTTTAGTTGTTAATCAGATTTTAACCATTAAGTCCCTTATTATATTTAGTTCCGCATACAAAACTAGTTTAATCCAAACAGTTTAATTTAAGGTTTCTTCATCCAATCCAAGAGAAAGAACCCATATTTTTATTTAGAACGGGGATTTTATATATCTTTATTTATTCTATGGGTTCTCTTGTGATCCCGTGGGTCGTTTAAATCCAATGTAATTTTAGTTTTTAAATGATTTGTTAGGGTTTGATTATCCAAGATTTATGGTGTTCACACTTGGAATCAATTGGTAATGGAGACACGTTATAAACCCATCTCCATTGATGGTGTTTTCAAGTATATATGTATATGTATCAAACCAGAGTTAAAGTTAGACTTGCTTGTAAGGGGACCTATAGAAAATTGCACGAGCAGGGAGAAAAACCACACCATGTCGTTGATCTTATTCAACTTCCACTACGAGAATTTCAAATCATTCTAAAAAAAATAGAAATCCTATAAATATCTACAGTTGAGAATGGCTAAAGAATGCTTGTTGATGGTAATCGGGTATTTTGGGTGTAATAAATGTATTTAGTGGGGATATTTTTATCTTGAGTTAGAAAAATGCACCAAATCTGTCCAAGTCAACGAATTAACTACGATTTCCGCACTCCTCGAATCCGCTTTTACTCTTCATTTAACAAAAATCTACCCAAATACTCTTCCTCAGGTTGTGGCTGGTAAAATCCATGTTTTTCTTCTTCATCTTCTCTAACTTCACTCTCTCAATAATTCTACTTCTTTAAAAAAAAAAAAAAAACCATCTGGTTTTTTAATCTCACTAATTATCTTTAACTTAATCATTACACTAACTATTATTAACATTAACTAATCATTACCCGAAATTAATCAGGAGGGTAATTTAGGTATTAATATAAATATCTAGATAAGGGGTGACCTAGATTTACTTCTAATATCCTACCCAAAATCAAACAATGGTCCCCCAAAAAAAGGCTGATCCCAAAAAAATGATTTTTTCCAATGGAAACTACAACCAGTTTTTCGCCTTCAAAATCACCATAGAAAAATTCTCATCTGGCAACCAATAATTTTAAAATTAAATTTTTAAAAGTTTGTTAAGCTTTGCTTTTTGCTTTTTCTTTTTTTGCGCCAGAAGTGAAAACATATCTAACAGAGAGACAGACGGTACAAAAGGTGTATTATGAGTTTTAGTTAGAGTTTTCATCTAGATATCTAAGGTAGTCTATGTCATTTTGACATTTGTGTTAGTTTGTAGTAGGTTTCGATGAGGTTGTGTTTGTTGAGATTTCTAATTTTTTACGTTTTTTTTTTTTTTTTTTTTTTACATTATTATTGATATCTTCACCAACCCAATTCACAATATCAGGTGGAAAGTTATTATGGAAATCTTAACTTTTAGATTCTTCCTTAGTTTTTTTAGCTAATGAGTGAGCCACACCATTTGCACCTCTATTATTTTTCTTGCAGAACTAAGAAAGTTTTCTAGATAATTTATTCTTAATTATTAATATGTAGCCTTGATTAGCCTAGTGAACAGATTGCTCTGGACTATTACTCGACTGAATCACCACCTCACTATTTGACTCGGAAATGACATTTTGAAACCCCAACACTTCTGCCCAACTAACAACATCCACTATCGTCATACATTTCAGATGTTCGACAACATAGTATGGCTCTAGTTCTTCATCAACATTTTCCCCTCTCGCTCCACGGCAATGTCCTACATAGTCACGAATAATGAGTCCAAAACTCTCCCTACCAGTTTCTACTACATAGAAAGCATCCATATTATTTTGACAAAACCAAAATTTGGAGGTATCCAAATTTTTCACTGAAAACATTCCCTTTCTATCAGGAGTCTAGATCAGAGTATCCTCACCTGTATTAGGAACAAACATGGCACAAATATTCTGAGCAGTGTCTTGAGAGAAAACACCATAAACCATATCTACATTCCATATTCTAGTATTAGGCAAAAATAAATCACAAACATAAATGCAACTATTTAAATTTACCTCAACATTAGTGGTTGGCTCAGGTGGCCTATCAAGCCCAATCACCCAATAGTCTAACCAAAATTTGACATTTGTTCCACATCTAACAACCTACAAGCTATATTGTTTTATTACCTCCAAACCAGAAAAAAATAATATTCCATACCCAAGAGATGTTGTCTTTTAACTTATCAATATGCAAAAAACTGCAATCCTTAGGGTATTTAGCCTTAAAAAATCTAAACACATAATGCTTCAGATTCAATATACATTTTTCATGTCAACTTACATAACAAAGCTTTGTTAAAATTTTCTAGGTTCCTAAAACCTAAACTACTTAAGGCTTTCGGTTTACTAAGTCTAGTCTAGACAATAAAACTGATGCCCTTGTTGGCCTTATGCCCCCACCAGAATTGTCTTCAAAGACTATCCGGTTTATTTATCAGAGATTTAGGGATCTTAATACTATCCATTTGTTTAGAGGGAGGGGCATTTAGTACTGCTTTGACCATAGTGGTCCTTCCCGCCTGATTTAGTGTATTCCCATTCCAATTTTTCAATCTAGACTCAAAAGATTGCATAATGGGCCCAAAAGATTTATTATGGCCAAGCAATAATGGGTCTCCAAGATACTTCTCAGAGTCCTTAGTATAAAAGGCATGTTAATTTAGGGTTTTAGCAATGTCACTGATAGTCACATTTTTGTGTTTGAATTGTCCTCAGTGTCTCTATTGTTAGTGCTTGATTTTGTACTTATTATGGTGTTTTTATGTTTGTGTAGGTGTTTTTGGAGGAATACACTTGTGTGGAAAAAGTTGCTCAAAAAGTGATATTTGGACCCCCGGAGAAAAGTAATAAAGGCACCCTCATTTTGGATATGGGGCACCTCAGCTGGGCACCTGCTATTCGCACCCCCAGTTTGGTTAGGGGGCACCATATTTATCATTTGAAAAACAGTGTTTGGCGGGAAAACTTAGTTCTCACCTGCAGAATTTTCGTTCGAGATTTGAGGGCATTTTAGAGAGACTTAATGGCTCAGATTGTTGGGGAGACTCGATTACGGTTAACAGGCGTGGTAGGGTTGTTGGAATTGATCGAAATTGGCTGAACATTAAGATTGAAGTTGTAGGAGCAGAATCTCGCAACAACAACGCTCTTGCAAGGATTTCTGCCACACATGGCAAGTGTTGCAAATAATTATAAGAAATGACGAAATATGTGAATATTTTATCATTACTCGCAAGAATAAGGTGATAGTTCGCAAGAAATGTAGCAAGAAGGAAGAATCCTGCGAGACATCGAGAGACTTGAGGGAAATGTAACAGAAACTTGAGAGAAATGAAGAAAGCTTGCGAAAGATATTACCGCATAACTCAGATCCGAAATTAAGGGAAAGCTTAGCTGTAAATGAGTTGTCATGAGATGTCATCCACTATAGAGCAGAAGAGAGAAAGAAAAAGAGAATTTTAGGAAGAGAGAGAAAGATATTTTGCAGAGAGAGATTTTTAGAAAGAGAAAATGTATTTTCTTTATCATCTTCTTCCCCAAAACTAGATCTAGAATTCTTCCAAGAACTCCATTAATGGAGATTGTAAATGTAAATTGATGTAGCTACAAATTATCATAGTGAAGAACCGTGGATGTGGATCACATTGATCGAACCACATAAAAAATCTTGGTGTCTATTTATAATTTTAGTATTTTTATCACCATTTTTATATTTAGATCTAGAAATTATTATCAAGATATGATAAGGGGTGTGTTGTAGGAAAACCTGCAATTACATTTTGGCGCTAGAAACACTGCCTGCTATTTGATTAATTGAGGAAGATTCAAAGAAATTGGCTACAGGAAGAGTTAGAATTTGTGAGATTTAAAAAATTTGAGAGGAAATCCGATAATGGAGAAGTTGTGTCTTCAAACAAACACCGAAAACACAGTGAAAGAGAATAAAAGAAAAAGACGAAGATGCAAAACTATGTAAAAAGGATGAATTTGTTGATTCAAGAAAATTCCAAGAAAGATTAGCTACTGTTCATGTATATTTTTAGATCTAAAATTTTTTTAGGGTTAAAAATGGAAATTTCATGGAAGAAATTACATTTTCAGGGAGTAAGCATTATCAACAATTCAAAGACATGTGAAGACTAAGAGAAAAAATTAGTTGTTGTGGTGAATTTGAGAAAGAAAACCAAAGTTTTAGTGGAAGATTTCATGTTCAGGAGAATAAACAAGAGGAAAATTCTGAAAGAAATTAAGGGAGGACGAAGAGAAGATAAGAGGTAGACGCTGCAATTTTTATCACAAGCATAAGTTTGCACAGATGGTTCAAGTCTGCGAGAATAACAAAGAGGTCAAGGGTTCAAATCGCAGAAATACATATTTTTCATTTTCTTCTCATTTTCAGCGGAGAATAAAAGAATAAGTAAAATATTTCTGCGTTAAATGTCGCAGAGAGATTATTGAACAGTTGGTCCAGAGAACAGTATGTGAGTTTGTGGTCACAGGTTCGAATTTTCCTGCGAGCATAATATTCTTCTTTTTACAAAGAGTGAAAAAATAGATAATTTCGCAACATTGTTTCATTATCTCGCAAACAAGAGGCAGCACAGAGTTGGTAATCATGAAGTTAATGAGTTTATGGTCGCAAGTTCAAGTCCCAACACATACATATTTTTTCACGCAATCCTTGATAATTTCGCAAGTGTATTTCACGCAGAAGATAGTTAATTATAATCTTGCAGAGAAGGGTTAGCACAGATGGTTCAGTGTTATATGTCGCAAGTTTATTTTTGTTATTTCGCAAGTTAGCCTTTGATTATTTCGCAGATAAATTTCGCAAGAAAGAGAGCTAGCACAGTTGGTTGAGAGGCATGAATGCAAGCAATAGGTCGCAGGATCAATTCTCATCTCACGCATGTTTATTTTTGTTTTTCGAGAATTGTCTCTAGAACAATTAGACTTTGATTACTTCACAAGATCTTTCATTATTTCACAAGAGAAGGTTAGCACAGTTGGTATGGTACGAGAAAATGCAGAAAGTAGATCAAGGGTTCAAGTCTCACTCTTCCCAATTATTTTTGCTACGAGATGTTCAGACAATTCACATAAGAGCTAAGTACCTTTTCTTAGAATATTTTACTTACAACAAACAAAAAAAAAATTATTTAATTTCCAAAAAGCGATATAATCGCAAGATTTCTAAAATTATTAAGATTTTAAAACATTTAAAAGATTTTTGTCTACAAAAGATCATGAAAAATGTCTGCGAATTATCGCAAAAAGTTAGAGATTTCACAAATTTTCAGAGATTTCAAAGACTACAAAAAGTGAAATTATTGCAAAGATTTCTAAGATTTCAAAATATTTTGATTTGATTTACAAAGAGCGATACAATCGCAGAATTACAAAGATTTTACAATTACAAAAATTATAGAATTACAATATGTTAGAATTTTTCTTGAATATTTACTTCAGATGATATGATATTATGAGAATGAAAACATAAATGAAAGGATAAAGAAACGCGAATAAAGAAACGGGAGATTATTTCGCAGACATATTTTGCAAAAAATAGTTAGAACAGTTGATATAGCGCAACATTATACAAGAGTCAGATCAAGAGTTAATTTTGCAAGACTTCATTTCTCATTTCTTCTCAATTTTCAAGCAAATCATATACTTCCCAAGAGACAACAAACAAGAAGCAAAAGATAAGTACCATTTCCTTGAATATTTTATCTATGATTTTTGCGAGAAAGATTTTTGATTTTATTTATCAAAAGCGATATATAATCGCAAGATTTCTAAAATTTCTAAGATTTCAAAACATTTCAAAGATTTTTTAGATTGCGATACAATCGCAAGATTCAAAAAAAGAATTCATCGCAAAAAATTAAAGATCTCAAATTTTTTCAAAGATTTCAAAGTTACAAAAAAAAAAAAACAGAGAAAATTAAATTTATATATTTCTATAAAACATTTTTGATTTAAAGACGCGATATAATCGCAAGATTTCAAAGAAGATTTCAAAATATTTTACAGAGAATTTACTTCAAAAATGATATTATGAGAATGAAAGAAGAAATGACAGAAATAAAAGAATGAATAAAGAAATGCGAAATTATCGCAAAAGACGCGAATAAAATTTCGCAAGAGAGAAATGCAAATGCATAAGACTGGTGAAAATCTCCTAAAAACATATAAGAATGGGACGAACCTTTTATGGCGTACACCTTAGTTCGCGGATTCTATTCCGTAAGAGACAATGTCCTTAAAGTGCGTCATAAGGGGGGTATCTCTTTGCATGACTATGGGAAAGGATATATTGCTGCTGGAACCTAGTCATGGAGATTTGGGATTATAGAAAATCCATCCATGAGAGATAACTTGGATTCCCAACTATATAAGGTTATACCTTGGTTGGGCGCCCGAGAGTTTCTCCTAAGGAATGCAAAGTATGATCAAGGCGCCGAGGTACACGGTTGAGCTGTGGGTGCCCGGGACGGATGAACCTACCCTGGCCATCCATGGAAAGTCTTGGCTTACGATGTGTTCGGCCCAAAGAAAACCCCTCTAGGGTGTAGTCTCGTAACTATAAGCCATATAGGCATAAAGGATAAGAGGCTACGAAAACAACTGGTTGTTTCTAGAACCGGATGGGAGGAGCTAGTCTTGTATGGCAGAAGTACGTCTCCTTGAAGGGGCAACCAGGGGGAGAGATAAGGGCGATACCCTCCATTAGGGAGCTGTGTATCAAAAAAGACGGCAATGTCATGGGACTTTATATTCACAAGAATATTTAGGCCCGTCATATTGTCGCGTGACATGCCAAAAAGCCTCAAGAGAAATGTTAAGATGAGATCAATGGGTTTTTGCGATAAGATCAAAAGATGAGATAAATGAAATCAATGATAAGAGGATATAAATCGCAAAGACGGCAATGTCATAAGTCTTAAAAAGCAAAGAGAGATTAATCTCACAAGATGGCTTAGACTTATCATATTGTCGCAGAGATCAAAATAAATGATAAGACAAGATCAATGGATTATTACATATAAAAGTAAGAATGTCCTGCGATCTTGTCGCAGAAAAGTGGCATAATAAGACCTTTAACTAGGAAGGCAAAATAAGACCACAAGAGAGGTTATACCTACAAGCGTATAACAGATTGCTAACGACTTTATATTAGTCTTATTTCATTACAGATCAATAACAAGAGGCAGGTATGGGAATGCATAGAATGGAAATTACAATTTGTCGCAGAAAATAGTCGCAAGAAAGAAAGAGAGAAGTACACAAGTTTTACAGGCCAAAAAGAAAATAAGACCATTAGAGAGAACGCAAATAAACTTGCGAAGATAATTATATTGCAGGAAAAAACAGTGGAGAAAATAACAATGAGATACAATGAGCCAGAAAAATGAGGCACAAGAGAATGAACCTGCGGGAATAAAGAGGAATGTATTCACTAGAGAAAAATACAAAGAAATGGAGAATGGAGGCAATTTAAAGCTACATCACTTTTACCGCGGCAAAATGAGAATAATACCTTGAAATTTCGCAGGACTATTCATATTTTGATCCATTATTCGCAGCAATATTCACAACACTATTCGCGACACTATTTATACTTCGCGGTACTGTTTGCGACACTATTCGCAAGACTATTCATAATTCGCAGTACTATTTGAGCACTATTCATAATTCGCATAAATGTTCAGAAAATCGCAGAAATATTCAGAAATTAGCAAGGTTATTCATAATCACGCAGACTCATTCATAAATTCGCAGATTCACCCAGAATTTCGCAGGAATTGTGATTATTTTGCAGAATGTGATTATTTTCTTAAAGTGATTATCACTTAAGGCAGAGGCAAGATAAGAATAAAGAAGCAATTTAATCATTCAACATTTTCTCAAGGATTCTCCTTCATAGATAAAGAACAGAGGCAGTTAGGGATTACCAAGAAAATATTTTATGTTCTTTATCTTCTCGGCAAGAATCATTTCCAAAATGGGCAAGAATTCTCACCAAAAATGAAGAAATAATTTCGCATGAATAGAGGACATATTTTTCATTCAAGAGCGGATACTTCTTATATTTCGAGGATTGAGTACTTCTTATACTTCTTCAAGGATACTTCGCATACTTCATTCTTCATACTTCGTGTACTTCAAAAGATAATACTTCTAATTATTTTTCAAAGCTTCAGAATTTCGCAAAAGAATAGAGGCAAGTATATACTTTTTAAGTTTGGTATTCTTTCGCTAGTTCCTTCGTCAACAAAGATCAGAGACTACTACAACAACGAGTTTTTCTTAAAGATTGCTCTTCAGGCAATATTCAAGAAAAAATAGGCAAAATGTAGGAGCAGAATCTCGCAACAACAACGCTCTTGTAAGGATTTCTGCCACACATGGCAAGTGTCGCAAATAATTATAAGAAATGACGAAATATGTGAAGATTTTATCATTACTTGCAAGAATAAGGTGATAGTTCGCAAGAAATGTAGCAAGAAGGAAGAATCCTGCGAGACATGGAGAGACTTGAGGGAAATGTAACAGAAACTTGAGAGAAATGAAGAAAGCTTGCGAAAGATATTACCGCAGAACTCAGATCCGAAATTAAGGGAAAGCTTAGCTGTAAATGAGCTGTCATGAGATGTCATCCACTATGTAATTACCTATATAAAAAAGAGAGCAGGAGAGAGAAAGAAAAAGAGAATTTTAGGAAGTGAGAGAAAGATATTTTGCAGAGAGAGATTTTTAGAAAGAGAAAATGTATTTTCTTTATCATCTTCTTCCCCAAAACTAGATGTAGAATTCTTCCAAGAACTCCATTAATGGAGATTGTAAATGTAAATTGATGTAGCTACAAATTATCATAGTGAAGAACCGTGGATGTAGATCACATTGATCAAACCACGTAAAAAATATTGGTGTCTATTTATAATTTTAGTATTTTTATCACCATTTTTATATTTAGATCTAGAAATTGTTATCAAAATATGATAAGGGGTGTGTTGTAGGAAAACCTGCAATTACAGAAGTAAACAGAGCTACACGGTTATTCTTCCCAAGTCATTTGAGTAAGTAACAGAGGTTTGTGTATGCCTACAGCGTGTGTAACCACTTCTTGGATGTTGATTGAGCATGTTTAGAGTGTTTAAACACGAGAAAACAGTGTCAGGAGATATATTAGGGAAAGAAATTTTTCTTATAACTAGCAAAGATGCACACACGATGTGCTTGCCACTCTGTTCCGAAACTTGTAGAAACTTGCCACGGGAACATGCAATGCACGAAAAATAAAAATACAAAACAAAAGAAACTAATCCAATTTTGCTTTGTGGTACCCATGAGCCAACCATGCACCTTAAACTCCAAACAGTTGCACAAAATCCTTATTGGATAACTGATAAATTAGAGAACATAATGGATAACTGAAATGCTCTCAATTTTTTTAATTTTTTTAGTAGAAAAAACATGTATTAATTTTCATACTTTTTGTCTCACAGTCTTGGCCTATCCACTTGGGTTGAAATAATTTGTGAATTTATATGCATAGTGCGTCTGCTGACATATTCACCTAAATAGTACTTTCAATGAAGTCCAAAGTTATGATTTGTTAACCCCTAGTAATTGTGCTAGACTTGTTTCACATAGCATTCACAAACGTGCTTAGACTAGGTCTTATGGGCATGCCCAAGCCCTTCCCAAGCCAAAAAAGCGTGGCCAAAAGGGGGTCTTCTCGCTTCTTTTCCCTAGTGTGCGGGAATCCTAACGGGAAGATTCCGGGAACGGCTATCCATTAGCCGTTTTAAAAAAGTGAAAAACAGTAGATCATTAACCGTTTTATCCTTAAAACCTTTGCAACTTAGTGGGACCAAGAGAGATTTTAGCTTAAAAATAGATTAACTTGTTTAAATCGGTTAATGGATAGCCGTTATGGGAAATTGGGTGGGACCAACAGAGAAAAAGTGGAGTTTTTAGGATTTTGTGGGTCCAAGTAATTTGAAAACGGCTTACCATTAGCCGTTTCAGGAATTCACCGGGAAAAACCGCAAGAGTTGGCCCTTCCCCAGGCTTACGTGTAAAGGGGTTTGGGAAGTGCTTGGGCACCTCCATAAGACCCGGTCTTATAAGTTGTATAAGAAATCTACAACCTCATATAACTTGTATTCCATCTGTGGGAATCGAACCCACGACCTTATGGAAAATAGATGTACGCTCTACCAACTGATCTAAGATGGAAAAAACTGAATTGAGAACTGACGCAATAGCTGAGTAAGTAGCGCAGATGGGAATCCCGTGCATACAATGTCAGGTAGAACCAACAAAATCTTAAAATGATGTAATCTTTATTTAGTGACATGACTCACATGAGATAGCCGCACCTTGCATGCCTCAAATTAGAATCTCTCGACTCCGATTGAGCTAGCATACCCCAAATTCATCCACTATCGTGTCTTGAGAACATAGTAAACCATAAAAAGTAGTCCACGATAGTGCCTGAAATATATCAAATGTTCCACTCAGGATATCAGAAGTTGATTTATGTACTTTGATTCAGTACCGACTACGGCTATAGTCAGATTTATTTGCACTAATCAATCACTTACACCACAAAGGCTCGACGTCATCGACTCGCGTACTATGTATTGATCATATACTAATATCTAACCATTAAGGTGTAGCTTGTGTCAAACATAACTATCTAGCACAAATGCTTGCTGCTACACCTGTGACTAAATAATTTATTTTCCAAAATATTAGTCTTACTACTCTCACACAGACAATCTATTAGGAAACTAAATTCTAATGCCATTTAGTTGATTATATATTTCGCGTTTGGATCTCCTGTTTCTACATCATCAAATATAATTCACATTTTGTACACATAGTATGACCAAATTATGAGATGATTGTTTCAGCTCTAACAACATGGGCAGTATAAATGAATATGCTATGTTTCTAACTTCCATCTAAAATGGCTTAACTTACAATAATATCAACCCGAAATAAAAAATGAAGCAAGTATCAAACATGGCTACCAGTAACATGAATGAAGGAATGCAAGATACCACATAAGTTGTTCTAAGTCATTATCCCAACTTTCTATGTGTGGAACCACAACTTCAATCATATTTGTGTATCTAGTAAAATCATAATCTCTAGTCATATTAATATTAAATCCACAAATAACCAATAATCTTAACGCGCAAACACACATATTAAATCAGTTTTGTTTCATTTTTGTATTTACAAACACTATGACTAATGAAATCAAAAATGAAAGCAATCATTAAACATTTTATGCCCCATAAAGAACTGAGTTATCACTATCTGAAAAAGGATCTGGTTACCTTGCACAATTTTTCCCATTGTTATTCTTTCATGGCTGTCACCATGGCTTGTCATCTCTCGCTCGCATCAATGCTGCTAATTCAAGGGTTCGCTTTTTTGATGTAGATAGAGACGACGCAATTATAAGGCAGGTGTAGCTGCAATGGATATGGCAATAACTAAATTTCACAAACTGAAATTAAATAGTAAAGATTGAAACTTAGGCATTTCTACAAATAGATAGAGTTCACAAAGTTAAAGTATTAAGGTAATTCAAATCCTTAGTGAAAGAATCATTTTATTGTCTGCAGTATCTCGTATTTCACATTTGGAAGTCTCAAATGCATTTTCAAAGACAATGAAAAGTTAATCCATCAAAATTGATCGAGGGTGCTACAAAAAAAAAGTATTAGAAATCACAATCAAAGGCAAACTGGTATTTTGTTAAACATCTAAACTTTTACTGCTTAAAATCCAAAACCTTACCTTCAATTGTCATCCATAAATCAAAGTAAAAAGTAAATCAAAATGTTTTGACGAAATTTAACAAAGAGTTTAAATTAAACACTTTCTTAAAGGTAGAGCTTATTACTGAATATAGTAGAAATCGAAACTGAAACTAATGAATTAACAAAAATTGAAACTAAGGAATTCGAAATTGAAACTAATAAGCTTCTCAAATCATCTTAAGGGTGTTTATCACTTACCGGTGATCAACAAAATTCAACCACAGACGAAATCAATCAAATTCCCAGTATTGAACGACTTCCAAGACAACTTTGATGAAAATCCGACGAATGTTATGAAAATCGAAGTTGAGTATGAACCCAAATGTTAGAATCGCATATTATGCTTCAAATTTTCGGTGGGTGAGTTTAGGTTTTTTTGTTGTCTGTGATAGGAAGTTCGTCGGTTTGGGACAGTGACGAAGAGAATAAAAAGGGAAAAACAGTGCAAATGTCGTAAAGGGCCTTGATACTTCTGGTTAGGTATAAGATTATTGTGGGGTTATTCGCGTCATTTCGATGTCCATGTAAAAAACATCTCCGGTCGAAAGTCGACCTTTTCTTTATTATAGTAAGATATCTTTTTTTACTGCCAAGTTATGAAGATTATTTGAAGTAATGGCGAGGATTTTCTTATCCTTGTTGAGTATAAATAGACTCTGGGGGTTTCACTGAGAGTAACAAAGAGTTTGGGGAGAAGTTAGAACATCACAGAGTCGAGAAATTCGAGTTGTAGAGAAAACCTTTCTGCTGCTGCTAGAAGAACACGAAGAGCATAAGACCCTTCGAGACAGTCGTTCATGCTACAGTGACATCGACACAGGAAAGTGCATCGCAGAGCTACAGTTACAGCAACAATAATCTTGTATCGTTCTCTGTAACAGTGTTTTGCAACAATTATAAACGTTGCAAACACCCGATTTTAACCATTTTCTCTATATTTCATCCTTGTAAACACCTATTTGAGCAATGAAATCAACTTTTGAGCTTGTTTCTATCAAGATGAGCTAAGTCCAATACTTGGGTCTATGGAGGAATCCGTTGTTTCGGTAAAAGTGATACATTTCTATTTTTAATTAATTATAACAACTCTATTCTGATTGTTTTGCATTGAACTAAAAATTTATTATATGATTTGATTAGTTAGGTGTATTTTCTCTTGATAGAATTTAGAGTTTTGATATTCTATGCTTGGATTAACATCTATTCTTTTGAAAATCTACATGTCTAGGCAATACTATTAGAATCAATTTGAATGTTGAGTTGCATAATTATTGTTTTATTAAATCACTAATATCGACCAATGGTGGAATCCTAGCCCCAGCCTCTCCATAATTTTTACAACACTTTATTTTGAGTTTTTTATTTTTATTTATAAAAATTAAGTCTAAATAATCTTCCTTCACAAGTCTCAACGAACCTTTTACTACAACATCATTGAAAATACCATCAGTCACTACAAGCAGCAGGACTTAAATTATTACTAAAGTAAACACATGATTTATTGAAATTTAAAACTTTCCATGGGTACAAACCAAACATGCCAAGCATATCCAAAATTCCTCTAACATTCTGCATATTATCATTAGCAAAAATAAGAATGTCGTGTGCAAAAGCAAATATGAAATAGAGCATGTCTTGCTCGATTTAAGACACTATGTTAGAGCATGTCTTGCTCGAACTCGCATGCGTTGCTATCTCAAGCATGTTTGTCAATGTTAGTGATCAAAACTATAAAGTATTGATTTCTAGTCTACTATATCTAAGGTCTCGGACGAGGATATAAAGTGTAGTTAAGCTCAAGAACTCCATGGCGATCATCATATAAGACGAATGACTACTCAAGGAACCAGTGGATATTTATCGACTAAAAGGTATGTGGAGACTTGAACTTATCTATCACTCAAAAGTCTATATACTCTATCTCATATCTTGGGACAAAAGTCGTATTACTATATAGGCTAAGATTACACACATGTGAACATTTCGAGCTGAGTATATCTCGCATATCTATTTTTCGAAATATGTGTTGGTAAAGCTTTCGCTTTAGCCAAGTTCATCGTTACCTAGTGACGAAAGTCATGTTATGTTTCAATCATTTTAGAAATTGCTCTAACGAAAAATAGTTTGTGAAAAACAACTATATAACGCCCTCTGAGAATGTTTCAATGATTGAAATAAGAGTTTAGACAATATAACCATTGGAGGATATAAGCATTGTTGTGGTAACACATATATGTATAAGTCCTTATTGATTGAACCGAAGTTTGCGAACTTTGTTGATCAAGTGAAACCGAACAAGTGCGTGAGCTTCAGTCCGCGAACCCAGTCCATGAACCTAGTCCGCGAACTTGAGTAGGATATGTCTAAATACGATGTATGTGAACTTATCTTAATAACCTAAGGAATGCTATTGCAAACCGTGGCTTTATAGTTCAGGAATTAAATCGAGTGAATCACATCGTTTTTTCTTTAATTGTGTCTTGTGTAGTACATAAATATCTAAGCAATTAAACAACTCTCTAATTAGTTCATTTGAGTTATTTAGACTAGTTATGGTGAAAAAGAATATGGTTGATATGAAAGTTATCATTTGGCTAACCATTTGGTTAACTAGTGTCGAACCAACTAATGAACAAGTTTGGGTACGGTTACATGAACCTAAAATTGTCTAGTACATGTGTGTATGACAAGTTAAGTTTTCGATCTAACGGTTGATAAATATTAGCTTAAATATAATCATGATTTCATCTAACAATGAATATTGAATGCTTTGTTACTAAGCTAACATTGATTGCAAACCCTAATTTGAAGACTATATAAGGGACAACTCTAGCAACTGGGAAACCTAATCCCCACACATTCTGTGTGATGCTAGTTGTGCTAAGATAGAGTCGATTCTCCTTTAACCTTTGGTTTTCTTCTTCTAAAACCAGGTTAACGACTTAAAGACTTCATTGGGATTATGAAGCCAGACCAATACTACTTTTCTTGTAGTTGTGTGATATGATCTTGATGTTTCTATCATACGAGTACAATTGTAATAATTGGCTTGAGATTTCTATCTCTGATAGTCAAGATATAAAAGTAATCACAAATATCTTCGTCTCATCGTTTGTGATTCCAAAATATCTTTTTTCGCTTCGTCGATTAAGACTATTGTGAGGTGATTGATAAAACTGATTTGTTCTTCGGGAATATAAGTCAAGTTTTATTGATTGGTTCATGTTCACCTTGATTTATCAAAAGACGAAACAAAACTCATAGGTTTATTCGTGGGAGACGAATTTATCTATCTTGTAGACTTTTCTGTGTGATACAGATTTTTTTATTAAAGTCTTCGACTTTGGGTCATAGCAACTCTTGGTTGTGGGTGAGATCAACTAAGGGAATCAAGTGTGCAGTATCCTGCTGGGATCAGAGGTGTAGGAGCATAACTGTACCTTGGATCAGTGTGAGATTGGTTGGGGTTCAACTACAGTCCAGACCGAAGTTAATTTGGAGTATGCTAGTATATGTAGCGGCTTAATACAATGTATGTTTAATATGGACTAGGTCCCATTTTCTGCATTTGCGGTTTCCTCGTTAACAAAATTCTGGTGTCTGTGTTATTTCGTTTTTGCATTATATTTTGTTATATAATTGAAATAATACAGGCTGTGCGTTGTTCAATCAATTATAATATCCGACCTTATTGGTTGTTGATTTAAATTGCTTGACACTTGGATATTGGTCTTTGGTACCATCCAAGTTATCTCTCTTTGATGAAGACTCGCAGATTGTATTTGCTTGAGTAAATCAAATTGAGAGATAGAGATAATAAACTCCTTGAGATATTTTCTATTGATTGAGTATGACTGTCTAGTTGATTCTCTAAAAAGTAACTCGGAGTTGTCCATACAGATTGCTAATCGAAATACTGGGTGTGGTTATTAGACCCCGTTTTTTTAATTGGTATCAGAGCAGGCTAACACGTTCAAGACCTCACAAGTCTATGTTTGTAGCGATCTGACTCTATGGACAGTAGTGTTATCTCAATAAATACACCACCAGATCCAGGGATTTCAGAATTCTCTTCCATGACTGATTTGATAAAATATGTAGAAGAAATTCTATCTAAACCTCCACCAGGTTTAAAATCCCTTGAAGTGTTTTCAGGGCTTGAAAAGAATCTTGAGAGCTTATCTCTTGATGTTGAGTTATACCTCCAGAATGAGCAAGAATCTCTTGATAGGCTAAATCAAGTTATGATAAATAATATTCATGTTGAGGTTGATATTGATTTACTAATCAGTGAGAGAAATGCTCCTCCTCTGCGTAATCCAATTAGTTATGATAAACTAAACGAAATACAAGAGGAGTTTAAATCTCAGTCATCTGAGTGTATCACCTCAAAGCATGAGTTGATTCGTTGCTCAATTCATGATACTTCCTATAAAGATAGTAGTATTGTATTCTTTTATGAAGAATCTAGGATGTCTCTTTTTATAAAAAGAGTTTCCCTTCGCAGTACTAAAAACTATATGCAGAAACTGTTTTTTATAAGTTGGAAAATAAGAAATAAGAAACACAAATCTTTTTGGGTTTTCTTGAAGTTCTTTGATAGACTTATAAAAACAGTTCCTTAGGTGTTTCTCAACGCTACAAGATTTAAGAGTTGTTGGAAATAAACTCTTTCTTGGTGCCATGGTGAGCAAGACATTGTTCACCTCAACACAACTTGTTTGTGTTTAAAGTGCATCCTCACCAAGAAATGCCCTGCTATATATAGGGTGAGGGAAGCATAACAACTAGGGCGCACAAATTATATTCGGTAAGGCTGTAGAATTAAAATGGACTATTATAAAAAGGTATGTATATAAACTTGAGCAAGTTTTTATGTTTTTATAACTTGTTTGAGTACTTATAATGATCCATGTACCTTGATTATCGTTCATTTCTACCTAACTTGATCTGTGTTTAAGGTTCTTAAATGTGTAGGTTTGAAAACATTAGTCCGGGATGTTTGGACTTCATGGTACACATACCAAGTATGCATAACATCATTTAAAACCAAAATTCAGGGGTCTAAGTTCGCAAACCCCGTCTGCATACTGCTCCAGGATACGAAAATTCGTTTGCAAACCCGTATGCATACTTGACATCGATATTCGGTAAACTTTCTTTGTCCGTAACTTCTTCGTACGAACTCGGATTGACCTCATTATTTTTGAACTCTCTTCCTTTTTGATTTATCTTCAAAATAGAGATAAGAAAACTTAAATTTGGATGAGTTAAGATTGGTATTTGTCCTGACTCTTGTTTTTGATTATTTTGCTCCGTTTCGTTGCACTTGTTCCACTTCTCTTGAACTTGGGCACTTGAATTTTTGGAGTACTAATCTTCTATAGGGGTGCACATGAACCCGTCCAAACTGGCCAACCCTACCTAAAAAACACCGCACCAACTCAAGACCGATGCAGCTAACGGCCCTGTACGGTAACTGCATAAAAAAACCGAGTTATTTCCGGTGTTACTCGGTTGTATAAAAACACCGACCGATCTCACCCAGAACCGATCGATCTAAAAGATCAAAGGCTAATAAAAAACCCTAATACCTACATATAAATACTCATCTTTATACTCCAGTCCAGCCACCTACCTTCCTTCTACATCATTCTTCCATTTTTCTTTCTCGAGCAACACTAGGGCTGCAGTCTACCGAAGAGGAGAATCAGAAGTTATCTCCACTTCAACTTCTTCCATATACTTTTAGTATACAACCCTTCTCCTACATCACCACCATCATCTCCAATCCAAGTGTTGCTGATTTTGGTTGAAAATCAAATGGATTCTATAGGTAATGGAAAGTTTATTAATTGATCTTTATTAATTGATGTGTTGTTGTTACTTATTAATGAGGTTAGTTTGATTTTGATTTTAATTTCATTGTTGGTTGGTTTTCATTAATTTAATTATTGTTATTGATAGGTTTGGTTTGATATTGATTTTTTGATTGATTTTCATTAATTGAGAGGTACTTTATTGATGGGGTTTTGTTTGATTTTGAATTTTTTGTTTGATTTTATGTTTTGATTAATTATTGTGTGTTTTGATTTCTAGATTTTGTTTCAGTGTTTACTTGATTTCTTTTAAAAAACAATAGTTGTTGTTGTACTTTATGTTAGAAGATTAAATCTAGACAGATTGTGGAAATGATATTAAGCATGTTGTAGTTCATGGATTTGTAGTATTTTTCTAATAGGCGTGCATGCATGATTATAAATTTATAACTTTCTGAATGCTATTGAAAAATTGTCATCTTTGGGTAGCTTAAAAATTATAAAAGTTCTTTGAATTTATGGTTTTCGTAATTGTTATGCATCACTGATGATCTTCTGGATTACTGTATTGTAGTATCTTAAAATTTGATGAGCTTTTCATTTGGAACTAGCTAGGGGTAGGATTTACTGTTTGATGCATATATTGCTCGGAATGGGAAGACTTTTTATGGGTAAAAGAATCAAGATCATTCCTTTGAATTAGATAGTAGCTCTGTAGTTGTGGAGAAATTTAGACGATTCTGATTTATATATATTAAAGTATATTATATCTGTGATATGATTTCTTGTTGGTTTTACTCTCTCTGTATATTTTTCTTATTGGGAACTCAATGATAAAATGAAAAGGTGATCATATTACTGTGCTGATCATGTTATTTTTGTTGTTGTTGGTGGTTGTACATTGACATGTAGTTGTTTATGCTCTACTCTTCTTGTTGTTAATTATTAACTTTTTTAAAATAAATAAATAAATCTAATTGAAGCCTAATTTTGATGTAGATGTCCTTGGTCCTATGACCATCTATGGGGAAGAATGAAGATCAGAGTGCAGCTAGGGGAGTTAAAAGTTGAAGGGTGTGTTACCAGTACCACTCAATGCGAAAATGCTTTATCAGACTCCAATGGATAACAGTTGAACGCTTTCCCTTAGGCCCTTGTTTCTTATTTGCCAATAAGTTGCAGGCTTGCGTGACTTTCAGATCAATTGATCAGTGATTTCACTTTTGGTTTTGGATTTCATTCACTTTTTAGTGCTAGTTTCCACATTTTGTATACGGATGCATAGAGTTAAATCTTGGAGTCATTCATTATTGTGCACAGAGATTCTAATTAATAATTTATAAAAATTCATTATTTATTTACATTTATGGTTGTATTAGTAAATAGGGATTTTATAACATCAGAATCTGGGACATGGACACAAGTCTACATATGACAGAACTAGTGTCGGGTCGGGCTGGTTAATCGGTTAACCCGATCAGAATTAGATGATTCAATTTCTGGTCGGTAAACCGGGAACCGAACCGTACCGATCCGACCCTGGAACGGCCGGTTTATTACCGACCCGAAGTATAGTTTCACTCCTAGTTGGGGAGACTCAAATATTAACCGACCTGTACGGTTCTATGGTCGGTAGGGTATAACACCAATCCGAACCGACCGTTGTGCAGCCTTAATATTCTAGGCTAATTTGTAGATTTTACAAGAATGGAAAGTAGTACGCAGTACTACGGAATTCTTGAATGCTCACAATCATCCTATGTGAACTATGGTGCATGGTCGTTATTGACTTTGTATGTTCCTTTTTGTTAAGAAATTTTTTTTATATGCGTTTGGTAGCTATTCTTGGTATAAATCCGGGCGAAAAAGATTGATTTTACCCTCTAAGGACAAATCATATTGTATGTGCATTACGAGTTTGTCTTGATGCCTAGGAAACTACTTATGAGAATTTATTCTTGTTGTTTAGAAGAAAAACAAGTAGTTTAGAATATCCATTATTGTGATTACACATAGTTATGTCCAAAGTTTTCATCTTCTTGGTTTTAGATTTATTGTTTAAATTCTAAACTTGTTTGGAAGATGATTTTTGCAGTATTAATCTTTTTGATTTTATATATTGCAATATTGTTATGGGTTATGTGTGTTTACGTCCGTGAACTTGATTGTCCCATATTTTGTCAAAAGTAAAGTCGTTCGTGAATTGATATGCAAATATTGATAAAAGAATTAATAGACTTTTGACAAAACACAAAAGTTAAGCCTATATTGTCAATTATTGATGTAAGATAGGTTAAAATCTTTTGTGATTCAAGGATTATGTCTATTGTGTGTCATTGTGCAAATAGTGATGAAAACATAGAATGAATCCTTGCTTATTCCACGGTATAAGGTCGATTCTCCGATCCACAATTTTTGTGAAAATACTGTGTTATTCCATGAAGTATCTTATGTTGAGCACTAAAACAACAAAAGTTGATTGCCTTGTAATTAGCTTAGTTGTTATTCCGTAAGGTACTTTATGTTGAACATGATTGAACTAAATTAATCATCCTGTGTGATTATTTAGTTAGCACTCCATAAGTATTCTAATGTTTGAGCATTTCTTTGACTGGGTTGGTTATTCATGATTAACTTAGTCATTGCTCCATAGATTTTTCTTATGTCGAGTGTGACCAATTAAATTGATTACTTTTGTAATTAGTTTGGTTGAGTTTGACAATTAGATTATTTGCGAGTTTTCTTGTGATTAATCTAATTGATTTAAGTCTCCATAAGTTTACTTGTGTCGAGCATATTTAGTCAAATTAATCTTGGTTCTCCTTGGTTAATATGATTGAATATTTCTTTTTGGATTCAAAATTCATAATTGTATGTGATTTGTTGAGTCTAAAGAAATCCTTCTTTTCTTTTGAAATTAAGGTCGCTCTTGTTGTTCCCTTGGGAATGACATTTTATGGGGGAGAGTTCTTTTGAACTTGTGCTTAATTGCCAAATATTTGTGGGGAGTGCGGTTGTGGAATATTATAGGGGTGATCTTGTATCTTTATAAACTCCTTGATGAATGCATTTAGCTTAGGCTTTATGATTGTATCTAAACAAGATGATATACTTTTACCTTTGGTCATGAAATGTCTCTTACGGAAATTTCATTAGGATCCCGTTCTTGTACCTTTGCCAATTTTATTGACAAAAAGGGGGAGAATTAATTTGTAGTTCACACTACAAATACATATGGTTTTCGGATCATTATGTAAGGGGGAGTGGTTTCCATGTGAGATGGAGTATTGACTAAGGGGGAGTGAAGTATCACCATAGTATTGTTGTTAAAGTTGTGATGCAATTGGACTTTGACGCTGTGTAATAATACTATGACATTGTATAACAATGATTGAGAACCACTGCTTTTCTCATTATTATAGCTACAGATTTTCAACAACGATGATACTAAACTTACAACCTTTGGGATCATAGGACTACTTGGAAGTGACGAAGATTTCGAGTAATGTTGAAGATTAGACACGTGGAATAAGAGCTAAAAAGTTTATTTATATATTTTTTTATTCCATATGTATTAATAGTTTTGCCACTAAAATTTACAAAGGGGGGGATTGTTAGAGCATTGCTCGGTCGAACTCGCATGCGTTGCTATCTCAAGCATGTTTGTCAATGTTAGTGATCAAAACTATAAAGTATTGATTTCTAGTCTACTATAGCTAAGGTCTCGGACTAGGATAGAAAGTGTAGTTAAGCTCAAGAACTCCATAGCGATCATCATACAAGACGAAGGACTACTCAAGGAACCAGTGGATCTTCATCGACTAAAATGTATGTGGAGACTTGAACTTATCTATCACTAAAAAGTCTATCTACTCTATCTCCTATCTTGAGACAAAAGTCGTATTACTATATATACTAAGATTATACATATGTGATATTTCGAGCCGAGTATATCTCGCTTATCTATTTATCGAAATATGTGTTGGTAAAGCTTTCGCTTTAACCAAGTTCGTCTTTACCTAGTGACGAAAGTCATGTTATGTTTCAATCATTTTGGAAATCGCTCAGACGAAAAATAGTTTGTGAATAACAACTATATAACGCCCACTGAGAATGTTTCATTGATTGAAATGAGAGTTTAGACAATATAACCATTGGAGGATATAAGCATTATTGTGGTAACACACACACACACATATATATATATAAGTCCTTATTGCTTGAACCGAAGTTTGCGAACTTTGTTGATCAAGTGAAACCGAAGTAGTGCATGAGCTCAGTCCTCGAACTCAGCATACAAGCTCAATCTGCGAACTGGCGTAGTTCTCGAACCCGAGAATTTTTTCTGGAGTTTGTGAACTCCGTCCGCGAACTTGAGTAGGTTATGTCTAAAAACGATGTTTGTGAACTTATCATAATAAACTAAGGAATGCTATTGCAAACCTTGGCTTTATAGTTCATGAATCGATTCGAGTGAATCATATCGTTTTTGCTTCAATTATGTCTTGTGTAGTACATAAATATCTAAGAAATTGAACAACTATCTAACTAGTTCATTTGGACTAGTTATGGTGAAGAAGAATATGGTTGATATGAAAGTTATCATTTGGCTAACCATTTGGTTAACTAATGTCAAACCAACTAATGAACAAGTTTGGGTACGGTTACACGAACCTAAAATTGACTAGTACATGTGTGTATGACAAGCTAAGTTTTCGATCTAACGGTTGATAAATATTAGCTTGAATCTAATCAGGTTTTCATCTAACGGTGAATATTGAATGCTTTGTTACTAAGATAACATTGATTGCAAACCCTGATTTGAAGACTATATAAGGGAGAACTCTAGAAAATGGGAAACCTAATCCCCACACATTCTGTGTGATACTAGTTGTGCTAAGCTAGAGTCGATTCTCCTTTAGCCTTTGGTTTTCTTCTTCTAAAACCAGGTTAACGACTTAAAGACTTCATTGGGATTGTGAAGCCAGATCGATACTACTTTTATTGTAGTTGTGTGATCTGATCTTGTTGTTTCTATTGTATGAATAAAATTGTAATAATTGGCTTGAGATTTCTATCTCCGATAGGAAAGATATAAAAGTAATCACAAACATCTTCGTCTCATCGTTTGTGATTCCACAATATCTTTTTTCGCTGCGTCGATTAAGACTATTGTAAGGTGATTGATAAAACTGAGCTGTTCTTCGGGAATATAAGTCAAGTTTTATTGATTGGTTCATGTTCACCTTGATTTATAAAAATACGGAACAAAACTCATAGGTTTATTCGTGGGAGACGATTTTATCTATCTTGTAGACTTTTCTGTGTGATATAGATTTGTTTATTAAAGTCTTCAACTTTGGGTCGTAGCAACCCTTGGTTGTGGGTGAGATCAACTAAGGGAATTAAGTACGCAGTATTCTGCTGGGATCAGAGGCGTAGGAGCATAACTGTACCTTGGATCATTGTGAGATTGGTTGGGGTTCAACTACAGTCCAGGCCGAAGTTAATTTGGAGTATGCTAGTGTCTGTAGCGGCTTAATACAGTGTATGTTTAATATGGACTAGGTCCCGGGGTTTTTCTGCATTTGCGGTTTTCTCGTTAATAAAATTCTAATGTCTGTGTTATTTGTTTTTCGCATTATATTTTGTTATATAATTGAAATAATACAGGTTGTGCGTTGTTCAATCAATTAGAATATCCGACCTTATTGGTTGTTGATTTAAATTGATTGACACTTGGATATTGGTCTTTGGTACCATCCAAGTTATCTCTCTTTGATTAAGACTTGTAGATTGTATTTGCTTGAGTAAATCAAATTGAGAGATAGAGATAATAAACTCCTTGAGATATTTTCTATTGATTGAGTCTGACTGTCTAGTTGATTCTCTAGAAAGTAACTCAGAGTTTTCCATACAGATTGCTAATCGAAATATTGGGTGTGGTTGTTACACCCCCGCTTTTTCACACTATTTTATAGGTAGTGTTACAAAGGCCTATTATACTGAAATCAAAATGACTTCTTGCATCACTAATTTTAGGAATTAAAGAAATGTAGGTTTTAATTATCAGTTTAGTCATAAACCCAGAAATAAAAAATTGATGTACCATATCCACAATATCCTTACCGATAATATGCCACTGAGCTTGGTAAAAAAACATCTTGAAAGCCATCTAGACCTGGCGAGATCCAAGAAGGAATATTTTTAACAATAGATAGAGCTTCATCGACAGAGGGGAAGCAAAACATTATCGCATTCATTCACAATAGTATGAAGCACATCAAACACATCATTATCTAAGATAGGGATGGTAGTAGTGATATCATTACAAAAATGATATGTAAGCAAATAATTTATAGCCTCCCTGTCATTGTGACAATTACCATGTTGATCGCATATAGGGTCTGTATTATTCCTATACATCCTTATATTTGCTAAGGTGTGAAAATACCTGGTATTATTATCATTATCCTTTATATAATTGCCCCTATACTACTGTCTATGAAACTCACATTGATTGGTGAGCCATTTCTTCAAATTTGCATTTAAAGCCACATTCCTCGGAATGCCCCGAGTCCGCACCACAGCTAGCGTTTTGGATAATGGTTTCCTAATCTTGGAGTTTGTAAGAGTTATTTTTTGGTTTTCTCATGTAGTAGTATCCTTACTTGAAATTACGAGGGTGCCCAAATACACAACGTTTTTCATTTCAACCTGTAAGCCTAATACCAAGCGTGACCGTCTATGGAAAAAGTCGAGACAATACAACTACTTGATATTCACTTGACAATAGTTACGGTACAAGACCGATTGACTATAGGATCACTGTCAAATGATTAAGATTTAACGTACAAGTGTAATTAACTTTATTATAATAAAACATTTATAATACGGAAGTAACATAAATGACACAACAAGAATTTGTTAACGAGGAAACCGCAAATGCAGAAAAACCCTTGGACCTAGTTCAGTTTTGAATACTCTCAGAATTAAGTCACTATACAAAAAACAAAGTCAACTTCGTATAGTTGAGACCAAGTAATCTACCCATATTTACTTAGTTCCCTTAGTATCCCTACGTCTACGACCTACTGATCACGCACGTGAATCCCAAGACAGATTATCACTATCTCGAGTTACTTTATCGATGTAAAGTCTTAAGCACTCAACTCATTTTTATCGTCTTCCAAACAATAAAGGAACAAAGTTGTTTGGTAACTACTCCAATAATTTTCTAGAAAAAGATTCATTGAGTTTGACAAAGGCTCTTCTGTTTAAACTAGTAAACTCATTTGTCGAGGAAGATCAATCCAAATCACTAACTTAGATTCGGATTCACAACTATCATATTCAGATATTGAAGAATACCACTAAATGATAGTTGTCGATCTAAACGACTATATGATCAAGTCTATCAAAAAGATAAATCGGATCTAAGTAGGATTCCAGCCGATCAAGATGTGTGCACAAATCACGAGATACAAAAACCAATAAGAAAAGTCTTATTATTTTCAAATCTTCAATTACTTTCTTATGTACCTGCACACCACAAACTTGAATCCACTTGAGATCGATCACACATAGAACGGAGTTTGTTAACAACAGATGATCACAAGTTGTCATTAGATTTAAGAACAACTCTAAAGATCATGTCAATACTTTGATCTAGTTTGAGTAACCAGGCCTTACGAATCCCTTAGTGAAATCTTTCAAAATCGTAGCATGATCCAGTTTCGCCAGATAAAACCTAGATTTTAGAGTTGACTTTAGCCACAACTGGAACATAAAAGTGACATGATTGATATTCTAGTGTGCAAAGGGAGACATCTATCTATATTGATGAACAATGTTAAACAAAGCAAGTTTGTGAACTAGTTTCCATGTTTACATATTGCTTTGTATTTTCAAGCAAGATAAACCTCTCCTAGAATGTGCATGAAGATATGTGCAATCCTAAATAATGTAATATGGAAGGTTCTTTAGGCAGCAAATATCAATTGGTTCTGTTGGATGTTAACTCGGTTAAGGAGATGCAGGTACTGCCGGAATTAAGAAGCTTATGATGTAACCGAGAGAGCGTCACTAGTGGTGATTATTTAGAGTGCCTACATCAACAAACAAACACAAGAAATGATGGAGATTTCCAAGTATGCAGACATGTAGTACTAATGACGGTGGTTAGGTAAAAATTAAGAAGCCAACAGAGAAATGGGTTTGTATTTTGAAGTTTTGGTTCGAGCAGTGCAAGAGACGGAAAGACTGGTGTTGTTGCCAGACGCGAGTGGAGATGAGTCTTCTATGGTCGGAAGTCTCGTGATTTATTTTCATGGGCTGATGATGTATCGAGTTTGAGAGTGAGCAGAACTATTTATCGAACCTAGGAGATAAAACAATGGTGGAACTAGTTGCAGTTATAAAGAAGATTTGAGTTGATGTTTGATTGGTGAGAATAGAGCTGATGGTGATTGAAGTCGGGTCATAGTTAATGGCAATGGGTTGATCTGCAGAGAGATGGGATCGATCTTAGTGGTGATCTTTCTAGGGATCTACAACAGGAGATGGTATTTAGGGTTCTTGGCATGGACTGATTTCTGATTCGTATGGGTTCTATTGAACGAAGATGATTAGGAAGTTATTGTCAGCTGGATACAAATATTGTGAAGCTTGATTTCAAGACATACAGGGAGCTGATGACTTAACAATAGCAACAATAGAGTTCGGGGTTTCATTGGTGGAAATTAAGAGATGAAGTGGTGATGTGGGTTTTGGCCTGACATGATCTCGATTGATTCAAGATGAGTTTGTTTCGGTGATAATTACTTTAGGTGCTTCGTGGCGATGACGTTATGTGTTGGCTGAAGTGGTGACCAGATAGACAGAAGATGGGCTTAGGTGCTGGAGCTAGTAATGGACCGCTGGTGCACCGGTCCTTGCAGAAATTCGCTAGGTCTGATTTCTCGCAACACCTATATGAACTGAAAAGAAACAGAAGAAAAGGGAGGACGACTTGGGAGTTCTGTCCGGGAGGTTCTGTCTGAATCCGACTACTGGGGTTCTTTGATGGAGGCGGCGCAAAGCGAAGAACACAACAACGAGAGAAGGAGAAGGGGCTAAAAGGGTTGCGTGACCCAATCTTATTGGGTTTAATATTTTCTCTCTTGATTATTATTTTGATGGGTTTTGAGAAACCCATAGCTATGTTCTAATTTCTATGTAACTAGGGTTTAATAGTTGAAACCACTTTTGAGCATTAGACCACTTTGATTTGGAACACATATGGTTTTGAGGCTATTTTGATTTGAATAAATTAATTGCATGATCTTATTTATTGATTAATCGAAATATGGGTTGTTGCTTCACCGGTTTTAAAAAATCCTATGTGATTAATGAATTAGTTTTGCAAATTTGTTTGTCCTATTACTCGATGATCCATGCTTGGTTAATTTCTTTGATGGGTTATGCTTAGAAAAGCCGAATAAAATTTGTGAACTATAATTAGTTTCGTATAACTTTCTCGCTAATGCAATTTGATGGTGCATGATTCAGTTGAGTCTTTTGATGTGCCATGCTTAGGGCGTCCCAGTGATATTTGCGACTCTAATACATAAAATAGGTGGTGTTGATAGAGCGAATGATAAATAATTCATGAGTTATGTTTCATTTCAGTAATTGAATAGAAATAGTGGTGGATACTATAAACCATGGTTAGCGTCTTTCCCATTGAATTCATTGTATTAGTTCAATTTTATTTCTTTGTTTTTATAATTCAAAAATCCAAAGACAACTTTGCTAGTTACTCGATTAGAGATATTGATTAGAGTATTTCCACCGCTCCTCGTGGGAACGACCCGTACTTGCCTCTGTCTACTAGTTAGACACCGTGCGATTGCGGTTATTACATATAGGTATCTCCGGATCCTATCAATTTTTGGCGCCGCTGCCGGAGAGCGGCTGAGGAATATTTTAATTAGTATTTTTGATTTTGTAAATAGTTAGCTTTTTATTTTTATTTTTGTACAGTATTTTTTTATTTTAGGATTTATTTTTTCTTTTGACTTGTTTTGTGTGTCAGAATTTTATTTCAAGCACCTTTTTGAGAACGATGAATGCTTTGCGCGAGACGTCGTCTATGACGCTTGGTGAATACATGTATGTGTCACGGTATAAGGAAGTTCTTGCTTACAATCGTCTCAGGTATGGAACTTGGAATCCACGTAATTTCGCTATGGGTGGTTATTCAGGTGAGTATCAGCCCCAATACCATGAGGGTGAAAATAAACTTGACACTAGAAGTGATTTTAGGAATTATGATACCGATATAATATCTGAATCTATTATATCTTACCCAACTCATGATCATTTAACTGATTATATGTCTATTCAAAAGGACGAGAGTTGTGTTAGAGACACCATTTATTCAGATAATAATGATTTAGAAGAACATATTTATACAGAAGATACTATTGTGGAGTCTGATGACTTAGAGATAGTAGACGTGCATAATGAGATATTTTCTAATCATTTGAATAACGAGATTCATATAAGTCACTTAGTTGCAAATAATAATGAGGCGATTAGTCATGATATTGTTGTTCCTTTGAGGACCTCTTTCGCTGATCCATCTTGTGATTCTATAAATACAGTTGTGAATGTTGAACATATTGATATTGGTCAGATAACTTGTACTGATGATTTTGAGCCTTTATCTGTTTGTTTAGCACACTTTGCTGATTCGGATGACCCGATGCTTATTGATATTGTCAATGCATTGCGACCTCCAATGGTTAATCAAGGTAACTCCATAACGGAAATTATTTCCGCGGACTTAGAACCAGATTTAAGAGTTACTGATTTTGATAAACTTGAACCATTATATACAAGTTTAAACCATTGTGTTGAGTTTGATAATCCGATACCTTTTTGCATTGTCAATACATTTCTTCCTATGATTTGTAGTGAAGATAATGTGTTGACCGAATGCATTTCAGCTGATTTAGAACCTGATTTAGAGTGTGCTTCCCGAATAGAAAATAATAGACATTCTATGTTTATCGTCCATGTGAGTGATTTATTTATCTCGACTAAGGACTGTTCTCTTTTGGGAATGGATTTACACATATTTTTGGAAGTTTATAGTGTTTGCAGGTTCATGTTCGCAGCTGATCTGATTTGTTGGATTGATCCCCAACTTTTCAGACTTTATATATATGCCTTGCAGCTTACATTGGTATATCAACACTTTGTTGAGATTGTTTGCTGGCACAAGTAGGGAAACAAATACCTTTCGCTTCATGGGAGTCAACCCATCAGATTTGTTCCCTTTACTCTATCTTTTATTTTTATTTGCATGTTTGATTTCCCACCTTAACGTCTACGTTGTATGACTCAATTACATTGAGGACAATGTAACGTTTAAGTGTGGGGGAGTGGTTAAGGTTTTCGCTTTCGTTATTAAAAATAATAATCATATGACTAGCTGTTTAGCAGGTCTCTCTAAAAAAAATGTGTGACATGACCAGCTGTTTAGCGGGTCTTTCTGATTATTCATCTCGCTGTTTAGCAGACTTATCTACACCACTGTTTAGTGGTTTAGTCTTACTGTTTAGCATAAATTTTTCGATCTCGTTGTTTAACAGATCAGTCTCGCTGTTTAGCAGACATTTCCAGGTCTTGCTGTTTAGCAGATCCGTCTAGCTGTTCAGCAGACAACAATCTTCATATCCAGCTGTGTAGCGGATATATTACTTGTTTTGCTCGAGGACTAGCAAAATATAAGTGTGGGGGTGTTGATAAGCACGTTTGTGCTACATTCTATACCCATATTTATATTAGTTAGGACTCGATATCTTGGCTAATAATATTATTTTAGTGCTTTTATAGAAAGTGCAATTGAATTGGATCATCGGAAGGTAAATGGCTAAAATAGGAGTTGTCTGCGACAAATTTCATTATTGTGAATTCACGCCACCAAGGCTACATATGCCATAGCATGGCCCGGGGATAAAACAGCAAGACAAGGAAATGTTTTTCTTTGTTATGTCAGGTGAAGGCCCATTAGTGGGTAAATGAATGTGTCCAGTTGACAACCATATTTTGATTGTGATCTTCATAACGATGGAGTCAAGGATTGTGGTGCGGGAATATGGAAAGAAGGATGATACTAACAGCTGTCGTTGCTTCTTCATCAGTTCGCTACCATTGGGTTTTGAGGTTGAACTTGGCTTGATGCATAAGAAATTGGTTCGGTTAGTCAAGCAGTGCATGAAGGTTTAGAAGCTAAGAAAATCAGTTGCTCTTGGGTGCTCTTGTGCCGAGAATTAGATCAGTTTCTGCTCAGAGGACAAAGGGTCAGCGACAATATAGCAAATAAGAGTACTCCATTGAATGAATTTCTACAGCAACAATCAGAAGACCAAGGTCTGCATGTGGGGTTACTAAAATGTGCAGTCAGTGTTGCCCTTGAGAATATTCAAAAATGTTGTTGGCCGAGTCTGGTAAGGCTTGTGAATTTATTTTTTGCCGAGGAAATAACACACAAGGCAAGAACTGCAGTTGTTGGTGATGACTTGGAGGTGAATTCGTGGTGGAAGGCGCTTTAGGCAGCAAATATCAATTGGTGTTGTTGGCTGTTAACTCGGTTAAGGAGATACAGGCACTGCCGGAATTAAGAAGCTTATGCTGTAACCGAGAGAGCGGCACTAGTGGTGAGTATTTAGAGTGCCTACAACAACAAACGAACACAAGAAATGATGGAGATTTCCAAGGATGCAGACGTGCAGTACTAATGACGGTGGTTAGGTAAAAATTAAGAAGCCAACAGAGAAATGGCTTTGCATTTTGAAGTTTTGGTTCGAGCAGTTCAAGAGACGGAAAGACTAGTGTTGTTGCCAGACGCGAGTGGAGATGAGTTTGCTGTGGTCGGAAGTCTCGTGATTTATTTTCATGGGCTGATGATGTATCGAGCTTGAGAGTGAGCATAACTATTTATCGAACCTAGGAGATGAAACAATGGTGGAACTGGTTGCAGTTAGAAAGAAAATTAGATTGCTGTTTGATTGGTGAGAATGGAGTTGGTGGTGATTGCAGTCGGGTCATACTTAATGGCAATGGGTTAATCTGCAGAGAGATGGGATCGATCTTAGTGGTGATCTTTCTAGGGCTCTACAACGGCAAACGGTATTTAGGGTTCTTGGCATGGACTGATTTCTGGTTCGTATGGGTTCCATTGAACGGAGAGGATTAGGAAGTTGTTGTCAGCTGGATATAAAGATTGTGAAGCTTGAGTTCAAGACATACAGGGAGCTGATGACTTAACAACATCAACAATGGAGTTTGGGCTTTCGTTGGTGGAGATTAAGAGATGAAGTGGTGCTGTGGGTTTTATCCTGAGATGATCACGATTGATTCAAGATGAGTTTGTTTCGGTGATAATTACTTTAGGTGCTTCGTGGCGATGACGTTATATGTTGGCTGAAGTGGTGACCAGATAGACAGAAGATGGGCTTAGGTGCTGGAGCTAGTAATGGACCGCTGGTGCACCGGGCCTTGCATAAATTCGCTAGGTCTGATTTCTCGCAACACCTATATGAACTGAAAATAAACAGAAGAAAAGGGAGGCCGGCTGGGGAGTTCTGTCCGGGAGGTTCTGTCTGAAACCGACTACTGGGGTTCTTTGGTGGAGGCGACGCAAAGCGAAGAACACAACAACGAGAGAAGAAGAATGGGCTAAAAGGGTTGCGTGACACAATCTTATTGGGTTTAATCTTTTCTCTCTTGATTATTATTTTGATGGGTTTTGAGAAACCCATAGCTATGTTCTGATTTCTATGTAACTAGGGTTTGATAGTTGAAACCACTTTTGAGCATTAGACCACTTTGATTTGGAACACATATGGTTTTGAGGTTATTTTGATTTGAATAAATTAATTTCATGATCCTATTTATTGATTAATCGAAATATGGGTTGTTGCTTCACCGGTTTTAAAAAAACCTATGTGCTTAATGAATTATTTTTGCAAATTTTTTGTCATATTATTTGATGATCCATGCTTGGTTAATTTCTTTGATGGGTTATGCTTAGAAAAGCCGAATAAAATTTGTGAACTATAATTAGTTTCGTATAACTTTCTCGCTAATGCAATTTGATTGTGCATGCTTCAGTTGAGTCTTTTGATGTGCCATGCTTAGGGCGTCCCAGTGATATTTGCGACTTTAATACATAAAATAGGTGGTGTTGATAAAATGAACGATAAATAATTCATGAGTTACGTTTCATTTCAGTAATTGAATAGAAATAGTGGTGGATACTATAAACCCTGGTTAGCGTCTTTCCCATTGAATTCATTTTATTAGTTCAATTTTATTTCTTTGTTTTTATAATTCAAAAATCCAAAAACAACTTTGCTGGTTACTCGATTAGAGATATTAATTAGAGTATTTCCACCGCTCCTCGTGGGAACGACCCGTACTTGACTCTGTCTACTAGTTAGATACCATGCGATTGCGATTATTACATATATGTATATCCGGATCATATCAGTACATTTTTCACAAGCCTACAAACGTGCATTTCATGTGTGTGTAACAAGCTATGTTTTCGATCTAACGGTTGATAAATATTAGCTTGAATCTAATCAGGCATTCATATAACGATGAATATTGAATGCTTTGTTACTAAGCTAACATTGATTACAATCCCTGATTTGTAAGACTATATAAGGGAGAACTCTAGCAACTGGGAAACCTAATCCCCACACATTCTGTGTGATACTAGTTTGCTAAGCTAGAGTCGATTCTCCTTTAACCTTTGGTTTTCTTCTTCTAAAACCAGGTCAACCACTTAAAGACTTCATTGGGATTGTGAAGACACATCGATACTACTTTTCTTGTAGTTGTGTGATCTGATCTTGCATTTTCTATCGTACGAGTACAATTGTAATAATTGTCTTGAGATTTTTATTTTCAATAGGTAAGATATAAAAGTAGTCACAAACACTTCGTCTCATCGTTTGTGATTCCTCACTAATCTTCTTCACTGCGTCGATTAAGTTTATTATGAGGTAATTGATAAAACTGAGCTTTTTTTCGGGAATATAAGTTTGGTTTTATCAATTGGTTTCTGTTCACCTTGATTTATCAAAATACGGAACAAAACTCATAGGTTTATTCGTGGGAGACGAATTTATCTATCCTTGTATATTTTTTTGCGTGATACATATTTGTTTATTAAAGTCTTCTACTTTGGGTCGTAGCAACTCTGGGTTGTGGGTGAGATCAGCTAAGGGAATCAAGTTCTCAGTATCCTGCTGGGATCAGAGGCATATGAGCATAATTGTACCTTGGATCAATGTGAGATTGGTTGGGGTTCAACTACAGTCCAGACAGAAGTTATCTTGGAGTAGGCTAATGTTTGTAGTGGCTTAATACAGTGTGTGTTTAAACTGGACTAGGTCCCGGGGTTTTTATGTATTTGCGGTTTCCCGTTAACAAAATTCTGGTGTCTTTTTTATTTATTTTCCACATTATATTTTGTTATATAATTGAAATAAAACCGGTTTTTCATTGTTCAATCAATTAGAATATCCGACCATCTTGGTTGTTGATTTAAATTGATTGACACTTGGATATTGGTCTTTGGTACCATCCAACTTATCTCTCTTTGATAAAGACTCGCAGATTTCTATTTGCTTGAGTATAGATCAAATTGAGAGATTGAGATAATAACTCCTTGAGATATTTTCTATTGATTGAGTCTGACTGTCTAGTTGATTCTTCTAGAAAGTAACTCGGAATTGTCCATACAGATTGATAATCGAAATATTGGGTGTGGTTGTTAGACCCCCGCTTTTTCACAATTGTCCACTTAAGTTTTTATGTTTTAATTTCTTAATTTTCTAAGTATTAAGTTTTAATATTTGTTTAAACTATTAAATATATGTATCTCTAATTAAAATATAAGATTGTATTAAGAATATAATTAAGCTTAATTTTCAACAATACTCGTCAAATTTTTCAAATTCATTAAACTTTGATATTATCATTAATAGTCATTTTACAAGACATAAAACTAGACAATAGTAATTTGAAATATAGACTTTAAAAATAAAACTTTGGGACAATTTTTTTCATGTTGTTAATCTTCTTCATTTCACCAAACATCCGATCAATGCGCTCATGAACGGAGTTTCCTTTGTTTATCTTATTCTTTGGCTTCAAATTTGTTTTGCCTTGTTTTCCTTGCCTTGGACTTTTCTTTGCCTTTTCTTAGTTGAGGTTTTGACTTAGTTAATATCCAAAACTTGAAGACTTTTTTGCTCCTTACCTATTTCTTTATAACTATCACATATCTTCTTAATGGCACCTTCAAGCACTACTCCGGAAAAATCAAATTGTGTTGCCGAATCAAGTTGGGTTTGAAATTGTGCCATTTGGGAAAATTCGAAAAAATAAATTAGATTGAGAAAGAGAGAAATAGAGAAATTTATATTAAGAAAGATAGAACTAGAGAAAAAAATTACACAAAAAATTTGGGGTAAGTCATGAGTTTGAAAATTAACTATTTATAGCGATAAAGAACTAGTCGTTGGTGCTAGAGTCAATATCGAACGATGTTCATGGAAGCGCTGGCGATATTGTCAATAATGTTCGCTAGAAAATCTGTCGCTTAATGGTTTTCCCATAGTGGCGTAACTGGTTTCCCATGCCACATGGTATGCCAAACTACATTTTTTTGGCATGTGCATATGAATAGGCCTAAGGGGGATGGTTTTTCATTTTCTGTGGGTTTTGGAATGATGTTTGAATTAGGAATCCAAGCATTATCCCAAATTCAATTAGACTTACGGTCCCTGATTTCTTAAATAAAATTATCTTTAGTGAGGCTTAGGCTTTTCTGGATACTTGTCCAAATCCATGATAAATAATATTTTTTTCGTCGAAAAGAAGGGATGGGAGTGACGGAAGTATCTTGAGTCTAAGAATTTTTCCCAAAGATGATTTGGTTCCAGTATGAATGAGACGACTCGCAAGTTTAAGTGGAAGATCTAAATTGTTGAAGATTTTTGATTCCCAATCTTTCCTGCGGCTTAGGTTTACATATGCTCGACCAACATTTTAAGTATTTTCCTCCTCCTTTATATTTATCTTTATTACATATTTCTTTCCAAATAAACTAGCACTTTGTTACGTTGCAGCTTCTATTCCTACTGAGTTAATTGTGCCAGTTATCCATATTGTATAATAGTTTATACATAGAGTATCGGATTGCATCATACCAGGCGTTGAAGGAAGTACTCCAACCGACTTAGCGAAGAACAATTCAAAAAATATATATCCAACAGATTTAGGAACATTATATATATAATATTATAAAAGGCAAAGTCTTAATTAATAAAATCAATAATTAAAATATCCTAGCTTTTGTCTGAGTGGTGATGCAATGTTAATAGCCTGTTTGGATAGCCATTTGGAAATTGAAAGTCAGAAGTTAATTTGGGTATACAATTCAGAATGACTTCTAAAAGCAAAAAAAGTTAACTTTTTGTAGAAATCAAAAAAACTTTGCTTCTGACTCCTTCTGATATCTAAACAGGCTATAAGGTAGAGTAGAACCCCTATAAATTAATCAACGATAAATTAATAATCACGATAAATTAATCATTTTTTCCGGTCCCGAGTCGGGACCAACGTGCTAAATTAATAATTCGCTAAATTTATAAAATATGTATATTTTTAAAATCTTTCTATAGGTCCCTTCGAATATATAAATTAATAACTCTCTGATTTACATAAATTTAGTTTTACATTTATGCTAATTTGGTAAAAAAATGATTCAATTGTGACTAGGTTTTTCTTAAAATTGATGCCACATTGAATTTCATCGTGGATTTTTCTTAACATTAAAAAAGTTTTTGGTGTTATCGTTTCCTGATGCAATAAAAATAGATTCAACATATTTGCATCTTTGATAGATTCTTGATGAGAAGATGGCTCGGTAACTACAATTTCATATCCGACTTCCACATCATCACTTTCGTCTTTTCCCATGACACTCTCAATCATTTCTTCATCAGTCAACAAATATGAAATAATATCCTTTTAAGAGTAGTTTAAAAGAAATTCAACATCCATTCCACTGTGATAATTCAATCCATTGATTATATTTTGCAATTCTCTAGTTCCTTCATTATCTAATGCTTCATTTAGATTCTCTGATGCGATGTCATCCATTGTGCGAATCTTACAATGACGAAAATAATTTGCAATGGAATTAGGTGTATTGGTTCATTTTGTTGATATATTTTTTTTAGAATTAAACAATATTTTGATAAATTAATAAATTATTAATTAATATAAATATGTAATTATTATTTTTATTTTTAAAAGAACAATATTTCTTACATAGAGATGGTTGGAAGCCGGGCAACAAGTTGTGCCCCGACGCCTTTCTGGATAGCCAACCCTATCCTATGAAAGAGAAAACTACCCACTTTGCTTTTAGCATCATAACTAGCAAAGCAGTTCTTTAATCTCAACAATAAGGAAATCATACCATCTCCAAGTTCTCCTAACATTGTAAAAGCTAAAACACCGAAGCCATAACCATGAGTAGTACATTTCTCTAAGTATTTGTTGCATTTACGGGTGGTGGCTGCGGAAAGAGCATGATCTGGTGTAAATCTACGAATCCCTCCTTCTGTAAAAGGTGAGACATCTGTGGCATCGAAGCACACGTACCTCCATTCTCCCAATTGTAGACAAGTAGATCAGCGGGTCTCAAAGGTGCGTTAGTGTCCGACAAGAAGGCCATAGGAACTTCCTTTCTTGCAGCAACTACTGCCTAACAGAAAATGTCCATCACTACATCACGAACCAAATCATGACTGAATTTAGGCCCAACTTCACTGGTGCAGTGGATAGCGTGGTCACCATAAACGTCCATATCTCGCTTACAAAGTGTGCAAAAGCTATCTACAGGGAATAGAGGTATACCCAATCTGTATTGAGTGATGGCGCAAAAGTGTCTCGGCCCAATAGTCTGATTCAGACCAGCAATAGGAACTGCTTTCAGATAATCCATAGCATGTTTCAACTTGTTACTTTGCCATAAGACTGTATCCCTTTCTGACATTGTAAAGTTGGTGGGTAACTCTCTCTTAATAACATCGAAATAACGAGCTTCCAAGGCTTTCATGGGGTGAGGGGCAGTGTTATTAATGGTAAAAGTATAAGGAGTAAGACCACAAACCTTCATGTACTTATCGAGAGCAAGCTGGAAGTTGGGGATGGGTGTAATCGTGTCAACGGACCTTAAAATGATATCCTGTAAACTTTGTGTATGGATATAAGAAGCCAGGTACCCATATTGACCTGTATCCTCCATTGTATAAACACCTAAACCACCATCCTTAATAGGAAAAATTGTAATTCGTTGCTGAAGTGGACCAAATCCAACACCATCACTTGTGATCAAAAGACGAAGATACTAAAATAAGTGCTAATCGAAGTGGCTTGTTGCTGCAGCAAGGACCTGAGGTTTTGTAGTACGCAAGGTGAAATATAATCTTGAAACACCAGTGCAGTTACGTAGAAGTAAGAGCTCGCTCTGAGGGTATTTCAACTTCTTAACAGCTTCCATAAGCTGTATAGTTTTGTCAACCCTGTACATAACCATATCACTGCAGAACTGAGTGTCCAAACTGACTGGTACCCCAAGTATTTTCACTCCATTAGATGGCCTACCTATATTCACAGTAAATACACTGACATCCAAGCTTCTAGGGTTTGTAGAAGGCCAGAATATCCCAGTCTTTCTGATGTTTAAATGTAATCCTTTAGTGACACCTTCATCATGTACAATGTGTAATGCCTTAGATACTTCCAGTGTGTCTCCAATGATGGTACCATCATCGAGATACCAAGCATGAAGGTCCAAAGAGCATTGAGAAGATATTTTGCAGATAAGGGGGTGTAAAGTTAAAACAAACAACAATGGTCCAAGTGGATCACCCTGTTGTACACCTTGAGAAGAAGAAAGAATTGACTCATTGTAATACAATTTTGCAGGTTTAGCATAACATAATTCAACCCAATGTGATATACTAGGACATCTATCTCTAACCTCTTGAATTAGGGTTGCTCTATCAACTAAATTGAATGCATTTGTAAAATCAACAAGCATCATAGTTATGTTATTCTGTGTACCTTTCATCTCAAGCATTTTGTTGGCAGCGTGCAATATACTTTCCCCACCACATGGGATTGATGATCACCCAGATAACTTGCCATCTCCTTGCACACAGAACTTGCAGCTCATTTAGAGCATAAACGTCTCCAGACTGTACCGACTGCTATAAGTCTTAGACCACATCAGGTTTGAGCAATGGCGTGAGTGGTGCACTGGCAATGTATTCTCCAATAACAGCTGGACACCTACCGGAGAGCCACAAGTTCACTACACCTGCGATGGAGGTTAGAAGCTCTTCAGAAACAGCAGCAGCAGATCCACTTAAAGTGTCAAGCAGGTGTTGGGCTCTAAGTCCATCCCTGCCACATGAGGTGCCTTTTGGAAATCCTCTAATAGCAGCAAAGATAGCTTTGCTATCAACAGAAACTGGTGAGCAGTCTATGTTGCCTGAAGGTATGATTGGAGGGGAGCGTATGGGTGCTTCTGTTGTAATTCATGAAGAGTATCTTCATTATGTAACGCGACACCATTAGAAGATAAAATTCTGATGGCTGCAGTGTATTGCCCATAGCTTAGCTTCTTTCTACAAGCCTCCACAAAGGACTTTGGTTTCTTTCTAGTGCATTGTTCCCTACTTCTTTGAGCTTCTTGTTGAGCCTCCAATAACTGTTGAATTAGAATATTACATCCATTTGGTTCCCTCCATGTGTTCAAAGCTTTATTAATGGCTGCTATTCGTAGCCTTTTTCTGTTGCCCGATCTCTCTTCCCTTGAGGTTTTTGGTATATATAAATTGAGAGTGCAAATAGGTAATAGTAGAAGTTGTAACCATGACTTGAGAACACATGGGTTGGCGAGCACCTTATCTAAAGATGTTTTTAAAGTTCTATAAAAGTACAGACGACATTGAGGTGGGATGCTCGAGATTGTAGTGATCTGTTTCTGAAAAATCAAATTAAGCATACCGATATTGAGACCCACAGAATCCTCTTCATTAATGGTAGAAGTAGCAGAAGGAACAGGATTATGCATCATAGGTTTTTCGACCCCATGTATCAAAAAATTTGCACCACTGCCATTGAAATGACCAGGTAATATACCTCCAGGGTGATCACGGCATGGTCTCGTCCATGCATACCACTGCATACAGGGAAAACATAACCACATCTTCATCTTCCTGAGCAGATTTTCCCGAGCTATAAAAACACTGTATTCTGTACTTACCCGTTCTTTAAAAATGGATAAACCATCAGCAACATGAAAGTGCATATCTTTTATGTGCCTGGAGATGGATCTCTTTGCATACCCTGTACCATCTACACCATCATGACATTGTTCGAAATGTTTGTATGGGCAGTGAAACGAAGAAACATCATGTACTGATATATCAATACAAGGTATCTGTTCTTGAGAGTTTGAAATTGAGTTTGTTTGAAGGGACACTGAAACACCCACACCTGTAGAAGAAGATGATAAACCCCCTAGAGTGGCAAGAGACTCATCACACACATCATACGACAATGATGATCTTCTAGATGAGGATCTTGTTCTTGGCATGATAACAACACTAACTGTTCCCTTTGAACTAAACTTGCTGAAGAACAATTAGAATTCAAGGAATGGAAGATTAAGATTTCAAATTAGGAAAACAATCCCAACTAAAAACTTAAAATACCATTCATAAAACACTAATTAAGAACAAACCAAACCACCACAACCTAAATCTTCAAAGCTGTTCACTGAAAAATCACCAAATCTCTGACAACAGTGAGGATTGAGAGCTATTTGAACAAACTACTACCCAACAACCAAAACACAAGAACCAACCCAAATTCACCTTCAACTACCCACATCAGTCCAAAAATTTGCAATTCCTACACCACTAATCAAACATAGAGCAAGCACAAGCTTAAAACAAACAAAAAAACACAAAACCTAAGCAGAAACTACTCACCGAGCACCACTGAGTATTGAGAGTTAAATGATCAGTCCTCTCCCCTTGCAAGCAAACCACAAAACCCAACCCTCAAACTTTGGCAAAGCCCTGAAAACGAAATCTGCTTCACAGAGATGAAGGTTGAAGGAAACAACCACAAAAACCCAAATCTAGTACTGCAATCGACGCAAACCGCACTGCCTCAAATTTCCAAAACTGAACCCAATTACTGGAAAAAAAAAAAAAAAACTCGAAATCCTAAATCACAAAAGGACCATCCCTAATTTAACAACAATCACACAAAGCATTCAATTCAACTTGAGTTCCACACAAAACCAATCACGAATTCAACTTCAGTTCCACAGAACTAACAATTTGAACAAAGAAACCCCTCTTTGAAGAAGGATAACCGAAATCCAAAGCCTTGAAAACAATTTCTGAAATTGCACAAGAAAAATCCCTAAAAGAAAACTCACAATCTTCGAACACTCACAATCGCTTCTGAAACTCTCTCTCTCTCGATTATTTAATATCGCAATAAATTGATAAATTTTTCCGGTCCCGACACTATTATTTTATAGGGGTTATACTGTATTTCCATAAAAGACTCAAAACAAATGACCTCTTGTGAGGTATTTAATCTTGAAACCTATTATTGGGGATCCAAGGAAAGAGTTTTGAGGGCTCACAAGATGACAAAAGCAGGTTATGAAATAGTAATCAACAAAACCCCATATCCAACTATTTTTTATAATGGCTAAAATACCCTCCCTGACTAATAAAATAAAATTTATTATTATTACCTTCTCCTTCTCTTTTCATTCATAAATCATGATGAAGATGATGATCATATACAAAAAAACTAAATCTACTATCTTCTCCTTCTCTTTTCATTCATAAATCATGATGAATATGATGATGATCATAAAAAAAAACCTATTATTCTCTCTTCTTCTTTTCCGTCGCGATGAAGATGACGATCATAAAAAGAAAAAACTAAGAAAACCCATCACTTATTTTTGCTTTTGAAAACCCCCAAATTCGAATCGTAAGCTAACCTACGGTGAGGAAACTTCAACCCAACCAACCGTAGATAGAAGTTAGGGTATGGAAGTATGTTTTTTTCAAACCGTAGGATTTTTGAACCCAGAATATACAGTTTGGAAGTTAAGAACTCCAAACCGTAGATCACTTACGGTTGGGAAAGAACACCGTATGCAAAATCAGTTTAACCTACGGTTTGGAAGTATGAATTTTCCAAACCGTATGCGAATTCAGTTAAGATTACGGTTTGGAAATATGAGTTTTTCAAACCGTAAGCGTTGCTTACGGTTTGGAATTATGAATCTATGGTGGGGAATTCAAATTTCAATTTTTTTTTTCACTTAAGATAACCTAAGGTTTGAAAAACAAATCGTATTCAAATTCAGTTAAACCTACGGTTTGGAAGTATGAATTTTGAAAAACCTAATTCGATCGATTTTACCTATCCATGCATTAAAACCAATGAAATAAGATGGTTTTTTTTTATTTTTACCTTATTGAAGTCGTGGATTAAGTGGTAATCCATAATGAATTATTTTGAGAATTGACGATTAATCGAAGAAATAGGCGACGGAGGTGATAAAAAAGAAGAAAATGGAAGAGTTAAAGGAGAGGAATGAAAACAAATTAGTTTTAGGTTTCAATATTTAATAAGTTAAGGGTATTTTAGTATTTTTATTATGAATTAAGTCCCCTTATCTTCATTGTAGGATATTTGAATCCTTAGGAGCCCTCAAAACTCTTTCCTTGGAGCCCCTATAATAGGTTTCTTAATCTTCATAAGTTTTTCCAGAACAAAAAAAATCGCTTCTAATAAAAAGTCTTCAGTGTTAAGATGTTAATCACGCGTATATCATGACTAGAATTAATTTAACTAATTAAATTAGTGCGCAACTATTAAGAACCTCCAGCACAAGTAATTCCCTCCTCTCGGACCCCTCCCCTTCATCGTGGATTTAAACTCGTTGTCAAATGACTCAAATCTAAAATGAAAAGAAGAAAAGGAAGATGAAGATGAAATATGAAAAGAAATCAAATTAGTACGCAACTATTAAGAACCCCCGGTAAAGTCATTTCCCTTCCTCTGACCGCTCCTCTTCATTGTCCATTTAAGCTCGTTGTCAAATGATTCAGATCCAACAAAATGAAAATAGGAAGGAAAGACAATGCACACACAAAAGGGAAATTAAAAAATTACCCAAATCTAACAAAATGAAAATAAGAAGGAAAAAATTGCACACACAAAAGGAAAAAAAATGCACACCCGGTGGGACTCGAACCCACAATCGCCTGATTAGAAGTCAGACGCCTTATCCATTAGGCCACGGGTGCCGCTTGGTGTTAACAATTTTAACGAAGACTGATGTAATTCTTTAATGGTTAATTATTTGAAATTTGATGCGCTCAATGCCAAAACTGTGAACCTGGCTGCGAATCACTGTTAGTGTAATTAACGGTTCGGCGCAAAATTATTGACCGCAAAACAAGTAGTTGAGGGCAAGAATGAAATTCAAATCCTAGTGTGTTTGGCATTGATGGAATTAGAGTTCACGGTAGTTGGAACTACTTCATTCAATGGAAATTGAAATCACACTTCCCCCATGGAAGTTGGAACTCCATCCTTCCAACTCCACCCATTGACCATTTTGACATTTCAACTTATTTTACTTTCTTTTAATCTTTAAACAATAATTAATTTTCTATACTTATAAATTTACTTTGGTAATTAAAATATAATTATATTTTATACTTTTTATTTTATTTTGTTAAGCAATGATGCCAGTAGTGGCTTAGGCAGTTTTATTTTTTATGGAGTAGGCGTTGCTATTCAAAGAGGAGTTGGGGCCTAGCTTGTTGTTAGGTTACCAACCAACAGCTTTGTATAAAAATCTTAATGATTTTGTTTTAATATAACTTTAATCTTTTTAGAATTTATAATATATTTTAATTGAACATAAATTTTACACAGGGCTTTTGGTTGGCAACCTAGCAACAAGCTGGGCCCCAACACCTCTTTGAATCGTAACCCCTAAACGATAAAAAATAAAACTACCAAAGCCACTACTAGCGTCATTACTAACCAGACAGTTCCTTAGACGCTTAAAAAAAATCAGAGTGTCTTCACCAAGCTCCCCTAAGGTAGAGAAGGCCAGCACCCCCAAACCATAACCATGTGCGATACACTTGTCCAAGTATTTGGCGCGTTTTCGTAAAACCGCCCCAGAAATAGCCTTACCAGGGGCGAAGGAGCGAACACCATCCCCAGTAAAAGGAGAGACACATGTGACATCCATACAAACATCTTGACCATTCTCCCAGTTGAGGACGAGGATATCAGTAGGTTTTAAATCTTTTCCATCATCCGACTGAAGTCCCAGAGAAACTTCTTTGCGCGCAGGCACATTGGCTTTGTAACAAATGTCCACAATAGCATTTTTTAATACTTTAATAATATTTTGTTTTTTCTCACATTCAAAAATGGAAGAAAAAAAATTCTTATTATTTAAATATATTAGTTCTGTTGATAAATTATTTAATTTAAAACAATAGTTTTATTTAAAATAACAAACTCTATTATTTAATATTATATTTATTTAAATTAATAATTTAAATAATTTTTCAATCCAAATATAAAATTATTTCCACTAAAATTATATTTACATAAAAATTAATTATGTGTTAATTTAAAAAAATTAATTATTATTATTGATAAATTATTTATTTCTTTAAAAAATAGTAGTTTTATTTAAAGAATTCTAAGGATAATTATTATTAATATTATATTTTCTTAAAATAATAATTTAAATAATTTTCACTTCAAAGATCACATTAATATTATATATATATATTATATTTAAAATATAAGAATGGGCCCTAGCTCAGCTGGTCATAACCGTTCCCCGAAGTTTCATGCGTTTCAGGAGGTCCCAGGTTCAAGTCCCCAATGGCGTAATATTGCAGGAATTAACATGGAAGGTAGTGTTAGTTTGCCCCCCTTGTGACACAATCTCACCCCCCTCCCGCTTCGGCTCCCTTTGGCAAGGTTACCCATGAGGCTCACTGGTAGGCTAGCACATCAACCTGTTCAATTAATGTAGTAGTATGTCGTTGGAGCCTAGCTTGTTAGGCTTCCAACTAGTTTCATGTAATAATATTAAATAACTTTTTAAAATAAAATAAAATAATAATAATATTATATTTAAAATTAATATTACATTATATCAAATTAGTCGTGTTAGTGTATATGCATAATTTGGTTACAAGTAATTCTTTTAAAGATATTTAACAAGAATATCATACAGAGCTAGTGGTTGGTAACCTAGCTACAAGCTGGGCTCCAACACCTCTTTGAATTGCAACGCCTAATCTATAAAAAATAAAACTACCTAAGCCACTGCTGGCATCGTTGCTCACCAAGCAATTCCTTAAACGTTTGAAAAAAACAAGAGTATCTTCGCCAAGCTCCCCTAAAGTAGAAAAATCCAAAACACCTAACCCATAACCATGTGCAGCGCACTTGTCCAAATATTTGGCACGTTTGCGAGAAACAGCTCCAAAAATAGCCTTACCAGGGGCAAATGAGCGAACCCAATCACCAGTGAATGGAGAAACACCTGTGACATCCATACAAACATCTTGCTCATTTTCCCAGTTAAGAACAAGAATATCAGCAGGCTTAAGATCTCTACCATCATCTGACCGAAGGCCAAGGGAAACCTCTTTGAGCGCAGGTACATTGGCTTTTTAATAAATGTCGAAGACAACATCACAAACAACATCACGGCGAAACTTATACCCAATATCCTTAGAACAATGGAGCGCATGATCACCAAATATGTCCATAGGTGTGCTACAACTTGGACATGAACTATTCTCAACGAACATAGGAATACCAAGGCGATAGCAAAGCACAACTCTAAATTGTCTAGGCCCGAGGCATTGGTTAAGCCCACTAATAGGTACCGCCAAAAGATAATCTTGAGCGTGCTTAACACGGTTGCATTACCATAAGATAGAATCTCTTTCAGACATAATAAATTGGTTTGGGATTTGCTTCTTAACTGCATCAAAATAAACCACTGCCAGGGAATGCATAGAAGGGGGGGGGGGTCAGAATCATCGACACAGTAAGTAGACGGTAATCCACATACCTGGGAGAAGGTCTGAAGAGCCAACTGATAAGATGAACCTTTGTCCGTTGGGAATAACTCACCAAGGATCACTTTCTGTACTGAAGAAGTCTAGCACTGGGAAGCGAGATAACAATAAGCACGAGTGTCAGCCATGGTATAGATGCCAAGTCCACCATCTCTAATAAGTAAGGTATCTAATCTCTTCTGTAAAGGACCAAAACCCGCACCATCTCCAGTAATTAAAAGTCTCAGATATTGAAATAACTGGTCATCAAAGAGATCGGTTGCAGGTTGAAGAGCAGCAAGATTGGTAGTTCGCATTGCAAAGTAAAGTCTGGACACCCCAGTACAACTGCGAAGTAAAAGCATCTCGATTTGAGGATCCCTGAGTTTTTTGATCGCATACATTAGTTGAACAGTTTTATGAACCCTGCTCAACAACATATTGGTAATGAAGCCAATATCCAAACTAACTGGACCGCCCAAAAGTTTAACACCTTTAGAAGGTCTACCAATGTCCGGGGGGAAAACACCCTCGGCTTCACTCCTAGGATCAGGGGAAGGCCAAAAGACACCCGTCTTCTTAATATTGAGGTGTAACCCCCTACTTGGTCCTTCAGCTTCGATTATACGAAAAGCCTTAGCTACCTCCAGGGTATCACCAACAATTGTGCCATCGTCAAGGTACCAGGCGTACAAATCGAGTTTGCAACTAGAGGCAATAGTCTTCACTAAGGGATGAAGTGTCAAAGCAAATAACAAGGGACCGAGGGGAACCCCTTTTTGCACACCAAGTGCTGAGGACAAGATATATTGGGCATAATACAGCCTAGCCGGACGTAAGTAGCAAAATTCTACCCAGCGAGAAATACCTGGACAATGGATGCGCACTTCCTTAATGAGATGAGACTTGCTCACCATGTTGAAAGCATTAGAAAAGTCAATTAACAACATTGACATTGAATCCGAATGTCCCTTCAACTCCAATAGGCGGTTTACATCATGTAAAATACCTTCCCCTCCTACCGGAACACAAACCCCGAATTGGTAGTCACCTAAATAAGAAGTCATATCTTTCCCAATAGCAAAAGCAGCTACCTTGGAAACCAATCTACGCCAAATTGTTCCCACCGCAATGGGCCTAAGACCTCCCCCGACTTTAGTAATGGCGTCAATGGTGTACAAGCAATGTATTCGCCTAATTCACTAGGGCATTTTCCAGACAACCAAAGGTTGACAACCCCCGAAATAGACAAAAGCAAACCATCCGCCACTACCGTCATTGCTCCACTAAAGGCATCAAATAAGTGTTGCACGCGTAAACCATCACGTCCACATGACGTACCTTTAGGGAAGCTTTTAATTTCTCCCATAACAGCCTTCGAACTCACACAAATGGGGTCAGTAATGATATCATCTATGGGAATCTCCAGAGGTGAGGCTGACGGATGCTTGTCCAATAGTTAAACGTAAGTTTTCTCTTCAAAAGGGGCAACACTAGGTGAAGATAAAATCAGAATCGCAGCTGAAAAATGACCGGAGTTAAACTTCTTCTGGCAAGCGTTGATAGTAGATGCTTGCTGCTTCTCCTCTGCCCTTTTCTCGTCATCCTTCTTCGACCCCCAACGAAGCGGCTGTTGAAGCAATCTCTTCACTAATGTGGAACATCGAGTGGGCTCTTTCCAATCATCAAGAGCTTTGAGAATAGTTTCCACCTGCAGTTTCTTACGGTAGCTGGACTTCCGCTCAACTGAGCTCTTAGGTTGGTATAAAGACAGGGTACAAATTGGGAGAAGTAGAATACGAAGCCAACATGTTAAGGAGGAGGGACAAGAAAGAACACGGTCGAGGCAATATTTGAGGGCTCTCGAAAAAGCAAGCCGGCATTTATGTGGGATGCAATTAACAGTAGTGAAATTACGCTGAAGCACAGTATTTAGCAGTTCAGTAGAGAAAATCTCTACATCGTCACTGCCATCATTCCTTGGCGAAAAATCACCCTCACTAATAGCATCTGCCAAAGTTACGACTTGCTCCTCATCCGGATTAATCACTCCATGTATCAGAAAATTTGCACCTTCCCTATTAAGAGGCCCTAGAATAAAATCATGCCAAGCTCATTCTCTACCTTTACAGGATTTCAAACAAGCATGTACATGAAGACACCTGCTGCACAACCACATACGCAAGGTGAAAAGAACAGACTCCATTCCTCGGTACATGGATAAATAGTTCACAAGCAGATTTCGAACCATAACTCTGTTGGCTTCAGTTCCCAGGTGTTTGTCATGACAATGTTTCAAAAACGACCCTCTAGGGTAGCCTCTGCCATGAACACCGTCGCTGCAACTATGGATGCTCTTGAATGGGCAATGACAAACATTATCCAAAACACCAACTGCTGTAGAGGAAGGTGGCAATGGGGTTTGCAGTGTTGCTTGGGAAGAAGATCGAGTAATCCTAGGCATGAAGACTGGGAAAACAAAAACGAATGCAAAACCCTAAAGGAAAACCCAGCAAAGAACCCTAAATACAAAACGAAAACAGTAAAACAATCGAAGGAAATCAAAAATAAAAATTGAAAACGTGGAAAGGAAAACGATTGGAAGATGAAAAAACAATCGAAACTAAACGAACTCATGTTGAAATCGAGATTGGAATGATTTTCCAATCACCGGATGAGTCGCCATCGTGAAAAACATGAGAGAGAAACTTAATTCTCTATATAATAACAGAGTTTTTTCGAGCGACCTCATTCACCGGAGCTCATGGTTGATTCTCGCTTCTGGTTGATTATGGCCCCACTTTTATTATTTTTTTGGTAATGTTTTAATATTTTCACTAATAAATATTTTAGCAAAATATTTTTTCCAAACTAATCCAACAAAAATATTTACCAAAATAGCTAAATCTAATAAGATCTTGAAAAACTACCAAAAATACAAAAAAAAAATCATCTAGAGTATAATGTTGCCAAAATTACATTAAAACAATAATCAATCACGATTTCATCATAAAAAATCAAAAAGTTAAATCAATAATGTCATCATAAAAATCAAAAAATTAAATCAATCATGCATCATAATCAAACCCATATCAACGAATTAAAAAAATGCAAAAAGAAAGAAAGAAAGAAAGAAAGAATAATGTCCAATGTCCAGTTACAGCTTTCAGAATCATTCTTTTCCTGATTACAACTCTATTTTATTAATTAAAAAAGATTGATTGTGGGTACTAACCTTCTTTGTTGCGAAATTATTTTTTGGTGGTGTTATCCAAAGGTAAAAGATTACGGGATTATGAGAATAACTGAAACAAAAGATTAAAACAAAGATTAGAATCTAGGGCAAGACAATACAAAAACGATCATATAAAAAATCAAGCAATGACAAAATAATACACCTCATTTTCATATTATTTTTCTTAATTTTGTTCATACCATAATTAAAAATACAACAAACTTAAATAAAAAATAAACTAAATAAAACCAATTTTCTAATTTTGTTATGTTTTGATATGTAATATATTTTTTATACAAAAATATTTGCGACCACTAATTATTATGATATGAGAATAATTTGATATGTATAAAAATGCTAAAAAAATAGGAAATATATCTTTCATAAGAAAATATTTGGAACCACTAATTATGGTGGTATATAAGAATAATGTAGTTATCCAAAATTACAAAAATTTCTTATTTTTTGTAAAAATATTATTACCTTAATTGGAATTTTTTAACTATTTCCGCATTCTATATAATTGTAAAATTTGGCAAGATGATCTCTATATAAAGTGGTTCAACAAGGGTGAAATCTTATCGTTTTTTCCAAAACGGTTAGGGTTTATTGTTTTTGAGAATTAGGGTTTATTATTTTTGACATTGTCATGCAAGTCTTTTTGATATAAGGGTTCATTTATTGATGGTGGTTTTGGGTTTGCAGGTAATACACCCGACGGGACACTTTTTGGCTTTGCTGCAAACAATACCGGGCTAATCAAGGTAAATTTTTTTTTCCACGATATTATTAAGAACTAATCACGGAAAAATTGACATGTTTGTTTCTATTTTTAGATTCTTTTTTTGGATTGGTATTTTGATTATTTGATTGATAATGTAATAGAATTTATTATACATTATCAATGTCAAACAGATTGATAATGTATAATTGTTGATTTACCAAAGGTTGAACTTCGATTGATTTTGTTATATAATCGAAATAATACTGGTTGTGAGTTGTTCAATCAATTAGAATATCCGACCATCTTGGTTGTTGATTTAAATTCATTGACACTTGGATATTGGTCTTTGGTACCATCCAAGTTATCTCTCTTTGATAAAGACTCACAAATTTCTATTTGCTTGAGTATAGATCAAATTGAGAGATTGAGATAATAACTACTTGAGATATTTTCTAATGATTGAGTCTGACTGTCTAGTTGATTCTCTGGAAAGTAACTCGGAGTTGTCCATACAGATTTCTAATCGAAATATTGGGTGTGGTTGTTAGACCCCCGCTTTTTCAATTGGTATCAGAGCAGGCAAACACGTTTAAGACCTTACAAGTCTGTGTTTGTAGCGATCTGACTCTATGGACAAGAGTAGTATCTCTAATAAACGCGTCACCAGAAATAAAAATTATGTCTCGTCTAATTCTATTAAAGAGAAAGATTCCTCTATCTCAAACATATACGAACCTTGTGTTCAAATTAGACAGACAGGTTTTGACATGTGTTGTTCCGACTACCCTTCCAAAGAATGCTTCTTTCTAAATGAACGGGAAATAGCTGAAGAGAGTAAACTGATGATAAATTTTGTTAAAGTTCAAGCTAATCGGTTGAAACAACATGTCAAAATTCTTCTTGAGGAAATAAGAGACTACAACTCCAAAAACTCTGAAGCCTTGCTCCTTCTGAAGGCATGTCTTGAAAAATATATATTGGAAATCAAACATCGCTTGAACAAACTCTCAATTCAAGAATGTTTCAAAAGGTTTTATATACCAGAAAAAGAGTCAATGTTTCCTTCTCATAAAAATGTGCCAATACCCTCCTGTCAGAGATGGTGCACATTACATAAAGGAATGAAATCTCCAAAGAATGTTAAGATAGTGCTTTCTAACGTTCAGAAGGTATGTTCTTTTTTTAATTCAAGAGGACCGATCAGACAAATGAGAAACTCTAGGTTGAGTAACAATTCCTTTGTTCATATGCAACCCACCTTTGATGTAATATTCAAAGGAATAACTGACGTCCATATGACCAAACCAATTGGTTTCAGTGCTTACCCTGTGTATTCTACTAGGAAAGTCAGTTCTATGAGTTCCTCAAGTGTTTTGACTCAAAACAGATGTCTTAACAATCTAAAAGGAGATCAATATCCTTACATCTTAAAAAGAGGAGTTAATAATACATTTGATGTGAACATAGTATCAGGAAGAAGCCAATTTCCTTCAGGTAAGAATCAATCTTCTAAGTCATATTTTTGTAAGGACGAAATTTATGATTACCTTTCACATCATAATGGTTCTCCTCCAACATTTCGTAAAGAAAAGGATAACCAAAAGCCTTGTTCGTTTAATGAGAAAATGGTTCATACTTGTGCTAATTAATCACAAGGGTTAGGAACTTTCTCATGAAAATCCTGTTGGGCAAGATGTGTAAGTCAGGTATACTTTGGCAATTTACGTTTTTCCTAGTTGAGTTATTCTTTTATCGTTTATAGCTAAACTAGTGCCAGCAGACAATATTGCCTAAAAAAAGTATTTTCAATGTCTTTTATTGTTTTCCTGTTTAATTGTCTTGTGTTTTTCCTTGTGGGGTGCATTGTGTTCGAATGTATACACGGGTTACCATCTCGAGTTTACATCTTGGAAACCCTAAAAATCTTCCTTCTAAACAAAACCTTTAAATAACTGACCTATTGAGTTACATAAGTCACGTACGTATACACTAGGTTATTCTGGGTTATCAAGGATGTCCTCTTCTTCATCTCTTTATGGTGGTTTTGCAAAGGGATTTCTTGAGAAAGGTTTTGATCTTGAATCAAAAGGAAGAAAGAAAAGAACTCATGTGGAAGATGGAGCACCTAATGCCTCATGTTACTATGCCTACTCACATCAAGATATTTAGAATGAGGATATGGTGTCTACTGAAGTGGTTCATGACTTTCTGAAATACTTTGATAAAGCGAAACTGCAACTTGTTGATACAATGAAGGATCTTTATGTGGTTAGAAGTGAGTTGAAAAAGGTTACTACTGACCTTGGTCTCATGAAGTCACATGTTAGAGAACTTCTCAATAAGGATATCTTCTCCGAAGACGCAGTTGATAACATGGATCACAAGCTCAGAAATATCGAAACCTGTGAAGCTGTTAAACGTGAACTTTAGCTCATGAATGGTTTTTAGTAACTTGAGTTCTTATCGCCTAGTAAATCTTTTATTTTTCTTGTTTTGTTTAGAAGAATAACTAGTTTTTGGAATAGCCATTATTGTGATTACACATAGCTATGTCCAAAGTTTTCATCTTCTTATTTTTAGATTTATTTTTTTAAATTCTAAACTTGTTTGGAAGATGATTTTTGCAGTATTAATCTTTATGATTTTATATATTGCAATATCGTTATGGGATTTGTGTGTTTACGTCCGTGAACTTGATTGTCCCATACTTTGTCAAAAGTAAAGTCGTTCGTGAATTGATATGCAAGTATTGATGAAAGAATGAATAGACTTTTGACAAACACAAAAGTTAAGCCTATATTGTCAATTATTGATGTAAGATAGGTTAAAATATTTTGTGATTCAAGGATTATGTCTATTGTATTTCATTGTGCAAATGGTGATAGAATATAGAATTAATCATTGCTTATTGTGGTTACTGTGGTATAATTCATGTATTCTTTGAATCTGAGTTGCGACAACAGGCTCGAAGGTGGAATTCAGTAGGGAGGAGTTCCATTTCCCTTCATATTTTACAATCAAGTCACTTACTTTTGTAATTCCATTCGTTCTATTTGGGATGAAGCTTGGAATAAATCTTGGGATAGAAGGAACCCAGGGGTCAGACCAAGCATTTATCGTTTCTCCATTTTCCACTAGCTAGATACAACCTTCTTTCAGAAACTGTCTGACCTCTAAAATTGCATCTCACGTACTCGAACACTTCTGTGGCTTCCTAGCATTCCAGAAACAAGTATCTCTCAAATACTTTGCTGACATTATCTGAGCCCATATTGAAGAAGGATTAGATAGAAATCTCTATCCGACTTTTGCGACCAACGCCATATTGAGATGTTCAATATCACGCAATCCCAGACCACCTTTCTCTTTGCTCAAAGTAAAACAAAACCACTTCGGATGATGCATCTTCCTAGAATCCCTCGTGTGCCCCCACCAAAAATTTCTGATGATTTGAGACAACTTGCGGATAACAGCTTTCGGAATGAGATTAGTTGCAATATAGTAAACAGGTATTAACGCCAATACTGATTGAATCAAGGTAGTTCTCCCCGCATGAGAAAGAAAATGTTTTTTCCAACTATTCATCTTGGCTTCGAACTTCTCAACCATGAAATCATAAGAGGCAATTTTACGGTCAGACTTTAGTATTTTGAAACCCAAATATTTATCATTTGTTTGCATTCTTTGAACACCCAGTTGAGCCATAACCTCAATTTGCCTCTCATTAGGAACTGACTTACTAAAATGGATTCCAGATTTAGCATAGTTAACCACTTGGCCTGAACACTTAGAATAAGTGTCAAGGGTAGCAGTTATTGTGGTTACTGTGGTATCATTTAAACACCCAAATAGCATAATATCATCGGCGAACATCAGGTGAGAGACTTTTGGCGCCCATCTATTAACCTTGTAGCCATTATATAACCCATCTAATTCCATTCTCCTAATAATCTTCGACAAACTCTGGGAGCAAAGAATAAAAAAGAAGGGAGACAACGGACATCCTTGTCTAATACCCCTCTCACTGATGATAGAACCTTCAGGCTGTCCATTAATAACAATAGAAGAGGAAGCTGTAGAAGTGCAGTTCATGATTAAAGAGTGAATGCTACCATGAATACCAAAACTATGAAGCCCATTTCTAAGGAAAGCCCAATCAACTCTGTCATAGGCCTTACTCATGTCGAGTTTAAGTGCAAACGAACCTAAAATAGAGTTGGAGTTATTCATAGAATGGACAAGTTCTTTTGCCGCGATCACATTATTAATAATTTGTCTTCCCGGTATGAAGGCTGATTGGGACTTGTCAATTAGAGAGTCTAACAATGGGCTTAATCTACAAGTGATAATTTTTGTGATAATCTTGTAGATTACATTGCACAAGGAAATGGGCCTAAAGTCTGCTGGTCTTTCAGGGTGTTTTACTTTGGGAACCAATGCAATAAAAGAGTGGTTCAAACATGGTGGGAGTCTAGCAAACCGAAAGCAATCCTGGATCAGAGCAGTTACATCTTTTCCGATAATATGCCAACAACTTTTGTAGAACAACGATGGAAACCCATCTGGTCGCGGAGAATGTAGAGAACCCATCTTCTTAAGAGTATTGAGAATCTCGTCAGCTGATGGTACTCTAGAAAGAGCCACCAAATCTTCCCTGCTTAGAATGACATCATTCTGGAAACTCAAAGAATTAGCAACAACAGTATTATCCTTAGTAAAGATATTTTGGAAATGAGTAATAAGCAAATTCTTAATAGCTTCCAAATCAAAAATCCAACTTCCTTCTTCGTTCTTCAGAGCCAAAATTCTGTTTTTACTCCTTTTGTGAAGCACAGATAAGTGAAAAACTTGTGTATTTTTATCATTATTAGGGACCCATAGGGATTTATTTCTATGTTGCCAGTACATTCTCTCCCTCTCAATTAAAGTCCGAATTCTTGCTTGGGTAATTCTTTCTTCCTCTCTAACATCAACGAAGTGAGATTTCGATTGTAAATAATACTGGTTGTGAGTTCAACAACCATTAGTCAATCAAATCAATCGAAAACTAATAATAAACTACAATTATCTAGTTTCCCACCAACGGTACTCGTAGAGCTTCCCAATCCCAAAGAAGTCTTTAAAATGAGCCGTCGTAAGAGATTTCGCCTAATTAGGGTACTTTCCTCTCCGAATAGATGGCTCCACTAGTAACAACACAACTAGGTAGTTTTGTTGTCTCTGAGGATTAGTTTGCTCGAAATGCAAACTTTGATATTTATATACCAAGGAAGTTTGGACACCAAGGAATTTCCAAAACCGAATATTCTCAAAGATATGCAATAAATGCCCAAATCGGTTTTCATAATTCCTGGAAATGCTCTGTCCAAATATTTAACGAAATCTCAGTATAAAATCTCCAATTAGTAAATGCACATTACCAATTTTTATTTTCTAAAGATATGCATTTAATTGCTGGAAATTAAAAGCATATAAAACTAAAAACCTTAATTAAAAGATTCTCAATTTATTTCGATCCAGGATTCTCCTTTAGTTATTAAGGAATATCTTTGAACAATAAAAGATAAGAATTACTGCACATGTTCAAAGTATGTCGACATCTTTACTTTGTAAATCCTTTTTCATATTTACAATCTTGAAACCGATTTGCCACACTTCCAAACGAGTTTAGAATTGGTTCATATGATTGATCAAAAACATTTAATCACCATTCATGGGTTTAACGGTTCTACCAAACACAAGTTCGGTTCTATCTCCAAGTGGCTACTAGGATCGATCACACTAGTTTCCATAAAATGACTAAATAAGTACTAGGATCGGTTACCACTTATTTATGGTACTTACTTATGATCGGTTGCACAAGTTATAAGATCGGTTACACCAATAACTAAAACTTATTAACCAACTACAAGGATCGATTACACATCTTGTGATTAGTCCTAACCAAGTTCTAGAATCGGTTACCCAATGACTAGGAATGGTCACACCAATTACAAATATCGATCATACCATCTCAGGTGATTACTTAAGATTGGTTTCACTAATAAAAGTCATACCGATACATAATTCAGGCATTGTGAATAGTTTTACCAAGATACGTAAACAAGTTATGAGCGGTTATACTAAACACACATATTGGTAATCCAAAAATTTGCAATGAATAACAATACCAATAAGCCTAGCGATTTCCCTTTCGATTCACAAAACAAGTTTATGAATTATACTTCCTTTAAACGAATGTAAAACATTGTTTCCTTGGATGAAATATTCACCCATACCCATACATAATCACAATAGCATTCATACAATTATGTCGATGTCTTATATACGAAGTTCAAAAGATATGCGTTATACTTCGTATTATAATTCCTTAATACTATGTCTAGCTAGAGTATAATCATTCACATCTTCGCAGTTATATTTTTAATATAACACGACTTAAAAGATACGTTAGGAATGAAACAATTCAAGTCAAATATTACTAACCTCAAGAGGAAGGATGATGTCATCATTGTAGTTCTTTACTTCTTCACATTCTTCAAGTCTTCGAGTAATACTTGTATGTCTTATATCCTAATATCTTTCTAGCTAACCTATATGAAGTTGACTCTAGTAAATAATCAAGCGACTCTTTAAATGAGTATTAGTTCACTAAAATATGATAACCAAACTTGACATACCAACGCTTGGTGGGTTCAACCGAGCTATGCTCTAACAATCTCCCCCTTTGTCAATTTTAGTGACAAAACTCTTACATTGTATGGATAAACAAATTGCAAGAATTCATTATACATATGCGTGATTCCAAGTTTCAACAACACAATAACTTGTATACATTCTATCCACAAATGCCGATGTGACATTATAATAACAAAGCTAATGCTCCCCCTAAAGGTAAGATAGGTAGATTTTCAGTCGCACGTCTTTGTTATTCCCTTTGTAGTTATCAATATGATATGTTACTCCCCCTTAGTCTACGCTTTATTCTTTCGTTAGATATAACGTTTAAGTATCATTGTATTTTCCTTAGTGATACCAAATCACTTGTTTACTCCATATATTTGTCCCCCTTTTTGTCACAAAATGACAAAGGTACGAGCAAATAAAGGACAAACCGAAAATATCTTACAAATCTCAAAAGACTTGCATAACCTATAAGAATTAAGCACGAGGGTTCCACACACCATTTTAGATAACCAATATCAAAACCGAAACTACAAAGTAATTTTGTTTTGATATGTTACCAAGGAAACAATTTCCTGAAGCAATTTTCCCTAATAGTTTAGCAAATCATAAATTGACTAAGCACCTTAGTTCTTATGCTAAACCGATTGCACAAATACAATCGCTTGTTTGATAAGACCAAAATAAAGATCAGAATTAACTTTATTTTTCTCACTAGGTTCTAATTATTCGAACAATAACTTAGACCTTTCACTTTAAACAAGACAAGTACTAGGTTAGTTAAAGTATTTTTTGTTGAGGCATTCGATTAAACTTGAATAACCGAATCTTCCACTTTGATAAGTCTAACTAAGTTCATAATTAACTTAGTTTCTCTTATCCGGAATCGAATTGGACTAAACAATTGATCCCGAAAACCTTTTCGTTAAGCCATAGACAATTCATACAAACCAAATAAATCAACTTGCATAATTATTTACCTCAACCGGAAGCAATTGAAACAAACATGGACATTATAATGCCACAATTGCACCCGAAATTTCGTAAGCCTAAACAATTGATACCAAACAATAAAGCAAGATAACAATAGTTTTTCTTAATCGGAAACAATTGAATCACACACATATCCATACACAAATAATGGAATAAATATCAATTGTACCGAAATTTTGTTAAGCAAAAGCGAAATATATGAAATAAAATCAGGCTTTTTTTAAAAAGGAAAACGATTAACTAACAAATTTGTTACCTCAAGTTCCGCATCCTCTTCTCCCATGAAGAATATATCATTAAGCGCAAGTTCAAGATAGTTATCTCCCCCGTTATGTTGTCATCCTCTTGTAAGAACAAAAGAGAAATAACAACAACAACCTTTACCAGAGTAAGGTTGAAAATCGGTTTTAACTAATGCATAGCAAAAGTTGAAAACCCGAAACACATATGCTTTTATGCTAAACCGAAAATGATTCAACATATTATGACTTTTTTACACATGAATTTCAATCGGAACCCCTTATGATCCTTTGATAAAGCCTACCAACATGGGTTAGAACTTAATCCTGCTAAACCAAAAAGTCACCCAAACCATAAGGGTTCTGTAGGACCAGAGTATCGCCATGATATTATTCTTGTGAGATTTACAACACTTCTGCGAATTTGTCGGCGAGTTCTTCAACAACATACTGCGAGTGTCGCAGAATGACTTAAAGAATGACGTAGCAGATGTCGATAGATGAAACATGAGAAGAGCATGACAATTCTGCGAGGGTTATATTATCTACGAAAATTAGCATTATCACTTCTGCGAGAACGCCGTGGGTCAGATCCGAAATTATGGGACATATTAGCTGTCATCTATTATGTAACTACCCTATATAAAGAGACCCAGTAGATTCAGAAAAGGGGAGATGAATTTTTGAGCGTGAAGAAAGTTTTGAGGAGAGGGAAAATCCAAGAGAGCGGTTGTATTCTTGATTTCTTCCATTTCTTGTAAACATTTTTGAGAATCAAATAATAAAGTGTTGTTTTTAATCTTCAAATATGTGTTGATTATTGTGAATTCTTGTGAAGGGTGTAGTGTAGGTTTTCCTGCAACTACATTTTCGGCGCCCAAAACAGGGATGAATTGATGATTATTTGAAGAAAAAGGTAAAAATTGACATTGTGATTGGAAGGAATTTGGAAAGATTAGTGAAGGATTTTACGTAATTTTCAATAGTTTACTAAGATTAATGGCTAGAAGAAAAATAAATACATCAGAACCACCAATAACCGTAAGGAGGAGTAAAAGGATTGCAGGTGGAGAAACAAATGAAATGGGAGAATCTTCAAGGATAAGAACGAAAAGAAATAGAACAAGGAATGATGGAGAAAATCAGGTTCGACAGCCAAATCAGCAAACACCAATGCAAGATAGAGTTGTGGATTATGATAGAGTATGCATGCATACTTGGCGATCAGATTCAATAGAAGAACCAAAAGATCGACAATTAAGAAACGAAAGACGAGAGGGAAGAAATCAAGAAGTAAATGGAGGATTAATACATGGAGAGTGCGCAAATGAAACATTAGAGGCATTAAGACAAAGAGAACAGGAGGAAAGAATGAGGGAGGCGGAAGAGCGTGCGAATCTAACAAGACAAAATCAAGAGTTAAGAATGGAGAATTTGAGGTTGCAAAGTAGGAGATCAAGAAGTACTGCAAGATCAAGTTCACGGTCATTCAGAGAAGATGTAAGATGAAATTCCCCTATAAGAAATATTGGCAAAAATATTCAAGAGGGAATGCAGAATCCAAATGGAGAACAATATTATGGAAGAGAATAAATGATTAATGATCGTTATGTTCCACGCATTGAAACTTTGGATGGTAGACGTGATAATAGAAATCAAGAGGATGGAAATAACCAAAATGGTGGAGAAAATCCAGAAGAATAAAGGAGAATATTACATGAGCGAGAAATCCAATGAAACAGAAGAATAATAGAGGATGAAATTGAGATACATTATGCCAAACAAGCACGTCTAGCTTGTGATAGAGAAATATTGAGATCAGAGGTGGAAGAACAAGAATCTCAAGAAGCAATACGTCAAAATAATCATGACAATCGAGAAAGAAGACGCGCACGAAATCGCAACAATGAGAATATCAATGAGGAATATGATAGAATACAAACGAGAATAGAAAGACAGCGGAGAGAAATGATGAGAGATGAAGAAGATCACAGGGAAAACAATGGTAGACATCAACAGTTGAGAATTCAAGAAGGAGGTGGAGAAAAAAATTGCGGGAGAAGGAAAAATGAAAATACTGAAGAAGAAGCACAAACTCTCTCAAGGCAAGAAAGACATGAACCCAGAAGAAGGGAAGCTGCACTAAAAAGGCCAATGGAGCAAAATTCAGGCGGGAATGAACAAATCTTAAGAGAGTTAGCAGGAATGAGGGGAATGTTGAAAAATAGAAGAGAAGGAGGAAGAAGATAGCTTGATGAATCCATTGAAGAAGCTGCGAAAACTCCATTCACCAAAGAAGTACAATTAGGAGGAATACCCCCAAAGTGAAACTTACCAGCATTAACCAGTATTTTTGATGGTACCACTTGTGCTATTCAACATATCATGGCTTATGTTAGGTGTATGCTGCAGTGGGAAAACCATGATGTTGTATTTTGCAAATATTTTGCATCCAGCCTAACTGGAGAATCTTTGAAATGGTTTGAAGGGTTACCCAAGAACACTATAACTTGTTTCAATCATATATAAACCACGTTCTTAGGGGCATATATTAGCAACAATTCTTCGCGACCCAGTATTGAAGATGTATTTGGGCTAAAGCAGAGGATTGGCGAGAGCTTGAAACATCTAACCATAAGATGGAAGACAATGTGAAGTGAAATGGCAGGAAGAGTGGATGAAAGATACCTCATTTTGTCTTTCATTAACGCAATATTTGCAACTAATCTGATGTACATTTAAGTTTTTAGAGTCAAAAATAAAATCACAATGACTGAGCTGCGAGAATTGCAGAAAGAATACATTGCTTTGGAGGAGAAACAGAATGAGATGGAATCTTATCCCATCGCGAACACTAGTTCAATTTCAGCAAATGGAAGTTTACTTCCTAAGATAATCAATACTGTGGCAAGCACCTCGCAGACACAACAAGAAAAAATGGTGATTGATAGTCAACAGAAGTTGGTAGCCATGGGAAGTCGCGATCAAGAAGAATTTGAGAGAGAAAGGAATTATTATAACCGCAGTGGGAATAATAAAATTCAAAGACTTGATCAGCCGCATGAGACTTATGGAGGTCAGAGACAAAATTATTATAGAGGGCATGGAAGTCAGAAGATAATATGGGAAGAAATTAAGATGCCACCTCTAAATGCTAGTATAGAGAAAATTTGGGAGGCTATCATCCTGATGGAAAATATACCATCACCATGGAATATGGGAAAAAATCCACATCCAAATAATCGAAATCAAGAATTTTGCCCTTACCATCATTTTCACGGCCACTCAATAAACGATTGGAGGAATGTAAAAAGAATAATTTTGAGGATGATTGATCAGGGAAAGTTGAATCATTTTCTAATAGGACATCCGCAACCTCAACAATTGCCACCAGCACCAGATATTCGAAGAGTGAATACCGCAAAAGGAGCAGAAACATTTGTGATAAAAGTTGGAGCTAAGGCGAAGAATCTGTTCTGTAATTCCATCATACATTCATACAAGACTATTGAGGATTTCCACGACAACGTTCTAAGAAGAGTCTTCGCGAGAGACACGGATGGAAGAGAGATAATGAATATCGCGAGAGTCTCGCCATTAGAGGAGTGGCAAAAGCAAACTATTTCTTTCACTGCGCAAGAAGTACCAGAGCCTGGTGAGATGCATGACAACCCACTAGTGGTAAGATTAGAAATAAATCCAAAACAAATAGAAGAAGAAGATGAAGAAAATGAGGATGGTGAAACTGAAGATTCTTGGGCCATTAATAGAGTATTGATTGACACGGGAAGTTCAGTGGATATATTATTTTATCATACTTACAAAACCATGGGAGGAAGAGACAAAGATCTAATACCATCAACTTACAAAATCTATGGTTTTAATGGTACTGCCAACAAGCCCAAGGGGGAAATTACAATGTGAATTCCCTTAAAGGGAATAACTTCTAAGATTCAATTCTGTGTTGTTGACGTATAATCTCCATACAACACCTTGATTGGCCGGCCTTGGTTACATGGGATACTAGGTGTAGCGTCAACTTTCCACCAATGTATTAAATTTCCTCATCCTAGTGGTGTTGGAGTTATAAAGGGAGACTGGGTTCATGGAAAGAAGTGCTATGAAATTGATATGGAATCTTGCGAGGAAAGGGATGTGAAGAACAGAAACTGGAAACATAACATCAAACAAAAGCAAATAAGTGACAAATTGATGGTTGATACAGTTGAGCGGCGAGAAGAAGGAATGTTGCGAAATCAGCATGAGTTACAACGAGTAAATGGCGAATGTCTCGCAGATGGAGAAAATGTAGTAAAGCGCAACAAAAAAGCAGAAGCATAAGATAGTAAGAAGAAAAGGAAAATTATGAAATACAAGAGATGTATGAATGATTCGTAAAAAAAAAAAAATCTACAAAAAATATGTGCTTTGATTCAATGAAGAAGATGAAATTGAGAAATTATACAAGAGATGAAATGCAAAAAGAGACAATCAAAGAAAAAAGAAATGGCGATATTCACAAGAGATCTATAAGAATGGGAAGAACCTTTATGGCGTACACCCTAGTTCGCGAATAAAATTCCGCAAGAGGCAAATGTAAGACCTAAAGTACGTCATTAAAGGGGGTATCTGATTGCATGGCTCAGGGATAAGGTTATACCGCTGCTGGAACCCGAGTCATGGAGAAATGGGGTCCATTTCTATGAGAGATACCTATCCAGGAGAGGTACCTTGGATTTCCAACTATATATAAGGTTATACCCTAATTGGATGACCGAGGGTCTCTCCTAATGAGTGCAGAGTATGACCAAGGCGCTGAGGTACACGGTTTAGCCAAGGGTGCCCGGGGCGTACGAAACTACCCTGGCCATTCTTGGCAAGTCTTGGCAATGATGCACTCGGCATGAAGAAAACCCCACTTAGGGTGCAGTCTCGTAACTATAAGACATATAGGCATAAAGGATAAGAGGCTGCGAAAAAAACTGGTTGTTGGTAAGACCGGATGGGAGGAGCTAGTCTTGTATGACCAATGTGCCCTCCTTGAAGGGCAACCAGGGGGAATATAAGGGCGGAACCCTCCATTAGGGAGCTGATAAGTGTCTAAAGACGGCAATGTCATGGGGCTTTATTCTCGCGAGAGAACTTAGGATTGTCATATTGTCGCGTGAAAAATACCTTACAGAGGTAACAAGCCATGAGAAAAAGTTAAGATGAGATCAATGGGTTTTTACATGAGAGTGTAAAGACGTCCTGAGATTTCATCGCAAAACGACAATGTCATGGGGCTTTATTCTCGCAAGAGAACTTACGCCTATCATATTGTCGCAATAAAATTGAAAAAACAAGGATAAGACAAGATCAATGGGTTTTTACATGCGAATGTAAAGACGTCCTGCGATTTTGTCGCCAGAAACAAAAGGTGGCTAAATAAGACCTTTAACTAGGAAGGAAAAATAAGACCACAAGAGATCATGAGATTATGCATACATGACCTGCGCTATTTACGCAGAGGTAGAGGCAATATTTACAAACAGGTTTTATTCAACATTAATCTGCTCAGTCTTTCATATTACAGATGAATAATAGAGGCAAGTATGGGAATGCACAAAATGATAAAATTATTCATCTTTATATGGAAGATTTACACAGATAGTTAAAAGTTAATAATCATGTTGATTAATCATATTGCAAAAAAGAATTGTTCTTAAATTTATACAGACAGAAGCAAAAGATATTTATTCATCAAGGAACCTTAGAAGCTGGAGAAATTCGCAGCAATATCACAAGAAGAAGGAGATAAAAGTATAAATATTACAAGGAGATTAAAAAGGAGAAACAAATCTAGTTAGATCCATCATTATCCTTGCCAGATTTTTCTCCTTCTTCGTCTTCACCATCATCTTCATTATATCCTTCATCTTCGCCAGATTCTTCGGCTTCACTGTCAGAAATAAAAAGGTTTGGAGTATTCGCTGGAACTTCTTCCGCAAGGAAAGGATACAAAGAGTGAGGAATGCTATGATCATCACAGACCCTCTTGACAAAGTCATTGCGAACACCAACAAGGATATTACTAAAATTCGCAACAGTGATCTTTAATTGGTCCCTCAATCTTGAATATTTTTCATTGCGAGAAGCAAGTGCCTTTGCGAGTTGACTCTTGTCGGCTTCAAGTTCTCCAATTCTTTCAGAATATCTCTTCTCAGCTCCTGCGAGTGTATAACAACGAGTTGGAAATTTTGCAAAAAACTTATAAAGGCAAGAAATTAATGAGGAAGAACAGTTAACAACAATATATTGTTAAGAATGCAGATAAAGGCCGCTTGTTCGACATGAAGACTAGCATCTACACCTAAGTTAGCCCTGGCGTTGTCAAGAATCTTCGCAGCCCAGGCGAATTCATCATCATTATTAATAATAAGATGAGTACGAATTTGGTTTTCCCTTTCAACAAGTGCCTTTTTCTCGCAGATAAGTATATCTCTTTCAATTTGGACTTCAAGAAGGGTTTTATGAAAATCCGCTAAAGTTTGAGCTCCTTGTCTAGATATACGATCTTTGTCATTTGAGAGATCACTATTCTTGGCCCTTAAAGTTTTAATCTCTTCCTTAGAGTTGTGGTAAAAGCATTTGAATTTGTTAGCCATGTCTAAACAAGATCCATGGTCAATTTCTAAGAGGCGAAGCTTAGACCCGAGTTCATCTATGGAAAGAGAATTAATTCTATCATTGGAGGGATTATTTAAAGAGTTATTGAGAAGCTCTAGAAGAACATCATCATCTATTGGTTCAGGAAAAGAACGAAGGGTTGAAGCCTCATCAGAGAGACCATAAATATCTGCGAGAATGGTAAATCAAATAATGAGGAGTAATGTAAAGTAGAAATATGAAAGAGAATAGGAAAATTCTCATACCTAAGAGTTGTTTATTGGCAATTTCAAGATTGGATACTTTGAGTAGTTGATGAGAAAGATTATTTTCTAGTTGTTTATTCTTCTTGCCAATATCAGCAGAGGAAGATTCTAATTCTTTATTTTTCTCGCGAAGACTAATAAGTTCAGATTCCATCTGTCCATCCTTCTCGCGGAGATTAGCAAACTCAGATTCTAACTCCTCATTCTTCTTGTGAAAAGATGTACGACTTTTCTCCAAGTATGAGGCAACAACAAAAGAAGCTCTTCCATCCTGCGAGGGAAAACAAAAATTTGTCAAGATAAACATAAATTAAAATCCTGCGAAGAAATGAAATTATACAAATATGACGAAGAAATGAGAACACACCAAAATTATTAGTGAATTTAAGAGGCTGGGAGTCACTGATCTTGAAATTCCTTGAAGAGATTCATTGTCCATTAATATGGAAGCATCGCAGGCCTTTGTGAGAGCTTGGCATGTGTCTCTAAGAGAATCATCCCCCACACCAAGCATAGTGTCAGAAAATATGCTGGTGTGGATGGGAAAAAACGATCTGCTGGTTTTTAAGGGATTGAGGAGACAACCGGACGGAGGAGGTTCCTCGAACCAGGCAAAAATCTAATCCTCACAAAGATTCACCGCTGCAAAGGGGGTGCTTAGATTCGAGAGATCAATCTGTAGTACTCCGGCCTAAATCGAGACAACGACCGTTCCAGAGTAAATTCGGTCACAAGAGAGGATGGGTTGATCTGTAGGAGGGAAGCTTGAGAAATGTGTGGAATCGATAGTGATTCAAGAATTGTGGGTGTGTGAATTCTGAATATGATAAGTTCTGAATAATTGAAGTTGAACGATTGTGAAGAAATTGCTCAATCGATGAGTTTGACGATCTCGTGTTGTCGAAGAGACATGAGATTCTTACTATGAGTATTATGTGTATTCGTTCTGTTTTCGATTCTCTCTGCCTTCAATCTTGATTTAGGAACTTATTTATATTGCTGGAATTGTAGACACCATGATCCCATGAAGTGTGACAGTTAATGGAATCAAGGAGTGGAGAGGTGGAAATCGTGTTCGAAACCGGTTGTCCAACGTGTAAAGACTCGGTCGACCTTCCACCCACTACCTCGTGAATTCTTCAACTGATTGCACGACTTGCTCACATTCCATCGTGTGTTTGAACACACGTGTCGTAGACCTCCAGACCAAAACCCTAAGTGATATCCCCCCAAGTGACACGATTGATCGTCTCGTGGTTTGTTTAGTCAATTGATGATTTCGTGGTTTGATGGGACAATGAGTCCACGTGGTTGCTGAGTCGAACAAGATATTCTGGAACCACCTATAAATTGAACGTGTCATGAGACAGAGGTATAATTGTTATGATGAAGTGAGCAAGTATTGCTCATTAGATGGATTGTTGAATATTAGTGGATTGTTGAACCGATATTCCTTAACTCGGGCAAATATTGATCATTCTGAGCAAGTGTTGCTCTCGTGATGATTTGTTGAATATTTGACCCTCTGAGCATGTGTTTCTCATAAATGATTGGCAGTGTGCCAAGAATATTAATTAAAGTGTTGGTCGTTGAACCTAGCATAATTAATAAAATTCATGACCATGAGGTCACCGTAGAATTATTAATATTAATTCATGACCATGAGATCGTCGTAGAATTATTAATATTAATTCATGACCATGAGGTCGTCGTAGAATTATTAATATTAATTCATGACCATGAGGTCGTCGTAGAATTATTAAGGTTAGAGTCTGGAAGCATGGTCCTTGAACTCAGAAACCCTAATTTGACCGATTGACGATAAATTCATGGTCAGAAGTTTTAACCATGGGACGAATGAGGAGCAGCTACATGAGACCGTGGATCAACCATGTAGTGTCCATATGCTCACGTGAGAAAATATGATGAATTCACGAAGAGTTCATGATTTGTTGGTGAAAGAATAATTAAATGTTGGTTCAATCATTATTCAAAATGCTCGTCTGAGACTTAGGTGTGAAAACCTAATTAATTATGGGAGAGTGATGGACCGAACATAGAGTCATGGAGCCGGCCATGGGTTTTCCTGTGACCGTCTGATGGTCACTTCATGAAAAATCCAAAGTGTTTGGAAGTTTTGGACCTAATACGAGCAATTGTGCAAATTAGGTCAAAACTATGAAAATCGATGGGATTGGATTCCGTGAGCCGAAGAGCTAATCTTGGTCGGTCAAGATAATGTGCTCGTGTCTCTAAGGTGTCCGCGTCTCATCCTTGAGAATTTTGATATTTTCTGGTACACGTTTGAGCGACCATTTGAGAAAATATGACAAAATCAGAGTTTTTGATAAAACCGTCAAAACTTCATCGGACGAAGGAAAATAATGAAAAGTGAGGGAATCATGAAGTGTGGACCGGTCACAGTGTTCACGTGACCAACTGTTGGTCGCTTGAGCAACCCCAAAACCCCAATTAACGTCCTTTACTAGAATTGATGTAGAATTCTCATACGGACTTGGATTTTGATGGTCCTCCCCTTCATTCCATACGGAAAAGAATTTCTTATCTCCAAACGAGGGAGGTTTTAGGTTTTGAGCTCGTTCGGGAGGTGAAAACACCCCGAAAGTAAAATTCAGGAAAGATTAAAGGGGCCGGTCCCACGATAAGACGAATGAGTTTTGTTAAAATCAAGGAGTTTCCATGAGACGAAGGAAACACCATGAGACGATGGAAAATATTTATAAAATAAGGAATTGTGAGATTGGGACTCCGGTGGTCAAAGCACGGTCGGCCAGTTCTGACCACGGTCCCGTGGTGTCTCTTCCTTAGTTTTACATATTTTGATGATTTTATGAAGGATTCATGAATTTTGAGAAATTTGATAAATTTAGAGAGTTTTCATGAATTGAAGGAGTTTCCATGAGTTCATGGTCTTTGAAAAATATTAAAACAATAAAATTCGGTCGTGTGGGACCATGGAGGCGTGACCGACCGGTCATGGCCCAATCCCACAAATTTAAATAATTTTTTGGGTGTTTTTTGATGATTTGAAGGAATTTTGAGAAAAATACCATGAAATAAAGGAAAAATAAGATAATTAATAATGAAATAAATAAAACATGGCGTGTGGGACCGTCTAGGGCATGGCCGGCCGGCCAAGGCCCGGTCCCACGATTTTTCATAATTTATTTTATTTTATTATTATTTTTGATGATTTAAAGGAATTTTTTGAGGAAAAATACCATGAAATCAAGGAGTTTTTCATGAAATTAGAGAAAAATAATAATAATAAAATAATAAGGACCGTGAGGTGTGGTCCTACTGGGACAAGGCATGGCGGTCGGCCAATGGTCACGCCCACACACTCTCCTTGATTTTTGACGGACTCATAGAAGTACCACGAATCCGAAGAATTTCCTCAAGACGGAGATTTGATCAAACGAGAGAATTTTATCAAATCATGAAAAATAATAAAAGTGTATTAAAAATATAGAATTAGCGTGGAACTGACCATGACACGATGAGTTGATCGTGTGTCCGTGTCCCAGCGCCTTGGTCAAATATTTTTAATTATTTATTATTTTCTTCCCTATTTTGCATAGGTTCATCGTTTCACCGCAAACAAGAGAAAACAATAGTAATAATACGAAAATATGCAAGAATAATAGCTAAAGCAAGTATGGAATGGACACTAAAATCATATGAATTATGCACTTATCAAATTGAAGCAAAATAGGTTTGATTTACTTGAATCAATTCATGAACATTATAGCCACGATTTGCAAAGAATACATTCCTTATTATATAAATGTATTTGTTCATGTCACAACCGATTTTAGAACTTTAACCACTCAAGTATGCAAACGGGTACGCATACTTGAAGTAGCCGGACCAAGTTTGGTATTCGCCAGTATGCGAAAGGGTACGTATACCTCCAAACCCAGCAGAATTTTCCGGACATACGCTAGTATGCATACGGGTACACATACTTAGGTTCCCGGACTTCTCAAACCAACAGGTACTCATACGGGGATGCATACTATGGTTCCCGAACATGGATCACATATATGAAAGAGTGCATAACATGTTTATAATCCAATGTTGGTTAAGTGTTCTAAAATCTATTTCAATCATTGAAACATTCTTAGAGGATGATAATAGCCGTTTTCACACACTATTAACATCAAAGCAATTTTCAAGTTATTGAAATAATCATAACGATCTGCAACGGAAACTGGCTGGAATCGTGGGACTCTACGGTCTGCAGCACTTTGCCGAGGCTTAAATCTGATCACTTTCCTTTAATGCTTGAGGCGACCAAGGGTGAAAGTTCTTTCGCTTCTTCTTTTAAATTCCTTAGTGTGTGGTTGAACCATCATGGTCTGCGTGATGTGATTACTCGAGTTTGGTAGCACCAATTCTTTGGTTGCCCGATGTATGTGCTTATTCAAAAGCTGAAAGAGGTGAAGTCGGAGCTGAAGCGCTGGAACAAAGAAATCTTTTGGGACATTCACCTGAATGTTAAAAAAGCTACGGAAGATCTTGAAAAAATCCAGAATCGAATCGCGGAGGAGGGTTACTCGGATGTGCTGCATTTCATTGAGGTGGAGGCTTCTAATAACCTGGTAGATGCTCTAAAAACTCAAAAAGATTTTTGGAGAGAAAAGTCGAGACTAAATTGGGTAAAAGATGGAGATGCTTGCACCAAGTTTTTCCACAAGCACGTGAAGATCAGAACGGCCACCAACAAGCTAACTTACCTGAAGAAAGATGACGCCTTGCTTACCTCTCATGAGGATATTTCTAATCATGTTATTACTTACTTTCAAAATCTTTATGACAATGATAATGTGTCCCCTTCTCCTGATTACGTTGAGCAGAACACTAGCAGCAGGGTCTCCCTCGAAGACAATGTGGCGCTTACTGCTCTGCCAGACAAGTTGGAAATCAAAGCGGCAGTAGATGTTATGAATGCTAATGGGGCTCCGGGACCTGACGGCTTTGGTGGTATCTTCTTTGTTTCTTTCTGGGATATCGTTGGTACAGATGTGATCAACTCGGTGCAATCTTTCTTCCGTACTGGGTGGTTAATGGAGAATGCTAACCCAAGTAATGTGATCATAATTACAAAAGAGCCGGGAGCAGAGGTGATTGAAAAATTCCGCCCGATTTCCCTCAGCAACTTTCATTTCAAAATTATTGGTAAAATCATAGCTACTCATATTGGCCCAATTGCTTCAAAAATAATATCTCCTCAGCAGCGAGCTTTTTTGAAGGGAAGAAGCATATTCGACTGCATTGGTATCACGTCGGAGGCGATAAACATGATAGATCACAAGTGCTTCGGGGGTACCATATCCCTTAAGTTTGATATCCACAAATCTTTTGATACTCTTAACTGGGATTTCCTTTTGAAGTGTCTCCATGGATATGGCTTCTGTGATAAAGTGGTACATTGGATTAGCGCCATTTTGCACTCAGCTAGACTGTCCATTGTAATAAATGGAAAGGCGATGGGGTATTTCAACTGTAAAAGAGGGGTTCGTCAGGGGGATCCGCTGTCTCCTATCCTTTTTTGCTTGGCTGAGGAGACGCTAAGCAATGCGATAGCAACGGATTTCAGATAGGGGGCGATTCATCACATCTCTTCTCCGAGAGGTACGGTCTTCCCTTCTCATGCCCTATATGTGGATGATATCATGGTATTCTGTAGAGGCACTAAAAGGGATGTCAAGAACTTATTGCATATATTCGAGAGATATGGTGATAATTTGGCCAAATGATTAGTGTAACTAAGTGTACAATCTACTGTAGTTCCCATGCTCACAATAGGATTTCACTGGTTGATTCTACTTTTAACATCCCAATGGGAACTCTGCCTTTCCGCTATCTGGGGGTTACAATCTTCAGAGGCAAGCCGAGAGCTAAACACTTTAGGGCTATAATGGATAGAATAAAGCTGAAATTTGCGACTTGGAAGGGCATCTCGCTTTCGATGATGGGGAGAGTGGAACTTGTTCGTTCTGTCATAGCTAGTTCTGCCCTGTATAGATTTCATACTTACAAATGGCCTAGATCTTGCATACACACTTTAGAGTAGTGGATTAGAAACTTTGTTTGGTCAGGGGACATAAGCAAGCAACATCACAATACAGTCGCTTGGGACAGAGTGTGCCTGCATACTGCGGAAGGTGGCATGGGAATTAAATCCATGAAAACTTTAAACGATGCGGCGCTAATGAAAATGACTTGGAATCTGATGACTGTTCATTAGGATTTTGGTACCTTCGTCAAGTCGCGCTTTGTGGGGAGAGCTTACAAAAAGTCTTCCATCTGGCATGGCTTCAAAGAGCAATGGTCCATTATCAAGTCTAATATGATTTGGCTGGTAGGCAACGGGAATACAATTGATTTCTGGAATGACATATGGTTCACAGGTATGGATAATTCGATTGTTGATTACCTGGAAATAGACAGTTCAAATCTGAAAAATATGGTGGAAGACTTTATTGATCAAGTCAGTGGAGGCTGCCGTCATACATGCCGGATCTTCAAGGCTACATACAGCAGATCATCAATGAAACTCCGTTTGTTATGCACATGGAAGACAGGCGTGTGTGGAAAGACAGCAACTCAGGGGATATCAGCATGAAGGATGCTTATGAGTATCACAGGAACAAACAGGTGGAGAATCAGGACTACAAGGACTTATGGGCCATTAAAATTCCTCCTCGTCGAGCTTGCACGGTGTGGAAAGTGTTGAATAAGAGAATCGCTACGGATGACAATGTGAAGTTCTATGTTGTTGACACAGTAAACTGTTGCAACCTCTGCCCAGTGCCATGATGTGTTGAATCTCAACATCATTTGTTCTTCGACTGCGTGTTTGCTACTTCGATATGGAATTGGATAATGAGTTTGTTTAATCATACTCTGGACTACTCTAATATGCATTCGGTTTTCGCTTCTGTCAGACGCTTCTCTGGTTGTTCGCAGACCAAAAACCTTCTATGGATCGCGGCAGTGAGATCTATCTGGTTGATCTGGTTCTGCAGAAACTCCTTGAGGTTTGAACAACATCCTATCCACATCAACATGGCTATCTCTCATTTGGCTATTCTCATTGCGGAATCAGGGAAAAACAGTGGTGGTTTCTCGTTCTACACCCCGGCAGACAAGGCTATCTTAGACGCCCTGAGAGTCACCATGTTGGCTCCTAAATTGCCTAAAGCGGTGATGGTGAAATGGAAGCTTCCAGCCCAGGGATGGATCAAAGCAAAAACTGATGGCTACTCTATCGGCAAACCAGGGTTGTCGGGTTGTGGTGTAGTCTTCCGGGACGATAAAGGAAGGGTGCAGGGTTATTTGGCGCAAGGCTTGGGTATCACTAACTCTTTGCACGCGGAGCTGTGGGGAGTGATTTATGCACTGCGCTTGGCAAGTTCTAGGGGAATTCATAGACTTTGGTTGGAATGTGACTCTCTTTTTGCTCTGCAGGCAACAAAGAATCCGAATATAGTGCCTTGGAAACTCTTCATTCATTGGAAAAAGTGTATGGCTTTTGCTGATTCAATTACCATGGTTTACACTCATGTTTATCGTGAAGGGAATGTTGTAGTAGATTTGTTGGCCAAGCATGGTGCGACGGTGGAATATCGGTGGTGGTTAAATGCGCCGAACTTTATTAAAAGGAGTTGCGACTTAGACAATTCGGATCTCCCGTTGTATCGCTTTCGTAATATGTAGTTTGTTTCTGGGTTTTGTTCCTTGTTTCTGTGTTTGGTTTCTTTTCCCTTTTTTATTCTTTCTTTTGTTCTTGGAGGTCAGGCATAGCCCCCCTCCTTCTTTTGCTCTATTTTTTTAATAAAATGGCGACTGTTTATTAAAAAAAGAAATAATCATAACGAAACATTCCAAGTCTACACCAAATAATTGTATCACACAAACCATATAAGATGTTACTCGGCGATTTTCACATGATCATCTTTTGACTTTCGTCATGAATATAAAATGAACTTGGTTGAAGAGAAAGCTTACCAACATATATTTCGAGAAACATGTAAGTGAGTTAAACTCAGCTCGAAATCTCAAATGTGCATAATCTCAAATGAAAAAGCGGGGGTCTAACAACCACACCCAATATTTTGTTTGGAAATCTGATTAGACAAACCCCAATATACTTTCAAGAGAATCAACTAGACAGTCAGACTCAATCTAGAGAAAAGTATATCAAAGAGTTTTATATCTCTATCTCTTAATTCAATCCGCAATCAACAAATTGGAATTTGCGAGCCCGATTGAATATAAGAGGAATAACTTGAACGGTACCAAAAACCAATGTTCAAGGATCAATCAGTTTCAATCAACAACCAAATGTTGGATTTACCAATTGATCGATTCAACACACAACCAGTGATATTTCAATTATATAACAAAATATAATGTGGAAAGAAATAACACAGACACCAGAAGTTTTGTTAACGAGGAAACCGAAAATGCAGAAAAACCCCGGGACCTAGTTCAGCTTTAAACACCACACTGTATTAAGCCGCTACAGACACTAGCCTACTACCAATGAACTTCAGATTAGACTGTAGTTGAACCCTAAACAATTATAATTGGTTTATCGAAGTAAAATAATTGTTTCGGGTTATCGATAGCAATGTTTAACAGACTCCAACGTCGAAAGATCTACAAACGTTATCAGAAGAGAAGATTCTCAAGCATAAAAAAACTAGGTGCAATCAAATTTCAACAACCATTAGTCAATCAAATTAATCGAAAACTAATAATAAAACGCAATTATCTAGTTTTCCACCAACGATACTAATAGATCTTCTCAATCCCAAAGAAGTCTTTAAACTGAGCGGCCGTAAGAGATTTCGCCTAATTAGGTTACTTTCCTCTCTGAATAGGCGGCTCCACCAGTAACAACACAACTAGGTAGTTTTGCTGGCTCTGAGGATTAGTTTGCTCGAAATGCAAACTTCAATATTTATAGACAATGAAGTTTGGACAACAAGGAATTTCCAAAACCGAATATTCTCAAAGATATGCAATAAACACAAAACCGGTTTTCATAACTCCTGGAAATGCATTGTCCAAATATTGACCGAAATCCTTATAGAAAAATCTATAATCAGTAAATGGACATTACAAATTATTATTTGCTAAAGATATGCATTTATTTGTGGAAAAATAAATAGCATATAAAAAGTAAGAAACCTTAAATAAAAGATTCTCAATTTATTTCGATCTTGGGATTCTCCTTTGGCTATTAAGGAATATCTTTGAACAATTAATGATAAGAGTTACCGCACATGTTAAAAGAGTGTCAACATCTTTACTTTGCAAGTCCCTTTTCATACTTACAATCTTGGAAATGATTTTCCACACTTCCAAACAAGTTTAGAATTGGTTCGTCTGAATTCCAAGAACTATGTGATTGATTATCCTATCAAATCACTAATCATGGGTTTGAAGGTTCTACAAAAAAGAAGGTTCCAAGAACTATGTGATTGTTACAGCATTGCTCGGTCGAACTCGCAAGCGTTGTTATCTCAAGCTTGTTTGTCAATGTTAGTGATCAAAATTATAAGTCTTGATTTATAGTCTACTTATAGTATTGTCTCGGAGTAGGATAGATTATGTAGTTGAGCATTAAACTTCACGGGGTTCATCATATGAAGACGATGAAATATTAAGGAGAGCTTGTGGAACTTCATAAACAAAAGGTATGTGGAGACTGAAACACATCTATCACTTGGAAAGTCTGTTTCCACTCTATCTCCTATATTGAGGCAAAAGTCGTATTAGGTTTTTGTTAGAGCATTGCTCGGTCGAACTCGCAAGCGTGTCTATCTATTAGACCATTGCTCGGTTGAAACCACCAAGCGTTGTATGTCAAGTTTGGTTGTCATATTTTAGTGAAGCAAAACTCATTTAAGAGTCGCTTGATTTAAATGTACTAGAGTCAACTTCGTATAGGTTAGCTTGAAAGTATTAGGGTGAGATATTACAAGTATTGCAAAGACTTGAAGAAGTGAAGAAGTGCGGAGCTACAACGGAAACATCATCCTTCCACTTGAGGTTAGTTATATTTGATTTGAACTGTTTCATTCCCTAACGTATCTTTCAAGTCGTGCATATTGAAAACATAAAACTACGAAGCATGAACACTCTAGATAGACATAGTATTAAGGAATACAATATGAAGTTTCTTGTTTAACCATTAAACTTGGTATATAAGACATCGACATAATCATATGAATGCTATTGTGATTATTGATCGCAGTCGTATGCGTCAAAAATAATTCACTTTCTTACTCAACAAAATATAAATGAAGTATAAAGTAAGGAAGAGTTCGTTTCCACAAAGAGGCAATTGTTGTTATAAAATTCTAGTTTCTTAGTAACCAAGTTGGGGGGATTTCTGATTTTTATGAAAATAAAAATAAATTAAAATCAAAGTAAATTGGAGAAAGTAATCAATGAGAGAAAGATATTAGTCAAGGAATTCATCTTCAATCTTAAACATGTGCTTGCATATATGATTAGAATTACAATTTAATCTCTTTTATTATCAAAAGCCTTGAATATCAAGAGAGCAAGATAATCTGAAAATTTCCTAAGTTCACCAACACACACATTAGAGCTGCGTATGCGAATTCTACCTAAAGAATAACCTAACGCCTTGCACTAATTAAGTTCAATTCCTAGGAGCATTAAGTTTAGGAAATAGGCTAATCAATGCAATTGTCATACATTGCGCATGACAATTCGAACAATGGTCAAACTCTACATATGATTATAAGAGTGTATCACTACAAACTATAATCATATCATGCTACTTGTATTTGGGTTATCGCTTGATGAAAAACCCTAAAATAGATATGGACAAGATGCAAGTTCAATTAATTGGCCACTTAACTAACCAAACATCTAAATCCTATCACAATACATCAATCATGTGATTATAAAAACAATAGAGATTTGAACGATAATCAAGAGAGAAAACTAATGCATTAATCAAGCACAAGTTTTAGAAATAGGACTACATCCTTAACCAATAATATAAAATTTAGCTACTCATAGATATGGAGTTCATCATACTCAATAATAATGAATTAAAGAAGATGAAAAATAAATACGAAAGCAAACCCTAGTTGCTGCTCTCTTCCAAAGCTCCAAGAAAATACGTCATATGAAAGTTCTAAAAGTTTCCCTTTTTTTTTGTAGCTTTTTCTCCCTTCCAAAACTAGGTGTAGTCTTCAAAGGTCCAATAGATAAAAATCCACCAAACCCATAAGTGAGAAAAACCCATGTAGAAAATATGCCCCAAAAACTGTCGCCGGAAAACTGGGTTTTTGGCCGGAATATTGACTAGAAATCAACTTCAGGTGACCAGCAAAGTCCACCTGGTCACCGGTCAAACTAACCAACTCGGGTCAACTGATCTAACTTGGTCAACCCCGATTCAATGGATTCCACTTAGTGATGTCATGAGCTTAATCAGATAAATCAGATCTGAGTCAGTGCTAACTCAGCAGCTGACTAGTCTTGGCCAAAGGCCTGAGCTCTTGCAAGCTATATTCTGTCGCGCCAACTCCTACCAGCTGAACTACAACAACCTTAACTCATCAAATTCATCATCCCCTACACTCCAGTTGAGACTCATAACACCTGCAACTTCCCAGCTGTTGCAACCAGCTCTTGCATAACCTGTAACTCAACATTTGCATCAGTGCATATCTCTTGAAGCTTCACTTCAATGCAACCCTTTAGAACTAGATATCTGTAGCTTCTTAGCAACAACCACCAACACCTCATCTACAGCAAAAACCAAACCCATTGCGACATTCAATCTCAGATCAACAATCACTGCATTTCTTCTTGTTTGTCACTAAACTACCATTGCAAAATCACCATCAGCTGAATACAACTTCTCAATTTCTTGCTTGCTCTTAAATGTAAACCACCATATTGACTCTGCCTACACCTCCACATTCTTGTTAGCCACCATCTTGTCTGTAGCAGCAACATTTCTGCTTCCTCCATCATTCCCTGTAATTCAATCAATTCTTTCAGCTGCACCAGATCTTGTAAAGTTCCACATCTCCCTGTAATGACATTTTAGTTCATTATCTCCTACTCTTGCTTTACATCCCAGCTCTTCCTTTCCTACCAGCAACAACCCTTGGTTGTAAACACTACCATCTTCTCCAATTTCCATTTCATGTAATTGACACACCACCACTGATTCCATAACTCCTTGTCATTGTACCTGCAATGGATGTAAGTGTAAATGCCACATTCAATTCAAAAACTCCACCTGCAATATTACCAGATTAAGTTCACCTACAACACAATAGTATCTTACACACTTGCAACATGTAGGCACTTCTAGCTCTGCAACCTGAGCACTGCATACAACTCCCAACTACGACCCTGCTCACTTGCAACTTACTCTCGCACATAACCATTGGATTCATGCCTGCAACCTTCTCAATTCTACCTCAAGTACCCATCTCCTTTGACTGCAAAACTCTGGCAATAACTCACACAGATCCATAGTCATTGTAGCTTGAATCCAATGCATACCCATGACCTGCAATGCCTCCTATCCACCTGCAATACCACAAACAAAACCAACATCCCTGCAATTCAGTTAACATAGGCCATCACACCCAACTTCTAAAAGTTACTCATTCTCTGCATATCACTTCAATTGATATTCAAACATCACTGTACAACCATCATGAACAACACCGCCCGAACTCCTTCTCGACTTCTCTCCTTTAAGCGACTGAAACACTACCAAGTCCATGGCAACACCATCAAGAACTCCACCAGGCCATATACCCTTCTTAGCCCCTGCCAGAAGCTACAATTCCAGTCCATTAACAAAATAACACCAGAATCACCAACACTCCCCTGTAATTATCTTAAACAGCTTTAATCTTCCACTTGAGCCATTGCCTTGCCTGCAATTCTCCACTCCAGTTACCACCAGCAACTCCAACCTATTTCTGCAACATATCAACTCCATCTTCTATTGATTCACAGATTCCACCACAAACCCATGTAATTCTTCTTCAGTTTCTGTGATTTCAATTTGAGCACAACCCTTCTCTCAAATTACCAGCATCTCTTCTTGTTTTCTCCAAGCAGTAAACCCATCAATTTCTCCCATCTTCAATTAGCCTGTAAATCATTAACAACTCCATAATATCCTTCTGTTCAGCCATCAAAACCCTTGAATTTCAATCTGCTCTAATTTCTTGATTTGAACAACCCAAAAGCAACAACACCTTCTCTTGATTCCACCATTCTTTGTAATCAAGCCACCATGACATACCCCTGAATCTCCTCCTGAGTTCAAACCCTAACATACATCTAACCCCAATCTCTAATTCATCAGTTATAATCATCTCAACCCACTGATTTGTAATTGAATCCAAACACATTCATAATCTGTATCTCCTCTTCTTTATTTAACTCTCAAGATCCCTAAAACAACTCTATGATTCCCTGTTAGCTCAAGAACAATCCATCTCAAAAGACCTAACTCAGTTCTTTAATTTCATCTTCTATGTTTTGTAGACAAACAAACCCATCTCGATCTTGTTCTCTAATCCTAGATTCAACACCTTCTTATGTTTCAATTTCATTCTGAATTTCCTCCATGAAAGTTAATGGAGTCGCAGCTCTTTACAGGCAGTGATGAAGAGATAGAAACCAATGATGAGAAATGATTTTCTCTGAAACTTGGTCTTGTGTAGTAATAGGAATTACTCAAGGCACCCACAAGAGTGAATAAAAAGAGCTACCACAGCATGAAAGCCCCTCATCCTCCATTGTACTCTCGATAGCACATGCATACAAAATGACGCTTTCGCCCTTCTTGCTCCAAATGAACGCTTTTCCACCAATGGAAACTGTCTTTTATTTCTCAATTCCACTTCTTCTCTTCAATGTCTCTTCATCACTAAAGTTGTTATGCTTTTCAGACAAAATTTGCATCACTAAATCCGACATACTTTTCAGATAGAGATGAAGAAATAAAAGCAAAAATGAGAAATAGTTCGTCTCAAATAGCCATTGAATATGAGATGAGACTTTCGCGTTGTTTATTCTCCTTTTGTTCCAAATGACTCCAAAGTACCTAAATACTCAAAAAAAAACATAAGATACATATTTTACAAGAAAACTTAGCGAAGAAAGCATAAATAATAGATAAATATCAAGGTGTTTTAGACACCTATCAATTATGTATGGGTATGTGGTGAGGATTTCATCCTAGGGAATAATGTTTACATGTGTTCTAAGTAAGTAAGTTCATGATATGTGTTGTGAACCGAAAAGGAAATCGCCAGGCGTTATTGGGTCTGTTCTTCAAATATGTGTGATTAGTATAACCGCTCATGACTTGTTTGTGTTCTTGGTAAAACTATTCACATGAGGCCTGACTTATATATTTGTATGACTTGTATTAGTGAAACCGATCTTAAGTAATCATTTGGGGTATGATCGGGTTGTGTATGTCTGAACTTATTACTGGGAAGAGGGGAACCGATCCTAGTAAGAGGTGCAGTGAATCACAAGGGGAATCGATCCTTGTATGAGGTGCAACAAGGTTTATGGAAGAAAGGGGAACCGATCCTATGAATATGTGCAACAAGTTTTTGGGAAGGAGGAACAGATCCTATGGACATGTGCAGTGCATACAAGTTAGATACAAAATATATGTGGGGAACCGATCCTAGTACCTAGTCAGCCGTATCTTAGGTAAGCTAGTGTAACTATGCACAGTACTCACATGGAGGTAGAATGGAAACTTGTTTTGTAGAACCGTAAACCCATTAGTTGTGATTGAGTGGAACTTGATCAATCACATAGTTCCTGAAAGTCAGATGAACCGATTCTAAACTTGTTTGGAAGTGTGGTAAATCGGTTTCAAGTGAGCAAGCATGGTAAATACTTGCAAGAGTAAGATGTCAACACTCTTTGAACACGGTACATTAATGCTTATTCTATTTTGTTCAAAGATATTCCTTAAAGGCTAAGAAGGAAGTAAATCCCATGATCGAATTTAAATTAGTTAAGAATCTTTTTAATTATATATGGAAAATAAGAATTAGTAATGTGCATTTGCTAATTAAAGATTTTCCAAGGAAATTTCGATCATTATTTTTGGACAGTGCATTCACAAGAATTATGAAAACATAATTTGGTGGAGTAATGAAAAACATCTTGAGAATATTTTCGGTTTTGGAAATTCCTTGGTGTCCAAACTTCCTTGTCTATAAATACTTTAAGTTTGCATTTCTAGCAAGCTAATCTTGCGTAACCTAGACTTACTCTTTTGTTTTTGTTATTGTTGAACCCGCCTATCTGATAGGAGAGTAATCTAATTAGGTGAAATCTCTTATGGCCGCTCAATTTAAAGTCTTCTTTGGGATTGAGAAGCTCTAGCGCGACCCGGTGGTGGAAAACTAGATATTGCGTTTTATTTTTAGTTTTCATATTGATTTGATTGACTAACGGTGGTTGAACTTTGATTGCACCTAGTTTTTTTATGCTTGAGAATCTTCTCTTCTGATATAAGATTCACTCAAACTAGTTCAAGGTTTCGACAGGGATCTTTAGACTGTTGTTAGATCTAAAGACGATCTTGTGATAATCCATTGTTAACAGACTCCATTCTATGTGTGATTGATCACAAGAGATTCAAGTGATTGTGTGCAGGTGTTTATTGAAGATCTAAGAAGATATTGAAGATTTCTCACTTGGTGTTTTTATAATCTTTGGTGTGCACAATACTTGTTTGGGAAAAAGAGGATCCAATTAATAATCAGTTTATCCTTGTGGTAGATTGGATTAATTAATTGAGGAAGATCGGCATCAACACATATCACTTGGTTGAAGAGTGTTGTTGGCTTAATCTTAATGATTAGCTTTGGGTGGTTGAACATAAGATAGATCTTGGAACCTGGCAAAGGAGTTTATGTTAAGATAAACAAGGGAACCTTTGCGCAACTCATATCACTTGGTTGAAGAGAGTTGATACCAAACAAATTTGTTGTTCCTTTACTATTTGGAATACGAACCAAAGGAATTGGTCCAAGTACGTGACTTGTTTACAGGTTGGAGGCGTGAGAATATAGACGGAACTAGGTGAAATATAAGTTTAGTTGCTTGATCTTAACTATACGAAGTTGTCTTATTTTGTATAGCGGCTTAATCCTGAGAGTATTCAATTCTGGACTAGGTCCCTGGGTTTTTTGCATTTGCAGTTTCCTCGTTAACAAAATCTTGTTGTGTCATTTACTTTATATTTCCGCATTATAATTGTTTTATTATAATTAAAGTAAATTACACAAATGTTAATTTCTATTTACTTGATACGTGAATCTTATAGAGTTTGGTTAAGTCCGAACCTTTATATCAAGTAAACACACTTTGTTGTTGTATTGTCTCGATCTCGTATCCTTATACGATCACACAAAGTGTGAACCGATTTGTTGTATTGTATTGACTCAGTCTATAGACAATCACTTTCGGGGAAAGGACTTATAGGAAGGAAAAGTTATAGATTGAGGTATATTTGGGTTACCCTCGCCTTTTCAATTGGTATTAGAGTAGGCAAACATGAAAAGATCTAAAAATCTGTGTTTGGTGTGATCCATCATATAAGAATTGAATCCATGTATGATTCTGTTAACATGAAACAAGATGAAGGATCAACATCTCTAAATGATGACATCTATGAATCTACTGAATAACCAGATACGTATAATGTAGATTCTGGTGATTGGCAAAGTTGCCTTGAAAAACATCTTGACGAAATGTCTGAAGAAGGTGACTCAGAAATCGATCAAGATGTTGAAGAAGATATGTCAGAATACTCTTCCTTACTAGATGTTATTTCTACAAAAAAACTGACTACATTAAATGTCATTGAGCTCATTACTCCTCTTTGTAGAGAAAATAAGAAACTACGGAAAATCTTCTCTGGTTTCTTATATGGATATCAAAATTCCATATATCTTCTTAAAGACTACAAAGAAAGTCTACACTAAAAAACCATTAAGTTTGAAACTCTCAACAAAAATCATTACTTGTTACATAAGAAACTTCTTGAGACAGAGGCGAAGATCAATTCTCAACAATCAACAAGGAATGAACAACATGAGTCTGACTCCGTCAAGAAAAATCCTCTTGAGGATCAAATTGTTGTAGCTCTTGAGAAATTCAAGGTATTAGAAGAGGAGGTTGAGAGGCTAAGAAAGCTAAATGATAGCTCAAACACGTTATCCTCAATGTTGGATGCAGGGAGAAGTCATGGCGATAAAAGTGGATTTGGGTTTAATGAAGCTGATGTGTTATCAATCAACAAGGAAGTGAAGTTCGTAAAAGATGTTTGCCCTTATACTCCAAAACAAGATGGCACGAATAATACATTTAAGCACCTTATTGAAATTCCAACAAAAAACATCTCCAGAAGAAGCCAGATGATGACGATAGATAAGGAACAACGTAGTAACCGAATATCTCATAAAGGTAATTCAAAAAACTCTACACCTTTCAATAAGTATTGTTTCTATTGTAGAGATAAAGGTCATATGCAAAGGGATTGCAAAAATCGAAAGATGCAAAATGCTCTAACATTTGTTTCTAAAGAATAGAAATGTTTTGTCTCCAAGAAACTCTCAGATTATCATTATTCGAAATCATACCCTAAAAGAAACATTCCTAAAAGGAAAAATAATAGAAAGGGTAACATCTCTGTCAATAAGGATATGAAATCTGATGTTTCAAAGTGGATAAATGCAACGGAACTAGAGATGAAAAATCTTCATTCCAGATCAACTTACAAGTGGATACCAAAATCTAAAAAGGTATCAAAAGGGAAGTCATCTAAAAACAATTTTAAGAAAAACAATCCAGTTGTAATCTTAGACAAAGATGACTATAAAAGTCTAGTGCTTAGACTAAAAATGGATCTAGAGACGTCCAAAGATTTCGATGAGCAAACAATCTGTTATTGTGCAGAAAAACGAAAAAAGGGTTAACCAAAACTCCATGACATACCAAAAAACATGTATTATTCTTGATTGAATTCAGGTTTATGTTTTTAGGCAAGCTTTCTTAGTTGAGTTCTGGTTCGAAAAAGGAAAAAGAAGGGTCTATAAATAGGACCGATCATGATTACAAGAGTTGTACTGTAATAATGCTTTCTCCATGCAAAAAAAAAAACGATGAGGACCTAACTGTAAGTCTTCTGGATGTGATAAACTCCTGCAAATCCTTACCCCAATCAAAGGTACTCTATGCCATCTTTTTTCTGGCTAAGGGTGAAAGTTGTATTGACATTATTTGTGAATTTTGTGTAGACAAAATTGAAAACATTCTTAAGTCAAGCTCATTATATTATGAGAAAAGAATATATGGAATATGTTCCGATTATTGCTCTTCTCCTATAAAGGCATGCCATTCAATCTATCCAGCTCCAAACATGCTAGGAGGAATAATGGAACTTATTGGAAGAAAAGATCTCCTCGATAATGATATTATCGCAGCAAAGAGGGAAATCTCTGGTTATGAATAGTCTATTGCAAAATATAGATGGCCCGAAGATCTTGGTGAATTCAAAAGAGGGTTATAATACTATAAAAAGGATCTAACAGAAATAGAGATTCACTTAAAAGAATTCTCCTACAAGGCTTGTAAATCCAAAATAAGATTAAATTCTTATCTGAAATTAGGCTACTTTATGTAAAGTCTATTGAATAAAAAACTATTATGAATAAAGTTATTTGATTTATAATTTTTCTTGTGATAGTTTTTTATTAACATAGCCGGTACTTTAATGCTTTATTTTATATGCTATGTATGTTTATGGGATGTTTGATTTCGGTTGTATTACCTTGATATTCGATCTCATAATATGTTGTGAACCCTTATGGTTTGGGTGACTTTTTGATTTAGCAGGATTAAGTTCCAGCCCATGTTGGTAAGCTTTATCAAAGGATCATGAGGGGTTCTTGTAGAAACAATATGTGAAAAAGTCACAATATGTTGAATCGGTTTTGGTTTAGCATAAAAGCAAATGTGTTTCGACGGTTTTCAACTTTTGCTTGCAATTATTAAAACCGATTTTCAACCTTTCTATGGTAAAGGTTGGTTGTTGTTATTCTTTTGTTTTTGGCATGAGAATGACAACATGATGGTATTTCGATATCAATTCTCCCGGAAGAAGAAAGCGATGGAATCATTTTTGGAGAAGTTGGATGCGAAATTGAGGTAACAATCTTGTTAGTTAATTGTTTTCCTGTTTTAAGAAAAGCCTATTTTTATTTGATATATATATTGCTTTTGCTTAAAACAAATTTTTGGTACAATTGATGTGTTTATTCCATTATGAATGTATGGATGTGTGTGTGTGTGATTCAATTGTTTCCGATTAAGTAAAACTTTTGTTATCTTGCTTTGTTGTGTGATATCAATAGTTTAGGCTTACAAAATTTGGTGCAATTGCGGTGCTTTAATGTCTATGTTAATTCAATTGCTTCCAGTTAAGTAAAAAATTGTTATTTTGCTTTATTGTGTAGTATCAATTGTTTAAGCTTACAAATTTTCGGTGCAATAGTGAAACTTTGGTTTATATATGTTATTTCTATTTGTATCCGGTTGAGGTGAATAATTATGCATGTTGATTCATTGGTTTGTATGAATTATTTATGGCTTAACGAATGAATATGTTGATGGGATGAGTTGTTTAGTCTAATTCGATTCTGGATAAGCTAATCTAAGTTAATTATGATCTTAGTTAGACTTATCAAAGTGGAGGTTTCGGTTATGCAAGTCTAGCCGAAAGCCTAAACAAGGAAATGCTAGTTAACTAACCTAGTATTTGGCTTGTTTAAAATCTAAAGATCTAAGTTATATGGATAATTAGAACCTAATGAGAAAAATGGAGTTTATCTTTGTTTTGGTCTTATCGAATGAAGCGGTTTTATTCATACATTCGGTTCAGCAAAGGAACTAAGTTGCTTAGTTGATTTTTTGGTTTGCTAAAATAGTTGGAAAAATTGCTTTGGGCAATTATTTCCACGATAACATATCAAAAAGTAATTGCTGGTAGTTTCGGTTTTGATATTGGTTATCAAAAATGGTGTGTAAAACCCTCGTGCTTGACTCAACAGGTTGCAAGTCTATTTTGAAATTTGTAAGATCTTTTTCGTGTTGTCCATTATTTGTTATTTTCTTTGTCATTTTTGTGACAAAAAGGGGGAGAAATATATGGAGTAAACAAGTGATGCTGGTATCAATTTATGGTTGATTGGTGTCACTAGGGAAGAGGACAATGGTGCTTGAACGTTTATCTAACGAATGAGGAAAAGCATAGACTAATGGGGAGTATCATATCATATGAATGGGATAACAAAGATGTGCGGACTAAAAATCTACCTAGCTCACCTTTAGGCGGAGTATAAGATTCGTTATTATAGTGTTGCTGTTGCATTTTTGAGGATTGAATAAATGCAGGTTATGTGATGTGGATTCGAGAATCAAGCGTATGTGTAATGAATTATTGTAATTTGTTTATCCATATGATTTTAAGAGTTTTGTCACTCAAATTGACAAAGGGGGAGATTGTTAGAGCATTGCTCGGTTGAACCCACCAAGTGTTGGTATGTCAAGTTTGGTTGTCATATAGTGAATAAAAACTCATTTAAGAGTCGCTTGATTAAATGTACTAGAGTCAACTTCGTATAGGTTAGCTTGAAAGTATTAGTGTGAGACATTACAAGTATTGCGAAGACTTGAAGAAGTGAAGAAGTGTGGAGCTACAACGACAACATCATCCTTCCACTTGAGGTTAGTGATATTTGACTTGAACTGTTTCATTCCCTAACATATCTTTCAAGTCGTGCATATTGAAAACATAAAACTGCGAAGCATGAACACTCTAGATAGACATAGTATTAAGGAATACAATATGAAGTTTCTTGCTTAACCATTAAACTTTGTATATAAGACATCGACATAATCGTATGAATGCTATTGTGATTATGTATGGGTATGAGGTGAGGATTTCATCTCAGGGAACAATGTTTACATGTGTTCTAAGGAAGTAAGTTCATGATATGTGTTGTGAACCGAAAAGGAAATCGCCAGGCGTTATTGCAGTTGTTCTTCGTTGCATATCTTATGAACGACCAATACGTGTGATTAGTATAACCGCTCATGACATGTGTGTTCTTGGTAAAACTATTCACATGAGGCCTGGCTTATGTATTGGTATGACTTTTATTAGTGAAACCGATCTTAAGTAATCACCTGGGGTATGATCGGGTTGTGTATATCTGAACTTATTACTGGGAAGAGGGGAAACGATCCTAGAAAGAGGTGCAGTGCATCATAAGGGGAACTGATCCTTGTATGAGGTGCAACAAGGTTTATGGAAGAAAGGGGAACCGATCCTATGAACATGTGCAACACGTTTTTGGGAAGGGGGAACCGATCCTATGGACATGTACAGTGGATACAAGTTAGATACCAAATATATGTGGGGAACCGATCCTAGTACCTAGTCAGCCGTATTTATGCACAATACTCACATGGAGGTAGAACCGAAACTTGTTTTGGTAGAACAGTAAACCCATGAGTTGTGATTGAGTGGAACTTGATCAATCACATAGTTCTTGAAAGTTAGATGAACCAATTCTAAACTTGTTTGGAAGTGTGGTATATCGGTTTCTAGTGAGCAAGCATGGTAAATATTTGCAAGAGTAAGATGTCATCACTCTTTGAACACGGTGCATTAATGCTTATTCTATTTTTTTCAAAGATATTCCTTAAAGGCTAAGAAGGAAGTAAATCCCATGATCGAATTTAAATTAGTTAAGAATCTTTTTAATTAAGGGTTTTTAATTATATATGGAAAATAAGAATTAGTAATGTGCATTTGCTAATTAAAGATTTTCCAAGGAGATTTCGATCATTATTTTTGGACAGTGCATTCACGGGAATTATGAAAACCGAATTTGGTGAAGTAATAAAAAATATCTTGAGAATATTTTCGGTTTTGGAAATTCCTTGGTGTCCAAACTTCCTTGTCTATTAATACTTTGAATTTGCATTTCTAGCAAACTAATCCCGCGTAACCTAGACTTACTCTTTTGTCTTTGTTACTGGTGAACCTGCCTATCGGATATGATAGTAATCTAATTAGGTGAAATCTCTTACGACCGCTCAATTTAAAGTCTTCTTTGGGATTGAGAAGCTATAGCGCGACCCGTTGGTGGGAAACTAGATATTGCGGTTTATCTTTAGTTTTCGTATTGATTTGATTGACTAACTGTGGTTGAACTTTGATTGCACCTAGTTTGTTTATGCTTGAGAATCTTTTCTTCTGATATAAGATTCACTCAAACTTGTTCAAGGTTTCGACAGGGATCTTTAGACTATTGTTAGATCTAAAGACGATCTTATGATAATCCATTGTTAACAGACTACGTTCTGTGTGTGATTGATCACAAGAGATTCAAGTGATTGTGTGCAGGTGTTTATTGAAGATCTAAGAAGATTTGAAGACAAAGAAGATATTGAATATTTCTTACTTGGTGTTTTTATAATCTTTGGTGTGCACAATACTTGTTTGGGAAAAAGAGGGTCCAATTAATAATCGGTTTATCCTTGTGGAAGATTGGATTGATTAATTGAGGAAGATCGGCATCAACACATATCACTTGGTTGAAGAGTGTTGTTGGTTTAATCCTAACGATTACCTTTGGGTGGTTGAACATAAGATAGATATTGGAACCTGGCAAAGGAGTTTATGTTAATATAAACAAGGGAACCTTTGCGCAACTCATATCACTTGGTTGAAGAGAGTTGATACCAAACAGATTTGTTGTTCCTTTACTGTTTGGAATACAAACCAAAGGAATTGGTCCAAGTACGTGACTTGTTTACAGGTTGGAGGCGTGGGAATATAGACGAAACTAGGTGAACTATAGGTTTAGTTGCTTGGTCTTAACTATACGAAGTTGTTTTATTTTGTATAGCAGCTTAATCCTGAGAGTATTCAATTCTGGACTAGGTCCCAAGGTTTTTCTGCATTTGCGGTTTCCTCGTTAACAAAATCTTGTTGTGTCATTTACTTTATATTTCCGCATTATAATTATTTTATTTTAATTAAAGTAAATTGCACAAACGTTAATTCCTATTTACTTGATACGTGAATCCTATTAAGTTTGGTTATGTCTGAACCTTTGTATCAAGTAAACACACTTTTTTGTTGTATTGTCTCGATCGCGTATCCATAGACGATCACACAAAGTGTGAACCGATTTGTTGTATTATCTCGACTCAGTCTATAGACAATCACTTTCGTAAAAAGGACTTATTTGAAGGAAAAGTTATATCTTGAGGTATATTTGGGGTACCCTCGCCTTTTCACTATCTCAAGCTTGTTTATCAATGTTAGTGATCAAAACTATCAGTCTTGATTTCTAGTCTACTTATAGTGATGTCTCGGACTAGGATTGATTGTGTAATTGAGTATTAGACTTCGCGACATTCATCAATTGATGACGAAGAACTACTAAGGCGAGCTTATGGAACTTCATCAATAAAAGGTATGTGGAGACTGAAATTCATGTATCACTTGGAAAGTCTATTTCTACTTTATCTCCTATATTGAAACAAAGGTCGTTTATGGTTTTCGATTATAAACATTTGAGATTTCGAGCTGAGATTAACTCGCTTACATATTTCTCGGAATATGTGTTGGTAAGATTTCGCTTCAACCAAGTTCATCTTATATTCTTGACGAAAGTCAAAAGATGATCATGTGAAAATCGCCGAGTAACATCTTACATGGTTTGTGTGATACAATCATTTGATGTAGGGTTGGAATGTTTCGTTATGATTATTTCAATATCTTGAAAATTGCTTTGATGCTAATGATAGACACATTTTTGTGTCTGATTTAATCTCAATTATATATATTGTTAGTGCTCGATTTTGTATTTATTATGTCTTTTTTGTGTCTTTGTAGGTGTTTTTGGAGAAATAAACATGTGTGGAGAAATTGGCTCGAAAAGTTGTTAAAGGCATCTCCGGAGGACACCTGCTATTCGGACCCCCATTTTTGATAAGGGGTGACCAAATTACTAAGGGGCGCCCAAATTGCTATCGGCACACCTGAACTTGTTAAGGGGATGTCATCTTCACCAGTTCAAATATATATTTTGGCGGGAAATTGTTTTTACAGCGGAACAGATTAGGGTTCGAGTTTTTGGCCATTTATGAAGAGATTCAATCGTCGATTTTGATTTGGATTAACTTCTTAGGCCTAAAAAGGCCTGGTATGGGTGATAGAATAGAGTGAATTGGGCTAGGTGATCGGGTTTTGATGAAACGGGGAGAAGGTTATATATCTCGGGTTTTTGTGTTTACCAACTGCTGCTATATTTGGAGAATTTCACGAATTGTTACCTAATCAACAAGAGATAACGACGTATATTGGAGCTTAAATAAGGAGTAAATCTTGGTATAATAGGAATGCTTCCACGGAACAGAGAGAGAAATTAGTTTACGGGATCTTTTGGATGTAACTTTGGAAGTTACGTGGAATATAAGGTAAGAATATATTATATGGCATTTGTTTCTATCACACAGAGATTTTGGCAGTTGAAAAATACGAGTGAAAGGAGAGAAGAATGAGGAAAGTCGTGTAACTTTCGGAGGAGGAAAATACAAGAAATTCTCGGGATTTGGAGGTGTTGTTGATGTATAAAAGGATTGTGAGAACTTTGGAGAAGGTGGTTGAGAATTGGGGGGAAGTTACAGAGAGATTACGAGCACCACAGAGGCTCGGAATAATATCGACGGAAGCTGCAGAGTCGAGTTCTACACCAGCAGAGAAGGAAGAAGAAGAACAAAACCGTCACCATTTCTTTCGAATTTGTAACAGTTCTGCAATAATTATTTCAGTTAGGATTTTCTCCGTAACAGAGAGTTCTGTAACAATTATATCTGTTACAAACTCGTTCTGTAACAGAGAGCTATGAACACCTATTTTGAGCCCGTGAATAATATGAGGAGCTAAACCCCAACACTGGGATGATGGAGGAAGCCATATTTCATGCGTGTGGTAATTATATTTAATTCTTTTATGGCTTTTGCATGGATTATTAATTACTTTCTGTTTTTTATTGAATGGTTGTGATTTCAATTGATGGGTTATACTTAGGTTAAGTCTTTTGATATCCCATGCTTTAGATTTACAGTCGTTGCTTTTCAAAAATCTACCTTGGCAAAGAAACAGAATCAATATTCTATTTGAGCTATAATTGTCTAGAATAAATCTATGAATCGCATGAATGAGTTTATGGTGGAATCCGAAGTTCTAGTATCTCTCGTTATCTTGACAATCTTGTGAATATATTTTCTTTATTTTGTTTTTAAATATTAAACCAATCTCATCAAGTCCGAGTGAACGACAACTTTTCATACCACTATCTACAAATCACATCAATTTTTGGCGCCGCCGACACAGACTTGTATTTAGGTTTTAGATTTATTTTTATTTTTTGTTCTTTTTTACGCCTTTGGTATTTTTTTTTATTCTTTTCAGATTTGGAGCGAAGCTATAAGGAAAGAAAAAGTGCTATAAAAGGAAAGCATCGCTAAATAAGGAAAGAAAAAAGGAATCCAAAAGGAGTGAAGAAGAAGATTTTGTATATAGTTATTTTGTTTTATTTTTAGAAACTATAAATAGGGTTTTATTTTTTGTAATCTTTTATTTTTGGACTTTTTGAACTTTATTTTTGGATTGGACATTATTATTTTTAAAACCGTAAAGAAGGGTTCATTAAATAAAACTGTTTGCAGGGAAGGACGACAGATACAATACTGTCTCGGCCCCTCGGGTCCGTACACTGACATAGGAGTCGGTGGCATGAGTCGACTTCAACGGTTCATCGCCCATCTGGTACGGGAGGTAAGACTCTTTCTACCCACGAATCCCCTGTCAGTGGGTTTCTTTCGTGTTGAAAGCACGTGCACACACCAATTACATCATTAGACACCGATTTTTAGGAAAACATGTGGTTTAGTACGGTGAACCCTCTGGGCGTTATCATCCGAAACAGCACAAGCCTTAGCCTTGTACCTTTGACCAGTCTTTGACTGTAGGTATATTTTGCTAAAGGTAACCTGAGCCTACCCATTTTAGTCAACCCTGCATTTGCACGTACACAAAATTATGTCGAACTGGTATTACAATAGCCAATACAATGAATATCCGACTCAGTTTCAAAATGGACATTATTCATATTACGACGATAGCGTAAATAGTGGTTGGGAACATCAGCCTTTTGAAGGTTATGGTTCATACCATGATGAGCCCAGTTACTATTCACAAGCGCATCAATCATACGAGCAAAAAGATTATAAAACTAGTTCTTTGTCTTTGCAGGATGCAATGAAACTATTGAAAAGTAGTCCTTTTTACGATCCTTCTATTCCTACTCCTCCTTTAGAAGAGTCCCTCAGGAAATTAGAGGAGTCGACACGTAAAATAGCTGAGATGAATAACTTGGTTTATGACGAAAGAAAACTTTCTATAGAGGAATCCCTCAAGCTGATGGCTGAGATGAACGAAAGACTTGCTCAAAATAAACTTAATTTCCAATATAGTGTTTCCAATAATACCCTTGAAAATAAAGATAGTTATTTGCATAATCAAGATGACGAGGTTAGAATTGGTAACACTACTTTAGTTGAGGTTCGACCATTTTCATGTTATTATGATAATTATGATGAGGATAGTGTTGATGAAGAATTTGACACATGTAGTTGCAGTAAATCCTACACTACACCCCTCACAAGAATTCATAAGAATCAACATGTATTTGAAGATTAAGAACAAAGATTTTATTGATTAATTCTCAGAAATATTACAAGAAATGGAAGAAATCAAGAATACAACTGCTCTCTAAAACTTTCTCTCTCCTCAAATCTTTCTCAACACTCTAAAAATTTATCTCTCCCCTCCCCTACACTTGTTAAACTCTTTATATAGGAAATTACATAGTGGATGACATCTAAGTTATCCTTTAATTTCGGATCCGACTCGGGATATTCTCGCAAGGGTTATAATGCCAATTTTCGCAAACGTTCTCATTATCGCAGAAACGTCACACGCTTCTCATGTTTCTGCTATTGTCATCTGTTACATCATTCTTTAAACCATCCTGCGATACTCGCAAGGTGTAGTTAACCATACTTGATACGGGACGTATTTGGCAAGTCACGTATATTCCAGGATCTAGCTAATATCTTGGATATTCATTAGGATATTTGTTAGTTTTGGTATTTTAATTATTAGGATAATTAGTTTCTTTATTAGATTTATCCTGTTTTATGAGAATAATATATTCTCTAGGATAGTTTAGGAACATTCTAGATTTCTAGGTTTTATGTTTGGAGGCTATAAATAGCCATTTCTTTTATCATTGTAATTAGCTGCGGCTCGCCATTGATATTGATTATTAAACTGTTAAAGTTGTTTGGTTAAACACCATTGTTATTCTCTTTTAACTCTTGGATTAGAGGCTTTTCTCCTGGATTGGAGTGTTTTATCATCACCTTAAGGAGTGGATTCTCCTTGTCTTTTATCGCTTCCGCTTGTGCCATATCAGGTGGCATCAAAGCAGGTTTTCCTACGTTGTTCGTCTGTGAGGCCGCCTAGAAGAATCAGTCGAGTATTCCTGTGATATCTAGGTTTTTATCAAAAAAAAAAAAAAAAATCGTTTCATCGTCAAGGTGCGAATTCCAGTTTGGATTCATTTCCTTTACCCAATCAGTTGCTCATCAAAATATCTTGGTAAGATCTCTTACTGTTCACTTTGTGATGTTTTAGTATTTCACTTCTGACGTACTAGAAAGTAGAAACTCAAAAATAAATTCTGCAGTCAAAGTGAAAACCTGATTACGCCGAGGTTAGATATTGGTAAAGTGGGTAGTGATCTTGGTATTTCATATAACCCCAGCCCTTTAAATACTAGGACTGTTGATATCCAACTACCCGTTTTATATTCCTTTGCGTCCATTTTCTTTACAAGCCATATTCTCGTGGGAAACAAACAGTTATACTTCCAGTGAACATTAGTTTCATCAAGGTGCTGGAACAACACTATACTTTTCGTAGTCGATATGTATTGGAAAAGAAACTTTGGGATTTTATTATCCATGATGGTTGTGAACAAAATTTGGTTTCCATCAAAATGGTGGAAGCTTTGGGTTATGATATGGACTGGTACCCTGTCCCGGATCAGATAAAATGGGACAACAACAACAAGGAAGACGAAGTTACTTATTTGGGTGTTTGCAAAATCCCTATAGCAATCGGTAAGTGTTACTCCGACACCATATTTTGTGAAGTAGTTGATATTGATGTTTGTGATGTCGTGTTGGGTGCTCCTTGGTTGTTTGACGTTCGATCAAGTTTCCATGACAATATTTGTGAATTTATTTGGGGAACAACCAAAGTGAAACTGATGCCAGGTAAACGACCGTAGAAAGAAGCAAGGGATGAAAATATTTCACAAACTGTGAATGAAGAGGGATTGTCGGATCAGTTAAATTCCCAAAAGGAGACTACTGTCGGGAAAACTTCTTATGAGGATAATTTTCCTATTAGCTATACACCAACATTTGTGGGTTGCCGACAAGACATTGCATGGGAGTTTCTTTGCTATGGAAGTAACACTAAGCGACACCAACTATTAACTTGGCGTATGCATTTGCAGAATTTTTTGAAGATGAATTTATTTGCGGACTGGCTAGTGATCCCAATGCATAATTCAAGATCAAGCTGTATTACTAGTGGAAGTTTCAAATTTCTCTCTTCAATTTGTCATTTTATATGTAAACTCGAGACGAGTTTCGTCGCAGTAGGGGAGCCTGATACAGGACGTATTTGGCAAGTCACGTATATTCCAAGATCTAGCTAATATCTTGGATATTCATTAGGATATTTGTTAGTTTTGGTATTTTAATTATTAGGATAATTAGTTTCTTTATTAGATTTATCCTGTTTTATGAGAATAATATATTCTCTGGGATAGTTTAGGAACATTCTAGATTTCTAGGTTTTATGTTTGGAGGCTATAAATAGCCATTTCTTTTATCATTTCAATTAGCTGCGGCTCGCCATTGATATTGATTATTAAACTGTTAAAGTTGTTTGGTTATACACCATTGTTATTCTCTTTTAACTCTTAGATTAGAGGCTTTGCTCCTGGATTGGAGTGTTCTATCATCACCTTAAGGAGTGGATTCTCCTTGTCTTTTATCGCTTCCGCTTGTGCCATATCAATACTTCGCAAATGCGTCCTTCTTGCGATATTTTGATCTTACATCTTGCCTCTTCTCATGTCTTCTCTGCGAAGAAGAGAATGTCATGAGAAATTAGTTTTCAAGTTGCCGCAACTGTTCACCTTTTCATATTCTCTGTACTGACACGATTCTTCATTTCTTCGCCACATTCACTACATGTATCCCTTCTTCCATTCAGCTTCTGACACGTCCTTTTCAACCGCTGCGTTCCAACCATTCACGTCTAATCTTCGCTTTAAATGTGTTTATCTTTTCGAGTATTTTTCTCTCTAGATATCCCCTTTTCATTCTTCTTTATTCTTCTTTTTTACCTCCTTTCTTATTTTCTCTGCAACTTTCTTCATTGTTCTTCCGTAAATTCTGCTCCTGCTATTGTAACTTTTATATTTTCAAACTCTTACTTTCTTCTTCATTCTCATACTAAAAAATGGCTCCAGCCGGTCGCAAGAACGAGATTGCCTTTGAAAAGATGCAGAAGAAGCTTAAAGATAAAGGTTTTACTCTATCTCGTATTCCTTGTCAAATCCCTAAGTCCGAGCTCACTACCAAGTCATTTGCTAATCATCCCTGCAATCCTGAGAAAATCCTAGTCTCGCTGGGCCAACTTGAAGCTGGTCTTCTTATTCCCATATATAATCATGAACTCCCATTATTTTATGAAATTCTTTCTCATGCGAAATTTTCGCGAGCTGTATATCAACTAAGTGGAGACTGCATTCGTCTTTTACTCGAGTTCGCCAACCGTGGTTCTGGAAAGGGGTCTCTTTATACTGATGAAGCTAAAAATTCAAAGATGTTTTGATTTTTCCTATGAACTACATTGTTGATAACTTCTTCGCGAATTATGAAATAATCCCTATGAAGAAAGACAACACTTGTTGGGGTGTTCGCTTACACAAGAGAGAAAATGTTGTTGCTGATCAATTACTCATGCAAGACATTGACTGGAATCCTGGCGATAATTCTTCCCCGCGTTATTCTAATGATAACAAATGGTGTGTCTTCCCTTTAATTCTAGAGGGTCCATACATTTTTGGTTCTCATGTCTTACATGCAAATGTCGCAGAATACCATCCTTGGGTATTCAAATGGCCTAAAAGGGATGATGAGGTATAATTCCACCTTTTTATTGAATCCTTACTACTATTTTTCTTACATATATTTTCATTACTCATCCCAATATTTTTTATGTCTGCGAAACTTCTAGATTAAGAGGCAAAAAGCGAACTACCAGAAGTTTATGAAGCCTAGCACTTTATCAGCTTTTCAATCAATCACAGATGAAGTAAGAAATATTCTTTTAAGACTCTTAACAATATATTGTTGCCTCTATTTCTCATCTTTATATGTGTTTTAAGGATATTGATGAGATAGAAAAACCCTCAAGAACTACGAAGAGCAAGGGTAAAGGCAAAGGTAAAGGTGCTGCTCGCAAGGAAAATACTGCTGATCCTCCTTTAAAGAAGCGGAAAGTTCAATATCCCTCTCCCTCTACTCCTCAAGATTGTGAGAATTCCAGTGAAAATGATGATGATGACGACAATGTTAGTGACAATAATGATATTTCTTCCGTAAAAGAATCTGCACAACCTGAATCTTCTATGGCTCATTTATATGGCATTTTTATTAATACTATGCATACAATTGGTGATACTCCTCTAACCAATGCTTGCAAGTCTATCACTGCTATTTGTGATGCCCCTATCTTAAAGGACAATGAATCTCTTCGGGGGGTCTCAAGATCTATATCTCCAAATTTTTTGCATTCTTTCAATAGCTTGGTAAGTTTTCATACTTTTACCTTTCTTCACTTCATTTTTGTCTTAAATTCAAAACTAATTCCTCAGAAATTTGCTGCATTATTTCGCAGGCTGGGAAAGCTTCCTTTGCAGTTGTCTTAGATTTGGAGAAAAGGCGTGCAGTTCTCCCAAAGAAAAATGCTAATCTTCGCAAAGAGAATGAATAATTAAAGTCTGAATCTCTTACTCTTCACAAAGAAAATGAAGAATTAAAATATGATTCTGTTAATCTTCGCGAGCAATTAGAATCTGGATCTGTTGGCCTTCATGAGAAGATCAAACGATTAGAAACTGAACTCTCTTCTTCGTAAGATAAGGTTGCTAGTCTCCAAGCTGCGAATGATCAACTTTATGGTAAGAAATTTTTCTCTTTTTCTTTTATCCCTGTATTCCTTTGTGTTTTCTTATTTAGTTAGTCCTCTTCGTAGATATTTACGGCCTCTCTGATGAAGTTGTATTTCTTCGTTCTTTTCCAAATCCAATAGATGATGATACTCTCCTCAATCACCTTAATGATTCTTTGAGCAACTTTTTAAATGATGAAATTAAATCTCTTTCCATAGATGAACTTAGATCCAAAATTCATCTCTTAAGGATTGAACATAGATTCAACTTGGGTTTAACCAATAAGTTTAAGCGCCTTTATATTGACTCAAAAGAGGAAACTAATATATTAAAAACCAAGTACAGTGATCTTATTGACGAAAAAGACCTCATTGCTAAAAATGGTGCACAAGCTTTAGCAGATTTCCATAAGACTCTTCTCGATGTTCAAATTGAAAGAAATAGACTTATCTGCGAGAATAGAGCTCTTGTTGAAAGGGAAAACCAAGTTTGCTCCCGCCTTCTCATTAGTAATGATGATGAATTTTCTTGGGCTACGAAGATTCTTGATAATGCCAGAAATAACTTAGGTGTAGATGTTAGTCTTCAAGCTGATCATTCTGCCCTAATGAAGGATATGATCTTGCAAAGAGAAGGTTGTTATTCTTGTTTTTCCACTAATCCATTTTGTAGATGTATCTTCACTATTTTATTAATATGTTGTCATCTTTTCGCAGTATCTGAAGAAAACTTTTGCTAAAGAGTTAAAGAGTTGGAAGGAGAAAAAGGAAATCTCGCAAGACTTCTGTCTTCTCGCAGCGAGAAATGTTCCAAATTTAAGAAGCAACTTCAGATTTCTCTGGCGAATTTCAGCAATGTTCTTGTTGGTGTTCACAATGATTCTATTAAGATGGTCTGCGATGATCATAAAATTCCTCATTCTACTTACCCTTATCTCGCGAACGAAATTCCAAAGAATATTCCTGACCTTGTCATCTCCGATAGCGAAGCTGAAGAGTCTGAAGAAGATGGAGATGAAATTGAAGAAGAAGAAAAATCTGGTGAAGACAATGATGGATCTAAATAGTTTTGTCTTCCTTTTTAATCTTTTTGTAATATTTGTACACTTATCCCTTTCTCCTTGTAAAATATTGTTGCGAATTTCTCCAGCTTCTAAAGTTCTTTGGTGTATAGATCTGCATACATTAGAAAATAATTCCTTTTTGCAATAAGGTTAACCAATATGCTTACTAATTTTTTAATTATCTGCGTAAATCTATCATATAAAGATGAATAATAATTTTATCATTATGTTCATTCCCATACTTGCCTGTGTTATTCATCTACAATATGAAAGATTGAGCTGATTAGTTACGAACAAGATCTGTTTGTAAGTTTTTTCCTCAATATCTGCGTAAATATCGCAAGTCATATTTGCTTACTCTCATGATCTATGCATAAATATCGCAGTCATTCAATCTTGATCTCTTGTGGTCTTATTTTGCCTTCCTAGTTAAAGGTCTTATTTAGCCACATTTTGTTTTAGCGACAAAATCGCAGGACGTCTTTACACTCGCATGTGAAGACCCATTGATCTTGCCTTATCCTTATTTTTTCGATTTGTTGCGACAATATGATAGGCCTAAGTTTTCTTGCGAGAACAAAGCCCCATGACATTTCCGTCTTGCGATGAAATCGCAGGACGTCTTTACACTTTCATGTAAAAACCCATTGATCTCATCTTATCTTTTTCTCTTGGCTTTTTGCCTATGTATGATTGTTGCACAGATATGACAATCCTAAATATTCTTGTGAATATAAAGCCTCATGACATTTGTATCTTAAGACACTTATCAGCTCCCTAATGGAGGGTGCCACCGTTATCTTCCCCCTGGTTTCCCCTTCAAGGAGACGTACATCGGTCATACAAGACTAGATCCACCCATCTGGTCCTGACAACAACCAGTTATTTTCGCAGCCTCTTATCCTTTTTGCCTATATGGCTTATAGTTACGAGACTACACCCTAGGTGGGGTTTTCTTTGGGCCGAGTGCATCATAGCCAAGACTTGCCAAGAATGGCCAGGATAGTTTCATACGCCCCGGGCACCCTTGGCTCAACCATGTACCTCGGCGCCTTGGTCATAATTTGCACTCCTTATAAGAGACCTTCGGTCATCCAACTGTTAATATATATATATATATATATAGTTGGAAATCCAAAGTATCTCTCCTGGATAGGTTTTATTTAACCCCCAACATCTTCATGACTCAGGTTCCAGCGGAGGTATAACCTTATCCCTGAGCCATGCATACAGATACCCCCTTATATGACGTACTTTAGGTCTTACATTTGCCTCTTGCAAAATTTTATTCGCGAACTAAGGTGTACGCCATAAAGGTTCGTCCCATTCTAATGTCTCTTGCGAAATTTTATTCGCGTTTCTGCGAAATTTTCGCGTTTCGTTATTCTTTGATTTTCTCTTCTTGCATTTCATCTCTTGTATAATTTTTCAATATCATCTTTTTCATTGAGTCAAACATACTTTTGTAAAATTTTCTCCAACAAATCATTCATGCATCTCTTGTATTTCACAGTTTAGAAATTTTACCTTTCTACTTACTATTTGTTATTTCGGCTATTTTATTGCGCTTTGCTATATTTTCTCCTTCTGCGAGACACTCGCCATCTATTGGTTGCAGCTCACGTTGACTTCGCAGTATTCCTTCTTCTCGCCGTTCTACCGTATCAACCATCAGTTTATCACTTCTTTGCTTTTGTTTGATATTATGTTTCCAGTTTCTGTTCTTTTCAACTCTTTCCTCGCAAGATTCCATATCAATTTCATAACACCTTTTTCCCTCAATCCAATCTCCCTTTATGACTCCAACACCGCTGGGATGAGGAAATTTAATGCACTGGTGGTAGGTTGACGCTACACCTAGAATCCTATGCAGCCAAGGTCAGCCAATCAAGGCGTTGTAAGGAGATTCAACATCGACAACACATAATTGAATATTAGAAGATATTCCCTTTAATGGAATTCACATTGTAATTTCCCCCTTGGGCTTGTTGGCAGTACCATTAAAACCATAGATCTTATAAGTTGATGGTATTAGATCCTCATCTCTTCCTCCCATGGTTTTGTAAGTATGATAAAATAAGATATCCACTGAGCTTCCAGTGTCAATTAGTACTCTGTTAATGTCCCAAGAATCTTCAGCTTGATCATCCTCATTTTCTTCATCTTCTTATTCTATTTGTTTTGGATTGATTTCTAACCTTACCACTAGTGGGTTTTCATGCATCTCGCCAGGCTCGGGTACTTCTTGTGCAGTGAAAGAAATAGTCTGCTTTTGCCACTTTTCTAATAGCGACGCTTTTGCAATATTCATTATCTCTCTTCCATCTGCATCTCTCGCAAAGACTCTGCTTAAAACATTGTCGTGGAAGTCTTCTATAGTCTTGTATGAATGTATGATGGAGTTACATGATAGATTCTTCGCTTTTTCTCCTACTTCTATCACAAATGTTTCTCCTCCTTTTGTTTTATTCACTCTGCGAATTTCTGGAGCTGGGGGTAGTTGCTGAGACTGTGGGTGATCTCTTAGAAAATGGTTTAATTTTCCCTGGTCTATCATCCTCAAAATGATTCTTTTTACATTCCTGCAGTTGTTTGTTGTGTGACCATGAAAATGATGATAAGAACAAAATTCTAGACTTTGATTATTTGGATGTGGTTCTTTTCTCATATTCCAGGGTACGGGTATGTCCTCCATCAAAATTATAGCCTCCCAAATTTTCTCTATGCTAGCATTTAGAGGTGGCATCTTAATTTCTTCCCATATTATCTTCTGACTTCCTTTCCCTCTATAATAATTTTGTCTCTGACCACCATAAGTATCTTGCGGCTGATCAAGCCTCTGAATTTTATTATTTCCACCACGACTGAAGAAATTTCTTTCCATTTTGAACTCTTCTTGATCTCTGCTTCCCATAGCTACTAATTTTTGTTGTCCATCATCCATACTCTTTTCTTGATTCACCTGCGAAGTACTCGCTACTGTATTTATTAACCTGGGGAGTAGACTTGCGTTTGCTGCGATTGAGCTAGTGTTCGCGATGGGATATGACTCCATCTCATTTTGTTTCTCTTCCAATGCAATGTATTCTTCTTGTAACTCTCGCAGCTCCGTCATGGTAATTGTATTTTTTATTCTGAAAATTTGTATATACAGTAGATTGGTTTCAAACATAGCATTAGTGAAAGATAAAATGAGGTATCTCTCATCTACTCTTCCTGCCATTTCACTGCACATTGTCTTTAAAAATAAATCTATGAATCGCATGAATGAGTTTATGGTAAAATCCGAAGTCCTAGTATCTCTCGTTATCATGACAATCTTGTGAATATATTTTCTTTATTTTGTTTTTAAATCTTAAACCAATCTCATCAAGTCCGAGTGAACGAAAAATCACATCAGCTAATAGTGTGTGAAAATGGCTATTGTCATCCTCTAAGAAAGTTTCAATGATTGAAATAGATTTTAGAATACTTAACCATCATTGGATTATAAACATGTTATGTACTCTTGCATATATGTGATCCATGTCCGGGAACCATAGTATGCGTACCTGTTGGTTTGAGAAGTCCGGGAACCTAAGTATGCGTACCTGTTTACAATATCTTGAAAATTACTTTGATGCTAATAGTGTGTGAAAATGGCTATTGTCATCCTCTAAGAAAGTTTCAATGATTGAAATAGAGTTTAGAATACTTAACCATCATTGGATTATAAACATAGTGTGCATTCTTGCATGTATGTGATCCATGATCGGAACTAAAGTATGCATAACCGTATGCGTACTTGTAGTTGTGAAATTCCTTGTACTAAGTACACATACATGTACGCATACTTGCGTAAGGTATAGGTCCGGGAATTTCTGCTGGGAAGTATACTTAGGTATGCGTACCCGTTCGCATACTTGCGGACCCAAACTCAGACCGGCTATTTAAGTATGTGTACCCGTTTACATACTTGAGTGGTTAAAGTTTTATAATTGGTTTGTTCATGAACTAATATATTAAATATTAAGGAATGCATTCTTTGCAAACCGTGGCTATAATGTTCATGAATTGATTCGAGTGAATCAAACCAATTTTGCTTCAATTGTGTTCTTGTGTACTTCTATGAGAATATAGCAATTGAAAAACTCTTTAACTAGTTTCACTTGAGTCATTTGAACTAGCTATGGTTAAGATAAATATGGTTGATATGAGAGTATTCATATAGCTAACCTAGGTTAACTAATGTTGAGCCAACATGGTGTGCACATTTAGGTACGGTTACATAAACCTAAATGAGGATACATTTAATTTGTGTATAACAAGCTAAGTTCGATCTAACGGTTGAAATATATTAGCTTGAATCTAATCAAGTTTTCATCTAACGGTGAATATTGAATGATTTGTTACCAAGGTAACTTAGATTGCAACCCCTGATTTGAAAAACTATATAAAGGAGAACTCTAGCAAATGGGAAACCTAATCCCCACACATCCTGTGTGATACTAGTTGTATAAGCTAGAGTCAATTCTCCTTTAGCCTTAAGTTTTTCACGAAGCCATGTAGGTTAACGACTTAAAGACTTTATTGGGATTGTGAAGCCAAACCCAACTATTTTCTCTATAGTTGCGTGATGTGATCTTGCTGTTTCTATCGTATTTGAGTACTATCTTCTTTAATATTGGCTCGAGATTTATTCTCCGATAGGCAAGATAAAAAGTAGTCACAAACATCTTCGTCTCATCATTTGTGATTCCACAATATCTTGTTTCGCTACCATACGATTAAGATTATTATGAGGTGATTGATTATACTAGGCTGTTCTTCGGGAATATAAGTCTGGTTTATCTATTGGTTCTTGTGTACCTTGATTTATCAAAAGACGGAACAAAACTCGTAGGTATTTTTGTGGGAGACAGATTTATCCATTCCAATAGACTTTTCTATGTGAGACAGATTTATTTATTAAGTCACCGACTTTGGGTCGTAACAACTCTTAGTTGTGGGTGAGATCATCTAAGGGAATCAAATGCGTAGTATCCTGCTAGGATCAAATACATAAGGAGCACAACTGTACCTTGAATCAGTATGAGATTGATTAGGGTTCAACTACAGTCCATTCCAAAGTTCATTGGTAGTAGGCTAGTGTCTGTAGTGGCTTAATACAGTATGGTATTCAACGTTGGACTAGGTCCCGGGGTTATTCTGCATTTGCGGTTTCCTCGTTAGCAAAACTTTTGGTGTCTGTGTTATTTCTTTTCCGCATTATATTTTGTTATATAATTGACATATCACAGGTTGTGCGTTGAATCAATCAATTGGTAAATCAAACCTTTGGTTGTTGATTAAAATTAATTGATCCTTGAACATTGGTCTTTGGTACCGTTCAACTTATTCCTCTTATATTCAATCGGGCTCGCAAATTCCTATTTGTTGATTGCAGATTGAATTAAGAGATAGAGATATAAAACTCTTTGATATACTTTTCTCTAGATTGAGTCTGGCTGTCTAATTGATTCTCTTGAAAGTATATTGGAGTTTGTCTATTCAGATTTCCAAACGAAATATTGGGTGTGGTTGTTAGACCCCCGCTTTTTCAATTGGTATCAGAGCAGGAAAACACATTTAAGACCTCATAAGTCTATGTTTGTAGCAATATGATTTTTATGGAAGAGTCTATCTCTAACAACGTATCAGGTCAGAAATTACCAGATGATTTTCAAAGCTTGAATTCACCCGATAGAACTGTCACATCTAAGTCAATATATAAATATTCTATGAATGCAGAAACTGTTGATTGGGAAACACGCCTAGAAGAACAATTATATAAACTTTCTGATGAAGGTGATTCGGATATTGATAGAGTTGTTGATGAGGAAGTCTCAGAGTATGTTAAGTTTTTGGATTCGTTGAAAATGAAGAAGGTTACAACTTCTATGTCACAGTTCTTCTGACTCCTATTTGTCATTAAAACAAGAAATTGAAAAGGATTTATGGAGGTCTTTATGGTTGGAATCGCTCTAGCAAATCGGTCCTCAAAGATTCCGAGGAAAACCTGAGTAGAAAGTCACTTGGATGTGGTAATGTCTATTGAAAAGGCGAGGGTACCCAAATATAACTCAAGCTAAAACTTTTCCTTCCTATAAGTCCTTTCTCCTAAAGTGATTGTCTATAGACTGAGTCGAGAAAATGCAACTAATCGGTTCACACTTCGTGTGATCATTTATGGTTACGAGATCAAGTCAATATAACAACGAAGTATGTTTACTTGATACAAAGGTTCGGACTTAACCAAACATAATAGGATTCACGTATCAAGTAAATAGGAATTAACGTTTGTGTAGTTTACTTTAATTATAATAAAACAATTATAATGCGGAAATATAAAGTAAATGACACAACAAGATTTTATTAACGAGGAAACCTCAAATACTGAAGAAAAAAAAACAGGACCTTGTCCAGAATTGAATACTCTCAGGATTAAGCCGCTATACAAAATAAACCAATTTTGTATAGTTAAGACCAAGCAACTAAACCTATATTTCACCTAGTTCCGTCTGTATTCCCACGCCTCCAACCTGTAAACAAGTCACGTACTTGGACCAATTCCTTTGGTTCGTATTCCAAATAATAAAGGAACAACAAATCAGTTTGGTATCAACTCTCTTCAACCAAGTGATATGAGTTGCACAAAGGCTCTTCTGTTTATCTTAACATAAACTCCTTTTCCAGGTTCCAAGATCTATCTTATGTTGAATCACCAAAAGGTAATCGTTAATATTAAGCCAACAACACTCGTAATCCAAAAAATTGTGTTGATGCTGATCTTCTCAATTAATCAATCCAATCTACCACAAGGATAAACCAATTATTAATTGGATCCTCTTTTACCAAAACAAGTATTGTGCACACCAAAGATTATAAACACCGAGTCAGAAAATCTTTTATCTCTTCTTTGTCTTCAAATCTTCTTAGGTATTCAATAATTACCTGCACACAACTACTTGAATCTCTTGTGATCAATCACACACAGAACGTAGTCTGTTAACAATGGATTATCACAAGATCGTCTTTAGATCTAACAACAGTCTAAAGATCCTTGTAGAAACCTTGAACTAGTTTGAGTGAATCTTATATCAGAAGATAAGATTCTCAAACATAAACAAACTAGGTGCAATCAAAGTTCAACCACCGTTAGTCAATCAAATCAATACGAAAACTAAAGATAAACCACAATATCTAGTTTCCCACCAACGGGACACGCTAGAGCTTCTAAATCCCAAAGAAGACTTTAAATTGAGCGGCCGTAAGAGATTTCACCTAATTAGATTACTCTCCTCTCCGATAGGCGGCTTCACCTGTAACAGTAAACAGAGGAAGTTTAGTGTCACGAAGGATTAGTTTGCTAGAAATGCAAACTCAAAGTATTTGTAGACAAGGAAGTTTGGACACCAAGGAATTTTCAAAACCGAAAATATTCTCAAGATATTTTTCCATATTAACCCAAATTCGGTTTTCATAATTCCTGTGAATGCACTGTCCAAATATAATGATCGAAATCTCCTTGGAAAATCTTTAACTAGAAAATACACATTACTAATTCTTATTTTCCATATATAATTAAAAACCTTAATTAAAATATTCTTAACTTATTTAAATTCGATCTTGGGATTTACTTCCTTCTTAGATGTTAAGGAATATCTTTGAACAATAAAAGAATACACATTAATGCGCATGTTCAAAGTGTGTTGACATCTTACTCTTGCAAGTCCTTTTTCATACTTACTCACTTGAAACCGATTTACTACACTTCCAAACAAGTTTAGAATTGGTTCATCTGACTTTCAAGAACTATGTGATTGATCAAGTAACACTCAATCACAAACCATGGGTGTAACGGTTCTACCAAAACAAGATTCGGTTCTACCTCCATGTGAGTATTGTGCATAGTCAAACTAGCTTACCAAAGATATGGCTGACCAGGTACTAGGATCGGTTCCCCACATATATTTGGTATCTAACTTGTATGCACTGCACATGTCCATAGGATCGGTTCTCCCTTTCCTAAAAACGTGTTGCACGTGTTCATAGGATAGGTTCCCCTTTCTTATATAAACCTTGTTGCACCTCATACAAGGATCGGTTCCCCCTTGTGATGTACTGCACCTCTTCATAGGATCGGTTCACCTTTCTTAAATTTGGTCATACACTCACAAACCCGATCATACCCCAGGTGATTACTTAAGATCGGTTTCACTAATAAAAGTCATACCAATACATAAGTCAGGCTTCATGTGAATAGTTTTACCAATAGCACAAACAAGTCATGAACGGTTATACTAATCACACATATTGGTTGTTCATAAGATTTGCAATGAAGAACAACCCCAATAACGCCTGGCGATTTTCTTTTCGGCTCGCAACACATATCATGAACTTACTTCCTTAAAACACGTGTAAAAACATTGTTTCCTAGGATGAAATCCTCACCTCATACCCATACATAATCATAATAGGATTCATACAATTATGTCGATGTCTCATATACAAAGTTTAATGGTTAAGCAAGAAACTTCATATTGTATTCCTTAATACTATGTCTATCTAAAGTGTTCATGCTTCGCAGTTTTATGATTTCAATATGCACGACTTGAAAGATATGTTAGGGAATGAAAAAGTTCAAGTCAAATATCACTAACCTCAAGTGGAAAGATGTTGTGATTGTAGCTCCGTACTTCTTCACTTCTTCAAGTCTTCTCAATACTTGTAATGTCTCACCCTAATACTTTCAAGCTAACATATACGAAGTTGACTCTAGTACATTTAAATCAAGAGACTCTTAAATGAGTTTTGGCTCACTAAAATATGACAACCAAACTTGACATACCAATGCTTGGTGGGTTCAACCGAGCTATGCTCTAACAATCTCCCCCTTTGTCAATTTTAGTGACAAAACTCTTACAATCATATGGATAAACAAATTACAATAATTCATTACACATACGCTTGATTCCCGAATTCAACAACACATAACTTGCATTCATTCAATCATTAAAATGCCGTTGTTGACATTATAATAACAAATCTCATACTCCACCTAAAGGTGAGATAGGTAAATTTTCAATCCGCACGTCTTTGTTATCCCAATCATATGATATGTTACTCCCCCTTAGTCTGTGCTTTTCCTCATTTGTTAGATAAACGTTCAAGCACCATTGTCCTCTTTCCTAGTGACACCAATCAACATAAAATTGAAACCAGCATCACTTGTTTACTCCATATATTTCTCCACCTTTTTGTCACAAAAATGACAAAGAAACGAAAAAAATAAAGGACAACACCAAAAGGATCTTACAAATCTCAAAATAGTCTTGCAACCTATTGAGTCAAGAACGAGGGTTTTACATACCATTTTTGATAACTAATATCAAAACCGAAACTACAAAGTAATTATGTTTTGATATGGTATCATGTAAATAATTGCCCGAAGAAATTTTCCCAACTAGTTTAGCAAACCAAAAATCAACTAAGTAACTTAGTTCCTTTGCTACACCGATTGTATAAATACAACCGCTTTATTCGATAAGACCAAAACAAAGATAAACTCCATTTTCCTCATCAGGTTCTAATTATCCATATAGCTTATACCTTTAGATTTTAAACAAGCCAAATACTAGGTTAGTTAACTAGGATTTTCTTGTTTAGGCATTCGGCTAGACTTGAATAACAGAAACCTCCACTTTGATAAGTCTAACTAAGATCAAAATTAACTTAGTTTAGCTTATCCGGAATCGAATTGGACTAAACAACTCATCTCGTCAATATATTCATTGGTTAAGCCATAAATAGTTCATACAAACCAATAAATCAACTTGCATAATTATTTACCTCAACCGGAAGCAATTGAAACAACATATATCATTAAAGTTTCACTATTGCACCGAAATTTTGTAAGCTTAAACAATTGATACCATACAATAAAGCAAAATAACAATTGTTTTACTTAACTAGAAGCAATTGAAATAACATAAACATTAAAGAACCGCAATTGCACCAAACTTTCGTAAGCCTAAACGATTGATATCACACAAAAAAGCAAGATAACAATAGTTTTACTTTACCAGAACCAATTGAATCACACAAACATCCACACATACATAATGGAATAAACACATCAATTGTACCGACAATTTCGTTTAAGCAAAAGCAATATATATATATATATATATCAGATAAAAATAGTCTTTTCTTAAAACAGGAAAATAATTAACTAACAAGATTGTTACCTCAATTTCGCATCCAACTTCTCCAATATGATCACATCTTTTTCTTCCAAGGAGAATTGATATCGAAATATCATTATGTGGTCATCCTTATGCCAAAAACAAAAGAATAACAACAACCAACCTTTACCTGAGAAAGGTTGAAAATCGGTTTTTAACAATTGGAAGCAAAAGTTGAAAACAGTCGAAACACATATGCTTTTATACTAAACCAAAACCGATTCAACATATTGTGACTTTTTCACATATTGTTTCTACATGAACCCCTCATGATCCTTTGATAAAGCCTACCAACATGGGATAGAACTTAATCCTACTAAATCAAAAAGTCACCCAAACCATAAGGGTTCACAACATATTATGAGATCGAATATGAAGGTAATAAAACCGAAATCAAACATCCCATAAACATACATAGAAAATAAATAAAGCATTAAAGCACCGGCTATGTAAATCAAAAACTATCACAAGAAAAATTATAAAAATAATTTTATTTATAATAGTTTTTATTCATAATAGACTTATACAATCAATGAAAGAAATAAAAATTGATGTCTATTTTTCTAGATTAAGTATTACGGCATGTAACTTAATTTCTAGTGGTGCTCTTGTTGTTCACTGATGTTTCTTCAGTGTTTTGATTCTTGAGTCTCTTCTTTTCTATCAGATGATTGAGTCAATATTTCAGCAGATTCAATTCCACAATTGACTTTAGGATATTCGACTCAAGCAATTCTTCATTCGCTACTGCAGATTCCAAAATCTCACGAGCAACTTCAATATCTCTCATTAACATAAGCATAAGCTCGAAAGAAATATGATTCCTTTTATGTTCATCAGAGAAGTAGCACTTAAACTCAACCGGAAAGATTTCAAGTTTTCGAAGTTGAGATTCAATATCAATGGTATTTCCACCCATCTTTGACCGTGAACAAGACACAGAGAAATCGGTTCAAAAGATGGCTTATAAAAGAATTCAAACTTGGTTTCCAAGAATGAGATACCTAAATACGGTATATTTATTTGTGAAAATACACATACTTTCGGAAACAATAGTAAATTTTTTGAACTTGTCCTAAGAGTTCTGACAGAAGTAATTTTTTGAATATTACGTTACTCATGGATAATCCAAGAAAAGAAATATACTTCAGAATAGGATTAGACTATCTTTATTTTCTTGTGCTCCTTTTAAGAACTTCCCCTCTTTTTATTTGAAAAGAAAACTTCCTAGGGAAATTCCGAAAACCAACATCAGTTGTTGGTGTGAGCTAGTGAAAGCTCTTGATTCATGGAATCATGATATTTCTTAATATCTTTCTCTTTCAAATTTCTCCAAGAATAAGCTACTTTCACAGTGTCACAGCTAAGTTGATCTGATATAACAGAATAATCAGTTATATGAACCAGAACACAAGCGTGACTTGAAGTTTTCCGAGTTGTGAAATAAACATAACTCTTGCTTAGATCAACAACAGAACAGTAATATTTGAAATCCTTTGTTTTTGTATGCATGATTTGATCTTTATCTCTGTTTAAGGGATAATCATTGTCAGACAATGTTGACCGGATACAAGTCAAAGGATTAACCCTTAAAACACATTCATCTTGATTCTTACAGGTGGATAGACTATTAGAATCAGGAATTTGTACATTAGTTAAAAGATTTTGGAGATTAGAATCACATATCCTTGTTTTAACTAATATATCTCTTTTGGCTTGAACATATTCAAGTCCTTTAGATTCAGCATCTTCATGAATCAAGAATTTTCGGATGACTTTTTCAGCAGATAAATAATATACATTATCCTTCAGATTATACTTTTTATCAAGCTTTCTGAAAAATTTAATCTCATCACTTTCATCCGAATATGACTTGTTCGTCAGAACAATTTGTTTTCTTATTAACTCATCATGGTTAATATTTTTTGAGTTGTATTCAACTATTGAACTAACAGTATAAGGCTGTTCATTAGAGTTTGAAAACAAATATCCTTTATGAAGTATATCATCTTCTTGATCTACGTTAACTGAATTAGACATGGATTCAATTCTTATAGGATGGATCGCACCAAACACGGATTGTCAGATCTTTTCGTGTTTGCCTGCTCTGATACCAATTGAAAAGGAGATGGTACCCAAATATACCTCAAGCTAAAACTTTTCCTTCCTATAAGTCCTTTATCTGAAAGTGATTGTCTATAGACTGAGTCGAGACAATGCAACTAATCGGTTCACACTTCGTGTGATCGTCTATGGATACGAGATCGAGACAATACAACAACGAAGTATGTTTACTTGATACAAAGGTTCGGACTTAACCAAAATAATAGGATTCACGTATCAAGTAAATAGGAATTAACATTTGTGCAATTTACTTTAATTATAATAAAACAATTATAATGCGGAAATATAAAGTAAATGACACAGCAATATTTTGTTAACGAGGAAACCGAAAATGCAGGAAAACCCCGGGATCTTGTCCAGAATTGAATACTCTTAGGATTAAGCCGTTATACAAAATAAACCAACTTCGTATAGTTGAGACCAATCAACTAAACCTACAATTCACATAGTTTCGTCTGTATTCCTACGCCTCCAACCTGTAAACAAGTCACGTACTTGGACCAATTCCTTTGGTTCGTATTCCAAACAGTAAAGGAACAACAAATTTGTTTGGTATCAACTCTCTTCAACCAAGTGATATGAGTTGCACAAAGGCTCTTATGTTTATCTTAACGTAAACTCCTTTGCCAGACTCCAAGATCTATCTTATGTTCAATCACCAAAAGGTAATCATTAAGATTAAGCCAACACCACTCTTAATCCAAAGAATTGTGTTGATGCCAATCTTCTCAATTAATCAATCCAATATACCACAAGGATAAACCGATTATTAATTAGATCCTATTTTACCAAAACAAGTATTGTGCACACCAAAGATTATAAACGCCAAGTCAGAAATATTCTATCTCTTTTTTGTCTTCCAATCTTCTTAGATCTTCAATAAACACCTGCACACAACTACTTGAATCGCTTGTGATCAATCACACACAGAACAGAGTCTATGAACAATAGATTATTATAAGATCATCTTTAGATCTAACATCAGTCTAAAGATCCATGTCGAAACCTTGAACTAGTTTGAGTGAATCTTATATCAGAAGAGAAGATTCTCAAGCATAAACAAATTAGGTGCAATCAAATTTTAACCACCGTTAGCCAATCAAATCAATACGAAAACTAAATGTAAATGGTAATATCTAGTTTCCACCAACGGGTCGCGCTAGAGCTTCTCAATCCCAAAGAAGACTTTAAATTGAGCATCTGTAAGAGATTTCACCTAATTAGATTACTCTACTCTCCGATAGGCGGCTTCATCAGTAACAATACAATATAGGAATTTTACTGTCACGAAGGATTAGTTTGCTAGAAATGCAAACTCAAAGTATTTATAGACAAGGAAGCTTGGACACCAAGAAATTTCCAAAACCGAAAATATTCTCAAGATATTTTTCCATATGAACCCAAATTCGGTTTTCATAATTCCTGTGAATGCACTGTCCAAATATAATGATCGAAATCGCCTTGGAAAATCTTTAACTAGCAAATGCACATTACTAATTCTTATTTTCCATATATAATTAAAAACCTTAATTAAAAAATTCTTAACTTATTTATATTAGATCTTGGGATTTACTTCCTTCTTAGTTGTTAAGGAATATCTTTGAACAATAAAAGAATACACATTAATGCGCGTGTTCAAAGTGTGTCGACATCTTACTATTGTAAGTCCTTTTTCATACTTACTCACTTGAAACCAATTTACCACACTTCCAAACAAGTTTAAAATTGGTTCATCTGACTTTCAAGAACTATGTGATTGATCAAGTAACACTCAATCACAAACCATGGGTGTAACGGTTATACCAAAACAAGTTTCGGTTCTACCTCCATGTGAGTATTGTGCATAGTCACACTAGCTTACCAAAGATACGGCTGACTAGGTACTAGGATCGGTTCCCCACATATATTTGGTATCTAACTTGTATGCACTGCACATGTCCATAGGATCGGTTCCCCCTTGCCTAAAAATGTGTTGCACATGTTCATAGGATCGGTTCCCATTTCTTCTATAAACCTTGTTGCACCTCATACAAGGATCGGTTCCCCATTGTGATGTACTGCACCTATTCATAGGATCGGTTCCCCTTTCCCAAATTTGGTCAGACACTCACAAACCCGATCATACCCCAGGTGATTACTTAAGATCGGTTTCACTAATAAAAGTCATACCAATACATAAGTCAGGATTCATGTGAATATTTTTACCAATAACACAAACAAGTCATGAGCGGTTATACTAATCACACATATTGGTCGTTCATAAGATTTGCAATGAAGAACAACCCCAATAATGCCTGGCGATTTCCTTTTCGGTTCACAATACATATCATGAACTTACTTCCTTAAAACACATGTAAAAACTTTGTTTCCTAAGATGAAATCCTCACCTCATATCCATATATAATCACAATAGCATTCATACGATTATGTCGATGTCTCATATACAAATTTTAATGATTAAGCAAGAAACTTCATATTGTATTCCTTAATACTATGTCTATCTAGAGTGTCCATGCTTCACAGTTTTATGTTTTCAATATGCACGACTTGAAAGATATGTTAGGGAATGAAATAGTTCAAGTCAAATATCACTAACCTCAAGTGGAAGGATGATGTTGTGGTTGTAACTCCGTACTTCTTCACTTCTTCAAGTCTTTGAAATACTTGTAATGTCTCACCCTAATACTTTCAAGCTAACATATAGAAAGTTGACTCTAATACATTTAAATCAAGCGACTCTTAAATGAGTTTTGACTCACTAAAATATGACAACCAAACTTGACATACTAATGCTTGGTGGGTTCAACCGAGCTATGCTCTAACATCTATCATAAATACTTCTTCTTGGAATAAAAACTTGCAGAAACTGAATCAAATGATTAACTCTCAGCAAACAAGTTTTGATGACAGAGAAAGCGCTTTTCTCGCTCGAGAAAAACGTCTTGAGGCTAATTTAGATGCTGCTCTTGATAAAATCAATATGTTGGAAGATGACTTGAAAAAGTTCAATACTAGTTCAAGCAAATTAACCACTATGCTAGGAGCAAGTAAAAATCATCGTGATACGCAAGGATTGGGCTATAAGGGAATATATGCTCCAAGTATTAGTAAAGAGTTCAAAAATTTCAAGGCTAGTGATTCTTCTTAACAAAAGGTTTCCACTGATGGAAAAAGTGAACTACCTTCACCAGCAGTTAAGGTTCAAAAGAGCAAAGTATATCAACTTCCAAAGTCAGCATACACGGATCGAGGTAAGAACATTCCTTATGTTTGCCACTATTGCGGAAATAAAGGTCACCTGGAAAGGAGATGTCGTTTTCGTATAAGGAATGAGAAACTTCATGATGTTCTTGTTTGGGAATCACAAGAAGTTATGAAACCAAGATCATATGCTAAGGCTAATCCCCTTAACATTACAGGTTGTAACTTTCCAACCTTTAGGCAAAGAATCATTCCTATGATAATCCTAGATTTTCCCATAAACGTCATACGAAAACTTTTCACAATCGTAATGGTTATCAAAAGGATAACTTCGTAAAGATGAAGACAAGATTCGATGCTCCCAATTGGAGAAAGACTAACTTGCAAAAGAATAGTCAATCCAATTATCTTTTAAAAAAAATTGAAGAGAGTAATGGGAAGAAGGTTCCGGTTGTTTCTAAATGCACTCATAAGTGGGTTCCAAAGAAATTCAATGATACTTTGAGTGTGAAAAGGAATGATCTCCCAGAAAATTCCATGAAAATAGAGAAGGTATCATCCATGATGTTGGAACTTAAAGAATTCTTTGGAAAGATGAATTTGGATGTGAAAGGTTCAAAATGCGATCTCTTTCATGATAATCCAAAAATGAAACAAAATAATCAAAAACTATAGATGGTGAGAATTCCATAGTTACGGAAAAGTCGGTTTCAGTCACTTGTGGTGAGCAAGACATTCTTCACCTCAACATAACTTGATTGTGTTGAAAGTGCATCCTCAGCAAGGAATGCCCTGTTATGTATACGGTGAGGGAAGCACGAGAATTGGGGCGCACAAATTATGTTTGGTAAGGCTGTAAAATTCGATTGGATTCATCTAAAAAGGTATGTCTATTGTAAGACCAGAATATCGCTACATATATTCTCTGCGAGATTAACAACGCTTCCCAGCGAGCATCACCGCAAGATCTTCAACTACACTTCACGAGTGTCACAAAAGCCTTCAAAGGAATGACGTAATACTTGACGACTGAAGAAAAATTGAGGAAAGCATGTTTGTTCTGCGATGGCTACAAAGCTTGCGAGATTTAACATTGTAACTATCGCGGTAATATCGCAGAACCAATCCGAAATAAGAGGAAAACTTAGCTGTCATTCACTATGTAACTACCCTATAAATATAGACCCAATTTGTATAGAAAAAGATGATGTATTTTTGAGAGTTAAGAAAATCTTGAGGAGAGAGAAACTTCAAGAGAATAGTTGTAATCTTGAATTCTCTCATTTCTGTAAACATTTCTGAAACCAAAATAATAAAGTGTCGTTTTTCATCTTCAATTACGAGTTGATTATAGCAAGATCTTAACAAGGATGTAGTGTGGGAAATCCTGCAACTACATTTTAGCGCCCGAAATAGGGAGAATCAAGTTAAGAAATCTCTAATTACAATTTGAAGATTTGAAGAAATCATTAGAGTTGAAGAAATGGCTAGAAGAAGAAGAAATACATCAGAACCACCAACAACTGTGAGGAGGAGTAAAAGACTTGCAGGAGAAGAAACAAATGAATTAGGAGATTCTTCAAGGATAAGAACAAGAAGAAATAGAAAAAGGATTGAAGGAGAATATCAAATCCCACAACCTAATCAACAAACACCGACCCAAAATAGAAATGTGGATTATGATAGAGTGAGTGTGCATACTTGGAGATCGGACTTAATGGAAGATGTAGAAGATCAACAATTAAGAGACGGAAGAAGAGAAGAAAGAAATCAAGGAATGGTTGAAGGATTAATTCACGGAGGAGATGAAAATGAAACAACAAACGATCCAAGACAAAGAATACAAGAGGAAAGAAGATTAGAGGCGGAAGAGCGTGCAAATTTAACAAGACAAAATCACGAGTTGAGAATGGATAATTTGAGATTACAAAATAGAAGATCAAGAAGTTCTGTTAGATCGAATACAATATCAGTAAGGGAAGAATTAAGGCCAAATTCCCCAGTAAGAAATGCTAGAGGAAATATCCAAGAAGAAGTGCAAAATCTAAATGAAGAGCAACGTCATATAGAAGAAGAGGTAGTAGAAGATCGCCATGATCCGCGTAACAAAAATTTGGATAATAGACTTAACAACAGAAATCAAGAGAGAAGAAACAACCAAAATGATGAAGATAATCCATAAGAAGGTAGGAGGATATTACATGGGCGAGAGATCCAGAGAAATCGAAGAATAATTAAATAAGAAATTGAGAGATATTATGTTGAACAAGCGTGACTTGCGCGCGAGAGAGAAAGATTGAGGGCAGAAGTAGAAGAACAAGAATTTCAAGAGGCATTACGACAAAATAACCATGAAAATTGAGAAAGGAGACGGACGCAAAATCTCCATAATAATAATATTCAGGAAGAGTATGATAGAATACAAAGTAGAATAGAAAGACAGAGAAGAGAAATGAAGAAATTCGCAGAGAAGAAAATAAACAGTATAATCAGTTGTGATGGCAAGAAGAAACTGAAGCAGAAGATCGCAGAAGAAGAAATATGGATGTAGATGAAGATATACAAAATCTCGCAAGACAAGAAGTACATAAACGTAGAAGAAGGGAAGCAGCATTGAAAAGACCAATGGAACCAAATTCAGCTGCGAATGAGCAAATTTTAAGAGAGTTAGCAGAGATGAGGGGAATAATAAACAACAGAAAAGAAAGAGGTAGAAGGCAACTTGATAAAGCTATTGAAGAAGCTGCGAGAACTCCATTTACTCAAGAAGTACAGTTAAGAGGAATACCTCCTAAGTGCAACTTACCAGCATTAACCAGCATTTTTGATGGAACTACTTGTGATGTACAACATGTTAAGGCATATGTTAGGTGTATGCTGCAATGGGAGAATCATGATGCTGTATTGTGTAAATATTTTGCATCTAACTTAACTGGCGAGGCGCTAAAATGGTTTGAGGGATTTCCAAAAAAAAATATAACTTCTTTTGATCATTTACAAGCTACATTTATGGGAGCATATATAAGCAACGATTCATCACGACCAGGTATTGAAGATGTGTTTGGGTTAAAACAGAGGATTGGAGAGAGTATGAAACATTTAACCATAAGATGGAAGACAATGTGCAGTGAGATGGCAGGGAGAGTTGACGAGAGATATCTTATCTTGTCTTTTATTAATGCAATGTTCGCGACCAATCTACTGTACATACAAATTTTCAGAGTCAAGAATATAATCACTATGACTGAAATGCGAGAACTACAAGAAGAATACATTGCTTTGGAGGAAAAACAAAATGAAATGGAATCATATCCCATCGCGAACACCAATTCAGTAGCAGCAAATGGGAGTTTACTTCCTAAAATGATTAACAATGTGGCGAGCAGCTCGCAAGCACAACAAGAGAAAGTGGAGACCGATAACCAGCAGAAGTTGGTAGCTATGGGCAGTCGAGATCAAGAAGAATATGAAAGAGAGAAGAATTATTACAACCGCGGAGGGAATAATAAGATTCAAAGGCTTGATCAGCCGCAAGAAACTTATGGTGGATAGAGGCAAAACAATTTCAGAAGCCAAGGAAATCAGAGGATAATATGGGAAGAAATTAAGATGCCTCCTCTAAATGCTAGTATAGAAAAAATTTGGGAAGCTATCATTTTGATGGAAAATATACCCTCTCCGTGGAATATGGGAAAAGAACCACATCCTAATAATCATAGTCAAGAATTTTGTCCTTACCATCACTTTTATGGTCACACAGTAAATGATTGCAGAAATGTAAAGAGAATAATTTTAAGAATGATTGACCAAGGAAAGCTAAACCACTTTTTAATAGGACAACCACAATCTCAGCGATTGCCTCCAGCACTATAAATTCGCAGGGTAAATACTGTAAAAGGAGCAGAATCATTCGTAATAGAAGTTGGGGCTAAGACAAAGAATTTTTTTTGTAATTCCATAGTACATTCACAGAACAATAGAGGATTTCCATGATAATGTTCTAAGCAGAGTCTTCGCGAGAGACACAGATGGAAGAGAGATAATGAATATCGCGACAGCCTCTCCATTAGAAGAATGGAGAAACAAATTATATCTTTCAGTGCACAAGAAGTACTAGAACCTGGCGAGCAGCATGATAATCCATTGGTAGTAAGATTAGAGATAAATCCAAAGCAAGTAGAAGAAGATGGAGGAAATGATGATGAAAATGAAGATTCTTGGGCTATCAATAGAGTTCTGATAGACACAGGCATCTCAGTGGACATACTATTTTATCATACCTATAAGACCATGGGTGGAAGAGATGAAGATCTAATTCTATCAACATATAAAATCTATGGTTTTAATGGTACTGCCAATAAACCAAAAGGGGAAATTGAAATGTGGATTCCATTGAAAGGGATAACTTCCAAGATCTTGTTCTGTGTTGTTGACATTGAATCACCTTACAATACCTTGATTGGTCGACCTTGGCTACATGGGATATTAGGTGTAGCGTCTACTTTCCACCAGTGTGTTAAATTTCCTCATCCTCATGGTGTTGGAGTAATTAAGGGATATTGGGGAGAAAGCAAGAAATGTTATGAGATTGATATAAAATCTTGCGAAGAAAGAGCTGAGAAGAAGAGCAATTGGAAGTACAACATCAAGCAATGACAAAGAGATGAAAGATTGATGATTGATTCAATAGAGAATCGAGAGGAAGAAAATGGCGAGCTGATCGCAGATAAAAAAGAAAGAGCAAAACGTAACAGAAAAGCAGAACCAAAAGATAGTAAGTAGAAAGGTAAAATGATAAAATTTAAAGAAGCTTATGCAGAATTTGTTTGAATAAAATGCAATTGAAGAGAGTACTCTGTTTGAAAAAATTGCAAAATTTTAATGAAATTTTATCAGAGTTACAATGCTCGTGAGAAACGCGAATAAAATTTCGCAGAGATTAATAGAATGGGACAAACCTTTATGGCGTGCACCTTAGTTCGCGAATACAATTTCGCAAGAGGCAAATGTAAGACCTAATAGTGCGTCATATAAGGGGGTATCTCTTGACATGACTCGACGATAAGGTTATCCGTTCTTTGGAACCTGAGTTATGCAGATGTTGGGGTTAAAGAAAACCTATCCGGGAGAGGGATCTTGGGTTTCCAATTATATAAGGTTATACCACGATTGGATGACTAAGAACCTCTTCTAAGAAGTGCAAAGTATGACCAAGGCGCGAGGTACACGGTTGATCCAAGGGTGCCGGGCGTCTGAAACTACCCTGGACATTCTTGGTAAGTCTTGGCTATGATGCACTTGGCCTTGAAGAAAACCCCACTTAGGGTACAGTCTTGTAACTATAAGCCATATAGGCATAAAGGACAAGAGGCTACGAAAATAGCTGGTTGTTGGAAAATCTGGATGGGAGGAGCTAGTCTTGTATGGCCGATGTGCCCTCCTTGAAGGGGCAACCAGGGGGAAGATAAGGGCGGCACACTCCATTAGGGAGTTGATAAGTGTCTAAAGACGGCAATGTCATGGGGCTTTATGATCGCAAGAACATTTAGGCCTATCATATTGTCGCGTGACGAAAGTTATACAAAGGCAAATAGCCAAAAGAGAAAAGGTTAAGATGAGATCAATGGGTTTTTACATTTAACAAGTATAAAGACGTCCTGCGATTTCATCGCAAGACGGCAATGTCATAAGGATTAATTCTTGTAAGAGAGTTTATACTTATCATATTGTCGCAGAGATGTTGAAAAAGTATTGATAAGACAAGATCAATGGGTCAATACATGCAAATGTAAAGACGTCCTGCGATTTTGTCGCAAAAAGAAAAGATGTGGCAAAATAAGACCTTTAATTAGGAAGGAATAATAAGACCATAAGACTATTGCGATAATGATCGCTGAATTTATGAGATTTGCAATTCTACGCAAAAATCATAAAATTATGCAATTATTTCTAGCGATAACATCACCGATAATCAGGCAAACTTAATTTGATTCACAACTAATATCTAATCTCTACTCAATTTTTTCATATTGCAGATGAATAATAGAGGCAAGTAATGCATAAAATGATGAAATTATTATTCATCCATCATATGATAAAATTGCATAGATAATACATTTATACAAATGATTAAAGGTTATAATTCTGATTGATTGATTATGTTGCAAAAAAATAATTGTTTTCTAATTTATACAGATAAAAGCAAAAGAAGTTTACACATCAAGTCGGAGAAACTCGCAGCGATGTTACAAGAAGCAAAAAGTAAATGTGCAAAATTTACAAAGAAGAAAAAGAGAAGGAACAAAGACTAAGTATATCCATCAACACCTTCATTAGAACTCTTTTCTTTTTCAAATTTCTCTTCATTGCCAGATTTCTCTTCTTCATCATTATCATTATCATCTCTATCTGCGTCGGATTTCTCCTCCTCGCCAGATAATTCTTCATCATATTCGCTAGACTCCTCAGCTTCGCTATCAGAGATAACTAAATTTTGGGAATCAGCTGGAATTTCCTTTGCAAGATCGGGGTATGTAGAATGAGGGATATCATGATCATTACAGACTAGTTTAACAGCATCATTACGAACACGGAGAAGGGCATTGATAAAATTTGAAGATGAGATTTTCAATTTTTCCTTCAATCTAGAATACTTTTCATTGCGAGAAGATAGACTTCCGGCGAGTTGGTTTTTCTCTTCTTCTAACTCATCAAATCTTTTACGATAGTTCTTTTCGGATGTCATGAGCAAATGATGAAAAAGTTAACACATATAAGGATAATTCAATTAGGAAATAATTGGGGAAATCATAAGAGTGATAACCTTCTCTTTCGAAATCATGTCTTTAATTAAAGCCGCTTGATCAGCATGAAGACTAACATCTACACCTAAATTAGTTCGGCGTTATCAAGAATCTTCGCAGCCCAAGCAAACTCATCATCACTATTAATAAGGAGACGAGATCGAACTTGGGTTTCCCTCGCAAGAAGATCTTCATTTTCGCGAATAAGCTTATCTCTTTCCATTTGAACGTTAAGAAGAGTTTTATGGAAGTTTGCTAGGGTCTTGGAGCCATTTTTAACGGCAAGATCTTTCTCGTTAATAAGATCACTATTCTTTTTTCATAATCTATCTATTTATTTCTTTGAATCAAGATAAAAGCGCTTATACTTGTTGGTCAAACCTAAATTGAATTTGTGTTCAATTTTTAAGAGATTAAATTTGGATTTAAGTTCATCTATGGAGAGGGATTCAATCTTATCATCTGAGAAATTACTTAAAGAATTATTAAGGTTAGCAAGAAGGGTATCATCATCTACTGAGAGGTCGGAAAAGATTGGAAGAGTGTAGCCTCGTCAGTAAGACCATAAATATCTGTAAAAATGGTTGCTTGAATAAGCTGCGATAGGGTGAGAAGAATTAAAAGAGAAAAGAAATAAATCATACCATAGATTTATTGATTGGCTTTATCAAGATCAGAGATTTTTTTCTTGTCAACTGAATCTTGATCTCCAAATGCTTATTTTTTCTGCGAAGTTCAATAACTTCGACTTCTAGTTTCTCTTTATCTTGACGAAAATTAGCGGCTTTCTTTTCATAAATAATACGTCTATTATCCAAATCGAAGCAAATGACAAAAGCGGCTCTTCCAACTGCGATAGAACTATATAAATCAATATTTGACAAAGATATCGGTAGATACACAAAAAGGATGAACAATTAAAAACTTACCAGTGCTGCCAAGTGAATTCAAAAGACTTGGAGTTAGTGATCTTGAAACCTTGAAGGAGTATCGGTATCGTTGTCACTAGTATGGGAGCATCGCAGACATTGGCGAGATATTGGGATATTTCATTAATGACTTCATCCCCATACTCATTTGGGATACCAAACATATTCTTGCCAAAAAATTTGGATAGATGAGCCATCGAAGAATCAGAATCAGAAGAATTCTTTATAGAAGGGAAGCTGTTATTATTAAAATCCTCGTCATTATTATCCTTGTCAAAATCAATACTTAGATTTTCTAGAGTGGGTTGAGGAGTTGAAGAAGAAGAAGGTCGTATTTTCCTTTTCTTCAAAGGAGGATCGCCAAATTCTTCACCACAAGGGGCAGAAGACTTTCCCTTGGGAGGAACAACTGATTTATCCTGATCGCCAGATTCTTCACCACGAGGGGCAGAAGACTTTCCTTTGGGAGGAATGGTAGATTTATCCTTTGAGGGTTTCTCCTTAGTTCTCACGGGTTTTATTTGCTCTAGTTCTTCAATTTCCTGCGAGCACAGATGAAGATAAGAAATAGGGGCAACAATATATTGTTAAAATTTATGAAGAGATATTTCTTACTTCATCCGTGAAATATTTAAGAGCTAAGAAAGTGATGGGTTTCCTCAAAGCCTGGTAGCTGAGCTTCATTCTGTTAATATGGAAAAGAGTGAAGTAATTAGCAAAAATATGAAAATATGGGGAAAATAGTGATTGATTATACCAAAAATCGAAGAAAATATACCTCTTTAGTTCTTTCAGGCCAATTGAAGACCCAAGGTTGGTATTCTGAAAGATTCGCGGGTAATTCGCGAGAACCGGAAATATAAGGACCCTCAAGACATAATGGAAAAATGAACCACTTGTCATCGCTAGAATGGGGAGGGCCTTGGTTGGTAGATGTATGCCAATAAATATCCAGCATAAGAGCTTTATCGTCGCCGACCTTTTCTTTTTCAAACGAACACCCTGACAAGTGCTATCCTCTTCATAGGGACTATTTTATAATTTACAAAGAAGTTGTCCACAGTATAATCTACAGAGACGATGGGGACATCTTTAAATTGAGGATTCTTTGCATCTTCAAGGTAGCGAGATCCTTTGCCAGCTCCGCGAGAGGCATATTCAAGCAGCAATCTGATACAATCTCCACCTAATTGATATATTGCTCGCGAGAACCTCTCATCAGACATTATTTGATAGAATAATGGGAGTTCTGGGTCATAAAGAGGAGTGATAAGACCAGCCTCAAGTTGACCTAGCGATACGATAACTTTTTCGCGAGAGCATTAATGATAAGTGAATAATTTGAGAGAAAATTCGGATCTAGAATTCTGATTTGGAATTGTAGACAGAGTAAAACCTTTGATCTTGAGTTTTTCTTGCATCTCACCAAAAGCAATCAAATTTTTAGCACCAGCGATAACCATCTTTCAAGTATGGGAATGAAGAAAAAGGTTGAAAAATAAGAAAGGAATCACAACGATAACAAACGCGCAATTTACGGAAGAACGGTAAACTTGCAGAGAAGTTACGCAGAGAAAGAAGAAGAAAGTAAAAAGAGGAAAAGAAAATAATGAAAGGAGTATTTATAGGAGAAGAGGTTTTGAACGCAATAAATGCAAAGAAAAGAAATGAACGGTCAGATCACAGCAGTTATAGAGGACGTGTCGTAAATTCATTAGAAAAGAGAATATGTGAAAACAGCTGGCGAAGGGTACAGAAACATGTCAAAACAGAGATTAATGAAGAGATAAGTAGTTGCGGCATTTTAAAAATTCTCATGATCTTCTCTTCTTCGCAGAAAAGACATGAGAAGAGGAAAGATGTAGGACCAGAATATCGCTACATCTATTCTCTACGAGATTAACAACGCTTCCTAGCGAGCATCACCGCAAGATCTTCAACTACACTTCACGAGTGTCACAAAAGCCTTCAAAGGAATGACGTAATACCTGATGACTGAAGAAAAATTGAGACGATGGCTACAAAGCTTGCGAGATTTAACATTGTAACTATGGCGGTAATATCGCAGAACCAATCCGAAATAAGAGGAAAACTTAGCTGTCATTCACTATGTAACTACCCTATAAATATAGACCATGTGTGTACATAAAAGGATGATGTATTTTTGAGAGTTAAGAAAATCTTGAGGAGAGAGAAACTTCAAGAGAATAGTTGTAATCTTGAATTCTCTCATTTCTGTAAACATTTCTGAAACCAAAGTAATAAAGTGTCATTTTTCATCTTCAATTACGAGTTGATTATAGCAAGATCTTAACAAGGGTGTAGTGTGGGAAATCCTGCAACAATATCTATAAACTTGAGAAAGATTTGTGCTTTTACTTATTTGCTTAGAGTACTTATAATGATCCATGTACCTTTCTTATCGTTCATTTCTACCAAACTTGATCTGTGTTTAAGGTTCTTAAATGTTTAGGTTTGAAAATAGTAGTTCGGGATGTTTGGACTTCATGGTACACATACCAGGTATTCATACCATCATTTAAAATCAAAATCCAGGGATTTTAGTACGCATACCCGTTTGCATATTGCTACTGGTCACGAAAATTCGTTTGCAAAGACGTCGATATTCGATAAACTTGTGTTGGCCATAACTTCTTCGTCCGAACTCGGAATGACCTCATTCTTTTTGTATTCTCTTCCTATTTGATTCTCTTCAAAATGGAGATGATAATTCTTGAATTTGGATGAGTTGAGGTTTGTATTTTTTCCCGTATCTTGTTTTTGAGTGTTTTGTTCCATTTCGTCGCACTTGTTCTACTTCTCTTGGACTTGGGCTCTTGGATTCTTTGAGTAATTCTCTTCTAAGCTCATTTTTATCTTTTATAAGAATGATATTTGTGAATCTCAAAGAAGGAAGTTCAAGAATAGGAGGTAGTACGCATTGCTATGGGATTCTTGAATGTTCACAATCATCTTATGTGAACTATGATGCATGGTTTTTAATGACTTTGTATGTTCTTCTTTGTTAAGAAAATATTTTTATACGCATTTGGTATTTATTATTGGTGTAAATCCATGCGAAAAGGATTGATTTTGCCGGGAAAAGATTGTTTTTTCAGTATTAATCTTTATTGGTTTTATATATTGAAACTTGTTATGGAATGTGTGTGTTTACGTCTGTGAACTATGATTGTCCTATATATGATCAAAAGTTAAATCTATCATATGTCTTTATGCAAATATTGATGAAAGATAGAATGAACTTTTGATGCTCAAATATTAAGTCTATTATATGTCATTATGCAAATATTGATGAAAATATAACGACTCTTTGAATATTCCGCAATATAGATCTTTCCCTGATCCACATATTGTGTATGTACTGTGTTGCTCCATAAGTTATCTTATGTTGAGCATGGACAATTGAATTGATCATTTTCCTTGTGTTTAATTCTATTGAGATCTTTGGATACATATTCATGTTTCATGTGATTTGTTAATGTCCAAAGAAATCCTTCTTTTCTTGTAAAAGTAAGGTCGCTCTTGTTGTTCTTTCGGGAATGAAATTTTATGGGGGAGAGTTCGTAATTGAACTTGTGCTTAATCGCCCAATCTTTGTGGGGAGTGTGGCTGTGGAATATTGTAGGGGTTATCTTATATCTTTATAAACTCCTTGATGAATGTATTTAGTTTCGGCTATTTGATGACATCTAAACAAGTTGATATGTTGTTCTCTTTTGGTCATGAAGTATCTCTATGGAAATTTCATTAGGATCCCACTAGTTTTCGTACCTTTGCCAATTTTTATTGACAAAAAGGGAGAGAATTAATGTGTAGTTCACACTAAAAATACATATGGTTTACGGATCATTATGTAAGAGGGAGTGGTTTTCATGTGAGATAAAGTATTGACTAAAGGGGTGTGATACATATCACCACAATATTGTTGTCAAAGTTGTGATACAATTGAACTTTGATGTTGTATAATGATACTATGACATTGTATAACAATGATTGAGAGCAACTATTTTCTCATTGTTATTGTTACGGATCTTCAACAACAGTGATGCGGAATTGAACACATTTAGAATCATTGGAATACTTGGAAGTGACGAAGATTTCGAGTAACGTTGAAGAACCAAGGATATCAAGCATTTGGATGAGAAGCTATAAAGTTTATTTATTTTGTAATCTATATGTATTGATAGTTTTGTCACTAAAATTGACAAAGAGGGATATTGTTAGAGCATTACTCGGTCGAACTCGCAAGCGTTGCTATCTCAAGCTTGTTTGTCAATGTTAGTGATCAAAACAATAAGTCTTGATTTCTAGTCTATTTATAGTGATGTCTCGGACTAGGATAGATTATGTAGTTGAGCATTAGACTTCACGACATTCATAAATTCAAGATGAAGAACTACTAAGGAGAGCTTGTGGAACTTCATCAACAAAAGTTATGTGGGGTATGAAACTCATCTATCACTTGGAAAGTTTATTCCTACTTTATCTCCTATATTGAGACAAAGGTCGTTTATAGTTTTCGATTATACACATTTGAGATTTTGAGTTGAGATTAACTCGCTTACATATTCCGAGAAATATGTGTTGGTAAGCTTTCGCTTCAACCAAGTTCATCTTATATTCTTGACGAAAGTCAAAAGATGATCATGTAAAAATCGTCGAGTACATCTTACATGATTTGTGTGATACAATCATTTGATGTAGGCTTGAAATGTTTCGTTATGATTATTACAATATCTTGAAAATTACTTTGATGCTAATAGTGTGTGAAAATGGCTATTGTCATCCTCTAAGAAAGTTTCAATGATTGAAATAGAGTTTAGAATACTTAACCATCATTGGATAAACATAGTGTGCATTCTTTCATGTATGTGATCCATGACCGGAACTAAAGTATGCATACCCGTATGCGTACTTGTAGTTGTGAAATTCCGTGTACCAAGTACACATACCGGTACACATACATGCGTAAGGTATAGGTCCGGGAATTTATGATGGTTTTGGAAGTGTACATAGGCATGCGTACCCATTCGCATGCTTGCGAACCCAAACTCAGACCGGCTACTTAAGTATGTGTACCCGTTTGCATACTTGAGTGGTTAAAGTTCTAGAATTGGTTTGTTCATGAACTAATACATATATATATTAAGGAATGTATTCTTTGCAAACCGTGGCTATAATTTTCATGAATTGATTCGAGTGAATCAAACCAATTTTGCTTCTATTGTGTTCTTGTGTACATTTATGAGAATATGGCAATTGGACAACCCTTTAACTAGTTTCATTTGAGTCATTTGAACTAGTTATGGTTAAGATAAATATGGTTGATATGAGAGTGTTCATATAGCTAACCTCGGTTAACTACGGTTGAGCCAACATGGTGTACACATTTAATTACGGATACATAAATCTAAATAAGGGTACATTTCATTTGTGTATAACAAGCTAAGTTCGATCTGACGGTTAAAATATATTAGTCGGAATCTAGTCAGGATTTCATATAACGGTGAATATTGAATGCTTTGTTACCAAGGTAACTTAGATTGCAAACCCTGATTTGAAAAACTAAATAAAGAAGAAATCTAGCAACTAGGAAACCTAATCCCCACACCTCCTATGTGATACTAGTTGTATAAACTAGAGTCGATTCTCCTTTAAACTTAGGTTTTTCATGAAACCCTATAGGTTGACGACTTAAAGACTTCATTAAGATTGTGAAGCCATACCCGACTATTTTCTTTGTAGTTGCATGATCTGATCTTGTTATTTCTATCGTAGTTGAGTATTATCTTCTTTAAAATTGGCTCGATATTTATTCTCCGATAGGCAAGATTAAAAGTAGTCACGAACATCTTCGTCTCATCGTTTGTGATTCCACAATATCTTGTTTCACTACCATACGATTAAGATTATTGTGAGGTGATTGATAATACTAGGATGTTCTTCGGGAATATAAGTCCGGTGTATCAATTGGTTCCTGTTTACCTTGATTTATCAAAATACATAACAAAATTCGTAGGTATTTCTGCAGGAGACAGATTTATTTATTCCAATAGACTTTTCTATGTAAGACATATTTGCTTATCAAGTCTTCGACTTTGTGTCGTAGCAACTCTTAGTTGTGGGTGAAATTAGCTAAGGAAATCAAGTGCATATTATCCTGATGGGATCAGAGACGTAAGGAGCGTAATTGTACCTTGAATCAGTGTGAGATGGATTAGAGTTCAACTACAGTCCAGTACGAAGTTTATTGGTAGTATGCCAGTATCTGTATAGGCTTAACACATTGTGGTGTTCAAAGCTGGACTAGGTCTCGTTTTTTTTTTGCATTTCCGGTTTTTTCGTTAACAAAACTTCTGGTGTCTGTGTTATTTCGTTTCCGCATTATATTTTGTTATATAATTGAAATATTACAGGTTGTGTATTGAATCGATCAATTGGTAAGTCCAACTTTTGGTTGTTGATTGAAATTGATTGATCCTTGAACATTGGTATTTAATACCGTTCAAGTTATTCCTCTTATATTCAATCTGGCTGGAAAATTCCTATTTGTTGATTCCGGATTGAATTAAGAGATAGAGATGTAAAACTCTTTGATATACTTTTCTTTAGATTGAGTCTGACTGTCTAGTTTATTCTCTTGAAAGTATATTAGAGTTTGTCTATTCAGATTTCCAAAAGGAAATATTGGATGTCGTTGTTAGACCCACGCTTTATCATTTTCGATTATGCACATTTGAGATTTCGAGCTGAGTTTAACTCGCTTACATATTTCTCGAAATTTATGTTGGTAAGATTTCGCTTCAACCAAGTTCATCTTATATTCTTGACAAAAGTCAAAAGATGATCATGTGAAAATCTCCGAGTAATATCTTACATGGTTTGTGTGATACAATCATTTGGTGTAGACTTGGAATGTTTCGTTATGATTATTTCAATAACTTGAAAATTTCTTTGATGCTAATAGTCTGTGACAATGGCTAGTGTCATCCTCTAAGAATGTTTCAATGATTGAAACAGAATTTAGAACACTTAACCAACATTGGATTATAAACATGTTATGCACTCTTGCATATATGTGATCCATGTCCGGGAACCATAGTATGCGTACTTGTTGGTTTGAGAAGTCCGGGAACTTAAGTACGCATACCAGTACGCATACTGGCGTAAGGTTTATGTCCGTAAAATTCAGTTTTTTGGAGGTATGTGTACCCGTTCGTATACTTGAAAAAACCAAACTTGTTCAGGCTACTTCAAGTATGTGTACCCGTTTGCATACTTGAGTGGTTAAAGTTCTAAAATAGGTTGTGACATAAACAAATACATTTATGTAATAAGGAATGCATTTTTTGCAAACCGTAGCTATAATGTTCATGAATTGATTCGAGTGAATCAAACCAGTTTTGCTTCAATTGTGTTCTGGTATACTTCTATGAGAATATAACAATTGAACAACTCTTTAACTAGTTTTATTTGAGTCATTTGAACTAGTTATGGTTAAGATGAATAAGGTTGATATGAGATTGTTCATATAGATAACCTCAGTTAACTACTACTGAGCCAACCTAGTGTACACGTTTAGGTATGGTTACATAAACCTAAATGAGGATATATTTCTTTTGTGTATAACAAGTTAAGTTCGATCTAATGGTTAAAAGATATTAGCTTATATCTAATCAGGTTTTCATATAATGGTGAATATTGAATGCTTTGTTACCAAGGTAACTTAGATTGCAAACCATGATTTGAAAAACTATATATATGAGAACTCTAGCAACTGGGAAACCTAATCCCCACACCTCATGTGTGATACTAGTTGCGAGTAGAGTCGATTCTCCTTTAACCTTAGGTTTTTCACGAAACCTTGTAGGTTAACGACTTAAAGACTTCATTAGGATTGTGAATCCAGACCCGAATATTTTCGCTGTAGTTGCGTTTTCTGTTCTTGCTTTGTTCTATCATATTGGGTATTATCTTCTCTAAGATTTGCTCGAGATTTAATCTCCGATGGGCAAGATTAAAAGTAGTCAAAAATATCTTCGTCTCATCGTTTGTGATTCCATAATATCTTGTTTTGCTACCATACGATTAAGATTATTATAAGGTGATTGATAATACTATGCTGTTCTTCGGGAATATAAGTCTGGTTTATCAATTGGTTCCTGTGCACTTTGATTTATCAAAAGACATGACAAAACTCGTAGGTATTTATGTGAGGGACAGATTTATCTATTCCAACAGACTTTTTTATGTGAGATAGATTTATTTATCAAGTCTTCAACTTTGGGTCATAACAACTCTTGGTTTTGGGTGAGGTCAGCTAAGGGAATCAAGTGCGTAGTATCCAGATGGGATCAGATACGTAAGGAGCGCAACTGTACCTTGAATCAGTGTGAGATTGATTAGGGTTCAACTACATTTCAGTACAAAGTTCATTGGTAGTAGGCTAGTGTTTGTAACGGATTAATACAGTATGGTGTTCAAAGCTGGACTAGGTCCTGGGGTTTTTCTGCATTTGCGGCTTCCTCGTTAACAAAACTTCTGGTGTCTGTGTTATTTATTTTCTGCATTATATTTTGTTATATAATTGAAATATCACAGGTTGTGCATTAAGATCAATCAATTAGATAATCCAACCTCTGGTTGTTGATATAAATTGATTGACACTTGAACATTGGTCTTTGGTACCGTTCAAGTTATTTCTCTTATATTCAACTGGGCTCGTAAATTCCTATTTATTGATTGCGGATTGAATTAAGAAATTGAGATATTAAACTCTTTGATATACTTTTCTATAGATTGAATCTGATTGTCTAGTTGATTCTCTTAAAAGTATATTGGAGTTTGTCTATTCAGATTTCCGAACAAAATATTGGTTGTGGTTATTATACCCCCGCTTTTTTACTTCCGACCAGCGATGCATTTTTATGTTGATTTGTATTCTCTTTATTCTCACTTTTATGTTTCATTAACTCATTAATTTTTCTTTTTATTTTATATAGCCTGTTTACATGAAAGTTAAATTGATTTGCAGAACGATCAGAAATAGACGGAAAAAGAAAGAAAATAACAAAGTTAATCAATTAATAATGGAAATAAAGGAACAAAGTCTAGATAATGGGTTGTATTTAGCTATTTCATCGAGGGAATGTGAGAAACATAAATGTGGGTTGTATTTAACCAACACAAGGGTTGCATTTAGTCACTGCCATATATGACATTATACGTCATTTTTGTGAATAAAAACTAAACAATAACAATTTCGAAACTAATATTTTGGGAATAAGTTCCTCTTACGAAGCTCTACGTTCCCACCAAAAATGAGCGCATTCCCAAATACTAAAACTCACAATGTACCAATCATAATTTAAACGTTTAAAATCGATTTTTCAACGGCTCATTTTTAAAGCCATAGATAATGGTGTTATACATCTTGGGATACACTCATTTTCGGTATATATGTAGATCTTTGCAAGAGGAACATATTCCTAAAATTATAGCTTCAAAACCGATACCGTTTGGTTTGAGTTCACAAAAAAAAAACCCTAAAATTATAGCTTCAAGGCCTAACGTGTAAGATAGTGTGAGAATAAAAGTGTAAAGGGATCTTCCCTCTTAAAATAAACCTTATCAACGGGTTCTGGTTCTATCAGTGCAATGGTTGCCTCTAATGAGTATATCTTTTTTCTAAAGCATTTAAGAAGGATATTTCCTTATTTTCCAAATAGCAATTTACAAATATAAACCTCTTATGTTTTCAGTTTTCAAATATTTACCCGTCTTGATATTGGTATAGTCTCACTTTTTCTTTTGGAAAATGATTGAAATACAGTTAGGTGCTAGGTGACAGCTATTTTATCTTATTTACCCCTGAATCATATCTCTTTCGCGGGAAGGGTAAGCGATTCGACAGTTCTGAAAAGGGTGTAACGATCTTGAACTGGGCTCGACGAACCTGAAAGCGGTGTAACAGTCATGAATCGCTCGATAAACCTGAAAACTTCCAATTCCTAACCAACCAAAAACCCTAAAACACTTAAAAATAATGAATCCTTTTGAGAAGTGAACCTGAAAATGGTGAAACGATGTCGAACCGAGCTCGACGAGCCCGAAAAATGGTATGGAAGGTCAACATATGAACAAGTGAAGGTAAATAAGTAAATTGTTGAATGACTTAACCAAGATTGATGAAAAGATGAACATACCTATATTTGTAAACGAGTTTTCAACAGACTTATATTATGAAATAATCCTTTTCCAAACTAGAGTTTCTAGAAAAATAATTACCAGATATGCTTAATCCTATATAAACCTAAAAATAAAGAAAGGAAAGTTAGCATTGTGAGTTCCCTTAATCCTCCTTGACAAGCTTGCCAATAGCCTCATATGAGAATGGCAAACTGGAGTAATTTCTGCATCGGATTTTATTTTATTTTTTGTAGAAATGATAGAAAAAGACATTTGAAAATATTTCATTTTACATAATATATCTTGAGAAACTAAACTCTTGTGACCTCTAAGATTTATTGGGTAAGGCTTCTTTGATGAGTCAATATCCTGAAGTCTTTAACCAATTCACTGCAACTTTTGTGGGAGTAAAGACGGAATCCTAAGAGTTATCGCATTGCCGCAACAACTGACGTGCTTTCTTTAAAATTACTTGATTTTACTATGGAGCCGTGCTTAGTTTTCCTTAGGTGTGGTCTATTATCTTTTTGCAATTTCTTTCTAACAAAAAAATAAAAAGGATTTTTTTCCGAGTTTCCCATACAACTTCCTATAACATAGCTAAAGCTTATGGTTCTTTGGGGTTGGTAACTTTGATAGCTTATGCTCTAGTTCATTCATATTTCCCAGTAAAATTTCTCAACATATACTAGTCAATATCCAGCACTTAACAAAATAGATATCCAAAAAGCGTCAAAAAATATTTTTTGTTTGTTCCTCAGATGGTGATTTGCAAGTGACAAATTATTTTAGTCGTTAGTTGAGTTATATGTCGATTCCAAAAGTTTAAATTCCTTGAATGGAAAGAGCAGTTTGCAGACTACTAAGAGCTTTGTATCGAAAGATTTTACTACATTTTTTCTTTTTGATGGAAATGTTAATATTATTAAATTAAAAATATAGTACAACAGGTTTATCAATTTCTTATTGTAAACACACTACATAAAATAGAACAATTATGGATTTGTTGTCGAAGATGTTTTGAAATGTGTTGGAGGCTTTGAATTCTCACTCTTTTTTTCATGTAGTATGATGTTGTGTTGTGTTTCATGTTTATGAATTTTTACTTGTGCTTGTTGAATATTTGCTAGAATAGATATAGTCTTGTTGATTGTATTTTCTGTTTTCCAATGAGCCTTTGAGCTTTTATTGTTAATGAGATCCGCTAGTTGTTTGCAATAGTTTCCAATGAGCCTTTGGGATTTTATTGTTAATGAGATCCGCTAGTTGTTTTCAATCGTTGCTATTGTATACTTGAGAAAATATTATAATTGAGCCCACATGAATTGGCATCCCCAATCATGATTTAGAATATTACCATCAAGATCAGAAAGTTAGACAAACAAACATAATATGAACACGAGTGATTTCCTCAAAATTAATAGTATATATATAACATTCAACCGGCTTACCACGACCTACTATCCTAATAAAATTAAATTGCATAATATTCAAGGATCTTTCCTTGCCTTACTCAACTTAGCAAGAAACCATGGGGAATCATAGATACTCCTTGCGAGGAATCCACATAACGCATAATATGTACACACAGTTACATTCATTGCAAACATCGCTCATACATATTCAACATATACATCATACTCGCAAATAAAAGTAAAGCTTCATGATTACAAGAAGTTTACAGATTTTCCACCTGATTTGGTGACAAATCACGCTTACTTCAAGAATCCCCATCTACACGTTCCTATCGCTGGTCATCACCATCATTGTCTTCATAATCTGAAGTAATTTTATAACTTACATCAGATTTTTTTTTAATGTTCTCTTTGGTATTATACTATCTCATTCTTTATTAAATTTCATTGAGAGTTCTATGTCCAGGATAGTCATTGGAAAGGCAAGGAAAAGTATCCGGAAAAGTCACCGAAAAAATCGTCAGGTCATTGGCCAAACTAATGGCCAAAGTTAGTTGTCAAACTAATGACCAACGTCTGTCAGACTGGGTCAACTAACGGTCAATGTGTAAGTTGCTTGCGATCAACAAGCATTACACTTATGCATGCAAATCTGAAGATACCCAACTAGATCCAACGTCAATAAGCTAAAGGATTCTTGGTCTGCATGATATAAAGGAATGTGTAACCCATTCATAAATATGTCTCCTTAAAAGAAGTGTCTATAAACATGATCCAGTTAGTATCCATGTAGACCACGAGGGTGAAATCGTTCTTGATACTTTTGTCTTGGTGGGATAAGCTTTTTGATAGTTTGCACTGGTGGGAGAATCTTGCATATGGTTCCTAATTTGATCTATCAATAAGTTAGGATCAAGAACTATTTTTTCAAATATTACTGAACATATGTATTTCCAAATAAACTACAAAATGGTAGAAATATTGCTAGAGAGGGGGAAATAAGTTGGAGAAGATATCCAATTAGCAATCCAATCATTAATGGAACATGAGGAAGAGATAGTTGACACAAAGGCTAGAAAAAGGGAGAACCATATTGCTATAGTGAAGGGGCATTCTAAAAATATATGATTTTTGTCTCTAGGCTTTGGAATTACATAATGACTTTCCAACAAAATAACGGATACATCAGTCGCCAATCGGCTAGAAGTTGGAAGAGCCTTGTGAACTACTCCATCAGTTTCAAACAAATACGCTAGTTTCCTTAAATGGAAAATCAAATATTATAACTCTATTAATTTGGCCACGGTGGGGACCATTTCTCTTTCTTTTAACAAATTTTGGGGTTATTTCTCTCTCCTGATTTTCTCTTTAAAATATAAGGGGGCCATTTTTTCTTAAGGATAAATTAGGGAAACATTAAAAAAAAAAAGGAGTTCAAATGATTGATTTTCTTATTTTTTTTATGCAAAACCAAACAAGCATATCTTTTTGAAACGAGTGGAGTAATTTCCATAAAATTAGTTTAATAACCGAAATGCACCTGATTTTTTTCCAAGGGAATTCTATATTTTTTATTAGGGAATTGAGCTGCTCGGAAGTTACAAACATTTTTGATGGAGAAAGTTTTAGATGAATGATGTTTCCATCTAATTGTATCCGATCTATTGATTTGTGTGGAAATGGCTAATATTTTTGCCTTTATTTCTGGAAAAAATAGATTATCTAGCTTGAAATTTTCTCATTTTCCTTCTGGCGCAATTAAATCACTGAACATAAGGCTTATTCTTATGCACATGTCAAACATCACATTTTTCCATATATGCACCCACTATGGGTATGCCAAAGTGTCAAACGTATATGCATATATGTCAATTATAACATATAGGCATACATGACAAACTTTCCAGCGAGCGATAGAGTGTCCATCATTAGATGGTCATACAATCGCTTGCTGGTCTAATATCAGTTCCTCATCCAACGGCTACCATTTTTTTCCTCTATAAATACCTAATTTCAAGTCACACCAGGATTTCTAAATTTCTCAATCTCCAATTCTTTTCATCACTCTTCCAATTCCTTAGAGAGCATGGATGATAATATGAACATGGATGAGTTCGTAGCAAATGGACATGCTGCCAAAAATCAAAGAGTTGTTAATCGAGCCAATATGCAAAGTGAAATTAGGAGAAGTCAATTTAGGAGGCGAAAACCAAAATCTACTACTGCGGAAGATGAATGTATTTGCAGGAATTATATTTCTTTTACTGAGACTTTATTCGGAGATGCATTACATCCCCAAACATGTTGGCAAAGGATTTTGGGGAAATTTCAAGAACAAACAATGAACCTCAACAATCGTGATGTTTCAGAGTTGAGTCAAAGCTTCACTACAATCAATCATGAAGTTACTAGGTATGTTGTTTTACTTCATTTTAGAGCATAGCTCGGTTGAACCCACCAAGCGTTGGTATGTCAAGTTTGGTTGTCATATTTTAGTGAACCAAAACTCATTTAAAGAGTCTCTTGATTATTTACTAGAGTCAACTTCATATGAGTTAGCTAGAAAGTTATTAGGATATGAGACATACAAGTATTACTCGAAGACTTGAAGAATGTGAAAAAGTAAAGAACTACAACGACGACATCATCCTTCCTCTTGAGGTTAGTAATATTTGACTTGAACTATTTTATTCTAACATATCTTTCAAGTCGTGCTATATTGAAAACATAACTGTGAAGATGTGAATGATTATACTCTAGTTAGACATAATATTAAGGAAATATAATACGAAGTATAACACCTATCTTTGGAACTTTGTATATACGACATCGACATAATTGTATGAATGCTATTGTGATTATGTATGGGTATGGGTGAATATTTCGTCCTAGGAAACAATGTTTTAAATTCGTTTAAAGGAAGTACAATTCATAAACTTGTTTTGTGAATCGAAAGGGAAATCGCTAGGCTTATTGGTATTGTTATTCATTGTAAATCTTTGGATTACCAATATGTGTGTTTAGTATAACCGCTCATAACGTGTTTATGTATCTTGGTAAAAGTATTCATGATGCCTGACTTATGTATCAGTATGACTTTTATTAGTGAAACCAATCTTAAGTAATCACCTGAGATGGTATGATCAATATTTGTAATTGGTGTGACCATTCCTAGTCATTGGGTAACCGATCCTAGAACTTGGTTAGGACTAATCACAAGATGTGTAATCGATCCTTGTAGTAGGTTAACAAATTTTAGTTATTGGTGTAACTGATCTTATAACTTGTTCAACCGATCACAAGTAAGTACAATAAATAAGTGGTAACCGATCCTGGTACTTAGTTAGCCATTTTATGGAAACTAGTGTGACCGATCCTAGTATCCACTTGGAGGTAAAACTAAACTTATGTTTGGTAGAACAGTTAAACCCATGAATGGTGATTGAATATTTTTGATCAATCACATAGTTCTTGGAAATAAGATGAGCATCAATATAATTCTTTGTGATTCAAAGTATTGATTGCATAATGTAAGCAATTACTTTGGTAGTTATGAATAGATAGATCTAAGAACCTGACAAAGGAGTTTATTGGGATAAACAGAAGATCCTTTTGTCAAACTCATATCACGTTGTTTGAAAAGAGTTGTTACCGAACAGATTTGTTGTTCCTTTACTGTTTGGAATACGAACCAAAGGAATTGTTCCAAGTGCGTGACTTATTACAAGTTGGAGGTGCAGGGATACCGAGGGAACTAGGTGAACTATAGGTTTAGTTGCTTGGTCTCAACTATAGGAAGTTTATTTAGATTTTGTATAACGGCTTAATTCTGAGAGTATTTAATTCCGTACAAGGTCCCCGGGTTTTTCTGCATTTGTGGTTTCCTCGTTAACAAAATCTTGTTGTGTATTTTACTTTTCTATTTCCGTAATTATAATTATTTTATTATAATTAGAATTAAAATACACAAACGTTAATCCTTGGTTACTTGATAACAATCATATAGTGTTTGTTTAAGTCCGAACCTATTATCAAGTAATCATACTTCTTTGTTGTACTGTCTCAATCTTGTATCCATAGTCAATCATGCAAGTTATCTTGTTGTCATATTGTCTCGATCTCGTATCCATAGACGATCACACGAAGTGTGAACCGGTTAGTTGTATTGTCTAGACTCAGTCCATAGACAATCACTTTCGGAAAAAGGACTTATAGGTGGAAAAGTTTTAGATTGAGTTATATTTGGGTACCCTCGTCTTTTCAATTGATGTCAGAGCAGGAAAACACGAAAAGATCTAACAATCTGTGTTTGGTGTGATCCATCCTATATGAAATGAACTCGAGTTCTCATGAATCGACTTCAATTAACGTACCACCAAGATTTGACGGAACAAACTATGTATGGTGGAAATCTGCTATGAGATCTTTTCTTCAATCACGAGACTTTAATACATGGCTATTAGTCGTCGATGGTTATAATCACCCTAAGGTAGAAAATTCGAAAACTGAGTTTAAACGCTTAGTGGATTTTTCAAACAAAGAAAAGGCTTTTGCTAAGCAGAATTCAGATGGTTTGAATGCTATTATACATGCTGTAAGTCATGATCTACAACATCATGAAGCTTGGGATAATCTTCAGATCATATTTGAAGGGAATACATCAGAGAAAGAAGCTAGACTTCAAACTCTTACGTCTGAGTGGAAAAACCTTCGAATGGATGACAACGACACTTTTAAAGAGTTTCATATTAAACTCTTTGAGATAATTATTATTTATTTCTCTCTTGGAAAGACTATTTCTGAAAAACATATAGTGTGCAAAATTCTTAGATCATTTCCATCTAGAGACAACTCTAAGAAGCATGCAATCATCGAAGCTAATGATCTTTCCTTCTTATTAAGAAGTTCTCTTGTTGAAAAACTAAAGATATTTGATCAGGATTATTCGTCTAAACAAAAAGATAATCTGACCTATAAAGCTGGTAGAAAGGTTATGACTCAATGTTCGTAAAACTACCAAGATCATGAAGATCTAAATGCTGAAGATAGAGCTGAGCTAAATCATCATTTGTCTCTTGTTACTCAACGATTCATAAAATTATTGAGACATTGAAAAAGAGAATCTCTTGTGTCAAAAAGGAATCACATTTCTACACGTAAGCATGAAGACACTTGGGATGATAATGATGATGTTCCTCAATGCTACAAATGTAGAGGATTTGGTCATATCCCTCTGGATTTCCCAACTATGGATAACCAATGGGAGAGAAATGCATATACTGCAACCCTTGACTATTCTCCTGACGAGGATGATCAAGACTATATGGTGGATATTATTGCAACCATTGCAGAAGTCTTTAACTCTGAAATTCTTTCAACTCTAGATACTCAAGAAGAGTTTACCCCTACGATTTTCAAAGAAATGTTTCCATGTAAAGATAAAAGGACTCAGCTTCTTGAATCTGACATCAATGGAATAAAATCATCGCTTGATCAACTAAAAAGGAGTTTTCTGAATGATAAAGTCTGTCAATGTTACGAAAAGGTACAAATATCTAAACTCGTTCTTGACATTAAATGTTGTCAAGATGAGATAAGGAAGTTAAAAAGCAGAAAATCAGAACTGAGAGATAAACTCAACTTCTTTGGAAAACCATCACCTGATATGATTTCATCAAAAGGCAAGGAGGCAAGGTTGAATAAATTTGTGGAATATAAATCCAGAAATCGGAATACTTCTGGTGTTTGTTTCCAATGCAAACAACGAGGGCATTATCAAAGACAATGTCTTGATACTAAACAGAGAGGGAGACTCTATAAAAATTCAAGATCTAAGTCTAGATCAAAAATATCTTCTAAAAAGGAGAATAAGATTTTCAAGATCTTATATCAAGATTAAGGGTTAAACCTAAAATTTCAAACACAATAGCTTCTCAAATCCATAAGGATGTTGAAACCTTCAAAGGAAGAAGATTCAACAACCAAAAAATGACAACCTAATTTGTTATCATGAATCCTTACTGGTTACCCTCAAAAAGTATACAGTAAGGATATGAATGTAAATATTTGGGTAAAAATATTTCTAAAATAATTTTTTTGGTTAAGAATTTAATTGAAATAATATTCTCAAAGATTTTGAGAGAAAGTTCTTGAACTTATAAGAGGAGAGACCTCTTACTTCATTTTATAAAGCAGTGACAGAATGTTTACCTCTAGCTGCAACTCTCACAAAACCAAAAAAGTATGGACCATACTGTTTCCCAACAAGAAACTTCGTCTCGAATCTTCTGATAGTGATTTGGATTCATCCACAGAACTTCATCAAGATGTTCCTAATGAAGAAATCTCTTCTCTCAATGATAAACTTCTCAAGAATCTTTCACTAAAGTTAGATCTAATCTTATGTAAAGTAAGGAACATGGAAAAGGATTTGCGAAAGGAAGTAAAGGAAGTCAATGACAATGTTATTAGTCTTGAATCAAGACTAGTAATCATAGAAGATGATTGGAATCTTGTGAAATCTTCTGATCCGGCTTCAACTTTGAAGGAAACTCTAAAAGGATAAAATTAGAGTTTCAAAAATAAAAAAATAGGCATTATTTTTTTGATTTCTTTCAATAATTGTATAAGGTATATTTTGAATAAAACTATCTTATTTATGAATAAAATTACTATTTTATAATTTTTCTTGTGATAGTTTTCGTTTACATAGCTTGTGCTTGAATGCTTTATTCTATTGCTATGTATGTTATGGGATGTTTGATTTCGGTTTTCATAACCTTAATATTCGATCTCATATGGTGTGAACCTGTAGTTGCAGGAAAACCTACACTACACCCTTCACAAGAATTCACAATAATCAACACATATTTGAAGATTAAAAACAACACTTTATTATTTGATTCTCAGAAATGTTTACAAGAAATGGAAGAAATCAAGAATACTACCGCTCTCTTGGATTTTCTCTCTCCTCAAAACTTTTTTCACGCTAAAAAATTCATCTCCCCTTTTTTGAATCTACTGGGTCTCTTTATATAGGGTAGTTACATAATGGATGACAGCTAATCTGTCCCTTAACTTTAGATCCAACTCGCGGCGTTCTCGCAGAAGTGATAATGCTAATTTTCACAGATAATATAACCCTCGCAGAATTGTCATGCTCTTCTCATGTTTCAGCTATCGTCATCTGCTAGGTCATTTTGCGACACTCACAGTATGTTGTTGAAGAACTCGCAGACAAATTCGCAGAAGTGTTATAAATCTCACAAGAATAATATCATGGCGATACTCTGGTCCTACATCTTGCCTCTTCTCATGCCTTTTCTGAGAAGGATAAAAGATCATGAGAAATAAAATGCCGCAGCAATTCATCATTTTACATTCTTCTATTCTGACACGTTTCTACATCCTTTGCCAGATTTTTTTACACGTATTTTTCCTCTCATTCAATTCCTGATACGTCCTTTTCAACCGCTACGTTCTAACCATTCACGTCTTTTCTTCGCATTGAATACATTTATCTTCTCAAGAATCTTTGCCTTCTATAAATACTTCCTTTATTCTTTTCTTTCCTTCTTTTTACTTCTTCTTTCTTCTCTCTATAATTTTACTATTCTTCCGTGAATTCCGGATCTGCTACTGTTGCAATTTTTTCTTTCGATCTTTTATTCTTTCAATCTTCATTCCCATACTAAGAAAATGACTCCAGTTGGTCGTAAATATTTGAAAACTTTTGAGAAAATTCAAAAAGAACTTCAAAACAGAGGATTTACTTTATCTACCATTGCTGATCAAAACCCTAAGGCTGAGCTTTCTGTAAAATTATTTTCTGATTATCCAATGGCGAGAAAATTATAGTCTCGCTAGGTAAACTTGAGTCTGATCTCCCTATTCCTCTCTATGACCCTGGGCTTCCTTTATTCTATGAAATACTCTCTCATGAGAAGTTCTCGCGGGCAGTATATCAATTGAGTGGGGATTGCATTCGCTTAATGCTTGAGTTTGCTACTCGCGGTGCTGGTAAAGAATCTCGCTACACTGATACCGCAAAGAATCCTAAATTCAAAGATGTTCCAATTGTTCCTGCAAAGTACAATGTAGAGAATTTATTCGCAAACTATGACATAATTCCCATAAGGAGGAATGCCACTTGTTGGGGTGTCCGCTTACAAAAGAAGGATGATGTTTCTGAAGAAAAAGATCTTATGTTGGACATCGATTGGCATCCGGGCAACAATACATCCCCTCGCTATTCCAGTGATGACAAATGGTATATTCTTCCCTTATTGTTAGAAGGTCCATACATTTCTGGTTCCCATACTTTACCCGCGAGTCTCGCAAACTATCAACCATAGGCGTTATGCTGGCCTGAAAAGAATAATGAGGTATATTCCTGAATTTTTACTTGTTTCTATTTTCCTCGTATTCTTACGTATACGCTCGCTGACTACTCCAATATTTCCAGATTGAAGGCTAGTTACAAGAAGTCAGGGAAACCTAATACTTTATTAGTTCTCAAATCGCTCACAGATAAGGTAAGAAATATTCCTTTATGATTCTTAACAATATATTTTTGCCTCTATTTCTTACCTTTATCTGCATTTTTATAGTTATCGAAGAAATAGAACCTGTGAAGATCGTGACGACTAAAGAGAAAAGTGAAGGTTCTTCTCGCAAGGATAAATCTAATGTCCTTCTCAAAGAGAAATCCACTGTTCCTCCTTCAAAGAAAAGAAAAATCCAATCTACTTCCCTTTCAACATCTCAATCTAATGAAGAAAATTCTCATGATGATACTGATAATGATGATTTTGATGCTGATATTCCTTTCGCGAGGAAATCTTCCCCACCTGAGTCTTCTATGTCTCAGCTATACATCTGTAGATGGTAGATTTTCAACAAGGTCTAAAATCGTAAACTCATGATTGTACGGACCGCCGGTTCAACAATCGCATGTGAGTATTGAGACACGGGTCTCTCATCGAATTCTCAACGGAGGGTGCTTTCTCTCAGAGTACATGTAGATGTGCAGTCAACGTCTAGACAACGGCATAATCTCATGAATATTGAATACTTTCAGTCATTTCTATATAGTATCACGGGATGGATGGCTCTACGGGGCAATATCGTCTTCAGGAACAAACAACGAGTTTAACCTGACTATATAAAGGATATGGCTTAACGGAAAGTCATGTCAGGATGATTAATGCTCCTATCGTAGTCAGTTTATTCTGCTATGCATAGACCCATGAGGTTAATTATCCCTTCATTGCTCCGATTCCATGGTCGAATCAACGACGATCCCGTGGAATGGCAATAAGATTGCTCCGATTCCGTGGTCGAATCAACGACGATCCCACAGAATGGCAATATCATTGTTCCGATTCCGTGGTCGAATCAACGACGATCCCAAGGAATGTCAATATCATTGTTCCGATTCCGTGGTCGAATCAACGACGATCCCACGGAATGGCAATATCATTGCTCTTCCGTGGTCGAATCAACGACGATCCCACGGAATGGCAATATCATTGCTCCGATTTCGTGGTCGAATCAACGACGATCCCACGGAATGGCAATATCATTGCTCCAATTCCGTGGTCGAATCAACGACGATCCCACGGAATGGCAATATCATTGCTCCGATTCCGTGGTCGAATCAACGACGATCCCACTGAATGGAAATATCATTGTTCCGATTCCATGGTCGAATCAACGACGATCCCACGGAATGGCAATATCATTGTTCCGATTTCGTGGTCGAATCAACGTCGATCTCACGGAATGGCAATATCATTGCTCCGATTCCGTGGTTGAATCAACGAAGATCCCATGGAATGGCAATATCATTTCTCCTATTCCATGGTCGAATCAACATCGATCCCATGGAATGGCAACGATCACTCATTGTTCTGAGTTCGTAGTCGAATCTTTAGATGATCCTATGAATTAACAGTAAACATCTATCCGTTTTATTACTCATTTCATGGATTATTCTCTATTGAATTTCATGAATTATTAATTAACGACCGGGCATCGGAGCTACCTTTGAGTAAGCCCTGTTTCAAATGGTGCAAGTGTATTCAACGATGATGCATCAACAATCATCGTTTCGTATTATTACTATTGTTTTCTCTTGTTTGCCTCTAATAGGTGAATCATCCAAAAAGGAGCTACAAAGTGCTGAAAATATCTAGGAAGAGAATAATTCCAAGTATCCAAGCGCCCAAGTCCAAGAGAAGTGGAAGAAAGGCGACGAAAAGGAGCAAGACGCTCATAATCAAGAGAAGGGCCAAATACCGATCTTAACTCATTCAAATCAAGGATTTATCATCACCATATTGAAGATAATTGAAAGATAAAAATAACGCAAAAAGAATGAGGTCATTCCGAGTTCGGATGAAGAAGTTGTGGCCAAAACAGTTTTATTGAAAGCCGAAGATAGTGCAGTCCGCGAACTGGGCTTGCGGACGGGGTTCACAGACGTATTTCCAAAAATATCTGCTGGAATTTGAAGTTTGCGGACTGGGTTCGCAAACTTAGCAAGTAGGAAACGTGTATTTACAACTTGGAAAGCCTAAGGGCATGTTTGGGGTCGTTACTTCGTGTTTTCGGGTCGGGTTCTTGAACCGAACTAAATACTTGGAGACCAAGCAATGTAAACCTATAAAAAGGTATTAGGTTATGTAAATAGATATCATATCGTCTCATATCACAAGTTCTACATCAAAAAACCTAGGGTTTACCCCTTTAGGGGGAAACCACCATGATTCCTATTCTTTGTAATATGAGTAGCTAAATCCTTTGTTGATTAAGGATGAATTCAATGTTCTAAGCGTGAAGCTTTATTAATAATACAAATCTATTGAGAGTTTTTATCATCATCGTTTATCTTTACCATATCTAGGGTTTATGAGTGATTCTTAGATTAATTTTGGATGCATACTAGATTAGTCTATTGATCATTCTATTGCTAGTGGAGATTAGGAGATAAGTAATCGTCGAATAACTCTATACACAAGTAGAAATCGCGAGACCTTACAGAGGGATTCTGTGTAGCAATCGTGTGTGAAGATAACACCAGCAAGTAAACCTTGAGCTAAGAGTTTAACTACTGGGATCAACATAATTCACAAAGCTTAAAGCGTTCGATTGGATTACACCTTGAGTGAGCTACTCCTTGGTGGTTCGGTTGAATAGAATCTGATATTGGAGAGCTTTTGTATCCGTGGTAAAAGGAGTTTTGGGGATAACACTAAGCTAGCTGTTATTCTACGGTTGGTGATGAATGGTTCTTAGGAACAATAGATAAGTATTCTAATCCTGTTAACGCTTGGTAACGACGAAGGATTCCTTAATTATCTCTTTTCTTTATTATTGTCTTTTTATTCATCTTATAAACCAAAACCCCCCTTTGTTATTTACTTTATCTTGCTATTTCAAATAACTTATAAATTACACAGCTCTCTGTGGGAATGATCTCTTACTACCGCTATATTACCAGTTAATTAGTGGGAAATATATTTATTAATTTGTTGAGCCTACGACAGCCCATACACAATTGTTTTCTTGTATACTTCTATGAGGATATAGCAATTAAACAACTCTTTAACCAATTTCATTTGAGTCATTTGAACTAGTTATGGTTAAGATGAATAAGGTTAATATGAGAGTGTTCATATAGCTACTGTTGATCCAACCTAGTGTACACGTTTAGGTACGATTACATAAACCTAAATTAGGGTACATTTCATTTGTGTATAACAAGCTAAGTTCGATCTAACGGTTGAAAGATATTAGCTTGCATCTAACGGTGAATATTGAATGCTTTGTTACCAAGGTAACTTAGATTGCAAACCCTGATTTGAAAACTATATAAAGGAGAACTCTAGCAATGGGGAAACCTAATCCCCACACCTCCAGTGTGATACTAGTTGCGTCCAGAGTGGATTCTCCTTTAACCTTAGGTTTTTCACCAAACCATGTGGATAAACGACTTAAATACTTCATTGCGAATGTGAATCCATACCCAACTATTTTCTTCGTAGTTGTATGTTATGATCTTGCTTTGTTTTATCGTATTGAGTACTATATTCTCTAAGATTTGCTCGAGATTTAATCTCCGATAGGCAAGATTAAAAGTAGTCACAAACATCTTCGTCTCATCATTTGTGATTCCAAAATATCTTAGTTCACTACCATACAATTAAGATTATTGTGAGGTGATTGATAATACTAGGATGTTCTTCGGGAATATAAGTACGGTTTATCAATTGGTTCCTGTGCACCTTGATTTATCAAAATACGGAACAAAACTCGTAGGTATTTCTGTGGGAGATAGATTTATCTATTCCAATAGACTTTTCTGTGTGAGACATATTTGTTTATCAAGTCTTCGACTTTGGGTCGTAGCAACTCTTGGTTGTGGGTGAGATCAGCTAAGGGAATCAAGTGTGTAGTATCCTGCTGGGATCATATACGTAAGGATCACAACTGTACCTTCAATCAGTGTGAGATTAATTAAGGTTCAACTAAATTTCAGTTCGAAGTTCATTGGTAGTAGGCTAGTGTCTGTAGCAGCTTAATACAATGTGGTGTTCAAAGATGGACTAGGTCCCGGGGTTTTCTGCATCTGCGATTTCCTCGTTAAAAAACCTTCTGGTATCTGTGTTATTTCTTTTTCGCGTTATATTTTGTTATATAATTGAAATATCACAGGTTGTGCGTTAAGATCAATAAATTAGGTTGTTGATATAAATTTAGTAACACTTGAACATTGGTCTTTGGTACCCTTCAAGTTATTCCTCTTATATTCAATCGGGCTCGCTAATTCCTATTTGTTGATTGCGGATTGAATTAAGAAATTGAGATATTAAACTCTTAAAAGTATATTGGAGTTTGTCTATTCAGATTGCAAAACGAAATATTGGGTGTGGTTGTTGTACCCCCGCTTTTTTAATTGGTATCAGAGCAGGCAAACACGTTTAATACCTCATAAGTTTGTGTTTGTAGCAATATAATTATTATGGACTGGACTATCTCTAATAACGTACCAGGTCAAAAATTACTAGATGTTTTTCAAAGATTGAATTCACCTAAGTCAATATATAAACATTCTCTGAATGTAGAAACTGTTGATTGGGAAACACGCCTATAAGTACAGTTGGATGAACTTTCTGATGAAGGTGATTCATATATTGAGATAGCAACGCTTGCTAGTTCGACCGAGCAATGCTCTAACAATTTCCCCTTTTCAATTTTAGTGACAAAACTATCAATCCATATGGATTACAAAATAAACAAACTTTATAGCTTTCAAAAATCCAAATGCTTGATATCCTTGGTTCTTCAACGTTACCCGAAATCTTCGTCACTTCCAAGTATTCCAATGATTCCAAATGTGTTCAATTCCGCATCATTGTTGTTGAAGATTCGTAGCAATAACAATGAGAAAACATTTGCTCTCAATCATTGTTATACAGTGTCATAGTATCATTATACAACATCAAAGTTCAATTGTATCACAACTTTGACAACAATACTATGGTGATATGTATTACTCCCCCTTAGTCAATACTTCATCTCACATGAAAACCACTCCTCCTTACATAATGATCCGTAAACCATATGTATTTGTAGTGTGAACTACACATTAATTCTCCCTCTATTTGTCAATAAAAATTGGCAAAGGTACGAAAAATAGTGGGATCCTAATGAAATTTCCATAGAGATACTTCATGACCAAACGGGAACAACATATCAACTTGTTTAGATGCCATCAAATAGCCAAAACTAAATGCATTCATCAAGGAGTTTATAAAGATACAAGATAACCCCTACATTAATCTACAGCCACACTCCCCACAAAGATTCGGCAATTAAGCACAAGTTCAATTAAGAACTCTCCCCCATAAAATGTCATTCCTGAAAGAACAACAAGAGCGACTTTACATTTACAAGAAAAGAAGGATTTATTTAGACATTAACAAATCACATGAAACATGAATTTTTATCCAAAGATCTCAATTGAATTAAACACAAGGAAAATTATCAATTCAATTGGCCATGATCAACATAAGAGAACTTACGAAGCAACATAGTACATACACAAATATGTGGATCAGGGAAAGATCTATACTGCTGAATATTCAAGGACTCATTCTATTTTCATCAATATTTGCATAATGACATATAATAGACTTAATCTTTGAGCATAAAAAGTTCATTTTATCTTTCATCAATATTTTCATAAAGACATATGATAGACTTAACTTTTGAGCATATATAGGATAATCATAGTTCACGGACGTAAACACAATTATCCCATAACAAGTTTCAATATATAAAACCAATAAAGATTAATACTGCAAAAACAATCTTTTTCGCACGGATTTACACCAATAATTGATACCAAAGGTATGTAAAAAGATTTTCTTAACAAAGAAGAACATACAAAGTCATTAAAGACCATGCATTATAGTTCACATAAGATGATTGTGAACATTCAAGAATCCCATAGCAATGCGTACTGCCTCCCATTCTTGAACTTCCTTCTTTGTGATTCACCTACATCATTCTTGTAAAAGCTACAAATGATCTTAGAACATAATTACTCCAAGAATCCAAGTTCCCAAGTCCAAGAGAAGTAGAACAAGTGCGACGAAATGGAGCAAAACACTCAAAAACAAGATACAGGAAAAATACCAACCTTAACTCATCCAAATTCAAGAATTATTATCTCCATTTTGAATAGAATTCAAATAGAAAGATAATTAAAAAAGAATGAGGTCATTCCGAGTTCGGACGAAGAAGTTACAGCCAACACAAGTTTACTAAATATCGACGTCTACATGCAAGTATGCATACGGGTTTGCAAACGAATTTTCGTGACCAGGAGCAATATGCAAATTGGTATGCGTACTAAAATCCCTGGATTTTGATTTTAAATGATGGTATGCATACCTGGTATGTGTACCATGAAGTCCAAACATCCCGAACTACTATTTTCAAACCTTAACATTTAAGAACCTTAAACACATATCAAGTTAGGTAGAAATGAACGATAAGAAAGGTACATGGATCATTATAAGTACTCTAAGAAAATAAATAAAAGCACAAATCTTGCTTAAGTTTATAGACATACCTTTTTGGATGAATCCAATCGAATTCTACAGCCTTACCAAACATAATATGTGCGCCCCAATTCTCGTGCTTCCCTCACCGTATACATAACATGGCATTCCTTAGTGAGGATGCACTTTCAACACAATCAAGTTGTGTTGAGGTGAACAATGTATTGCTCACCACAAGTGACTGAAACCGACTTTTCCGTAACTATGGAATTTGCACCATCTATAGTTTTTGGCTAATTCTTGTTAAGGCATTCAGTTAGACTTGAATAACCGAAACCTTCACATTTGAGAAGTCTAACTAAGATCTGAAAAACTTAGTTTCTCTTATCCGGAAATCACTTGGGCTAAACAAATGTTCCCGATACACTTTTGTTAAGCCATAAATAATTGATATGAAACAATAACAAAAGATAACAATAGTTTTTCTTCACCGAAAACAATTGAATCACAATCAAACATCCATACACAAATAATGGAATAAATATCATTTGTACCGAAATTTTGTTAAGAAAAAGCAATAAGGATATGAAATAAAATCATGCTTTTCTTAAACATGAAAACAATTAACTAACAAGATTGTTACCTCAAATTCAACATCCCCTTCTCCCCTTAAGATATGTCATTAAGCGCAAGTTCACTTAGAATTCTCCCCCATTGAAGTAGTCATCCTCCCGCCAAAACAAAAGAACAACAACAAAAAGAAACCTTTACCATAGAAAGGTTGAAAACCTATTTTAACTATGCAATACAAAGGTTGAAACCTCGAAACACATATGATTTTATGCTAAACCAAAAGATTCAACATATTGTGACTTTTTCACATATTGTTTCTACAGGAACCCCTCATGATCCTTTGATAAGGCCTACCAACATGGGCTAGAAATTAATCCCGCTAAATCAAAAAGTCATCCAAACCATAAGGGTTCACACATTATGAGATCGAATAGCAAGGTAATAAAACCGAAATCAAACATCCCATAAACATACATAGCAATAAAATAAAGCATTCAAGCACATGCTATGTAATAAAAAACTAACATAAGAAATATTATAGAATAATAATTTTATTCATAATAATAAGATAGTTTTATTCATTTATAATCACTGAAAGAAATAAAAAACTGAAGTCTATTTTTATGGATTAAGTATTACAGCATAAAACTTAATCTTTAGTGGTGCTCTTGTTGTTCACCGAAGTTTCTTCAGTGTTCAAACTTTTGAAGCATGTCTAAAGAAACTTGTATGTAACCACTTTCTATTTTTCGAGACTAATAATTTGAAGTTTCAAGTCTCCAAGTTCACTTTTCATCTCTTTTATTTTAACATTTAGTTAATCCCGATCTTGAACCAAAGTAAAGAGATTTCCTACGAGTTTTTCAAACCCATGCATAACTTCACGCATACCATCTGTGGAAAACCACTTGGTAAGATCTGAATCATTGAGAGAAAAAAGACATGACTCTTCTTGAGATTGATCAGAGTTAGGATCAGAACCGATTCTTGAGACAATCCTCCCGATTCTTCGTTTTGAGATAAAATCTTGACAGTTTCTCACCTTTCGTGCTTCCCTTTTATTACTCCTTGTAACACTGCGAGTTATAGGATACATACTTTCAAAAGGTTTTACTAAGGGAAGGCAATATACCTAAGAGAAGATTTTTCTTATTTTGATTAGCATATATATATCTAATTTTTTAGAAGAACAGGGTTTCCAAAACTTCAGGACATATTTTTCGAACTTCTCTTTTTATTTAAAGGAATATATTCTCTAAATATCTCTTAATACTGAAAATAGAAGCTACCATGAAACCGTGCCCTTGATTTTATGTGCTTTTCCCATCCAATAATTATGAGCACGGAAGAGGATGAGAGTGCACAGTATTGGTAAGCTTTTTCTAGCTTACAGCGAGCATCATAAACATAGTTCATGTTTCTCCTTGGGAATTTCTGCCCAAAATATTTTCTCCCAGAATAATGATATTTTCTAACTCTAGAGATATGATCATGTGAAGAAGATGTACTGATGTGAGAATTTTCAGGGATATCTAAATCTCTCTTAATTCTATCAATGAGGTTTTCATAAGATTTTCTCATTCTAAGGATTTTCTTATGATGCACATCAGTACGATCGTCTGAAATAATTATATGGAATTACTGATTGTTTCTTTTGGAAGAGATTCTTTCTTTCCCTTTCTTCTGGAGTCGTTCTTTATCAAAACATGAATTGTTTTGATATGGGTGAGGAGGAACCTTTTTCCAGAAGCGATTATCAACTCTTTCCTCTGATTCTTTTGAGTTGATCTTATCGGGTACTGGTATGATCTTTGTTTCTATTGAGGAATGATCTTTAGGTTTTTTAAGACAAGAAACTTTTTCAATATTTTTACCACCGTATTTTGAAGAAGTATAAGTTTCCTGTCAAGTGACTGAAAGTTGTATTCCTTAGGATCACTTACACGGAATCGGTTCAAAGTTTTCTTTGGACAAGATTTCATTTGATCATCAGTAGATATAGAAGATGGTTTCTTATCCTCTTTGAAAAAGCGGGGGTCTAACAACCACACCTAATATTTCAATTACCAATCTGTATGGACAACTCCGAGTTACTTTCTAGAGAATCAACTAGACAGTCAGACTCAATCAATAGAAAATATCTCAAAGAGTTTATTATATCTATCTCTCAATTTGATATTTACTCGAGAAAATACAATATGCGAGTCTTTATCAAAGAGAGATAACTTGGATGGTACCAAAGACCAATATCCAAGTGTCAATCAATTTAAATCAACAACCAAGAAGGTCGGATATTCTAATTGATTGAACAACCACAACCTGTATTATTTTATTTCAATTATATAACGAAATATAATGCGGAAAATAAATAACACAGACACCAGAATTTTGTTAACGAGGAAACCGCAAATGCAAAAAAACCCCGGGACCTAATCCAGATTAAACATACACTGTATTAAGACACTACATACACTAGCCTACTCCAAGATAACTTCGGTCTGGACTGTAGTTGAACCCCAACATATCTCACATTGATACAAGGTACAATTATGCTCCTACGCCTATGATCCCAATAGGATACTGCGCACTTGATTCCCTTAGTTGATCTCACCCACAACCAAGAGTTGCTACGAACCAAAGTCGAAGACTTTAATAAACAAATATGTCTCACATAGAAAAGTCTACAAGGATAGATAAATTCGTCTCCCTCGAATAAACCTATGAGTTTTGTTCCGTCTTTTGATAAATCAAGGTGAACATGAACCAATTGATAAAACCAGACTTATATTTCCGAAGAACAACTCATATTTATCAATGACCTCACAATAAACTTAATCGTCGCAGCGAAGAAGATTATCGAGGAATCACAAACGATGAGACAAAGTGTTTGTGACTACTTTTATATCTTGCCTATCGGAGATAGAAATCTCAAGCCAATTATTAAAATTGTACTCGTACGATATAAACAACAAGATTAGATGACACAAATATAATAAAAGTAGTATTGGTTTGACTTCACAATCCCAATGAAGTCTTTAAGTCGTTAACCTGGTTTTAGAAGAAGAAAATCAAAGGTTAAAGGAGAATCGACTCTAGCTTAGTAAACTAGTACCACACAGAATGTGTGGGGATTAGGTTTCCCAGTTGCTAAAGTTATCCCTTATATAGTCTTTCAAATCAGGGTTTGCAATCAATGTTAGCTTATTAACAAAGCATTCAATATTCACCGTTAGATGAAAACCTGATTAGATTCAAGCTAATATTTATCAACCGTTAGATCGAAAATATAGCTTGTTACACACACATGAAATGCTCGTTTGTAGGCTTGTGAAAACCGTACCCAAACTTGTACATTAGTTGGTTCAACAATAGTTAACCAAATGGTTAGCCATATGATAACTTTCACATCAACCATATTCTTCTTCACCATAACTAGTCCAAATGACTCAAATGAACTAGTTAGAGAGTTGTTCAATTGCTTAGATCTTTATGTACTACATAAGACACAATTAAAGCAAACACGATGTGATTCAATCGAATCGATTCATGAACTATAAAGACACGGTTTGCAATAGCATTCCTTAGTTTATTAAGATAAGTTCATAAACATCGTTTTTAGACATAACCTACTCAAGTTCGCGGACTAGGTTCACGGACTTAAGTTCCCGGATGGAGTTCACAAACTCCAGCATAAATTCTCGGTCGAGAACTCCCTCCAGTTCGCGGACTGGGTTCGCAGACCGAAGCTCACGCACTTCTCCGGTTTCACTTGATCAGCAAAGTACGCAAACTTCGGTTCAAGCACTAAGGACTTATACATATATGTGTTGCCACAACAATGCTTATATCCTCCAATGGTTATATTGTCTAAACTCTCTTTTCAATCATTAAAACATTCCCAGAGGGCGTTATATAGTTGTTATTCACAAACTATTTTTCATCAGAGCAATTTCCAAAATTATTGAAATATAACATGACTTTCGTCACTAGGTAAAGATGAACTTGGCTAAAGCGAAAGATTTACCAACACATATTTCGAGAAATAGATAAGCGAGATATACTCAGCTCGAAATATCATATGTGTATATTCTTAGTCTATATAGAAATATGACTTTTGTCTTAAGATAAGAGATAGAGTAGATAGACTTTTGAGTGATAGATAAGTTCAAGTCTCCACATACCTTTTAGTCGATGAAGATCCACTAAATCCTTGAGTAGTCCTTCGTCTTGTATGATGATCGCCATGGAGTTCTTGAGCTCAACTACACTTTATATCCTAGTCCGAGACCTTAGCTATAGTTGACTAGAAATCAAAGACTTTATAGTTTTGATCACTAATATTGACAAACATGCTTGAGATAGCAACGCATGCGAGTTCGACCGAGCAATGCTCTAACAATCTCCCCCTTTGTCAATTTTAGTGGCAAAACTATTAATACATATGGAATACAAAAAATATATAAATAAACTTTATAACTCCTATTCCACATGTCGTCTAATCTTCAACAATACTCGAAATCTTCGTCACTTCCAAGTAATCAAATGATCCCAAAGGTTGTAAGTTTAGCAACATCGTTGTTGAAAATCCATAGCTATAACAACGAGAAAACAAGAGTTCTCAATCATTGTTATACATTGTCATAGTATCATTACACAGCGTCAAAGTCCAATTGCATCACAACTTTAACAACAATACTATGGTGATACTTCACTCCCCCTTAGTCAATACTCCATCTCACATGGAAACCACTCCCCCTTTCATAATGATCCGAAAACCATATGTATTTGTAGTGTGAACTACAAATTAATTCTCCCCCTTTTTGTCAATAAAATTGGCAAAGGTACAAGAACGTGATCCTAATGAAATTTCCGTAAGAGACATTTCATGACCAAAGGTAAATGTATATCATCTTGTTTAGATGCAATCATAAAGCCGAAGCTAAATGCATTCATCAAGGTGTTCATAAAGATACAAGATAACCCCTCGAATATTCCACAACCACACTCCCCACCAAGATTTGGCAATTAAGCACAAGTTCAAAAAAATCTCTCCCATAAAATGTCATTCCCAAGGGAACAACAAGAGCGACCTTAATTTCAAAAGAAAATAAGGATTTTTTTAGACTCAACAAATCACATACAAGTATGAATTTGGAATCCAAAAAGAAATATTTAATCATATTAACCAAAGCGAACCAAGATTAGTTTGACTAAATATGTTCAACGCAAGTAAACTTATGGAGACTTAAGAAATCAACTAGATTAATCACAAGAAACTCGCAAATAATCTAATTGTCATACTCAACCAAACTAATTACAAAAGTAATCAATTTAATTGGTCACACTCGACATAAGAAAATCTATGGAGCAATGACTAAGTTAATCATGAAAAACCAACCCAGTCAAAGAGGTGCTCAAACATAAGAAAACTTATGGAGTGCTAACTAAATAATCACACAAGGTGATTAATTTAGTTTAATCATGTTCAACATAAAGTACCTTATGGAACTACAACTAAGCTAATCACAAAAGCAATCAACTTTTGTTGTTTTAGTGCTCAACATAAGACACTTCATGGAACAACATACTATTTACACAAAGGTTGTGGATCGGAGAATCGACCTTATACCGTGAAATAAGCAAGGATTCATTCTATTTCCATCACCTTTTGCACAATGAAATAAAATAGACATAATCCTTGAATCACAAAAGATTTTAACCTATCTTCCATCAAAACTTGACAATATAGGCTTAACTTTTGTGTTTGTCAAAAGTCTATTCATTCTTTTATCAATACTTGCATATCAATTCATGAACGACTTTACTTTTGATAAAGTTAATCTGTACTTCTCATGGAACTATGATATGTTGCAATTTTAATTGAAAGACAAACATATAAGTTATAATAAGATAACCATAGAAGTTCATCATAAGAAGTTTAACAGATAATGAAGGAACTAAGCTTGATTGCGATTATATTTCTCAGCAATCTTACACACATGTTCAGTTAATTCAGGATGAATTCCCAACACGTAGCTTAGTTGTTCCTGAAGACACTCAATTCTTTCATTAAGAAGATTGTCTTCAGAGGAGGCTGGCTTCTTCATCTTGTTTATGTCAGTCTGAGATAGAGGAGAAGCATAACCAGTGCAGGTGCCAATTGATTTAATCCGAAATTGACTGCAAATTCTACTGATAAGACATGGGAACCCAAGATTCTTTTTCTGTGACCATATGAATCATCTGACGAATAATTAGTCCATAAAAATCAATCTCTTCGCCTGAGATAAGGTAACAAACCATTTCTGTTAGGGTTATACTCCAGAGATTCTTATCAAGAGTACTTGGAATCAGGTTTGCAACTGCCAACTTGCTGAAGACCTTCAGATAAAAGCTTATGTTGTCAACAGGTAACTTGCCTCCTGACCATGATTCGCTTCTATTTAGGAGCAATTCGGATAACTGAACCCGGGTTGGTCTGAGATTCTCAAGTTGAGGAATTTCAAATGAGCGATCCAGTGATAAGTTCAGCAAATATGCAATCACTTTACGATTTACTTTAAATGTTATTCCTCCAACCATTGTCTTGAAGCAACAATTGGCTTTGTTAGCAGCATGCAGATTAGCATAAAACTAGCAGGTCATTTCAGGATATAAAGATCCAAGACTATCACAAACATAATCCCACTCATGCTGGTTCATAAACTGATGAAATTCAGTGTAACAGACAAGAAAAATTTCCCTTCCAACAAGCTGATTATCAACCCATTAGAAAGGCCAAATCCCCTATCTGCCACTCGGAAAATAAAAAACAATAATAATAATAAGTAAAATAAAATCTGAAGATATGTAATACTATAGTAGACTTGGTATCGTTATTCAGAAAGGTGTAGGAGCCCAATTAGTAGCTCGGCTACCTGTCACCGAAAAATCTGAAGATATGTAATACTATAATAACTTTTTCTTTATACATTTATGAAAAAAAAATAATAAGTAAAATAAAATAAAATACTGCTGGGCAAAGTTGAAGTGTAGAGAGAAATTATATATAAAACAGCACCTGCTATTACAGATGGATTTGACAAAAGAAAGTTTGGAACAAAGGATGATATATGCATTAAAATCTTCCAACATACCTACTACAACGACAAAAAGTTCTGTATGCAGTATACATACACACCCAAGCTCATACCTTATATTTCAGACAATAATTTATATATATTTACGCAACAAAATGGATAAAAACACATGGTCAAGACCAACATAAGATTAAAACCACCCCAGATCCATCCCCGTGATACATATATCAAACAAGACAGAAATACTAACTTTCTATGCCTTTAAGTCTGCCGTAAGCTCTTCCGGCTTACTGCTAGGAGCTCCTCTCGTTCTCTGTGGGGGGAAAAACAAAACGAAAAACGGGGTGAGCGAATGCCCAGTAGAGGGTATAACAACAAAAATGTAGTGCCAGCGGTGAACATGGATAAATAGATAGAGATGCAGCTAAATCAAAATGCAGAAATGTAAGTTGCGCAAATATAAATCATACAAATATTCAGAGCCGCAAATAAAGTTAATTTACTCTACTATCACTTTGGCGAACGCCGTCGTCAGGGTAGTCTGATACCAGCCACCGTTATCAAACAAACGGTCTTCCGGGTTGCCATCCGTAGATGGGGTGCCAATTAAGGCCTGACGGTCCTATAGTAGAGTCCACTAGTTTCCAAATCAAATCAGTCAGTATGAAGGAAACATCCACAAAACCCAGTTATGCAAACCTTAGAAATCCATAACTAAAAGCTTACAGAAATATAAGCAATGGAAGAAATTGCGACATTCTTAAGAATCAATGAAATATTACATTCACAAAAACATTCCGGAATACAAAGGAAGCTGCGGAAACCGAAAGCTTAACGAACACAGGTGTACCTGTGCAGTCTCAATCTCACCAGAAAGTCGATTTAGCAAAATATCTTAGGAAGCTAATAAAGCTACAACAACCGCATATCCATGGAGCACAAAAATGCATATGAATCTGGCGTAAGCAAGGGAAAATCTCGCATTGCAGTCCTAATTGCCGGGGGAGTTTATCACAGAAATAAAATGTACAAAACTAAGTTGCATTAAAAGTGTCGGGATAGAAATGTTCCACATTATGTAATCCAAACCGAAATAAATTGCTCAAGGAATCATTTAGATATTGGAGGCAAGGTGGCATATCAAGGAAGAACTGAAAACAGTTGACATGCATTAAAACTATAAAGTTCATTTCTTTTGTTTGAAATTCGATAAATAACATCACACCAAAGATAGTACCAAAATAGAAAAATAAGCATGAAGTACCACCAGGTGAAACATCAACATTTAAGTACAAATAACAAAAGGGCCAAGAGAAAGAAAAATGAAAACAGTGTTTTATGGTCTTACTTTAAAAGTCTTTATATGAACGACGAACCCAATGCATGAAACGAGCCACCAGTAAAGCAAAATCTTAGTATGCTGTGGTTTCATTTTTGTTAAAACTATTTAACATTCTCAATTTCTTGTTGTAGGTGGATTTTTCAAATATAAAGCTCATTGAGTCATTTTAACAAATAGTTACAAGGTCAGTTGAGAAACTCATCCCAGAACTTGAATTTGGAAGGAAAAATTGTGCTTAGGTAGCTGCATATAAGCTCAGTCTTCAGCACTTATTTATAACAATCAAAAATGATACACAGATAAACATGCAAGTACTAATACGGTGAAAATATGGAATTTCAAACTAATACCGTTTGCAAAAATCATCAACGCAGAAATAACTTGAAAAGGGTTTTGGGACAATGTTTGTTAAATTAAATTCTCCGCTAAAAAGCATTCCAAATACTACTAAAAACCCAACCCATACTGTAAATGATCGCACCAAGTCATAAAAAAATGAGTACATATGTGGAAAGAAAATTTAAAGTTCACTCACTCCCGGCAACTACGACAATACGAGTTAAAATTTTAAAGATTTTTCATAACTTCGCAACTAACAAAAGGCTAAATCAAATTTGTGAATACCCATTCTTTGATTTATAGCAATCACGAAATATCGGAGAGAAATATAAATCAAACAATCATAACCCATAGTTCAAAATGAAAGAAACCCCTACCTTTGCGTGTCAAAATCCTTAAACGAAAATGGGATAGAAGTTGCGTTCAAATTTGTCTTCGCAAATCAGTATTTTTTTTTATCTGCTCGAGATGGTTGAAAATGAAACAGTGGTGTTTGGAGAAGAGAATGTTAGATAAAAACAATGAAACAGGGCAGTACCCTTTGAAATTTGGTTTACATAACCAAGGACCAAGGTATCCTTAGCTTCTCATGTCCACCATGTGGCACTCATGCTAGAAATCTTCTAGACTTATCCAATGTTTCTACTAATCACCCTCCCTAACACTACTAAGGGATATCTACTCATGTAAAACATCCATATTGTTTCAACTATACGCATTCGCTACTAGGATTGCACGCGTGGGCACATTATTACCAGAATGGGTTGAGCTCGGGCTCAAAGCCACACATAAAATTTAAGCGAGTGTTACATTCAGGTTCATTAACAGTTCGATCATAAACCCTCTATACAACAAACTTCCCTTTAAGGAACTTGACATATTTATTCCTGGCAAGAAGACTAGTGAAACTAATTTGAAGAGCAGGGTCATAACAAAGTTGTAAAACATCTAAACCAATTTCATCATCTTCAAACTCATCATCACTTCCTAGGTTCTGATTTGATTGATAACTTGAACCTTCACCAAGGCATAACTTTTTCTTAGGAGTCATTTTTGGTCAATAAGAGCAATAGAGAGAAGGAAGAACTTACTTGTCTCACGAACCGATTAATGGCAAACCAGTACTCGAACTTCAAATAACCGAAAGATTCTTGACCCAATGTTCACGAGCTAGTTCTGGAACTAAGAGAACAAACCAACATTGATTTGGTTGAACATCAAGATGAAAATGGTATGAGAACTGATCGGCTTCTTCTTGCGTCTACTAACTTGGAAACAAAAAAGAGGGGTGAAAGAACCAAAGAGATCATTTTTCTCTTTTTAAGTGTTGAGTGAACCGTTTGACACGTTTGACAACAGGATTCATACGTGATACGGTTCTGGTTCAACATACGTGAACCACTCGTGTACAAGACAAAGACTCGTTTGTTACAAATAAGGAGCAATAGCTCAACATTCATTTGTACTTGAGTAATTTCTGTATATACAAAAATCAATTTTGCACAGTATGACACCAAGAGAGGGTTTCTTTCTAACAGATCTTACATCTCAGAAAAGTGAGATCTCTCCAGAACATATCACAGAGCAAAATCAGAACCAAGAAGATTTTTTGATTTCTCCTTTTCCATCTTTTATGTTGATTGTTTTGTGTAATCCACATGGAAATTTCTCTGGTACTAGAAAACCTCCTGGATTCTTCAAGAATGAATGCAACATCATGACACGAAGTATCAGGAATTGATTTATGATGATATTCATGCTTTGAGGTTGATTTCTCATTTGAATGAGATTTGGACTCTTTATGTAACCTGTCTAGTTTGTTACAACTAACAGAATACAGAAGAGGAGCACTGCTCTTACTGATTAATAAATCAATATCAACATCGACATGATTATTCAAAATGTCTTGATTTTGTCTATTAAGAAATTCTTGTTTATTCTGAAGATAAAAATTAACATCAGAAGATAGACTTTCAAGTTTCTTTTCAATTCCTAAAATGACTTCAAGGGATTTTAAACCTGGTGGAGATTTAGACGAAATTTATTCTACAGATTTAAATAAACCAGTTATAGAAGAGAAGTCTGGAATCCCTGGATCTGGTGGTGCATTTATTGAGATAGCACATCTGTCCATAGAGTCAGATCGCTACAAACACAGACTTGTAAGGTCTTGAACGTGTTTGCCTGCTCTGATACCAATTTAAAAAGCGGGATGATAGACGCATTTATGTGTCTATTATTTTATCAATTTTCTAAATTGTTAGTGCTCGATTTTATACTTATTTGATTATTTTATGCTTTTGTAGGTGTGTTTGGAGAAATAAGCTTTTGTGGAAAAATTGGCTCAAAAAAGTGGCATTTGCGATCGGGAGAAAATTACTATACAGACCCCTATTTTTGGATAAGGGGTACTCAATTACTAAGGGACACCCAATTGATAAGGGCTATCCTCTTTACTACTCACCACCACTTGCTATTTGCACCCCAACAGTTGATTAGGGGGGCACCCTTCTTCTTCACGATTTGAATTCTCAAATTTGGCGGGAGATTTGGATTTCACTGGCAGATATTAGGGTTCGATTTTTGGCTCACTTGTGGGAAGATTCAATCGCTGGAATCAATTGCAGTAGGTCTATTTTGGTTAAACAGGGATGGTATGGTGATTATATTCAATCAACTTGGGCCGTAACACGGATTTGAAGAAAACAGGGGAAATAGTTTCTCGGGTTTGTTTGGATTTTGTTGAGATGTTTCGGTAGAGATTAAATCGCTGTTTTGGATTGGGATGGACCTGTTAGAGTATAAAAGTGTTGGTATATGTCTTTGGATCGATTGGATTTGGCTGTATAATCGTGTTGAAGCTAAACAAGGGAGGACATTATTCTCGGCTTTCTGGATTTGACTTGGAGGATTTTTGCTCAGAGTTTTTCACGGTAATGATTTGGCATTACCCTGTTACATCAAAATAGGGTAGGTTGTAGGACCAGAATATCGCTACAACACTTCTCTGCGAGATTAACAACACTTCCCAGCGAGCATCACCGCGAGATTTTTAATAACACTTTGCGAGTGTCACAAAAGCAGTCAAAAGAGTGACGTAATAGCTGACGATTGAAGAAAACATGAGAAAAGCATGTTTGTCCCGCGATGGTTACAAAGCTTGCAAGAATGAACATTGTAACTATCGCGGTACAATCGCAGAAAAAAATCTGAAATAAGAGGAAAACTTAGTTGTCATCCATTTTGTAACTACCCTATAAATAGAGACCCAATATGTCCAGAAAATGATGATGTATTTTTGAGAGTTGAGAAAGTCTTGAGGAGAAATAAACTTCAAGAGAAAAGTTGTATTCTTGGATTCTTACATTTCCTGTAAACATTTCTGAAAATCAAATAATAAAGTGTCGTTCTTAATCTTCAAATTTGAGTTGGTTATTACAAATTCTTAACAAGGGTGTAGTGTAGGATTTCCTGCAACTACATTTTGGCACCCGAAATAGGGAGTGAATTAGCAAATCATAGAAAAAGTGAGGAAGAAGATAAGAATTGTTCAAGATTAAGAAAATCATAAAACAAATCGGTGATATATTTGAAGGAAGAATGGTCAGAATCAAAGAAGATTGTAGAAAATTGGAGTATGGTATGGTAACAAGAACAATGATTGATAGATTTCATGAAAATATTAAAGGGAAGATACACAAACGGGATTTTGAAGGAAGGAAAATTATGACGGTGGAGAAAATATCATCATTGAAAGATTGGGAAAAGAAGGAGATCACATTTACAGCAACAGAAATACCAAAAGAAAATCTAGGTCATACATTTCCTTTGGTAATCACGGTATCCACTATACCAATGAGAAAGGAAGAATCAATAAAATCTGTAGAAGAATGGGCTATGAATAGAACTTTGGTGGATGCAGGAAGTTCTGTGGATATAATACTTTATCATACTTTTAAGAAAATGGGATATAAGGATGAAGAAATGTCTTGTTCAACATATCATATTCATGGCTTTGGAAAATCTTTAACAATACCTAAAGGCGAGATAGTGGTACGAATTCCACTAGGAGAGATTGAAACACAAGTAACATTATGTGTGGTAGACGTGGAATCACTGTATAACATGATATTAGGAAGACCGTGGGTACACATAATCAAGGTTGTAGCATCAACATTGCATTAACATTGCATCAATGCATCAAATTTCCTATACCCAGTGGAATTGGAGAAATTAAAGGAGACACAGATTTTGCGAAATTGTGTTACCAAATTGAAGTAAGAAATTGTGAAGAACGTCCAAAGCTGCGAAAGGCTTGCATAAAATTGGCGAGAGAAACAAAGAAGGAAGAAGAATTTAAAGTTTACATGATAAGAGCAAAAGAAGGAAAAGGAATACCCAGCGAAATCTCGCAAGAAGGAGATGAACTCGCGAGAGTTATGAAAACACCAACACCAATGGGAGAACCTGAAGCCAGTTATACTACAGCAGAACCAACAAAGGAAGTAAGTATTGGGAGTGAAAAAGATCCTAAAATGCTGAAAATTGGGACTAGAATGGAGGCAGATGAGGAAGAAAGAACTATAAATCTCTTGCGAGAATATAAATATATCTTCGCGTGGAGCATGGATGAGATGCCAGGGATAGATCCATCAATAGCATGTCATAAATTAGAAATCAACAAAAATATAAGACCATTTAAGCAAAGAATAAGGAAAATCACAACAACATACCATTCTCAAATATAAGAAGAATTACAGAAGATGCTCGAAGTAGGAATTATAAGACAAGCAAAATATCCAGAGTGGATTGCAAATATGGTGGTGGTCCCAAAGAAGAACAAGGGGATAAGAATTTGCATAGATTTCACTGATTTAAACAAAGCTTATCCAAAAGATAGTTTTCCGTTACCAGATATCCCACAGATGGTTGAATCATCAGCGGGAAATGCAAGAATATCTCCGTTGGATGGATATAAAGGATATAATCAAATCCCTCTCGCTGAAGAAGATCAAGAACATACCGTATTTCTTGCTCCAAGAGGATTATATTGTTATACAAAGATCCCCTTTGGCTTACGAAATGCTGGTGCAACATATCAAAGAATGGTGGAGAAGGTGTTTGCAAAGTGGATCCATAAAACATTAGAAGTGTATGTAGATGATATGCTGATCAAAAGCAAAGAAGCTGAGAATCATTTGCAAGATTTGAAAGAGATTTTTGATCAAATGCGATAATTTAATATTAAAGTGAATCCCGATAAGTGTACTTTTGGAGTAACTTTAGGAAAATTTCTGGGGTATATTGTATCAAAATAAGGAATACAAGTTGATCCGGGAAAAGTACAAGCAATTCGCGATATGCCAACGCCTGTGACGGTAAAAGATGTGCAAAAATTGAATGGACTCTTAGCCTCGCTAGGAAGATTCATCTCGCGATCTTCAGACAAGTGCAAACATTTTTTCGATATACTCAAGAAGGGAACAAAATTCAAGTGGACAGATGAATGTGAAAAGGCTTTTCAAGGAATAAAAGAACATTTAATGAACATAACTATCTTACAGAAAGCTGAACCGGGAGAAGAACTATTGATTTATCTCGCAACAACCACATATGCGCTAAGTGTTGTGTTTCTGCGAGTAGATGCATGGGTAGAAAAACCAATTTATTACATCAGCAAAACGTTCAATTCTGCAGAGAGAAATTATTCAAAGATTGAGAAACTAATTCTAGCGTTGGTGCATGCAACTTTTAAGCTTCGCATCTACTTTCAAGCACATAAGGTCAAAGTGTTAACAAAAGTGCCAATTGAATCAGTAATGAAAAATTCAAAAAGATCAGGCAGAGTTGAGAGATGGAATGCACAAGTAGGACACTTTGATATCCAATATGAAGTTTTATCCTCGCCAAAGTCACAAGTTATCGCAGACTTCTTAGCTGAATTTCATTTAAAAGATGATGAAGCTGTGGAAGAAATGATGGATATAGAAGAGGAACATGGAGATCCAAAAGAGCTATTAACAGAACCCGACAGATGGGAGATATTGGTGGATGGATCATCAAATGGAGAAGGAAATAGAATTGGAGTTGTTTTTATTTCGCCAGAAGGAGGAAAAATAGCTTTTTCATTTAGTTTGGAATTTGCATCCACTAATAATGAGACAGAATATGAGGTCGTGATTCATGCTTTAAAATTTGCGATAGAAATGAAGTTGGAAAATGCTAGAATCACCAGCGATTCACAATTGGTTATTCGCCAGATAAAAGGAGAATACACAACAAACGAACCATCTTTGAGAAAGTATAAAAGATTATTCGAAGAATTATCTGCGAGAATTCAAAAAATAAAATGGAGACACATATCAAGGAAAGATAATAGACTCGCAGATGCTTTTGCTTTCATATCCAGTATGATGACAAATCCATCTGCGAGATGCATAAAAATTCAAACACTTTTATTACCAGCGATAAACAAGGAAGAAGAAGAGGAAGATGTGATGATGGTAGAAGTTGGCGAAGAATAATTAAAGAGCAACATTACAGATTGGTGAACAGATCTTCATGCATACTTGGCAAGAGGAGAAATCCCAAGAAATCGATTAGAGGCACATAAATTAAAAAGTAGGGCAACCAATTATGAGTTAAGAGATGGAGTATTATATCGCAGATCTTTTAGTGGACCATCGCTAAGATGTTTGACGAGGGAGGAAGGACAAAAAATATTGAAGATGTTGCATAGTGGTGATGCTGGTAATCATAGTGGAGGAAGATCTTTGGCATATAGAACAAAAATGAAAGGCTATTACTGGCCATATATGCATGAAGATGCAAAACAACTCTCAAGGAGTTGGGAAGATTGCCAGCGATATGGAAAGAAGATACATGCACCAGGAGCACCATTATCATCTTCAAAAAGTGTATGGCCTTTTGGGAAATGGGGATTAGATATTATGGGACCATTTGTGCCTAGCTCTGGACAAAAAAATATCTAATTGTCGCAACAGATTATTTCACAAAATGGGGAGAAGTAAAGGCAGTACAACATATCCGCGATAAAGATATTTTTACATTCATATTTGAGAATATAATTTGCAGATTTGGGATTCCAACACATTTGGTATCTGATAATGGAAAGAAATTTGAAGGGAAGAATATAAAATTGCTACTCAATGCATTTAAGATAAAGTGTGGAAAATCTACTCCTTTATACCCACAAGAAAATGGTCAAGCTGAAGCAAATAATAAGACAATCGCAGACATCTTAAAAAAGAAACTAGAAGGATACCACAGAGCATGGTGCGAATAGGTGCATAATTCAATATGGGATTACAATACAACTTGACGAGAAGCTACTGGAATGTCACCTTTTTGTTTGACGTATGGAATTGAAAGCGTATTAATCGATGTAAGTAGCTATTCCTACAACAAAAAGAGAGGCTTGGGAAAGAAATCTAAGTGCTGGAATGATTTTAAATAAATTGGATGAATTAAAAGAAAAAAGAGAAAAGACTTTACAACATATGGAAAATTACCAGCGAAGATTAGCTCGCGAGTACAACGAACGTGTTAATAAACGTGAGTTTCAACCTGGAGATTTAGTGCTGCGAGAAACACCAATTTATCAGCGAGAGAATGGTGGAAAGTTGGAGAGAAAATGGGATGGACCGTACATCATTAAAGAGATAGTTGGAACCGGGGCATACAAACTAATGGACCCTGAAGGGAGATATGTTGGTCAAAGACTTGATAGACCATGGAATAGACTATTTATGAAAAGGTATTATCAATGACAACTTCTGCGAGATAAGATATACTGGTACGTTGTATGATGAAAAAAATAATAAATTCTTCTTTATCTGTTACAACTGAGAGGTTCTTCTGATAACAAAGCAAAACAAGAGCTGCGAGCATAATCGCAAGAAAGGCGAATTAAAATTTCGTAGAGATTAATAGAATGGGACGAACCTTTATGGCGTGCATCCTAGTTCGCAAATAAAATTTCACAAGAGGCAAATGTAAGACCTAATAGTGCGCCATATAAGGGGGTATCTCTTTACATGACTCAGGGATAAGGTTATACCGCTGCTGGAACCTGAGTCATGAAGATGTTGGGGTTAAAGGAAACCTATCCAGGAGAGGGTTCTTGGATTTCCAACTATATAAGGTTATACCCTGGTTGGACGACTAAGAACCTCTTCTAAGGAGTGCAGAGTATGACCAAGGCGCCGAGGTACACGGTTGAGTCAAGGGTGCCCGGGGCGTACGAAACTACCCTGGCCATCCTTGGAAAGTCTTGGCTATGATGCACTAGGACCGAAGAAAACCCCACTTAGGGTGCAGTCTTGTAACTATAAGCCATATAGGCATAAAGTAAAAGAGGCTGCGAAAACAACTGGTTGTTGGAAAATATGGATGGGAGGAGCTAGTATTGTATGGCCGATGTGCCCTCCTTGAAGGGGCAACCAGGGGGGAGATAAGGGCGGCACCCTCCATTAGGGAGCTGATAAGTGTCTTAAGACGGCAATGTCATGGGGCTTTATGATCGCAAGAACATTTAGGCATGTCATATTGTCGCGTGACGAAAATTATATAAAGGCAACAAGCCAAAAGAGAAAAGTTAAGATGAGATCAGTGGTTTTTTACATGAAAGTGTAAAGACGTCCTGCGATTTCATCGCAAGACGGCAATGTCATAGGACTTCATTCTCGCAAAAGAATATAGACCTGTCATATTATCGCAGAAAATTCGAAGAAACAAAGATAAGGCAAGATCAATGGGTTTTTACATACAAATATAAATACGTCCTGCGATTTTGTCGCAGAAAGAAAAGTTTGGAAAAATAAGACATTTAACTAGGAAGGCAAAATAAGACCAACAGAATAATATCAAACATTAACTATTTTATTTGTTTCTCTCAGGAGAATATATGAGAAAGAAGATTCCTTCAAGATTTTACAAAAACATTATTTACAGATCAGGATTTTTAGCGGAAGATATCGCAAGAAATATTCATTACATCGCAGATCCATTTCTATAATCGCAGATACAGGAAATAATTCACCATCGCAAGAAAGATAATGAAGGGCAAGTAGAGGAGTGGATAAAAAAAATCTCATTATCTTTCTTGAAACATTCAAAATAGCAAAAGTAAAAGTTAGATTCTAACGTTGCAAAAGGTTACATTGCTCGCAAGGAAGAAGAAGGAAAAGAAAAGCAAAAATAAAATTTAAACTTCAGCGTTGGTCTCGCCAGATTCATTATTTTTGCCAGCATGATCAGCCTCATCAACATTCCTATCTTTGCGAGTCTCTCCTTCATTGTTTACAATTGCTTCACCACTTGCAGTTACTTTTCTAGGAGGACTTTTTTCTTTTGGGTCTTCCTGCGAAAAATATTCTTCACTATCTTCTTCACCATTGGCATATTCTAATTCCTTATCCATGGGAAGAGGAACTTCATCATCATCAACTTCTAGAGGAGGGACATATATAGTAGGGAGATATTGAGAAATTAGAATCTTGTTCATGAGAACTTCAGCACTAAGGTGGACCTTGCGAAGGAAACCTCTATCACAATTTCTAATCTCTATATTTTTGAAGTATTCGAGATAATCAAGTCTTCTTTCTGCCACATCGCGACATTTTACAAGATCAGAAGTGAGAACCCTGTTTTCTTTGCGAACTTTTTCCAGTTTATCAGTCAAAGCAGAGTTAGTAGAGTGAAGGCTTCTTTCAGATTCTGCGAGCAACAGAAATGGAAAAAGATTATTCAGACAAAGATCTCGCAAGAAATGTAACATAAAATTTGACAAAAAAATCAGCAAGTGAGGCAGTCAAATGACTACCTTCTTTTTGAGAAGTTAAATTTTGAATTAATGAACAACAATTCTCCCATTGATTCCTGGCATCATAAAACTTATCCCCAACTATACCCTTCAAGCGAGATTTTATGTTTTCTTCTTTGGAATGGAGATATGAATTTTCTTTTGCCAATAAATAATAAGATTCTTTTAATTGGGAGTATTGATCTTGAAGCTTGCTGGCCTTTAAACTAAGAGTTAACCTACCCTTAATGAGCTTATCCTTCTCAGCGGCAGATGATTCAGTTACTTCCTTGAGTTCATCCTTAATAGAACATAGAGATTGCTCTTGATTATCGCATATTCTTTGGATATTACTCAATTGTTGCGAGGAAATCACCATCAAGATTGAAAATTTATGTTTTTCTTGAGATAAAGTTCTATTTTCATTTGATAAAGATTCCGTCGCCAAATTAGCTTTGATTAACAAGTATGAGAGGCGAGTAACCTCGCTATTTAATAAATGTTGGATCTGTGATAATTGATTATTCTCATTAGTGAGATTATCTATTTGATCAACTGAATATGTGTAGAGATTATCTAGTCTATTAAACTGATCCATCCAAGAATCTTTTTCAACACGATCTTCTTCAGCGATAGATTCAAATTTAAGTCTTTCAATGAATCGACTCTGATTTAAAACTAAATATGCAAGCCAAGAATTTAAGAAAGAAACTTAATTATATGGAAGATGAAAATTTACTAGAAACATAAAAACAAAAAGACAGAGGCAAGAAGATTATACCTTTCAGCTCCTTGTTTTTTCCGCGAAGATTCTCGCAGTCAAGAGAAGAGTTGCGAAGCTGTTGATGAAGAACATCACATTCTAAAGTCTTAACGTGAATGTCTTTATTTAAAACTTCAATTTCATTTTCTAAAGACGCTCACGAGGCAGAGCCATCAGAACCAAAATATTTGGTTAAAGTATCGCAAACAATATGTTTGAGAGGATCAGTAGAAGATTTTCTAGCATCATCTAAAATATTAGATAGAACTTCAAAAGCAACATCGACCCCAATTGATGTTTCTTTAGATGAAGGAAGAGGTTTAGAGGAAGAAGTATTAAGAATAGCGAGTTGGAGATTTGGGTTATTTGTAATGGTGGCATTATCATAGGGAAGGGTGTTTGGAAAAGTAACAGTTGAAGGTTGTAAAGGACTGGAGGGAATATTATTAACAACAACTGTGGGGGTTTTATTTAACAAAGAGTCAGGGATGTTAACATCGATATTCTCTCAAAAAGAAGAATGAAGATCTGATTGCAAGGAAATGGGAGTAGCTCTCGCAGACGTTAACTCCGGAATGATGAAATCAGCCTCAAGAGTTTTGTTTTTGGCGAAATATTTTAAGAGGTCTAGCGATACGCTCTTCATTCTGCGAATAATAATTTAGATAAGAAATAGAGGAAACAATATTGTTATTAAGAGATAAAATGTGTTTCTTACTACCTTATTACTCGCAGAACTCTTCTTCGTCTTTTCAGTCAGTCTTTTATGAGATTTAGGGTTTTGAATTACAGACTGGGCATTAGGAGTAGCTCCACTGAAGAGAAAACATAATATTAGAATTATGAAGAATCAAATAGAGAAGATTGGAAGATATGAGTAAAAATTGGTTCAAACAAATATCATAATTGAAAAGCATACCTTGATGACTCCATTAGAATAGTAGTAGGAGAATATGAAGAAGGAGAAAAGTTGCAGACGTAAAACAAAACAAACAGGTGAAGAAGATAGAAAAGTAAAAGAAGAAAATTAGTTTTGTAACATAATCCTACCTTTTATAGGCAAAATGGGTGACCTGTTGGTTAGAGACGTGTCGGTAAAAAGAAGAATTTACAACATGTGTAGGCAGTCAAGCTAAAATAACGGAGCTATGTCGAGAAGAAAATATGGAAAGAAAAGAAGCTGCAAGCACTATGAAGAGTTGAAGATTCTCATATCCTCTCCACTTTGCGAAGAAGACATGAGAAGAGGCAAGATGTATGACCATAATATCGCTACAACACTTCTTTGCGAGATTAACAACACTTCCCAGCGAGCATCACTGCGAGCTTTTTAAAAACACTTTGCGAGTGTCACAAAATCAGTCAAAAGAGTGACGTAATAGCTGACGATTGAAGAAAACATGAGAAAAGCATGTTTGTCCCGCGATGGTTACAAAGCTTGCGAGAATGAACATTGTAACTATCGCGGTACAATCACATAACAAATCCGAAATAAGAGGAAAACTTAGCTGTCATCCATTATGTAACTACCCTATAAATAGAGACCCAATATGTCCAGAAAATGATGATGTATTTTTGAGAGTTGAGAAAGTCTTGAGGAGAGAGAAACTTCAAGAGAAAAGTTGTATTCTTGGATTCTTACATTTCCTGTAAACATTTATGAAAATCAAATAATAAAGTTTCGTTTTTAATCTTCAAATTTGAGTTAGTTATTACAAATTCTTAACAAGGGTGTAGTGTAGGATTTCTTGCAACTACATAGGTAGTGGTTTCAGAAGCGGAAAGAGTGAAGTTTCTATACTTATTTCGATTAGACAAGGATTAAGATATTCTCGGGTATTTTCCGAGTTATATGTGGAACTTACGTGACAGAGAAGGGAAGATATTCTTGTACGATTTGCATCTATCTAGTCTTGGTAGTTTTCGGCTATAGAGAAGCGTAAAGAAGAGATAAAAGAGGAAATTTCCGTAACTTTTGGGGCAAGAACAAATCAAGTTGAACCAAAGAATTGTACGAGATTTTACGACCTTGTGCTATATATAAGGTGCTATAGTCCCAGAAAGGGGGGTCGGGAGTTTGGGGACGAATAGAAGGCTGCAGATCCGAGAAGAAGAAGTGCAGAGAATCATTATATCTGCTGCTGCACGAGGAAGAAAAAGGAAGAAACCGTTGGCTATACTTTCAAAATTCAATACATTTGTAATTGTTTTCCAACTATTATTTTTGTTAAGAATTCTGTAACTTGATCGCTTCAGAATAACGGTGGGTCAGAACAATTATATTTGTTACAAACTCGATTTTTCTTCAATAAAACACCTATTCAGCCATGCGTTATATTTTTGAGCGTGTTTTTGATATGAGGAGCTAAACCCCAACACTGAGACGACGGAGGAAGCCATGTTTCACAATTTCTTGGTAACTATAATCGATTCTCTATGACTTTTGCATTGATTTATGATTTTTATTAATTGATTGTGATTTTGTTGGATGGTGTATGCTTAGACTTAGAGCTTTTGATGCACCATGCTTGTGATTTACAATTAATATTTTACAAAATCTACTTTTGGCAAAGAAAAGAGTCAATAAAAAGAGCTAGAATTGTTATGAATCAATTGAATGTGATTAATGGTGAAATCCAAAGTCCCGGTTCTCTCGATATTTGTGACAATCCTTTGTATATAAGTCTAAAATCAATCTATTTAAGTCCGAGTGAACGACAGCCTTACTTACCACTATCTACATTACATCAATTTTTGGCGCCGTCGACGCGAACTTGTATTTAAATTTTTTTTAGGTTTATTTTTATTATTTTTGTTCTCTTTTGCGCCTTTGGTATTTTTTTGATTCTTGTCAGATTTGGAGCGAAGCTACAAGGAAATAAAAAGTGCTATAAAAGGAAAGCATCGCCAAAGAAGGAAAGAAAAGAGGAGTCCAAGGAATGAAGAATATTTTGTACATATTTATTTTATTTAGACTTTATTTCTTTTTATTTTTAGAAACTGTAAATAGGGTTTCACTGTTGTAATTTTTCTTTCTCTTTTTTGGACACTTTTGAACTTTATTTTTGGACATTGGAATTTATTACTTTAAACCCTAAGGAAGGGTTAAAAATTAAATATAAATTATTTGCAGGGAAGGATGACAATTACGATACTGTCTCGGCCCCTCGGGTTCGTACACTGACATAGGATTCGGTGGCCTGAGTCAACTTCAACGGTTCATCGCCCGTCTGGTACGGGAGGTAAGACTCTATCTACCCACGAATCCCCTGTCAGTGGGTTTTATTTTGTGTGACAACTCACACACACCTGAAATAGAATGTCGAAATTGTATTACAATAGCCAATACAACGAATATCCGACTAATTTTCAAAATGGACATTACTTTGACCATAGTGTGAATAGTGGTTGGGAAATCAACCTTCTGAAGGTTATGGTCCATACCATGGTGAGCCAAATTACTATCCACATGCCATCCGGTCGTACGAGCAAAATTCCTCTCTACTAGAGTCAACACGTAAGAACACGTAATATCAGAACAAGTAAGATCAGAACACGATTGCAGAGATAATCTAGCAAATCTTAGAGAAGATAGTACTTAACATGATAGAACAAGTAAGATCAGAACACGCAACTACATAGAAAATAATTGGGTATGGCTTCAGAATCCCAATGAAGTCTTTAAGTCGTTAACCTATAATGGTTTTAGGAAAAACCTAGGTTAAACGAGAATCAACTCCAGTCGCAACTAGTATTACACATGAGGTATGGGGATCAGTTTTTCCAGTTGCTAGAGTTCATCCTTATATAGTCTGAAAATCAGGGTTTGATAGATTTGAAACAAAGCAATAAATATTCACCGTTAGATGAAATCCTGATTTAAGATTCAAGTTAAGTTTTCTTAAAACCAAAGCAATATCTATCCACCGTTAGATGGTCTTAGCTTGTTACACACAAATGAAATATACCTTCATTTGGATATAGGTAACCGTACTTAAACGTGTATATTGAGTTGGCTCAATAACAGTTAACTGAAGTTAGTCATATGAACACTTTTGTATTAACCACATTCATCTAACACTTCTAGATCAAATGATAATCAAACAAATCTAATTGTTTTAGTCATAGAGTTGTTCAATTGTTTATATTCTCATAGAAGTATACAAGACACAATTGAAACAAAATCGAATTTGATTCAAGAGAATCTATTCATGAAAATTTTCTCCATGGTTTGCAAAGATTGCATTCCTTAATATATAAATGTATTTGTTCATGAATATCAAATCATACTTAACCTATTTTAGAACTTAAACCAACTCAGTTTGCAAATGGGTACGCAAACTAGAGTTCCGGACTTTGGTCATGTACGTCAGTTCGCAAATGGGTATGCATACTATCGTACCAGACCTAACTCAGGTGAAACCGTTCGCATATTGGTATGCAAACTTGGTTCCCAGACTTTGACAGTTAAAACCATTCGCATACTGGTACGCAAACTTGGTCACCGGACCCGAATCATATTATAACAGTTTGCATACTGGTATGCATACTGTGCTATATCCAGACAAAGGTTATTTGTTCTAAACTCTCATTTCAATCATTGAAACATCCTTAGAAGACGACAATAGCTGTCTCACGCAAACTATTAGCTTATAAGTAATTTTCAAGTGATCGAATGATCAATACGAAATATTCTGAGTCTACATCAAATGACTGTCTCACACAAATCATATAAGATGTTTCAAGGGAATTTTCACATGATCATCTTTTTACTCATTATTTAGTTTACAACAAATAAATTGTTTTCCAACTAAACTCGCCAAGAATAATGATAAACGTAGTTAAAGCAAAAATATTTCCAATACATATTTCGAGAAAGATATAAGCGAGTTAAACTCAGCTCGAAATATCAAATGTGTATAACTAGGGAATGACCCGTGCCATACGACACGGGATAATTCACATTCTCCTAAGCTGGGTCATTTAACATTTTCTAAATATCAATCAGAAATATATATTGACACATTATCATCTTAGTTCTGCCTTTGCTAGATACACCATCTTAGTTATGCATTTTTTGGATACACGTATCTTTAGTCATGCAATCCTAAAATAGCCTTGCACTACTTCCAACAGTTCGCCAAAATTAGTGGTTATAAGCTGCAAACCTATTATTTACCTAGCATAATTAGGGGCGACCCAAACATAATTAGGGGTGACACAAAAGACAAAATAGGTTAAAAATACTTATATACCCCTTTATAATCGGGAGGCTAATCCATAATCGGTAGTTTGGGGAAACTCTATATTCGGTAGTTATATGAACTATTTTGACTACCGATTGTGGTAAGATTTCAACAAAGATTATACTGTATAATCGGAAGTCATGATACCTTCATTTACTACCGATTATAGGCTCAACCAAAATTCAGAAAAAAGAGAAATTTTGCAAAATATGATTTTGGGACTACTCTATATCCGGTAGCTATATGTGTTGGATATTTTCAAGATTGTTTGCCGCTGTCCTGGGGGTCCGGGGGGGCGTATCCCCTCCCTGATCGTGGGGGTATAGGGGCAATGCCCCCCTAGCAGAGTGCGAGACAACGTCTCGTGGAATTTTTTTCGGTTAATGAATTTGAAAACCTATTCGGTTTTCCAGAAATTTTCACAAAACGTGTCTGTTCCCATAGGTTTTCTTCAAGAGACACCATTAGTTGGATATTTGCAAAGAGAGCCGAAATAATCGGAAGTCAGGATAACTTCATTTACTACCGATTATAGGTTCAACCAAAATTCAAAAAAAAAGAGGATTTTTGCAAAATCTGATTTTGGGGCAACTCGATATTCGGTAGTCATATGAACTATCTTGACTACCGATTATGGTAGGATATTTGCAAAGAGATCCACTGTATAATCGGAAGTCATGATAACACTTCATTTACTACCGATTATAGGCTCAACCAAAATTCAGAAAAAAGAGGATTTTTGCAAAATCTGATTTTGGGGCTACTCTATATTCGGTAGTTATACGAAGTATATTGACTACCGATTATGGTAGGATATTTTCAAAGAGAGCCACTGTATAATCCAAAGTCATGACAACTCTTCCTTTCTTACCGATTATAGGCTCAACCAAAATTCCAAAAAAAAAGAGGATTTTTGCAAAATCTGGTTTTGGGGCTACTCTATATTCAGTAGTTATACGAAGTATATTGACTACCGATTATGGTAGGATATTTGCAAAGAGAGCCACTGTATAATTGGAAGTCATGATAACTCTTCCTTTCTTACCGATTATAGGCTCAACCAAAATTCAAAAAAAAAAGAGGATTTTTGCAAAATCTGATTTTGGGGCTACTCTATATTCGGAAGTTAAATAACCTAAATTCCCTACTGATTATGGTAGCATTTTTTCCAAAGGTTTACTGTATAATCGGGAGTCAATATAACTTTATTTACTACCGATTATAGGATAATCAAAATTCAAAAGATTTAGGATTTTATTTTGGGGATACTGTATAATCGGAAGTCATTCAAACTAAATTTACTCCCAATTGTATAGTTATATACCGATTGTAAAGGGTAGTTTGGCCATTAAAAAAATGCCCCGGAAATAACCTACCAATTATTTGCTATTTTGTTGTTTTGTGTCACCCCTAATTCGGTTTTGGTCGCCCCTAAATGTGGAAGGATTATTTAGGTCGCAATTTTCATAATATTGCAGTAATAGCCTTTTTTTTTTTTTTTTTTTTTAAAGGTAGTTATAGCCTAGGGCTTTCTTGATTAAAATCCAAAAAAAAAGGATTTGCATAGAAGAAAACATACCTTGAGAGATAGATTTTAGCATATGTTGAAACCAAGAATTCAAAAATAATGGAGATGAGAATACCACCGATGTTTCTATTACTGGAACCGCTAAGTTAACGATTTTCTCGTAACGGAAGAATCCCGTTATCAAGTACAACATTACAAAATAAATTTATGGGATTATTAAAAAAATTGGTTCATCCACAAAAACTGCCATTTTAATTTAGTATGCAGGAAAAATTAATGAATGGTGTCAGTTTAATTCAGACACTCTTACCAAGTACTTTCCTATCAACCCCAATAAAAATGGTTTTAGGTAACCTTGTATCAGATTGGTACCTGTTGGGCAGGTAGACATTACCTCTACTTTGTGCCCTACAGAGTACAAACTTCGACTATTCTGCACATTCGAGTAAGCGCAACTTTGCAGCATCAAAGACTCCGCATTCCAAAATGAAAGTCTTGGTTACAAACTGCATGACAAAGTTGAGGTTTCGTTCATCCAGTTGTCAAAGAGACTGACGTCATATTCCAGGACTGAATATACCTAATAAATATAAAGCAACCCTTCAATAGATAGGAACGGCATACACATACATAGAAACGATGAACAGCTCGGTATGTGTACTTACATTTACAATGCATTAGTCATTTGCAAACAAAAAATAATCCCTATGTATGTCGTATGTCAATGACTCAACATATTATTACCATGAACAATTAATGGGCCAAATATCAATGATCAACAGATTATTACCATGAACAATTAATTTTCTAAATTGGTAAACCATCCACCAAAAATTAGAGGCGCTGAAAGCTACATGACACTTTTTCAAGACATTACCTAACTGACCAAGTCAGGAAAAAAATGAAATTAAGTACAGCATAAAGTTAAATTCGGGAGCGTCTAGGGGTGGACCAATGGGTGGTGGACCATGAAGTGGCCACCCCTCCACCCCTGGATCTATATGGGTGGGTTTTTTAAATCAGCAGTGGGACCCTAATATTCTAATCCAATGGTGCAGAAATTTGGTCCGCCAAATTGATACACCCATTTGGTCCACCCTGAGATTTTTCCGTTAAATTCACCTCATGTGCTTAATATGTAAACTAATAAAGGCCAATCCCATTATACATTTCACAGTCATCTTTTCCGACAATATCCCAATGGTTTCCCAACTATCGGTGATCGTATTCCAAGTACTGAAACTCCTAATCATACAACCACAAAAAAAATTAGTTGTTGGGTATTACAACACGACAACACCCAAAAATAAGAAGGCTATTATTGGGGCGTCACATTCTATTAGAGGGGCGTCACCTAATAGGACAAAAACGGGTTACCCATAAGTAATATCAAAAACCCCTTATCTCAAATAATTTTATAATGACTAAACAACCCTTATGTGGTTAGGCTAATGATAAACTAATAATTAGATTGATAAGATTTTTTATATAATTAGTAAAAAATCATATTAAGTAATTTTGGTGGGAAGAAAAAGTTGAAAAAAATGAGAAGTTTTGGAGATTTTTTTCTAAGTAAAACCCTAGATTTTAAATCACCCAAACAATGTTCTTTTTATTTCTCAAAATTGATGAAAGTAAGTAAAAAATTGATTTTTTTAGCTTTTCGGAGCGTTTTACGGCTGGTTGTTTCCTTCGTAGTCAACCGTAAGACAAGTTTACGGTTAGGTGATGATGAACTCCTAACCGTAACTAGGTAAAATTAGGAAAACATAATTTTAAACCAGTTACGGCTGGGTTTTTTTGGTGGAAACCCAACTGTAAATCAGTTACGGTTGGGTTTTTTGGTCGAAACCCAACTGTAAATCAGTTACGGCTGGGTTTTTTTTTGTCGAACCCAACTGTAAAACGATTCTTTTACTGGGTTTTTTGATCGAACCTAATCAGAATCGATTACTTACTGGTTTTTTTTGGTCGAACCCAATCAAAATAGTTACGGTTGGGTTTTGTTGAGGAAAACCCAACCGTGAATCGGCGGGTTCAAAACCTAATTTTTTCTAAGATTTCAATCAATCTAACCATTTCAGATGCAATTGGTTTGTTGATTACCACCACTTCTATCAATATGCTTCTTCCGCACCTTTAATAGAGAATTCAATCGAAGATTATAAGTTTTTCGAACCGTCGATTGATCGATGATGGTGATGATTTTGATTGAAAAAAAGAGAGAGGAGGGAATGATTTATGGTTGATGAAGGAGAGGAAGTTAAGAAGAAGAAGAAGAGGAGGAGGAGCAGATCTTTGAATGAGAATTATGTTTTGATTTTAATTTTAGTTTTAGTTTTTAGGTTTTGATTTTAGTTAAAGGGTAATTTAGACATTTTGTATTAAATCAAGAATACCCCATAACCAATTTTTTGGTCACTAGAAATCCAAGTGAAGCCCCTCTATTGGAATATGACGCCCCAATAATAACCTTCAAAAATAAAGCCCCTGAATAGTTTAGCATACAATGATTGCAGGCAATGAAGTGGCCCCTACAGCTATCCCAAAACCATTTGCAACCAATAACATATATTCACACAAACCAAAAGACACAGTATGCATCAAGGGTTAGTACTTAGTAAAAAGTTGCTTGTAGATAATATAAACTACCTAAATATATCTTCCTGGTACCCTTCCTTTGTTGGGAAACGATTGGTATGTTCTCGATACTCAATACACTTATTGATTTCAAAGAATGAAGCCATCCTCTACTCCTATCAAGATGCATGAACATGAGGTATTAAACATGGTCCATATTTATGGGTATGTAGCTCTATGCTTCATACATAATCAAATGGGTGTAGCGAATTGGAAAAAATATAACTCTTTTAAGTGGACCAACTGAGATAATAATAAAGCATCAAACTGTATTTCCAAATCTCTAAACTAAGTATTTCTGTAACTACCATCCCAATATTAAGTGTTTAATGAACTACTCCGTATAAATCATAACAAACATGAGCATAAACATTATTCAAAATGTATGCAGTAAGAAATACCCGCAAGATGTATGTTCTGAAGATCCGATTTGAGTGCCTAAAACTCAGTGAAGCAGAAATTATGGGGAATAATCGACACGGAGTAAGCATCCAGTGCTGAGAGAAAGGTGTTCCACCGAAAGTATCCTCTTTTCTCACTTATTGCCGGCCTGAACTTGGGTTTTACAGCAGTCAATTGCAATTTCTCGATAGTGACAAACCACCCTCTCTAATCTGCTTATCAAACTTCCAGATAACATTTTTGGGTGGCATATAACTCGTCACCCTGTATCAGTGGAGGTGTTAGCCAAACAATATTGAAGTCGTGTATTGCAAATTTACAGAAAAAGGGGGTGGTCAATACCTGTTCATCGACAATAACCATATCGACGCTGGTAACGTCATTGGTGAATATAAAATACAATTCTTCCCATTTCCTGGTAACACGAAGAGTAACGCCAGTTGATTTTCCTTCATCAAGGGATCGTAAACTCTTCAACTTGTCCTGGGTAGATGAAGATGGTACCTGCTGTCGCGTGATATTGATTTGAAATGCCATTTAGTATGTTCTTTAGACCTAAACTGAAAAGTAGAAAAGAGATTCATCAGAAACACTAATTCATACATAGCAAAGATCCATTCAGTCAGAACATCAAAACACTAAATTCATACATAATCAGTGTACAAAATCAAAGAATCAATTCAATTGTTTTTCTATAAGTATAGATGGGTTCTAAAATTATCAACCAAACCTAAGTAACTGAAGCCGAAATGTCAACAACAGTGGTGTTTTCTAATTTCTAGCCATATAAATTTAAACATATCATCAGATACCTTCACTTCTTTCATGCACCCAAACCCCGGAAAGTATAGACAAAGTTATTCTAACCCATTATCATGGAAGGTAGTCATTACAATAACTAAAAATTCACTCATTCCGATCTGCACAATCAGTGTGTAAAATAACGGGAATAAGAACAATGGATCAATATGTAGAATATTTAAAAATGAATCAATCAGAACAATATGGAGATCGGTTCTAAACAATAATAAATTAGGGATTTTCACATCGCAGACCTAATGAACGATTTTAAAACAAAAATTAAAACTCAGGAACGGGAAACCAATAACCACAACACAACATCTCACAGAATTGGATATCGAAAATACAAGCAATTTAGCATGAACGGGAAAAAAATATTTGTAAACAGAAAATTGAATCTAGGGAAAGAATACTCACACTTTCGGATGGAACTGATGTTCATCTCGATCCGGATTAGCCATTTTATAGACCTGTTCCAATCAATGCAAGGATGATCATTTTTTTTTAATTTTGAGATGCAGGCCTAATTAATACGGAGAAAACCTTAATTGGGAATTCCTACGAACAGAAAACGGAGTCTATGGTTTATGATACGTTACTGAATGAAGAAGAAAAGATCGAAGCAACATGAAGGGAGGTGAATCGGAACCGAAGAAATTCTAACCTAACAGCAATTTGGTGTGCGTTACTCAGAAGTCTGTTTTTAATGATCCGCTTTTAATTCAGGAAATAAAAACAGTTATCGTGGGATTGAGGCATAGAGCAGCCATTCGATCAACAGATCCAATGCGTTATTCTAGGAAGGGAGAGTATATCTCAGCCAGTAGTTAGAATTGCCTATGTATCCTGGCCGCTGAGTGACACACCGAACCTTCCTGTTGTATAAGCATTGATGTAAAAGTCTATATAGATATACGACTTAGTCTCATTAAGAGATGGAATAGAATAGACTTATAAGTGATATATAAGTTTTAGTCTCCACATACCTTTTGTTGATGAAGTTCTTCCAAGCTCTCCTCAGTAGATCTTTGTTTTCAATCGATGAACGTTGTGAAGTCTAAAGCTCAACTACATATTCTATCCTAATCCGAGACATAGCTATAAGTAGACTAAAAATCAAGACTTATAGTTTTGGTCACCTAAAATTGATAAACAAGCTTGAGATAGCTACACTTACGAGTTCGATCGAGCAGTGCTCTAACAGATCCTATAGAATTTCGGTTATTTTCCGAACCTATTATCAAGTACACACTTTGTTGTTGTATCGACTCGATCTTGTATCCATAGTCAATCCGACAAGTGATCTTGTTTTTGTATTGTCTCGATATCGTATCCATAAACGACCATACGAAGTATGGACCTAATTTGTTGTATTGTTTCGACTTTTTCCGTAGACGATCACATTCGGTAAATAACTTATATGTGGATAAATAAATGATTGTGGTGTATTTGGGTACCCTCGTCTTTTCAATTGGTATCATAGAAGGTAAACATGAAAAGATATAACAATTTGTGTCTGGTACAATCCAACCTATAAGATTTAAATCCATGACTGATTCAAATAACGTATTAAAAAAATTGAGTAAACTACAATACAATTTGGATGATACAAAAGAGTGTTGTTCGGTACTATTTAAGATGCATAAATTAACGTTTGAACAAATCTAGTCATATGATGAAGACATCTGTAATATCTAGATTGATAGAGGACTGGTCAAGGAACCCTTGGAACTTCATAAAAGGAAGTCTCATCTATGTTCAACTCTGACGTCTGGACAGTTAAAATCGAACAGGAAAAAACAGAACATATAACCTCATATAAAAAGGAGTAAAGTTTTGAATCAGAAGATTTGTTATGCAAAAAATATGATTAACCGAGTGTTGATGATTGTTTTTAGATTAGGGTTAAAATCGTAAAACCCCAAACCCTAGTAGACAGTGACGTCACAATATTTAACTAATAAGCATTTACTAGGCGCATTTATTGAAATCTTTAATGTGTCTATAAATAATTACCGGGGTATCTTTTTCAATTAGGGTTACAACAAGCCAAACCCTAATTCCCATGTGTGCCAATGGAAAACCATGATAGCCACACTAAACACGCCAAAGCATTCCAACCATGCTAGCCGCACCTCTGTGCCAATGGAAAACCATGCTATCCACACTAACCGTGCCAAAGCAATCCAACCATGCTAGCCGCACCTCTGTGCCAATGGAAAACCATTCCAGCCACACTAACCGCGCCAAAGCATGCCAACCATGCTAGCCGCAGCTCTATGCCAATGGCAAACCATGCCATCCACACTAACCGCGCTAAAGCATGCCAACCATGCACCCCTGTGCCAACGGAAAACCATGCCATCCACACTAACTGCGCCAAAGCATGACAACCATGCTTGCCGCACTTCTGTGCCAATGGAAAACCATGGCAAACCACGCCAAAGCATGCCAACCATGCTAGCCGTACCTCTGTTCCAATGGCAAACCATGCTAGCCACACTAACCGCGCCAAAGCATTCCAACCACACACCCATGTGCCAACGGAAAACCATGCCAGCCACACCTACCGCGCCATGCCAAACGCACCTCGCCAACTTAGCCGGGCAACCATGCTGGCCTTCCCTACGTGGCTACCAAAACGAAGGCGTGCAACAATCAACGGTTGCCCTTCAATCCCCGGAGCAAATCCTCGCCGTCTAAGGTTACCAAACGATCTTTGTCCCAAAACCCTAGCTTGGTCACGCACCTAGCCAATGCTAGCCACACCATGCGCCCATGGCAAACCCTTCCCCCCACATGCCAAGCCAAAACCGCACCTAGCCAAAGCTAGCCACGCCATGCGCCCATGGAGAACCCTTGGACCCACACGCCAAGCCAAAACCGCACATATCCAAAGCTATCCACGCCATGCGCCCATGCTAAACCCTTGGACCCACACGCCAAGCCAAAACCGCACCTAGCCAAATCTAGACACCCATGCTCCCATGGCAAACCCTTGGCCCCTCATGCCAAGTCAAAACCTCACCTAGCCAAAGCTAGCCACGCCATGCACCCATGGCAAACCTTTGGTCCCACATAGCAAGCCAAACCACACCAAGGCATTCCATGCCAACATAATTGCGCCAAGGCATGCCATGCTAGCCTGGCCGTGCCACCATGTTGGCCTTCCCTACACGGCTACCCAAAACGAAGGCGTGCGATAATTAACGGTCTCCCTTCAATCCCAGGAGCAAATCCTAGCCATCCAAGGTTACCAGATAACGCATGGTAACCTTTGTCCCAAAAACATAAGTTTGGACACGCCAAACCATGCCACCCCAACGGCATGCCAACCCATCCGCGCCACCATGATGGCCTTTCCTGTGCGGCCACCAACAAGTGAAAGCGTGCAACGATCAACGACTGCCTTTCCTCTTAAGATGCAAAATCTCGACCGTCGAAGGTCACCGAGCTACCAAGTCTCCCAAACTCGACTTGCCAGGCAACAACGACATGCCACATGTTTTCCACAAAACATTCGAGATATCAAACACATATCACAAACTGGGGGATCTTCTTTGGGTATTGGTTTGGCGGTTTACAGCGTGCGGCGTACACTATGCCCGTCATAAGGAAATGTCATAAGGGTGAGGCGGTTAGTAAATACATGGAGTTAAAGGTGAAAGGTTCACGGGACATCAATTTCATACGTAAACAGTTTTATGGAACATCAATTCCATGCATTAACAATTTTATGGAACATCAATTCCATGCATACAATTACTACCTCCTCCCATTTACTTCCATATTCCTTAATGAGGCCAGAGTACGTTTCACTCCGACTTGTATAAATAGGTCTTACCTATTTCCACAGAACAACAAGTTCATTCGGGAATATACAGTACTCAGAAAATACTTTCTTGCTAGCTTACCTTGTTAGCCTTCCCATTTTTTCTAATACAAGTCGCAATAACAAAACTACTCTTCCGGAATCAGCTATTCTGGCTTCATCACTTTCCTTGCTTCCCTCCCCAAAACCAACCCATTCTCCTCCACTTTGTGACCGAAGCAAGTCTGAAACGGCCATTTCTTGGTTTAGGCTGGACTTGTACAGATTGATCTCTCGAATCTAAAGTAATCCCTTGCAGTACATTGTTTAGGGTTTAAATTGTTTCTTACCTTCACACCCAAAATTACCGAAATCAGCAGAAACCATTTTCACCTACAAACAATTGGTGACCACAGCAGGAGGTTCGATATTTCGGTTACAATGTCAAAAAAAATTCGACCGTCGATCTCGTTCTTCGACCCAGACGTCAAGATGGTAGAGGAAGATGATCCACTCTGACTCAGTTACCCGACAACTCGATTATCAGTCATGACATGACAAGAGATGACTGGGGACTTCCCAGAGGTTAAAAGCAAAACGATCCACCCAGGGATCAACGGCTCGGTAATTAGACAGCTCAGTAATGACTGGGGCCTTCCCACGGCCGCGTTTCTCGTAAAGCTTGGTCCTACACCCGGAAGTCTTACTTTTCATCAGAAGACCTAAGAAACCGAGTAAGTTTTACCTAGACAAAATACATGGTTTGATTTTTCAAGTTTCACGAGAATGATAAGACCGATAGCCATGTTATGTTTCATCCCATGTCATCTACCAACACACGATTCCATGGTTTCCCTGGGATGTTTGCACCACTTTCAATCACAACCAAAAACATTCCTAAACAATTCAATCCTAAACATTTCATTTCAAAAGAATAATCCAAAACCGTCAAGGTAACATTTATCTATCAACCCAAGAAAACCAGAAAATCAAAAAACCATAAACTAGGCATCTCATTTGCCTTTCAAAAAAAAAAAAAAAAAACAACTAAAGATAAGATAAGAGGTTCAAAAGACATAAATATATTCAAGGAAAGTTTTTCAGCAGTGGCTTGCTCCTCTTAGCAAAGGCCTCCCTTGTACAATGGAGAGCCGCCCTCTTCAATTTCAGTTGTATGCACAACTTCTTGAATTTCGCTTCCTTCTTATTCTCCATGTCTGCGGAAGGACCTTCAACTGCTTCGGTCAACAAATTTTCGACATCAGAGAGGCCTTCAACGAACCAAGGAGCATTGAACTCGAACTCCATGAACATATCGCGATGAAACCTCCATCTTGAAATTACATCCTCAGAAGACCAGTCACGTTGCGCATGTCGTCGATCGAAGACAAGAATTCTCCACACGCTTGACCAGCGCGTATTGACTAGTAATTTTCTTGGTCGTGGCAATATGACCGTGGATTTCCCATATCTTGGTGTATAACACCGCGTGCTTAGATGGCACGCTAAATCCCCCCATCAACACGTGATCCGGATAAGGAACCGGATATGGAGGAACAAAGGTAGCGCTTGCGACTATATCAGTAACCGGCAGGGGATCCCTAACAACAATTGCGCTAGGGTTCACATGAGCAATCTCCGTCGTCTGAGTCACAACAACGCTTTCGTCTTGATCGACCTCTGTTTCAAAGCTACCAGGATTGGCTGACACGGCTGGAGACAAAGCCGTGTCTTTACCAGTTTCCTTCTCGAGTTCAGCTTCAGAACCGGTATTGCTCTGCGATATCACGGTTTAGACACTCTTCAAAAAAAATTGGAGAGAGAGGAAGAAGAAGGGCATGGAGAAGACTCACTGATCCGCTTTCAGACCTACTAGAGGAAGATTCAGAACTACTATCGAAATAACTACTCCCGCCATATCTGGACTCTGAGCTTTCATCCTTATCAGATTCCCCTCCATCATGGGTAGTCTCAGCATTACTGCTTTCTATCTCAAGAGGTGTTGTTTTCTTACTACGTTCAAGTTTAGCAAAGGTGTTCACAGTACTAAGACCATGGGCAAGGCACAAGGATAGACACTCATGAATAATACAAAGACATACGTAATCCGACTAAGTCAGGAAGAAAATTATACGTACTCGCATATTGGAAGAGCTAAAAGTCGGGAGAGCCTTCAGACCCGACTGAAAACCACCAGCACGGTTTTTAGATCTCCGCTCCTTCACTTGGGGACTATCTGCATTCGGGCTAACAGATTTTTGCTTGGGATCCCTCAGCAGTGGATGTTTCGCTAAAACCGCAAAAGAAGGCTTGCTACGATGATTCTCTACCACGCTGTTCACGAATGCATGGATAGCAAGAAACTCGTCCTGCCAAAATGTGTTATATTTGGAGGTTGTTGATGGATGCTGTTCCGCGAGCAGGAAAAGGAGACTTTTACCCGACACGAGAGCACCAACATCAAGAACAGTCAATAACGGGACTTCTGGAACGACCGGATGACGAACGAGTGGGACCCCTCGATCAAAATCCATATGCCGAGCTGCTCTATCGATGTTGTAAGAGGTTGCTTTACAAGATCCTCGGAAGAAATAAGACACATGACCAGGCGTGCATATTCGCATGAACACCATCTCTCCGACACTCAGATCCTCTTTATCAGAAGACAAAGACATGTTTGGAGAAGGAGCAAAGGTAGTGACCTGAGTTATAGACCCATGCACCGGAGCCCATGGACGAAAATTAACTGCGTACGAGTTGTCAAGAAGTCCGACCAGGTTCGAACTAGTCTTGGTATGCCTATTCGACCAGCACAGTATCCTAGAGCCACCCCAAGACTCGGGAAGTACAACTAACATTTTCGGGGCATACTTCTCGAAATGCTCCCACAACCACGCCTGGAGAAAGGCGGCATGAATATACGAATCTACTTTCATGTAGACGTTTGAGGTGTGCATGTCTGAAACCAGTTGATCCAAGTGTGCATACAGGGAACTAAGAAACAGACCGCCAATGGGGAGAACGACACCTTTTGCCAATTTTATGGCAAGCTTGATAAGTTCATGTATTATCTCTTTCTTGCCCGAGCCGTCATCAAAAATATCTCTGGATAGCCAAAGAGCCAAGAACGCTGCAACATGAAGTATATTGTTCTTCTGGTTCGACTCTAATGCGTCAGGGAACCACTGAGACACCCACCAATCATAGAAGCACTTCGTCTCATTTTATTTCCGAATGAATCCTTTTGATTTCGCAACTAGGGAGGCATGCATTTCTTCTTCATCTGTAGACAACTTAACATCAAGGTTTCCAACTACGAGAAGGTTCAACAATACATCCATACTCTCTAAGGAAATGGTCATTTCACCCCATCTGCATACGGCCGTGTGGGTGTCTGGACACCATCTGGAAACAAAAGCAACCAAGCCTGAAATATCTTTCCTAATATGAAGCACTGCGGAAGACGCAACAACATCAATGATCCGCGCCTTGTTTAAATTGGTTCTTACATGCTCCTGGCTCATCATGAACCGCATCCATTTATCGAAGGGACGCAACAGACTCACAGAGATTTTAAAGTCAATAAAAGAGGCATGATATTCTTTCCTCTGAAGGAAAAACCTTACTACGCCTCCTGGATGAACCGACCAGCCTTCTCCCTCACTTTCCGATCCGGTCAAAAGAATCGACACATAGTTGGGATGGTTTCTCCTAGCCGTGGCCGATGTGGTGAAGAATTCATCATCTACGTTTGGTTTGGAATTGCAAATATCTTTCGGTACAGCAGAACTTTCCTCAAGTGACATCATAACGAAGATTCTCTCACGCTACTTTCACCATCCAAACAACTACAATGGAACAATACGAAGAGAAATTATTACGGAAAGTGCACGAAAATTATTTTTCACCCAAGACGCAAGCCAGTCTGTTTCAAGGCCGTACCCTACAGCATAAAATTCTTGTCCAACCGAGGAGGTGCACCCCACCATGGGAACCATGCACACGGCCACACCAAAACAAGGAGCAAACCCTAAAAACTAGGTTTTCGTGGAAAAGGATGGCAATTGCGCGCTTACTTTGCACAGTGAGTTGAGACGATCAACATTAATATGGTATTCATGCCTAAGTACTACTACGAGCTTGTGAAAAACATGCATACGGCTAGGATTCACACCAACATTTTCTACAAGGTCATGAAAAGGTACGCCTACAATTAGGGTTTACACCAACACAAAAGAAAAGAGAAAAACGAGTTAAAGAATAAGTGTTGGAAGGCATACCTGGGATTTGCTCGTCCGCTCTGCTTTACTGCTACCACACGGCTGGGATAAATAAATTGGCATGAAACAAAATAGAAGCGGACCTCTTTTTATATATACATGGGAGTTTGAACAAGGAAAGGATTTCTTATTTTGAGCCAAGAAAGGAAAAGAGGAAACCGGTCCCGCAAAGACCAATTTCCATGCCCAAGACAGCTCACGCCATGCCTTGGCCCCACGCGCTAAGACATCCACTATGCTCGCCTTCCCCAGGCCAAGCTATCTGCTCCATTTCCACGGCCCCACTATGCCTAGATGTTCGTGCACGCCTCACCGAGCCGCGCCCTGCTGTGGCCGCACCAGGTCAAGACATCTGCTCCATTACCGCGGCCCCACCATGCCTAGCCGTCCGTGTACATCTCTCCTTTCTATGGCCGCATCATGCCAGGACGCCCGCTCCCCTGTGGTGGCCCTATCGTGCCAAGTCATCCATGCGCGCTTGCTTTCCAAGACCACGCCACCCCTTGGCCCCACGAGCCAAGCCGTCCATTATGCTTTGCTTTCCAAAACCGCGCCCGCTTCGCCTCGGATATGTACGACCAGACCAAGACGGAAATGTTTGTTTCACCTCTTCACGTTCTGCATCCCCAGTACAACTTACGTAGGGCCGCCAACATGGGAAGCAAAAATTTCTCTTCACCTCTAGAAAAAGGTTAGTCAGATTTTCCTGACCATCTCTGCAATGATTTACGTCTCGATTCCATCCTTGTCTGTCACCATCATATGCTTACCTCGCAACAAGGCACCTTTTTCGAGCTAAGCATGGGACTTAATGTTGATGGTGGTTTTTAGCCTAGGGTTAAAATCGTAAAACCCTAAACCTTAGTAGAAAGCAACGTCACAACATTTAAGTAATAAGCATTTACTAGGCGCATTTATTGAAATCTTTAATGTGTCTATAAATAATTACCGGGGTATCTTTTTCAATTAGGGTTACGACAAGCCAAACCCTAATTCCCACGTGTTCCAATGCAAAACCATGCTAGCCACACTAACCGTGCCAAAGCATGCCAACCATGCTAGCCACACCTCTGTGCCAATGGAAAACCATGCCATCCACACTAACCACGCCAAAGCATGCCAACCATGCTAGCCGCAACTCTGTGCCAATGGCAAACCATGTCAGCCACACTAATCCCGCCAAAGCATGCCAACCATGCTAGCCGCACCTCTGTGCCAATGGAAAACCATGCCAGCCACACTAACCGCGCCAAAACATGCCAACCATGCTAGCCGCACCTCTGTGCCAATGGAAAACCATGCCAGCCACACTAACCGCGCCAAAGAATGCTAGACGCACCTTTGTGCCAATTTCAAACCATGCCAACCACACTAACCGCGCCAAAGCATGCTAACCATGCACCCCTGTGCCAATGGCAAACCATGCCAGCCACACCTACCACACCATGCCAAATACACCTCGCCAACTTAGCCACGTCACCATGCTGGCCTTCCCTACGCGGCTAACAAAACGAAGGCGTGCAATAATCAACGGTTGCCCTTCAATCCCAAGAGAAAATCCTGGTCGTCTAAGGTTACCAAACGAACTTTGGCCCAAAACCCTAGCTTGGTTAGCCAAATCTAGCCACGCCATGCGCCCATGGCAAACCCTTGGCCCCACATGCCAAGCCAAAACCACACCTAGCCAAAGATATCCACGCCATGCGCCTATGGAAAACCCTTGGCCCCACACGCCAAGCCAAAACCGTACCTAGCCAAAGCTAGCCACGCTATGCACCCATGACAAACCCTTGGCCCCACATGCCTATCCAAAACCGCACCTAGCCAAAGCTATCCATGCCATGCGCCCATGGAAAACCCTTGGACCCACATGCCAAGCCAAAACCGCACCTAGCCATGCACCCATGGCAAACCCTTGGCCCCACATGCCAAGCCAAACCACGCCAAGGAATGCCATGCCAACCTAATTGCGCCAAGTCATGCCATGCTAGCCTAGCCATGCCACCATGATGGCCTTCCCTATACGTCTACCAAAAACGAAGGCGTGCGACAATCAACGGTCCCCCTTCAATCCCAGGAGAAAATCCTAGCCATCCAAGGTTACCAAAAAACACATGGTAACCTTTGGCCCAAAAACCTAAGTTTGGCCACGCCAAACCATGCCATGCCAATGGCATGCCAACCCAGCCGCGCCACCATGCTGGCCTTCCCTGTACGACCACAAACAAGCGAAAGCGTGCAACGATCAGCAGCTACCTTTCCTCTTAAGATGCAAAATATCGACCGTCGAAGGTCACCGAGCTACCAAGTCTCCCAAACTCGACTTTCTAGGCAACAACGACATGCCACATGTTTTTCACAAAACATTCGAGATATCAAACACATATCACAAACTGGGGGATCCTCTTTGGGTATTGGTTTGGCGGCTTACAACGTGCGGCGTACACTACGTCCATCATAAGGGTGAGGCGGTTAGTAAATACAGGGAGTTAAAAGTGAAACGTTCACGGGACATCAATTCCGTACGTTAACAGTTTTATAGAACATCAATTCCATGCGTTAACAATTTTGTGGAACATCAATTACATGCATACGATTACAACCTACTCCCATTTACTTACCCATTCCTTAATGAGACCAGAGTATGTTTCACTATGACTTGTATAAATAGGTCTTACATATTTCCACATAAAAACAAGTCCATTCGGGAATATACAACACTCGGAAAATACTTACTTGCTAGCTTACCTTGTTAGCATTCCAACTTTTCTGATACAAGTCGCAGTAACACAACTACTCTTCCAGAATCATCTATTCTGGTTTCATCACTTTCCTTGCTTCCCTCCCCAAAACCAACCCGTTCTCCTCCACCTTGTGACCGAAGCAAGTCCGGAACGGCCATTTCTTGGTTTAGGCTGGACTTGTACAGATTGATCTCTCGAATCTAAAGTACTCCCTTGCAGTGCATTGTTTAGGGTTTAAATTGTTTCTCACATTTACACCCGAAATTACCGAAATCAGCAGAAACCATTTTCACCTACAAACACCAGGCTATGATACCCAGATCGATTTTGTTTTCCCACCAAATATTTTTCAACCAATTGTGGGAATGTATAAGTTTCAGATGTGTCAATTATTTAGTTTTGAGACTAAACCTAAGTACTTTAGGAGATTATAATCGATACATTTGCCTAAAATTGACCAAAACTTTCTTCATGGTCAATTGTGTGAGTCAAACCTGATTGACTTTAAGGATCCGCAATTATTTAGGTTATTATTATGTGCTTCTAAGTTTTTACTTGAGTTTTTCCAGACTCTAATACCTGAATCGGATCTTAGCTATGAGGAAGTGCAGCCCAAGGAAATTTATTTAGACCCTTTCATCGAGCTTGAACCTGAACCACAACTAGATGTAGTTGTTTTAAACAGGAAACTAGACAAGGGTGTACTTTATTTGTTTATTTTCTTGGCAGGTTGCAGATTCCTTTTATTTGTGGTAGCTTTATTTGGTTTTGATGACCCACAGATATTTCAGCTATTACTTTATGATTTTATGAGGTGACTAATCCTTTCTTAGTCTGGCTGAAGACATTAAACTTAGCACTTCTTGGGAGGTAACCCAATATTCATGCGACACGGTAATATCTTTCCTTATCTATTTTGCTTCAAATGGTAACAGTTTCTCCTTGTTCATGTTTTTAATTTCATATTTAGAACATTGAGGACAATGTTAGATTTAAGTTTGGGGGTATGGGAGAAACTTTTTAGTTGCATTATTAAACTCCAGGGCCTAGAAATTTATGCTTATTAAGGATGGCACTAACCAATCTAAGTGGATGGAAGCATTTTGATTGTAGGAGTTGAGGAACCAATCTGATTAGATGGAAACATCTAAAGAGTCTATTGATTGTAGGAGTTAGGATTTTATTTTCTAGATTTGATTTGCTCGAGGACTAGCAAATAATAAGTTTGGGGGTATTTGATAGAGTATTTATGTGTCTATTTTGATATCAATTTTCTATATTGTTAGTGCTCGATTTTATACTTATTTGATTATTTTATGCTTTTGTTGGTGTGTTTGGAGAAATAAGCTTTTGTGGAAAAATTGGTCAAAAAAGTGGTATTTGCAATCGTGGGAGAAAATTACTATACGGACCCCCATTTTTGGATAAGGGGTGCTCAACTACTAAGGGGCGCCCATTTGATAAGGGCTATCCTCTTTACTACTCACCACCACTTGCCAGCAGTTGATTAGGGGGACACCCTTATTCTTCACGATTTGAATTTTCAAATTTGGCGGGAGATTTGGATTTCACAGGCAGATATTAGGTTTCGATTTTTGGGTCACTTGTGGGAAGATTCAATCGCTTGAATCAATTGCATTAGGTCTGTTTTGGTTAAACAGGGATGGTATGGTGATTATATTCAATTAACTTGGGCCGTAACACAGATTTGAAGAAAACAGGGGAGATAGTTTCTCGGGTTGTTTGGATTTTGTTGAGATGTTTCGGTAGAGATTAAATCGCTGTTTTGGATTGGGATGGACCTGTTAAAGTATAAAAGTGTTGGTATGTGTCTTTGGATCGATTGGATTTGTCTGTATAATTGTGTTGAAGCTAAACATGGGAGGACATTATTCTCGGCTTTCTGGATTTGACTTGGAGGATTTTTTCTCGGATTTTTTCACGATAATGATGTGGTATTACCATGTTACATCAAAACAGGGTAGGTAGTGGTTTCAGAAGCGGAAAGAGTGAAGTTTTTATACTTATTTTGATTAGGCAAGGAGTAAGCTATTCTCGGGTATTTTCTGAGTTATATGTGGAACTTACGTGACAGAGAATAGAAGATATTCTTGTACGATTTGCATCTATCTAGTCTTGGTAGTTTTCGGCTATAGAGAAGCGTAAAGAAGAGATAAAAGAGGAAATTTCTGTAACTTTTGGGTCAAGAACAAATCAAGTTGAACCAAAGAATTGTACGAGATTTTACGACCCTGTGCTATATATATAAGGTGTTATGAGTCCCAGAAAGGGGGATCGGGAGTTTGGGGACGAATAGGAGGCTGCAGGGCCGAGAAGAAGAAGTGCAGAGAATCATCATATCTGTTGCTTAACGAGGAAGAAGAAGGAAGAAAACGTTGGATATACTTTCAAAATTCAATACATTTGTAACTGTTTTCCAACTATTATTTCTGTTAAGAATTCTCTGTAACAGTCGGCCCTATAACAGCGGGTTCTGTAACAATTATATATGTTACAAACTCGATTTTTCTTAAATAAAACACCTATTCAGCCATGCGTTATATTTTTGAGCGTGTTTTTGATATGAGGAGCTAAACCCCAACACTGGGACGACGGAGGAAGCCATGTTTCACAATTTCTTGGTAACTATAATCGATTCTCTATGACTTTTGCATTGATTTAATTGATTTATGATTTTTATTAATTGATTGTGATTTTGTTTGATGGTGTATGCTTAGACTTAGAGATTTTGATGCACCATGCTTGTGATTTACAATTAATATTTTACAAAATCTACTTTTGGCAAAGAAAAGAGTCAATAAAAAGAGCTAGAATTGCTATGAATCAATTGAATGTGATTAATGGTGAAATCCAAAGCCCCGGTTCTCTCTATATTTGTGACAATCCTTTGTATATACGTCTAAAATCAATCTATTTAAGTCCGGGTGAACAACACAACCTTACTTACCACTATCTACATTGCATCACGGGGGTCTAACACACCCAATATTTCGATTAACAATCTGTATGGACAAATCCGAGTTACTTTATAGAGAATCAACTAGGCAGTCAGACTCAATCAATATAAAATATCTCAAGGAGTTTATTATCTCTATCTCTCAATTTGATATTTACTCAAGAAAATACAATATGCGAGTCTTTATCAAAGAGAGATAACTTGGATGGTACCAAAGACCAATATCCAAGTTGAAAAAGCGGGGGTCTAACAACCACACCCAATATTTCGATTAGCAATCTGTATGGACAAACTCCGAGTTACTTTACTAGAGAATCAACTAGACAATCAGACTCAATCTAGATAAAAATATTTCAAGGAGTTATTATCTCAATCTCTCAATTTTATTTACTCAAGCAAATATAATTCGCGAGTCTTAATCAAAGAGAGATAACTTGGATTGCAGCAAAGACCAATATCCAAGTGTCAATCAATTTAAATCAACAACCAAGATGGTCGGATATTCTAATTGATTGAACAACGCACAACCTGTATTATTTCAATTATATAACAAAATATTTGTGGAAAATAAATAACACAGACACCAAAATTTTTTTAACGAGGAAACCGCAAATGCAGAAAAACCCTGGGACCTAGTCCAGATTAAACATACACTGTATTAAGCCGCTACAGACACTAGCCTACTCCAAGCTAACTTCGGTATGGACTGTAGTTGAACCCCAACCAATCTCACTTAGATCCAAGGTACATTTATGCTCCTACGCCTCTGATCCTATCAGGATACTGCGCACTTGATTCCCATATATGATCTCACCCACAACCAAGAGTTGCTACGACCCAAAGTCGAAGACTTTAATAAACAAATCGGTATCTTACAAAAAATTCTACAAGGATAGATAAATTCGTCTCCCACGAATAAACCTATGAGTTTTGTTCCGTATTTTGGTAAATCAAGCTGAACAGGAACCAATTGATAAAACCAGACTTATATTCCCGAAGAACAACTCAGTTTTATCAATCACCTCACAATAGTATTAATCAACGCATGGAAAAAAGATATTGTGGAATCACAAACAATGAGACGAAGATGTTTGTGATTACTTTTATATCTTTCCTATCATAGATAGAAATCTTAAGCCAATTATTACAATTGTACCCGTACGATAGAAACAGCAAGATCAGATTACACAACTACGATAAAAGTAGTATCGGTATGGCTTCACAATCCAAATGAAGTCTTTAAGTCGTTAACCTGATTTTAGAAGAACAAAACCAAAGGTTAAAGGAGAATCGACTCTAGATTAGCAAAACTAGTATCACACAGAATGTGTGGGGATTAGGTTTCCCAGTTGCTAGAGTTCTCCCTCATATATTATTTCAAATCAGGGTTTGCAATCAATGTTAGCTTAATAACAAAGCATTCAATATTCACTGTTAGATGAAAACCTGATTAGATTCAAGCTAATATTTATCAACCGTTAGATCAAAAACTTAGCTTGTCATACACTCATGTACTAGATGATTTTAGGTTCATGTAACCATACTCAAACTTGTACATTAGTTGGTTCAACACTAGTTAACCGAAAGGTTAGCCAAATGATAACTTTCATATCAACCATATTCTTCTTCACCATAACTAGTCCAAATGACTCAAATGAACTAGTTAGAGAGTTTTTTAATTGTTTAGATCTTTATGTACTACACAAGATATATTTGAAGCAAAAACGATGTGATTCATTCGAATCGATTCATGAACTATAAAGCCACGGTTTGCAATAGCATTCCTTAGTTTATTAAGATAAGTTCACAAACATCGTTTTTAGAAAAAACCTACTCAAGTTCGAGGACTGGGTTCGCGGACTTAAGATCCCGGACGAAGTTCGCAAACTCCAGCAGAAATTCTCGGATTCGAGAACTACGCCAGTTCACGGACTGGGTTCGCGGACTAAGGTTGTATGCTGAGTTAGCGGACTAAGGTTGTATGCTGAGTTCGCGGACTGAGCTCACGCACTACTCCAGTTTCACTTGATCAATAAAGTTCGCAAACTTCGGTTCAACAAATAAGGACTTATACATATATGTGTTACCACAACAATGCTTATATCCTCCAATGGTTATATTGTCTGAACTCTCATTTCAATCATTGAAACAATCTTAGAGGGCGTTATATAGTTGTTATTCACAAACTATTTTTCGTCAGAGCGATATCCAAAATGATTGAAACATAACATGATTTTCGTCACTAGGTAAAGATAAACTTGGCTAAAGCAAAAGCTTTACCAACACATATTTCGAGAAATAGATAAGCGAGATATACTCATCTCGAAATATCATATGTGTAATCTTAGTATATATAGTAATATGACTTTTGTCTCAAGATATGAGATAGATTAGATAGACTTTTGAGTGATAGATAAGTTCAAGTCTCTACATACCTTTTAGTCGATGAAGATCCACTGGTTCCTTGAGTAGTCATTCTTCTTGTATGATGATCACCATGGAGTTCTTGACCTTAACTACACTTTCTATCCTAGTCCGAGACCTTAGATATAGTAGACTAGAAATCAAGAATTTATAGTTTTGATCACTAATATTGACAAACATGCTTGAGATAGCAACGCATGCGAGTTCGACTGAGCAATGTTCTAACAATCTCCCCTTTTGTAAATTTTAGTGGCAAAACTATTTATATATATGGAATACAAAAAATATATAAATAAACTTTGTAGCTCTTATTCCACATGTCTAATATTCAACATTACTCGAAATCTTTGTCACTTCCAAGTAGTCCAATGATCCCAAAGGTTGTAAGTTTAGCATCATCGTTGTTGAAAATCTGTAGCTATAACAATGAGAAAAGCAGTGGTTCTCAATCATTGTTATACAGTGTCATAGTATTATTACACAGTGTCAATGTCCAATGGCATCACAACTTTAACAACAATACTATGGTGATACTTCACTCCCCCTTGGTCAATACTCCATCTCACATGGAAACCACTTCCCCTTACATAATGATCCGAAAACTATATGCATTTGTAGTATGAACTACATATTAATTCTACCCCTTTTTGTCAATAAAATTGGCTAAGGTTCAAGAACGGGATCCTAATGAAATTTCCGTAAGAGACATTTCATGACCAAAGGTAAATGTATACCATCTTGTTTAGATGCAATCATAAAGCATAGGCTAAATGCATTCATCAAGGAGTTTATAAAGATACAAGATAACCTCTATAATATTCCACAACCGCACTCCCCACAAAGATTTGGCAATTAAGCACAAGTTCAAAAGAACTCTCCCCCATAAAATGTCATTCCCAAGGGAACAACAAGAGCGACCTTAGTTTCAAAAGAATAGAAGGATTTCTTTAGACTCAACAAATTTCATACAAGTATGAATTTAGAATCCAACAAGAAATATTCAATCAAATTAACCAAAGCGAACCAAGATTAATATGACTAAATATGCTCAATAAAAGTAAACTTATGGAGACTTAAGAAATCAACTAGATTAATCACAAGAAACTCGCAGATAATCTAATTTTCATACTCAACCAAACTAATTACAAAAGTAATCAATTTAATTGGTCACACTCGACATAAGAAAATCTATAGAGCAATGACTAAGTTAATCATGAAGAACCAACCCAGTCAAAGAGATGCTCAAACATAGAAAACTTATGGAGTACTAACTAAATAATCACACAAGATGATTAATTTAGTTCAACATGTTCAACATCAAGTACCTTACGGCATAACAACTAAGCTTATCACAAAAGCAATCAACTTTTGTTGTTTTAGTGCTCAACATATGACACTTCATGGAACAACACAGTATTTACACAAAAATTGTGGATCGGAGAATCGACCTTATACCGTGGAATAAGCAAGGATTCATTCTATTTCCGTCACCATTTGCACAATGAAATACAATAGACATAATCATTGAATCACAAAAGATTTTAACCTATCTTACATCAATAATTGACAATATAGGCTTAACTTATTTGTTTTGCCAAAAGTCTATTCATTATTTTATCAATATTTGCATATTATTTCACAAACTACTTTACTTTTGACAAAATATGGGGCAATTAAGTTCACGGACGTAAACACACATATCCCATCAAAATATTACTATGAAACCATAAAGATTAATACTGCAACCATCATCTTCCAAACAAGTTTAGAATTAAACAAATAAATCTAAAAACAAGAAGAGGAAAACTTTGGACATAGCTATGTGTAATCATAATAATGGCTATTCCAAAACACTAGTTATTCTTCTAAACAAAAGAGAAAAATAGAAGATTTACTAGGGAAACAGACATCAGAGTTCATTAAGAACCTCGTATCTTTCAATGAATCCGTCAAAGAATGTATCATTGATTTTCTTTATTGTATTGACCGTAGACACACCATGTTCGTGAGTTAGAACACTAACTTTGCGATAAACCACCCGAGCAAGTTGTATAGCTTTGGCACAGTCCATGATAAGCTTCTTTTGATTCCGTATCAGAATGTTCTGATTAGCAAGAATTCTGGCCTGACCATCTAAAAGTTAGTTTATTTGCAATTGAAGATTTGCAAACTCAACCTTTGAATCATTCTGAAAACGAGTTAAATCCTTGACAAAATCATCAATCCAGGAGTTGTGATCCTTTCTTTCAAGCATCTTCTTTAGAACCAGCTCCTGAATTGACTTACGTTCCTGATTGTCTTCCTCCATATCAAGACGCACAATATCTTGAGATCTTGCAGAGTTCTCCATAGATTTTTAGAGAAGAGAGAACACAATATAGAATAGGTATATATGTGTTCGTCAACGGGAGTAGACAACTCTGGTTTTGAAAATCCTAGAAACTCACAAGAGGAGGACGCGGATATTTGTGGACTACCAACAAAAGGACTCAAACATAAATAATATACAACATACTTGAGTATTCCCAATTTATTTTCCTTGTACCTCTCAAGTTAGAAATAAGGAAACAAATATCTGGAATCAAATAGTGGAGTGGAAATTAATTCCACTACGATCATCGGGAAAGAAGTTATATATGTCATCTGACTGTTTGATCTTTGTTTTCTTCACCTTTATTCGGTTGATTTTTATCCCTGAAGGATAAGACATGGCGTACTTAACTGATCCATTAGATGGCTTTCTCTAAGGACTAAGTCTAGGACCTCTTGCAATTGGTTCAGGAGGATCAGAAGGGTTTTATTGAAAGAGAAAACCAAATTCGTTCCCGTCTTCTTATTAATAATGATGAGGAGTTTTCCTGGGCTTCGAAAGTTCTTGACAATGCCAGAACTAACTTAGGTGTAGATGTTAGTCTTCATATTGAACTAGCAGCTTTAATTAAAGACTTGATTTATGGAAGAGAAGGTTGTTAACCATTCTCCCTTGTTAATTCCTTGCTTTTGTTATTCTTCCTTGCAAAACTTCCAACTTGTTGTTATATACTCGCAGGAGATGAAAAGAGGTACTCTGAAAGAATTGGAGAACTTGAAGCTGATAAGAATCAACTCGCAAGTACTCTTGATGCTCGCAATGAGAACTATTCAAGATTGAAAAATCAATTAAGAATTAATGCTGCGAATTTTAGTAGTACTCTTGTTGATGTTCACAATAATTCCATTAAATTGGTCTGCGATGATTCATAACATTCCTCATTCTACATATCCTGATCTTGCAAAAGAAACTCCAGCAAAAACTCCAAACCTTGTTATCTCTGGTAGTGAAGCTGAGGAATCTGATGAGGATGAAGATGATGGTAAAGATGAAGAAGGAGAAAAATCTAGCCAGAATGATGATGGATCTAATTAAATCGGTTTCTTCTTTTATCTTCCTTGTAATTTTTGTACACTTATTTTCTGCTTCTTGTAATATTACTGCGAGTTTCTCCAACTTGATGTATAAATTTATTTTGCTTCTATCTGTATGAATTAGAAAACAATTCTTTTCTGCAATATAGTCAATCAACATAATTATTATTCTTTAACAGTCTATGAAAATGTGTCATATAATAATGTCTACGTAAATTTATCATATGATGATGAATAACAATTTTATCATCCAATGCATTCCCATACTTTCCTTTGTTATTCATCTGCAATATGAGAAAATTGAGTAAAGCTTAGATATTAGTTGCAAATAAAATCTATTTAAATATCTGTACTTCCAACCTTATGATTGTATCGCGAACAATAGTTGCACAATTTTATGGTCTCTGTGTAAATATCGCAATGCCCATAATCTTTGCGTTCATATCGCAATCATTCAACCTTAATTTATTGTGGTCTTATTATGCATTCCTAATTAAAGGTCTTGTTTTGCCGCATTTTTCTTTCTGCGACAAAATCGCAGGACGTCCTTACATTTGCATGTATTGACCCATTGATCTTGTCTTATCTGTATTTTTTTCAATTTCTCTGCGACAATATGACAAGTCTAAGTTCTCTTGCGAGAACAAAGTCTTATGACATTGATGTCTAGTGATGAAATCACAGTTTGTCTTTATACTTTTATATAAAAACCCATTGATCTCATCTTAAATTTTTCTCATGGCTTGTTGCCTCTGTGTAATTTTTTTCACGCGACAATATGACAGGCCTAGATTCTCTTGCGAGCATAAAGTCCCATGACATTGCCGTCTTAAGACACTTATCAGCTCCCAAATGGAGGGTGCCACCCTTATCTTCCCCATGGTTGCCCCTTCAAGGAGGGAACATCGGCCATACAAGACTAGCTCCTCCCATCCATATTTACCAACAACCAGTTATTTTCGCAGCCTCTTGTCTTTTATGCCTATATGGCTTATAGTTACAAGACTGCACCCTAAGTGGGGTTTTCTTCAAGCCGAGTGCATCATAGCTCAGACTTACCAAGAATAGCCAGGGTAGGTTCGTCCGTCCCGGGCATCCTTGGCTCAACCGTGTACCTCGGCGCCTTAGTCATACTCTGCACTCCTTATAAGAGATCCTCAGTCGTCCAACCAGGGTATAACCTTATATAGTTGGAAATCCAAGGTACCTCTCGTGGATAGATTTTCTTTAACCCCAACATCTGCATGACTCAGGTTCCAGCAGCGGTATAACCTTATCCCTGAGTCATGTAAAGAGATACCCCCTTATATGACGTACTTTAGGTCTTACATTTGCCTCTTGCGAAATTGTATCCGCGAACTATGGTGTACGCCATAAAGGTTCGTCCCGTTTTTTGTTTCTTTTGAAAATTTCGGAATCTTTTGTTCTTTAAGTAACCTTGAATAATCTCGCGATTTAACTCGATGTTTCTAATAAAATTTCTTCTTTTTGATCTTATTTTTAGCTCTTGCATAATTTTTCGATTTCATCCTTTTCATTCAAACAAAATAAAACAACAAACCATTTATAGACTTCATCATTTTACCTTCCTACTTACTGCTTTTTGATTCTGCCCTTTTGTTGCGTTTTGTTGTTTTTTCTCCATCTGCGATACATTCGCCATCTATTTCCCGCTGCTCATATTGATTTTGCAGCATCTCATCCTCTCGCTGCTCTATTGTATCAACCATTAACCTATCACATCTTTGTCTTTGTTTGATGTTCTGCTTCCAATTGCTATTCTTCGCAACCCTATCTTCACAAGACTTTATATCAATCTCATAACATTTTCTACTCTCACCCCAATCTCCTTTGATGACCCCGACACCATGTGGATGTGGAAATTTAATACATTGATGATAGGTTGACGCCACACCTAAAATTCCATGTAACTATGGTCTGCCAATTAAGGCATTATAGGGTGTCTCCACATCTACTACACAAAATAAGACTTTGGATTTGATTCCCTTTAATGGTATCCTCATTGTGATCTCTCCCTTTGGTTTATTGGCGCTACCATTGAAATCATATATCTTGTACGTTGAGGGTATTAAATCCTCGTCTCTCCCTCCCATGGTTTTATAAGTGTGATAAAATAAGATATCTACCGAACTACCTGTGTCGATCAATACTCTATTAATTTCCCATGAATCTTCATTTTCATCATCTTCAACTTTATCTTCATCTTCACCTTCATCTTCTTTTTGTTTTGGGTTTATCTCTAATCTCACAACCAATGGTTGATCATGTATTTCTCCAGGTTCATGTACTTCTTGTGCGGTAAAAGAGATGGTTTGTTTTTGCCACTCATCTAATGGCGAGACTCTCGCAATGTTCATAATCTCTCTTCCATCTGTGTCTCTCGCGAAGACTCTGCTAAGAACGTTGTCGTGGAAGTCCTCAATAGTTTTGTATGAATGTACGATGGAATTACTAAACAAATTCTTTGCCTTTTCTCCAACCTCTATCACGAATGTTTCTGCTCCTTTTATAGTATTCACCCTGCGAATATCTGGTGCTGGTGGTAATTGTTGAGATTGTGGATGTCCTATTAAAAAGTGATTTAACTTTTCCTGATCAATCATCCTCAAAATCATCCTTTTTACATTCCTGCAATCATTCACTGAGTGACCATGAAAATGATGGTAAGGACAAAATGCTTGATTTCGATTATTTTGATGTGGCTCTTTTCCCATGTTCCAGGGTGATGGTATATTTTCCATCAAAATGATAGCTTCCCAAATGTTTTCTATGCTGGCATTCAGGGGTGGCATCTTAATTTCTTCCCATATTACTCTTTGATTTCCTTGACCTCTGAAATCATTTTGTCTCTGACCACCATAATTTTCTTGTGGCTGATCAAGTCTTTGGATTTTGTTATTTCCACCGCGATTGTAATAATTCTTTTCCATTTCATAATCTTCTTGATCTCGACTGCCCATGGCTACTAATTTCTGCTGGTTATCGATCACCACTTTATCTTGTTGTGTCTGCGAGGTGCTCGCCACATTGTTAATCATTTTAAGAAGTAAACTCCCGTTTGCCGCTATTGAGCAGGTGTTTGCGACTGGATATGATTCCATATAATTTTGTTTCTCCTCCAAAGTAATGTATTCTTCTTTTAATTCTCGCAGCTCCGTCATGGTAATTGTATTCTTGATTCTGAAAATTTGTATGTACATCAGATTGGTTGCGAACATTGCATTGATAAAATATAAAATAAGATATCTCCCATCCACTCTTCTTGCCATTTCACTGCACATTGTCTTCCATCTTATGGTTAGGTGTTTCAGACTCTCGCCAACCCTTTGCTTTAACCCAAATACATCTTCAATACCTGATCGCGATGAATTATTGCTTATATATGCTCCCAGAAATGTAGCTTGCAAGTGGTCGAAAGAAGTTATAGTATTTTTGGGCAATCCCTCGAACCATTTTAGCGCCTTGCCAGTTAAACTAGATGCAAAATATTTGCATAACACATCTTTATGGTTTTCCCACTGCAGCATACACCTAACATAAGCCTTGACATGTTGAACATCACAGGTTGTCCCATCGAAGATACTGGTTAATGCTGGTAAATTGCATTTTGGAGGGATTCCTCTTAATTGTACCTCTTGAGTGAACGGAGTTCTCACAGCTTCTTCAATGGCTTCATCAAGTTGTCTCCTGCATCCTTCTCTTCTTTTATTCAACATTCCCCTCATTTCTGCTAATTCTCTTAAAATTTGTTCATTCCCAGCTGAATTTTGCTCTATTGGTCTTTTCAGTGCAGCTTCTCTTCTTATGCGTTCATGTCTTTCTTATCTTGCGAGATTTTGTATATCTTTATCCGCATCTTCACTCTGCCTTCCCCTGCGATTTTCCTCTTCACCTCCTTCTTGAATTCGCAGCTGATTATGTCTTCCAATTTTTTCTCTGCGAGTTTCTTCATTCCTCTTCGTTGTCTTTCTATTCTCCTTTGTATTCTGTCATATTCCTCATTGATATCATTGTTATGGCGATTTTGTGTGCGTCTTCTTTCTCGATTGTCATGATTATTCTGCCGTATTACTTCTTGGAATTCTTGTTCTTTCACTTATGCTATTAATCTTTCTCTCTCGCAAGCCAGACGTGCTTGTTCAGCGTAATGTCTCTCAATTTCCTCCTCAATAATTCTTTGATTTCTTTGGATTTCTCGCCCATGTAATATTCTTCTACCTTCTTCTCGATTTTCTTCACCATCCTGGTTATTTCCACCCTCTTGATTTCTATTATCACGTCTACCATTCACAGTTTCACCGCGTGGAATGTAGCGATCATGAATCATCTCTTCTTCTCTATGATGCTGCTCTTCATTTGGATTTTGCATTCCTTCTCGGATATTTTCTCTAGCATTTCTCATAGGGGAATTTCGCCTTGGCTCTTCTCTAAATGATCTTGAATTTGACCTAGCATTACTTCTTGATCTTCTGCTTTGTAATCTCAAATTCTCCATTCTCAACTTGTGATTTTGTCTTGTTAAATTCGCACGTTTTTCTGCCTCTAATCTTCTTTCCTCCTGTATTCTCTGTCTTAAATCATCTGTTGTTTCATTTTCGTCTTCTCCATGAATTAATCCTTCAACCACTCCTTGATCTCTGTCTTCTCTTCTTTCGTTTCCTAATTGACGATCTTCTTCTTCTTCCGTTGAATCTGATCGCCAAGTATGCACGCTAACTCTATCATAATCCACAACTCTATCTTATATTGGTGTTTGCTGGTTTGGCTGTTGAATTTGATTTTCTCCTTCATTCCTTGTTCTATTTCTTCTTGTTCTTATTCTTGAAGATTCTCCCACTTCATTTGTTTCTCCACCTGCAAGTCTTTTACTCCTCCTTATAGTTGTTGGTAGTTCTGATGTGTTTCTTCTTCTTCTAGCCATTAATCTTAGTAATATGTTGAATGTTGCGTAAGATCTTTCACTAATTATTCCAAATTCCTTCCAATCACAATGTCAATTTTTATATTTTTCTTCAAATAATCATCAATTCCTCCCTGTTTCGGGCGCCAAAATGTAGTTGTAGGAAATCCTACACTACACCCTTGTTAAGATTTCACAATAATCAACTCATACTTGAAGATTAAAAACGACTTTTTATCATTTAATTCTCAGAAATGTTTACAGAAATGGGAGAAATCAAGAATACAACTATTCTCTTGAAGTTTTTCTCTCTCCTCAAGATTTTCTCAACTCTCAAAAATACATCATCCCTCTCTGAATCTATAAGAACCCTTTATATAGGAAATTACATAGTGTATGACAGCTAAGTTTTCCTTTTATTTCGGATCTACTCTGCGATCTCATCGCAACAGTTATAATATGAAATATCGCAAGCATTGTAACCATCGCAGATCAATCATGCTCTTCTCGTATTTCTTCAATCGTCATCTACTACGTCATTCTTTGAACCATTCTTTAAGTTATTCCTTGACGCTCGCAAAGTGTTGTTGAAGATCTCGCGGTGATGATCGCAGGAGTGTTGTTAGTCTCGCAAGAATACTGTCATGGCGATATTCTGGTCCTACAGGACCATTTGTACTAGGGTGTGGACAAAAAGGATACTTAATTGTCACAAGAAATTATTTCACAAAATGGGCATAAGTAAAAGCAGTACATCACATTCGCGACAAAGACATATTTACATTCATATTTGAAAATATCATTTGCAGATTTGGAATTCCATCACAGTTGGTATCTGATAATGGGAAGCAATTTGAAGGGTAGAATATAGAAATGTTGCTTAATGCATTTAAGATAAAATGTGGAAAATATACTCCTTTATACCCACAAGCTAATGGGAAAGTAGAGGCAACAAATAAGACAATCGCAGATATATTAAAGAAGAATTTGGAGGGACATAATAGAGCATGGTGCGAACAAGTACATAATGCAGTATGGGATTACAACACAACTAGGAGAGAAGCAACTGGAATGTCACCTTTATGTCTAACATATGGGGTTGAGGCAGTGTTACCAACAGAAGTTGCTATACCCACGAAAAAAAGAGAGGCATGGGAGAAGAATCTTAGTGCTGGAATGATCTTAAGCAAACTGGATGAATTAAAAGAGAAGAGAGAAAAAGATTTGCATCATATGGAGAATTATAAACGGAGATTAGCACGAGAATACAATAAGCATGTCAAGCCACGTGAATTTCAACCAGGTGATTTGGTTCTTCGCGAGATGCCAAATTATCAGCGAGAAGGTAGTGGAAAATTAGCGAGAAAATGGGATGGACCTTACATTATAAAAGAGATAATTGGAACAGGGGCATACAAATTGATGGATCCAGAGGGTAAATATGTTGGTCAAAGACTTGGTAGACCATGGAATAGACTATATTTAAAGAGATATTACCCGTGAGGAAATTTGAGAATCCCTAGTTGATGAAATGATGTATGATGCAACAAAGTAAGTATTAACAAAAAAAAATATGAAAAAATCACTGCGAGATTATTCAAGATCAAAATAAAATAAGAATATGTGAAAATTTCGCAAGAGAAAATCAAAATAGAATGGAACGAACCTTTATGGCGTACACCCTAGTTCACGAATAAAATTTCGCAAGAGGCAAATGTAAGACCTAAAGTACGTCATAGAAGGGGGTATATGTTGCATGGCTCAGCGATAAGGTTACACCGCTGCTGGAACCTGAGTCATGGAGATTTGGGGTCAATGAAAGCCCATCCAGGAGAGACACCTTGGATTCTCAACTTGAGAATATGACTTGATTTGGGCGACTAAGGCAATAAAAGCTCTCCTAAGGGGTGCAGAGTATGACCAAGCCGTCGAGGTACACGGTTGAGCTAAGAGTACCCAGGGCGTATGAAACTACCCTGACTATTCTTGGCAAGTCTTGTCTATGATACACTCGGCCCGAAGAAAACCCCACTTAGGGTGCAGTCTCATAACCATAAGACATATAGGCAAAAGGGATAAGAGGATGCGAACACAACTGGTTGTTGTTAAGACTAGATGGGAGGAGCTAGTCTTGTATGGCAGAAGTACGTCTCCTTGAAAGGGCAACCAGGGGGAAGATAAGGATGGCACCCTCCATTAGGGAGCTGATAAGTGTCTTAAGACGCAAATGTCATGAGGTTTTTTACTCACGGGAGTATTAAGACTTGCCATATTTGTGCAACAGTCCTGAAGTGGCAATAATACAAAAGAGAAGTTAAGACGAGATCAATGGGTTTCTACATGAAAGTGTAGAAACGTCCTACGATTTCGTCGCAAGACGGCAATGTCATGGGGATTTAATTTCCCAAGAAGATTTAGGCCTGTCATATTGTCACAGCAAAAATGCAACAAAAGATAAATTTAAGGCAAGGTCAATGGGTTTCTATATGAAAGTGTAGAAACGTCCTGCGATTTTGTCACAAAGAAAAAAGATGGCAAAATAAGACCTTTAACTAGGAAGGCAAAATAAGACCACAAAAGATTTATAAGTACTAACTATTCTTTATGAAGATCATTCATCGCTAGAAAGATAATGAGAGGCAAGTATGGGAATTAATAAACAAGATGACATTATCTTTCTCGCAAGTACCTAAAATACCAAAAGTATAATTGAATCCAAAGGTGGTCCAAAGTACATCGTTCGCAAGAAAAGAAAGAGAAAAAGTAATTCAAGAAAACAAAATCAAAACTCAGACTTCAATATATTCTTTGCCAGCTTTCTCCTATTCGCCGACTTTATCATCTTCACCATCTTTATCCTCTTTGCCAGTGTTTTCCTTATTCTGGTCGACTCTAACTCCAGCTTCTTCCTCATTTGGCTTATCACCAGTAGTTGTTTCATCACCAACAACTCCTTATTTAATAGGGATTTCTTCCTCTTCTTCTAAATGTTCTTGAGAAATACTATATTCACTACAACTTCCATAATCAAGATCACTATCAGCAGCACGAGGAGTTTCATCTTCATCTACTTCCAGAGGTTTGATTGATACATGAGAAAGAGATTTGGATAGTAAAATCTCATTCAAAAGAACTTCAGCACTAAGATGAGCCTGGCGAAGGAAAGCTCTATCACGGTTTCTAATCTCCATGTCTTTGAAATAAACAAGGTAGTCATACTTTCTTTCTGCTTGATCACGAGAACTAGCAAGGTGAGCAGCAAGTAGTCCATTTTCTCTGTGAATCTTGGCAAGATTAGAATCCAAAGTAGAAATGGAAGAATGAAGTTTTCTTTCAGATTCTGAGAAAAATAAGAACAGACATTACTTGGGCGAGTACTTCGCAAGAGAATTTTTCAAGGAAATTTAACAAAGAAAAAATGGTTGAGGCAGTCAAAATGAATACCTTCCTTTTGCGAAATTATATTTTGAATTAGTGCCAAGCAAGTATTCTCCCAATGATTCATTGCGTCATCAAATTTATCTCCAACTAAACCATTCAGTCGGGATTTTAAATTATTTTCTTTAGAGATGAGAAAAGTGTTTTCCTTCGCAAGAGAAGAATAAGATTCTTCTAATTTGGAGTATTGTTCTTGGAGTTCATTTGCTTTTACACTTAAAATTATCCTACCCTGCATAAGTGTATTTTTATCAGCAATAGATGATTCAGTTACTTCTTTAAGTTCATTTTTCAGCGAGCGAAGAGATTGTTCTTGACTATCACACACTTTTTGAAGAATAATTAGTTTCTGCGAAGAGATCGCCACCATATTTGATAGAGATCGCTTCTCTTGAGATAGAATTTTATTTTCATCTGATAAAGTTTCCATCTCTAAGTTAACTTTAGTCAAAAAATAAGAGAGGCGAGATATTTCGCTACTTAATGAGTTTTGCTCTTGAACTAGTTGAGTATTCTCTTTGGTAAGATTATCTATTTGATCAACCGAATATGTATGAAGATTATCTAATCGGTTATACTGATCCATCCAAATATCTCTATCAACGCGAATTTCTTCAGCGGCAGATTCAAACTGAAATCTTTCCATTATTCGTTTCTGGCTTAAATCTTAACAAGCGAAAAAGTATTTTAAGAATAAACAACATGGAAAGAACAAATTTGTGAAAAGGAAAGTTAAAGTTTAAGATAAGAAGTTCATACATTTTAGTTCATCATTCTTCTTGCGAAGAAGCTCGCAGTCTAAAGAAACATTTTGAAATTTTCGATTTTCAAGACGAAGAGTGTCACATTCTAGGGTCTTGGTTTGAAGACTCTTCTTCAAAATTTCAACTTCTTTCTCTAAGGATGTTTGCGAAACTATCCTATCAGAACCAAAATATTTACCCAAAATTTCGCAGACACCAGACTTGACAGGGTCCACAGATGATTTATTGACATCATCCAAAATATCAGATAAAGCTTTGAAGGCAATATTCATTCCGTCCACAGTTTCTTTAGAAAAGGGTAGAGACTCAGATGGAGTAGAAGTAATAATAGAAAGCTGATGATCATCATTCATTATTAAAGAGATGTCATTTGAGGGAGAAATTTGAGGAAGATCAATGGCTGAGGTTATAGTAGAATTAATTTGAGAAGTATTGGTCACAGGAGAAGAAAAAGTTTCATTCGCAACAAACTCGGAAGAGGGAATTTCATCCATAACAGGATTGGTTGAAATATTAACATCTGTTACATGGTTTCACAGACAGGATGTAGGGGTTCATTTTGTAAAAGTGTTGAAGAAGACGTTGAAAGACCAAGTTTGGGAAAGGAAACATAAGTTTCAACAGTTTTGGGTTGGCGAGATTTTTTAAGAGGTTTAGTGGCATCTCCGTCACCCTGCGAATCACAACTTAATTAAGAAACAGAGGCAACAATATTGTTATTAAAAAATAATGGTGTTTCTTACTACATTGTCATTCGCAGACTTTCTTTTTCTCGCAGGAACTTTGAGTTGCGAACTTCTGGGAGCATTAGGGTTTTGAACTGTAAATTTAGTACTGGAGGTGTTTTTGCTGAAACAGAAACAGTATGGGAATTACACAAAGAACAAACAAGATGATCTCAACAAAACAAAATCAGTTTCAGCAAAATCAAAAGAAGAAAAATAAGAAGAACTAACCTTGGTGACTCCATGGAAGCATAAGAGAACAGTAGCAGGAAGATGAATTCGGTAAAAAACAAAGTTGCAGACGATGAAGATTTGCAGAGAATATGAAGATGAGGAAGATAAAGACGGAGTAAAATAAGAAAATTGTCTTTCCCCCAGATCCTTCTTTAAATAGGCAAAGGAAGATGACCGGTTAATGGTAAACGTGCCAGTAATTAAAGGAATATTCAACACGTGTTGACGGTTATGCTTAATTCACTGAGCCTTGTCATTAGAGAAAGAAGTTGAAAGAAAAGATGAACAGCTGCGGCATTTTGAAGAACAGTTTCTCATGAAATTCTCTCCTTCGCAGAGAAGACATGAGAAGAGGCAAGATGTAGGATAAGAATATCGCAAGAAGGACACATTTGCGAAGCTTGATCAATGACACATAGCGAGCATCGAAGGATAATTTGGAGAATGACGTAACAGATGACGATGGCACAAACATGAGAAAAGTGTGATGACTCTGCGATGATTAGAGTGTTTGCGAAGATTAATAATTGAACTCTTGCGAGAATATCGCAAGTCAGATCCTAAAATAAAGGACAGATTAGCCGTCATCCACTATGTAATTCCCTATATAAAGAGTTGAACAAGCGTAAAGAGGGAGAGATCTTTTTCGAGTGTTGAGCAAGTTATTAGGAGAGAGAAAGTCCAGAGCAGTTGTTAATTCTTTAGCTTCATTTCCTTTTTTATCTTGTAAAATTTGTGAAAATAATCAATAAAAATTGTGATTATCGATCTAAAAATGATTTGATTTTATGAATTCTTGTGAGGGGTGTAGTGTGGGATTTCCTGCTACTACACATACCAAAATGTCTCCTAAAGATTTTGATTATGTCAAGTGTCTTGGAAACACCTCAAAGGATTATTCCTTAGTTGATTCTTCTGAATCCAGAGGTAGAAAAAATGTTCAATTTGATAATGACATTTCTTCCTCTCATGAGGCATGTGACACCCTGGCAAAGGCTAAAAAGGAGCTCATCAGAATTTCAAAAACTACAGCTGAGACTATTGATTTTAATGATCATGATCATCTTATTGATGAATTTGAAAAGTCTCTTGATCGAGAACGTGATCTCTATAACAATGTTGTGTCCTTCTCTAATAACATTGAGAAACTTCTACAAGAAACTACTCTACAACATGAAAAGATTAGTGTTCTTGAGGAGGTTGTTAAGGAAAACACAATAAGAGAAAAACGTTTGCTCGAGACTCATTTATCATATCTCAATAGACTTCGTGATGAAAAAGATAAACTAAGTGCATCTCTTACCCTAGCCCATGAACATTGTAAATCCTTGGAAAAGGAAAACTATGTCTTAAGGATAAAATCTTCTTTACATCCCATGAAGAAATGTTCTCCAGAAGAAGATTGTGTCAAGAAAAGTTTACATAACTTACAATCCTATGATACGGCTATGAAGTTAGGACATGTGCCAATTATTGCTTCTCCTCCACGAACCTGTACTTTTTGTGGATCACTATACTATTCATTATTGTGCTAGAAGGAAACAAATTTCTAAGCTTCATAATTTGCTTCTCTTCACTGTCAATGGAACAAGTAGTCAATCGACTAATACAGTGAATCGCATGCCGACAAGAAACCAAAAACCTTATAAGAATGATCTCTATTCTATAAATCATCACATGACTCAAGTGCATTCTGGCATAAGTTCTTGTGCTGCTAAGGAAAGCATTCCCTGTACTTATAAGAATGTTTCTAGTAAATCTAAGTCTAGAAAATGGATGCCTATCATCCCTTTCAATTTGAACTTCAAGAATGGTCTTATGGAAATCTGCTAAGGTTTCAGCTCCTTGTCTAGATATACGATCTTTGTCTTTTGAAAGATCATTGTTCTTGGCCTTTAAAGTTTTAATCTCTACTTTGGAGTTGTGATAAAGTTGTTTGAATCTGTTAGTTATATCTAAACAAGATCTATGGTCAATCTCTAAGAGGCAAAACTTAGATCCGAGTTCATCTATGGAAAGAGAATTAATTTTGGAAGGGTTATTCAAAGAATTATTAAGAAGCTCTAGAAGAGCATCATCATCTATTGGTTCAGGAAAAGAATGAATGATTGAAGCCTCATCAGTGAGACCATAAATGTCTGCGAGAATGATAAATCAATTAAGAAAGAGTAATAAAAAGTAAAAATATGAAAGAAAATGAGAAAATTTTCATACCTAAGAGTTGTTTGTTAGCATTGTCAAGATTGGAAACTTTGAGCGATTGTTGAGAAAGATTTTTCTCAATATATGCATTCTTCTCGCGAAGATTAGCAAGTTCAGATTCCATTTTTTTATTCTTCCTGCGAAGATTAATGAATTCAGATTCTAGCTTCTCATTCTTTTTGCGAAGCACGATATTCTTCTTGTGAGAAGATGCACGCCTTCTATCCAAATCAGAGGCAGCAGCAAAAGAGGCTTTTCCAACCTGCAAGAGAATAATATAAATTAAAGTATGGTGATAAAATAAATATCTAGACACGTTGAAAAAGTGGAAACATACCAGAATACCAAGCGAGTCTAAGAGGCTAGGAGTTAGCGATCTTGAGATCCCATGAAGAGAATCATTATCAACTAATATGGGACCATCGAAGACTTTGGCGAGAGCCTGGGATATCCCATTAAGAGCTTCATCTCCGTAATTTTTTGCGATACCATAAGTAGCATCGCCAAATTTTTTGGATAGTTGAGTCATAGAAGACTCAGAAGAGGAAGAATTCTTCATAGAAAAGACATCAACATCATCATCAAAATCATCATCATTGTTATCCTTATCAAGATCATCACTTAAATTTTCAGAAAAAGGTTGAGGAGTTGAAGAAGAAGAGAGTTGGGGTTTTCTTCTCTTTAAGGGAGGATCACCAGATTCCTCACTACGAGGAGCAGTAGGCTTCCCTTTGGGAGGGGCAGTAGATTTCCCCTTGCGATCAACTGAAGATTTCTCCTTGGTCCTCACGGGTTTTATTGGTTCTAATTCTTCAATTACCTGCGAACACAGATAAAGATAAGAAATAGGGGCAACAATATATTGTCAAGATTCATGAAGGGATATTTCTTACTTCATCTGTGAAGGATTTAAGAGCTAAAAGAGTATTGGGTTTCCTAAAATTCTGGTAGTTGAGCTTCAACCTGTCAATCTGGAAAGATTGAAATAGTTAGCGAGAATATAAAAATATGAGAAAGGCAATAGTGATAATTGTGCAAAATATTGGAGAGAACATACATCTTTAGTCCTTCCAGGCCAATTAAAAACCCATGGTTGATATTCTGAGAGATTCGCAGGTAATGCATGAAGACCAGAGATGTAGGGACCTTCAAGACATAATGGAAAAAGAAACCATTTGTCATCGCTAGAGTGGCGAGGGCCTTGATTATTATTCGTATGCCAATCGATATCTAACATAAGAATCTTATCTTCAGCGATCTTATCTTTCTTTTGCAAACGAACACCCCAACATGTGCTATCCCTCTTCATGGGGATTATGTCATAGTTTATGAAGAAATTATCTACAGTATACATTGCATGAATAATTGGAATATCCTTAAATTTAGGATTCTTCGCAGTCTCAGGGTAGCGAGATCTTTTATTAGCACCGCGAGTAGCATACTCCATCAGCAAACGAATGCAGTCCCCACCCAACTGATATATCGCTCACGAGAACTTCTCGTGAGAAAGTATTTCATAGAATAATGGAAGTTCCGGGTTATAGAGAGGAATTGGAAGACCAGATTCAAGCTGACCTAGAGAGACTATGATTTTCTCGTGATTACATTGAAAGTTAGAAAATAATGGTACAGAAAGTTCAGACTTAGGGTTTTGATTGGGAATGGTGGATAAAGTAAAACCTTTGTCTTGAAATTCTTGTTGAAATTTCTCGAAAGCCATCTCGTATTTGCGACCAGCTACAACCATTTTTAGTATGGGAACGAAGATTGAAAGAGTGAAAGATCGAAAAAAGTTTGTAACAGTAACAGATCCGGAATTTACGGAAGAACAGTGAATTTGCAGAGAAATTACGGAGAGAAGAAAGAAAGAAGTAAAAAGAAGAAAGAAAAGGAATGAAGAACTATTTATAGAAGAAGAGATTTCTCGAGAAGATAAATATAATAAATGCAAAGGAAGGACGTGAACGGTCAGATCGCAGTGGTTGAAAAGGACGTGTCAAAAATTGAATGGAAGAAAAATAAATGAAAACAGCTGGAAAAGAGTACAGAAACGTGTCAAAGCAGAAGAATGCAAAAAGTTAAACAGCTGCGGCATTATAAAAAATTCAATTCTCATGATCTTCCCTCATTCGCAGAAAAGACATGAGAAGAGGCAAGATGTAGGACCAGAATATCGCCATGACAGTATTCTTGCGAGACTAACAACACTCCTGCGATCATCACCGCGAGCTCTTCAACAACACTTTGTGAGCGTCACAGAATAACTTAAAGAATGGTTCAAAGAATGACGTAGTAGCTGATGATTGAAGAAACACAAGAAGAGCATGATTGATCTGCGATGGTTACAATGCTTGCGATATTTTATATTATAACTGTTGCGATGAGATCGCAGAGTAGATCCGAAATAAAAGGAAAACTTAGCTGTCATCCACTATGTAATTTCCTATATAAAGGGTTCCTATAGATTCAAAGAGGGATGATGTATTTTTGAGAGTTGAGAAAATCTTGAGGAGAGAGAAAAACTTCAAGAGAATAGTTGTATTATTGATTTCTCCCATTTCTGTAAACATTTCTGAAAATTAAATGATAAAAATCTTCAAGTATGAGTTGATAATTGTGAAATCTTAACAAGGGTGTAGTGTAGGATTTCCTGCAACTACATGTCCCACAATATCTAAACCCCACTTTCCAAAAGGACATACACTGGTTGAGGATGATAAGGGTGCTCTGGGTGTATGTATTTTCTTTCCATGTCGCTGGCAATCTTCGCAACGTCTTGATACCTGTTTTGCATCTTCATGCATATATGGCTAATAATAACCTTGTGTTTTTGCTCTATATGCCAAAGATCTTCCTCCTTTGTGGTTGCCAGCATCCTCACTATGCAGCATTTTTAACACTTTATCTCCTTCTTCTCATGTCAAACATCTAAGTGATGGTCCATTAAATGATTTTCTATATAATATCCTATCTCTTAATTCATAATTTGTTGCACGACTCTTTAATTTGTGTGCCTCCAATATGTTTCTTGGTATTTCCCCTCTCGCTAAATATGCATGAAAATATGCTCTCCAATCTGTGATATTGTCTTTTGGCCCTTCTTCACCACCTTCTATTATCATTGCATCTACCTCTTCTTTATTGATTGATGACGATAAAAGTGTTTGTATCTTTATGCATCTCGCAGTTGGATCTGTCATCATGCTTGAAATCAAAGCATAAGCATCTGCGAGCCTATTATCCTTCCTTGATATATGCCTCCATTTTATTTTTGGGATTTTCGCTGACAATTCTTCAACAAGTTTCTTATATTTCTTCAAGGATGGTTCATTTGTTGTGTATTCTCCTTTTATCTGGCGAATGACTAGCTGCGAATCACTAGTTATTCTAGCATTTTCTAATTTCATTTCTATTGCGAATTTTAGGGCATGTGCCACAACTTCATATTCTGTTTCATTATTAGTGGATGCAAACTCCAACCTAAATGAAAAATCCATCTTTGTTCCCTCTGGTGAAATCAAGATAATTCCAACTCCATTACCTTCCCCATTTGAGGATCCATCCACCAATATCTCCCATCTATTTGGTTCTGTTAACAAGTCTTTTGGATCTCCTTGTTCTTCTTCTATATCCATCATCTCCTCAACAACTTCATCATCTTCTAAAGGAAATTTTGCTAAAAATTCTGCGACAACCTGCGACTTTGGTGAAGATAACACTTCAAATTTAATTTCGAAATATCCTACTTGTGCATTCCATCTCTCAACTCTGACTGATCTTTTTGAGTTTTTCATCACTGATTCAATTGGTACCTTTGTTAACACTTTAACTTTATGTGCCTGAAAATATATGCGAAGTTTAAAGGTCGCATAAACCAATGCTAAAATCAGTTTTTCAATCTTAGAATAATTTCTCTGTGGCATTGAACGTCTTGATGATGTAGTAAATTGGTTTTTCAACTCCTGCGTCTACTCGCAATAACACAACACTTAATGCATGCGAAGTTGTCGCAAGATAGATCAACAACTCTTCTCCTGGTTCTGCCTTTTGTAAAATAGATGTATTCACCAGGTATTCTTTTATTCCTTGAAAAGCTTTCTCACATTCATCTATCCACCTGAATTTTGTCCATTTTTTAAGGATGTTGAAAAAATATTTGCATTTGTCTGATAATCGCGAGATAAATCTTCCTAGCGAAGCCAAGAGACCATTTAACTTTTGAACATCTTTTACTGTTGCTGGTGTTGGCATATCGCGAACTGCTTGAACTTTTTATGGATCAACTTGTATTCCTTCCTTGGATACAATGTATCCTAAATTTTTTCTTGATGCAACTCCAAAAATGCATTTTTCTGGATTCACCTTGATGTTAAAATGCCGCATCTGTTCAAAAATCTCCTTCAAATCTTGTACATGGTTTTTAGCTTCTTTAATTTTTATCAACATGTCATCTACGTACACCTCTAATGTTTTGTGTATCCACTTTGAGAATACTTTCTCTACCATTCTTTGATATGTTCCTCCTGCGTTTCGCAAACCAAATGACATTTTTGTATAACGATATAACCCTCTCGGTGCGAAAAAAGCAGTATGTTTTTGATCTTCTTAAGCGAGAGGAATCTGGTTGTATCCTTTATACCCATCTAATTAAGGAAGATATTCTATCATTTCATGATGCTGACTCGACCATTTGAGGCATATCTGGTAATGGAATACTGTCTTTAGGACAAGCTTTGTTTAGATCAGTAAAATCTATGCAAATTCTTATTCCATTATTTTTCTTTGGAACCACAACCATGTTTTCTATCCACTCTTGGTATCTTGCTTGTCTTATGATTCCTGCATCAAGAATTTTCTGTAGTTCCTCTTCTATTTTGGGATGGTAAGTTATTGCGATTTTCCTTATCCTCTGCTTAAATGGTCTTGCGTCTTTGTTGATCTCCAATTTATGACATGCAACTGATGGATCTATTCCAGGCATTTCATCCATGTTCCATGCGAAAATATCTTTATATTCTCGCAAGAGATTAACAGTTCTCTCTTCCTCGTCTGTATCTATCTTAGTTCCAATTTTCAACATTTTAGGTTCTTCTTTAGTTCCAATACTTACTTCTTTTATTGGTTCAGCTGCAGTGTAACTTGCTTCAGGTTCTCCCATTGGTGTTGGTTCTTTTATAATTTTCACTGATTTATCTCCTTCATGCGAAATTTCGCTGGGTACTCCTATTCCTTCTTCTGCTCTTACCATGTAGATTTTAAACTCCTATTCTTTCTTTGCCTCTTTCGCCATCTTCCTGCGAGCTTTTCGCTTGTTTACTCATCCTTCATAATTTCTTACTTCAATTTGATAACATAGTTTCTCCCCATCAACATCTCCTCTAATTTCACCAATCCCGCTTGGCATAGGAAACTTGATGCACTGATGTAATGTTGATGCTACATCTTTAATTGCGTGTATCCATGATCTTCCCAGCAGCATGTTATATGGTGATTCCATATCCACCACACATAGCGTTATTTGTGTTTCAATTTTTCTCAGCGAAATTCTCATTGTTATTTCCCCTTTTGGTTTAGTTGTGCACTTGCCGAAACCATGAATATGATATGTTGGATGAGATATTTATTCATCTTTGTATCCCATTCCTTTGTATGCATGATAAAATATTACATCCACTGAGCTTCCCGTATCTACCAAAGTTATGTTCACCGCCCATTCTTCCATAGATTTTGCTGATTTCTCCTTTTATTTTTGTATAGACGTTACTGTGATTACCAAAGGAGATGTGTGGATCAAATTTTCTTTTGGTATCTCTGCCGTTGTGAACGTAATTTTTTGCATTTCCCAATCCTTCAATGGAGATATTTTTTCTACCGTCATAATCTTCTTTCCTTCAAAATCTCGTTTATGTATCCTCCCTCTAATGTTTTCATGGAATTCATTAACCATCGTTTTTGTGATTACGTTACACTCCAATCTTCTTTTATTCTCATTGATCTTAATCATCTTTTCTCCAACTGAGTTGTTGTTTTCTTTTATCATTTTCTTGATTTAAACAGTTTTCACAATAATCTCCACAATCTTCAATCAAATTTTCTTGATTTGATAATCTTCTGTCCCTGTTTCTAGCGCCAATATGTAGTAGCAGGAAATCCCACACTACACCCCTCACAAGAATTCATACAATCAAATCATTTTTAGATCGATAATCACAATTTAGAAAATTATTTTCACAAATTTTACAAGATAAAAAAGGAAATGAAGCTAAAGAATTAACAACCGCTCTGTACTTTCTCTCTCCTAATGACTTGCTCAACACTCGAAAAAGATCTCTCCCTCTTTACGCCTGTTCAACTCTTTATATAGGGAATTACATAGTGGATGACATCTAATCTGTCCTTTATTTTAGGATCTGACTTGCGATATTCTCGCAAGAGTTCTATTGTTAATCTTCGCAAACACTCTAATCATCACATGTCATCACACTTTTCACATGTTTTTGCCATCGTCATCTGTTACGTCATTCTCCAAATCATCTTGCGACGCTCGCCATGTGTTGTTGATTAAGCTTCACAAATGTGTCCTTCTTGCGATATTCTGATCCTACAGTATGCGCAACAGAGATTTTATCCTCAGAATCACATTGCCACAAACACAGACTTGTAAGGTCTTAAATATATTTGCCTGCTCTGATACCAATTAATAAATCGGGGGTCTAACAACCACACCCAATATTTTGATTAGCAATCTGTATGGACAAACTCCGAGTTACTTTACTAAAGAATCAACTAGACAATCAGACTCAATCTAGATAAAAATATCTCAAGGAGTTATTATCTCAATCTCTCAATTTGATTTACTCAAGCAAATATAATTTGCGAGTCTTAATCAAAGAGAGATAACTTGGATGATACAAAAGACCAATATCCAAGTGTCAATCAATTTAAATCAACAACCAATAAGGTTAGATATTCTAATTGATTGAACAACGCACAACTTGTATAATTTCAATTATATAACAAAATATAATACAGAAAAAAAAAACACAGACACCAGAATTTTGTTAACGAGGAAACCGCAAATACAGAAAAACCCAGGACCTAGTCTAGGTTAAACATACATTGTATTAAGCCGCTACAGACACTAGCCTACTCCTAATTAACTTCGGTCTGGACTGTAGTTGAACCCCAATCAATCTCACAGTGATCCAAGGTACAGTTATGCTCTTACACCTCTGATACCAGCAGAATATTGCGCACTTGATTCCCTTAGTTGATATCACCCACAACCAAGAGTTTCTACGACCCAAAGTCGAAGACTTTAATAAACAAATCTGGCTCACACAGAAAAGTCTACAAGGATAGATAAATTCGTTTCCCACGAATAAACCTATGAGTATTGTTCTGTCTTTTGATAAATCAAGGTGAATAGTAACCAATCAATAAAACCAGACTTATATTCCTGAAAAATAGCTCAGTTTTATCAATCACCTCACAATAGTCTTAATCGACGCAGGGAAAAAAGATATTGTGGAATCACAAACGATAAGGCGAAGATGTTTGTGATTACTTTTATATCTAGCCTATCGGAGATAGAAATCTGAAGCCAATTATTATAATTTTACTCGTACGATAGAAACAACAAGATAAGATCACACAACTATGATAAAAGTAGTATCGATCTGGCTTCACAATCCCAATGAAGTCATTAATTCGTTAACCTGGTTTTAGAAGAAGAAAACCAAAGGTTAAAGGATAATCGACTCTAGCTTAGCATAACTAGTATCACACAGAATGTGTGGGGATTATGTTTCCTAGTTGCTAGAGTTCTCCCTTATATAGTCTTTCAAATCAGGGTTTGCAATCAATGTTAGTCTAGTAACAAAGCATTCAATATTTACCGTTAGATGAAAACCTGATTAGATTCAAGCTAATATTTATCTACCGTTAGATCGAAAACTTAGCTTGTCATACCTGATTAGATTCAAGTTCACTAATATTAGCTATAGTAGACTTTTATACCTCGGTCGAACTCGCATGCATTGCTATCTCAAGCATGTTTGTCAATGTTAGTGATCAAAACTATAAGTCTTGATTTCTAGTCTACTATAGCTAAGGTCTCGTACTAGGATAGAAAGTGTAGTTGAGCTTAAGAACTTCATGGTAATCATCATATAAGACGAAGGTCTACTCAAGGAATTGGTGGATATTCATCGACTAAAAAGTATGTGGAGACTTGAACTTATCTATCACTCAAAAGTCTAGTTATCTCATATCTTAAGACAAAAGTCATTTTGCTGTATAGACTAAGATTATACACATTTGGTATTTCGAGCCGAGTTTACCTCGCCTATCGATTTCTCAAAATATGTGTTGGTAAAGATTTCGCTTTAGCCAAGTTCATCTTTACCTAGTGACAAAATTCATGTTAAGTTTCAATCACTTTGAAAATTGCTCTGACGAAAAATGGTTTGTGAATAACAACTATATAACGTCCTCTGAGAATGTTTCAATAATTGAAATGAGAGTTTAGAAAATATAACCAATGGAGGATATAAGCATTGTTGTGGAAACACATATATGTATAAGTCCTTATTCCTTGAACCAAAGTTTGCGAACTTTATTGATCAAGAGAACCGGAGAAGTGCGTGAGTTTCAGTTCGCAAACTGGCGGAAGTTCTCGAACCTAGAATTTCTGCTGGAGTTTGTGAACTCCATCGAGAACTTAAGTCCGTGAACCCAGCCCGCGAACTTGAGTAGGTTATGTCTACAAACGATATTTGTGAACTTATCTTCATAAACTAAGGAATGCTATTGCAAACCGTGGCTATATATTTCATGAACCGATTTGAGTGAATCAAATCATTTTTGCTTCAATTGTGTCTTGTGTAGTACATGAGATTTCTCTGCAATTGAACAACTCTCTAACTAGTTCATTTGAGTCATTTAACCTAGTTATGGCGAAGAAGAATATGGTTGATATGAAAGTTATCATATGGCTAACCATTTGGTTAACTATTGTTGAACCAACGAATGTACAAGTTTTCATGTGCATTTCATGTGTGTATAACAAGCTATGTTTTCGATCTAACGGTTGATTAATATTATCTTGAATCTAATCGGTTTTTCATCTAACGGTGAATATTGAATGCTTTGTTACTAAGCTAACATTGATTGCAAACCCTGATTTGAAAGACTATATAAGGGAGAACTCTAGCAACTGGGAAACCTAATCCCCACACATTATGTGTGATACTAGTTGTGCTAAGCTAGAGTCGATTCTCCTTTGGTTTCTTCTTCTAAACTAGGTTAACGACTTAAAGACTTCATTTGGATTGTGAAGCCAGACCGATACTACTTTTCTTGTAGTTGTGTAATCTGATGTTGTTGTTTCTATCATACGAGTACAATTGTAATAATTGTCTTGAGATTTCTATCTCTGATAGGAAAGATAAAAAGTAATCACAAACATCTTCGTCTCATCGTTTGTGCTTCCACAATATCTTTTTTCGCTGCGTCGATTAAGACTATTGTGAGGTGATTGATAATACTGAGCTGTTCTTCGGGAATATAAGTCTAGCTTATCAATTAGTTCATGTTCACCTTGATTTATCAAAAGACAGAACAAAACTCGTAAGTATATTCGTGGGAGAAGGATTTATCTATTACCATAGACTTTTCTGTGTGATATAGAATTGTTTATTAAAGTCTTCGACTTTGGGTCGTAGCAACTCTTAGTTGTGGGTGAGATTAGCTAAGGGAATCAAGTACATAGTATCCTGCTGGGATCAGAGGTGTATGAGCATAATTGTACCTTGGATCAGTGTGAGATTGATTGGGGTTCAACTACAGTCCAAACCAAAGTTAGATTGGAGTAGGCTAGTGTCTGTAGCGGCTTAATACAGTGTATGTTTAATATGGACTAGGTCCCATGGGTTTTATGCATTTGCGGTTTCCTCGTTAACAAAATTCTGGTGTCTGTGTTATTTCTTTTCCGAATTATATTTGTTATATAATTGAAATAATATAGGTTGTGCGTTGTTCAATCAATTAGAATATCCGACCTTTTGGTTGTTGATTTAAATTTATTGACACTTGGATATTGGTCTTTGGTACCATCCAAGTTTATCTCTCTTGTATTTAAATTGAGACTCGCAGTTTGCTTGAGTAAGATTTAAATTGAGAGGTAGAGATATAAACTCTTTGATATAATTTTTCATTGATTGAGTCTATCTTTCTAGTTGATTCTCATAAAAGTATATTAGAATTTTTCCATATAGATTGCTAATTCAAAATATTGGGTGTGGTTATTAGACCCCCGTTTTTTCATCTCTCCCAAGTAGAACCAAGGAATATTGATGAAGCTCTTAGCGATCCATTATGGGTGAATGCAATGCATGAAGAGTTAAATCAATTTCAAAGACAAGGTGTATGGAAGCTTGTACCTTGTTCTCCAAATATCAATATTTTAGGCACCAAATGGATAATTAAGAACAAGTCTGATGAGTTTGACACTATTGTCAGAAGCAAAGCAAGACTTGTCGCTCAAGGATATTCTCAAATTGAAGGAATTGACTTTGATGAAACCTTCGCACCTGTGGAACGCCTTGAGTCCATCATATTGTTATTAGCTCATGCTTGTTTTCTTAAGGTAAAGATGTTTCAAATGGACATCAAATCCGCCTTTATAAATGGAACCTTAAAGGAAGAAGTCTATGTAGCTCAACCAAAGGGATTTGAAAACCCTAACTTCCCAGGTCAGGTCCTTAAACTTAATAAGGCGATGAATGGGTTAAAACAAGCACCTCGTACCTGGTTCGAGAAGCTGACCTCATCTCTTCTTGGGAAAGGTTTTTCGAGAGGGGGAGCTGAGAAAACACTGATTACCAAGTGGAGTGGGAAAGATGTTGTAATTTCTCAAGTCTATGTATGTAGGATCAGAATATCGCAACAACAACACACTTGCGAAATCTTTCTCAGCAACACTGCTAAGACGTCGCAGAGTGATTTCAGAAATGGCATAACAGATGACGACAATGTAAGCATGAAAAAAGTGTTATGATCTAGCAAAATTTAGGATGTTTGCGAATTTTAACATTTGTAAGCTCGCGAAATACCGCAAGTCAGATCCGAAAATAAAGGTCAACTTAGCTTCCATCCACTATATAATACCCTATATAAGGAGCCGATCAGGCACAAGGAAGAGAGATAATTTTTAGAGTGTTGAGAAAGTTTTGAGGAGAGAAAAAGTTCAAAACAGTATTGTATTCTTGATTTCATTTCTTTCTTGTAAAATTTCTAGATTCAATCAATAAAAAGTGTCGTTATTAATCTTAAGAAATGTGTTGATTGTTATGAATTCTTATGAGAGGTGTATTGTAGGATTTCCTGCAACCACATAATGGCGCTAGAAAGAGGGACTAGTTGAAGAAATTTTAATTGAATTGTGATTTAAAGGAATTTGGAGTAATTGGTGAAGAATTTCATATAGTTTTCAACAGTTCATTAAGATTGAAAAGATGGCTAGAAGAAGAAATGCTTCAAGACAACCAACAACTGTTAGAAGGAGTAAGAGGCTTGCTGTAGAAGAAAGAAATGAAATTGTGGAATCTTCAAGAATGAACACAAGAAACAATGGAGAAAATCAGGTTCAACAACCAGCTCACCATATGCTAATACAAAGTAGAACTGTAGATTATGGTAGAGTGAGTGTACACACTTGGCGATCGGATTCAGCAGAAGAAGTGGAAGAAGAGCATCAATTAAGAAATGGTAGACAAGAAGAGAGAGACCAGGAAGAAGTTGGAGTAATAATTCATGGAGATGAAAGAATTGAAGCATTAGAGGCATTGAGACAAAGAATACACGAAGAGAGGAGGTTAGAAGCAGAAGAATGCGCAAATTTGACAAGGCAAAACCATGATCTGAGAATGGAAAACATGATATTATAGAATAGGAGGTCAAGAAGTACTACAAGATCAAGTTCAAGATCAATTAGAAGTGAAGTAAGATGAAATCCACCTATGACAAATATTGGAGAAGAAAATCGAGAAGAAATACAAAATCCTAATGAAAAACGTCGCGAAAGGAGAGAAATAATTGAAGATCGTTACATCCCACAAGGCGAAATTCAAAATGGGGAAAACAATAGGAATCAGGAGAATGGGCGACGTCAGGAACGAAATAATCAAGATGATGAAGAAAATCAGGGAGAATGAAGGAGAATATTACATGGGAGAGAAATTCAAATAATTCTACAAGTGATTGAAGATGAAATCGAGAGACATTATGCCGAACAAGCACGCCTAGCTTGCGAAAGGGAAAGGTTGAGAGAAAAAGTGGAGGAACGGGAGCTCCAAGAGGCAATACTCCAGAACAATCATGATAATCGAGAAAGAATGCGTGAACAATCGCAATAATGGAAATATCAATGAAGAATATGATAGAATACAAAGGAGAGCTGAAAGGCAACAAATAGAATTGATAAGGAATGACCAAAATCGCAGAGGAGAAAATGAGAGGTACAATCATGTGTGAATTCAAGAAGGAGATGAAAGAGGAGATCGTAGGGAAAGACGAGAATAAAATAATGAAGAATAAGATCAAAATTCCGCAAGACAAGACAAACATGAACGTAAAAGAAGAGAAGCAGAATTAAAGAGACCAATGGACCAAAATCCTGGAATAAATGTTCAAATCTTAAAAGAACTAGCGGAGATGAGAGGAATGCTAAATAACAGAAAAGAAGGAGGCCGAAGACAATTGGATGAAGCTATAAAAGAAGCTGCAAAAACTCCATTCACACAAGAAGTACAATTAGGAGGAATACCCCCAAAGTGCAACCTGCCTGAATTAACTAGCATCTTTGACGGGACAACTTGTGCAATTCAACACATTAAATCTTATGTGAGATGTATGCTACAGTGGGAAAATCATGATGATGTATTGTGCAAGTATTTCACATCCAGTTTAACAGGAGAGGCTTTGAAATGGTTTGAAGGGTTGCCCAAGAATACAATAACGTCTTTCAATCATTTGCAAACTACATTCTTAGGAGTATATATAAGTAATAATTCTTCGCGACCTGGAATTGAAGATGTATTTGGGTTGAAGCAGAGAATTGGTGAAAGTTTGAAGCATTTAATCATAAGATGGAAGACAATGTGCAGTGAAATGGCTGGTCGTGTGGATGAGAGATATCTCATTTTATCATTTATTAATGCAATGTCCGTAACCAACCTGCTTTATATTCAAATTTTCAGAGTCAAGAACACGATCACAATGACTGAATTACGAGAGCTTCAGGAAGAGTATATTGCTCTTGAAGAAAAACATAATGAGATGGAATTATACCCAGTTGCGAACACAAGTTCAAAAGCAGCGAACGCAAGCTTGTTACCCAAGTTGATAAATGCAGTGGAGATCACTTCGCAAGGACAACAAGAGAGAATAATGGAGAATAGTCAGCAAAAAATAGTAGCTATGGGAAGTCGCGACTAAGAAGAATTCGAGAGAGAAAGAAACTTCTATTGTAGTTGCAGGAATTCCTACACTACACCCCACATAAGAATCCAAAATTATCAACACATATTTGTAGATTAAGAACAAAACTTTTATTGATTAATTCTCAGAAATGTTACAAGAAATGGAAGAAATCAAGAATACAATCGCTCACAAGAATTTTCTCTCTCCTCAAGACTTTCTCAACACTCTAAAAATTATATCTCTCTCTCTCAAGTTTACTCATCCCCTATATATAGGGTATTACATAATGGATGACAGCTCATAGACAACTAAGCTATCCCTTAATTTCGGATTTGATCTTGCGATACCTTCGTGAATACACAAATGTTAACCCTCGCAAATACTCTATTCTTCGCAGGATCTTTACGTTTTCTTCATGTTTCTACCATCGTTATTTGTTACGTCGTTCTTTTAATCTTTTTTGCGACGCTCGTGTCTTTAATGAAAACTTCGCAAGAATGTTCTTGCTGCGATATTTTGATCCTACATCTTGCCTCTTTTTCCTTGAATATTGCTTGAAAAGCGATTTTAGGGAAAAATCTTCCTTGCTGTAGTTGTTGGAGGAACGAGTGAAAGAATATTTGGATTTGAAAAGTACGTACTTGCCTCTATTCTTTTGCGAAGTTCTAGAATATTGCTTATACTCTATCGAAATTATCATTTTAACGTGTCCACTTTGGAAATGATTCTTGCCGAGAAGATAAAGAATATATGATGTTTTCTTAATAATCCACACTAGCCTCTATTCTTTATCTTAAAAGAGTAGAATCTTTGAGAAAGTGAGTTAGTGATTTCTTCACCATTTTCTTGTCTCTGCCTCAGGGTAATACCATACTCTGTGAATCTCTTACATATTCTGCGAGGTTGTAGCTATTTCTGCGAAATAATGTTTCTCAAAAAAAAAAAACTTTAATAAGATTTATACGAAATTCTGACATATTTGCGAGACTAAAAATAATACTTCTGACATATATTTTTATAATTTTCGCAGAATATATCACACGTATCTTTTCTTCCATCCAATTTTTGACACGTCTTTTTCAACCATTCACGTGTCTCCTCGCATTAATTGCGTTTATCTTTTCGAGAACTTTCCCTCTCTATAAATATCCCTTTCATTCTCCTGTTTTCCTCTTTTATCTTCTTCCCAATCTCTCTCAATTTTACTATTCCTCCATAATTTATGCTTCTGCTACTGTAACTTTTCATTCTTTTCCTTCTTCCAAACTTCATCCTCGTTCTTTAAATATGGCTCCCGCTGGTCGCAGAAACGAAATTGCTTTTGAAAAAATTCAGAAGGAACTTCAAAGTAAGGGTTTTACTTTATCCACTATCCCGGGTCAAGGCCCTAAATCTGAACTCACTGCAAAGTTATTTTCTGATCATCAATCCCATCAGAGTAAAATCATAGTATCGTTGGGTCAACTTCTCGCTGGCCTTCCTTTTCCTTTATATGATCCTGAACTTCCCTTGTTTTACAAGATACTTTCTCATAAGAAATTCTCGCGAACGATATATCAACTAAGTGGTGATTGCATTCGTCTAATGCATGAGTATGCCACTCGCGGTGCAGGTAAAAAATATCTTTACCCTGATGACGCCAAAAACCCTAAATTAAAAGACATTGCGATTGTTCCTGCGAAGTATACCGTAGAAAACTTTTTTGCGAATTATGAAATAATTTCCATGAAGAGAGATAAAAATTGTTGGGGAGTTCGTTTAAACAAGAAAAGTAATGTTGTTGCTGACAAGATATTGATGCAAGACATTGACTGGCATCCTGGTAATAATTCATGCCCACGTCACTCTAATGATGATAGATGGCATATTTTCCCCTTAATCCTAGAAGGTCCATATATTTCTGGCTCTCTTGTTTTACATGCGAACCTCGCAGAATATAATCCTTGGGAATTCTATTGGCCTGATAGAGATTTGGAGGTATATTTCTGAACTCCTCTTGAATTATTATCTTCTATACTCTTTATCTCTTTTTGCTGATTACTTTTATATCCTCATATGTTTACAAAATTGTCAGAATGAGAGATTAAAGAAGAATTACAGCAATACTGGGAAACCAAGCATTTTATCTGCTCTTCGTTCTATCACAAATGAGGTAAGAAATTCTTTTTCATAATTTTTAATAATATATTGTTGCCTCCATTCTCTCTGATTCTTATCTTTATTTTTGGTATAGGTTATCACTGAGATAGAACCTGTTGAAACTGCGAAGACCGCTAATAAAGGTAAAGGCAAAGGCAAAGGTTCTCTTGGCAAAGAGAAATCTAGTAAAGATGTTACTCGCAAGGAGAAGTCTGCTGCTCCTCCTTCAAAGAAAAGAAAAACTTGTTCTCCCTACCCTTCAAACTCTCAATCTGGCAAAAGTTCTTCTAAGGATAATGTTGATGATAGTGATGATTATGGTAATGATGACATTTCTTCTGCGAATGAATATACTCAACCTGAGTCTTCTATGTCTCTGCTATCCAACATATTCTCATATTCATTGCACGGCATTGGAGATGATAGTGAGGCTCTTACTAATCCTTGCCAAGTTCTCGTAAATATCTGCAATGCTCCCCTGCTGACCAACAATGATTCACTTCGCGTAGTTTCTAAATCAGTATCTCCCAGCATTTTAAACTCTTTTGGTGCTCTGGTATGTTCTTATATCCTTGATTTCAAAAATTTCACATATATATACATCCTTGTAATTATTCTCTTGCAATTCTTGTAATTCTTCTTTTAGGTTGGTAGAGCTGCTTTCGCAGTTTCTTCAGATTTAGATAAGAGACGATCAATTCTCTTAAAGAAAAATGCTGATCTTCGCAAGGAGAACAAAAATCTAAAATCTGAGTCTGCCAACCTTCGCGAGCAGTTATAATCTGATTCAGCCAACCTTGGCGAAGAAAACAAACGATTGGGAGTTGAACTCCCCTCTTCGCAAGATAAAGTTGCTAACCTTCAAGCTGCGAATGATCAACTTTATGGTACGAAATTTTCCCCTCTTTCTTTTGTCCTCTTATCCTTTTACTCCATCTTATTTGATCAACCACTCTTGCAGACATTTATGGTTTATCTGATGAAGCTGCGACCCTTCGTTCTTTTCCCAATTCTATAGATGATGATACCCTTATTGAGCGTCTGAATAAATCTTTGAATAGTTTTTCCAATGACCGAATTACTTCCCTCTCCATAGATGAACTTAAATCAAAATTTCTCCTTTTAGAAATTGAACACAGATCTAGTTTAGGGCTAGCCAATAAGTATAAACGTTTTTATGTTGATGCCAAAGAGGAGATTGGTAAATGTAAATCCAAATATAGTAAGCTTATTGATGAAAATGATCGTATTACTAAACAAGGTGTTCAATCTTTAGCGGAATTCCACAAGACTCTTATCGAAACTCAGATTGAAAGAGATCGGCTTATTGGCGAGAATTCAAAACTTGTTGAGGGGGAAACCCAAGTTTGCTCCCGTCTTCTTATAGATAATGATGATGAATTTGCATGGGCTACGAAAGTATTAGATGATGCTAGAAATAATCTAGGTGCAAATGTTAGTCTCCATGCTGACCAAACAACCTTGATTAAATATTTGCTTTCTGAGAGAGAAGGTTGTCAACTATTTTTTCCTACTAACTCTTTGTTTTTCATAAATTTTTGTCAAGTTACTAATTCATTGTTATACGTTCGTAGATTCTGAAAAGAGACTCCGTCAAAGAATTGAAGAATTAGAAAATGAAAAAGGAGTTCTCGCAAATTCCCTTTCTTCTCGCAATGACAAGTGCTCAAGATTAAAGAATCAACTGAAGATAGCTATCACCAACTTCAAGAATGATGCTCTTACTTATCGCAATGATACTATCAGGTCAATCTGCAATAATCACAATATTCCTCTTTCTAATTACCCATGTATTGAAGAAAAAGTTCCGGAGAATGTTCCTTCTTTAGTGATTTCTGATAGTAAAGCTGATGAAGAAGAATCTGAAGGTGAAGGATCAGAAAAATCTGATGAAGAGGAAAATGAATCAACCAAGAAGTAGTTTTTCTTTGCTGAATATAAAGCTTGTAAAACTTGTATATTCGTTCTTTAATCTTCCTATCTTTTTGCTGCGAATTTCTCTTCCTTTCTGCATGTGTTAGTAGAACAATTCTTTCTTGCGATATAATCAATCAATATATAATTAAGTTTTTCAATCTATGTATAAATCTGCGTAGATCTATCATGCGGAGTCAAAAAAATACTTTCTCATGATAAAAATTAATCATATGTTCCCATATTTGCCTCTATTTTTTGTATCCAAATGAGAGATTAAGCAATTTGTAAAGTGAATATTGCACAATCTCGCAATTTTCTTATGTGGTCTTATTTTTCCTTCCTAAGTAAAGGTCTTATTTATCCACTCTTTCTTTTGCGACAAAATTGCAGGCCGTTTTTGCATTTTCATGCAAAAACCCATTGATCTTGCCTTATCTTTTTGTATTCATTTGCTACGACAATATGATAGGCCTAAATTTTCTTGCGAAAATAAAGTCCCATGACATTGTCTTCTTGCGATGAAATCGCAGGACGTCTTTACATTTTCATGCATTGACCCATTGATCTCATCTTATCCTTTTCTCTTGGTTTTTTGCCTCTTTTGATATTTGTTGCACAAATACGACAAGCCTAAATTTTCTTACGAAAATAAAGGCTCATGATATTTGCATCTTAAGTCACTTATCATCTCCCTAATGGAGGGTGCCGCCCTTATCTTCCCCCTGGTTTCCCCTTCAAGGAGACGTACATCGGCCATACAAGACTAGCTCCTCCCGTCCGGATTTACCAACAACTAGTTGTTTTTCGCAGTCTCTTGTCTTTTTTGCCTTTATGGCTTATAGTTACGAGACTGCACCCTAATTGGGGTTTTCTTCAGGCCGAGTGCATCATAGTCAAGACTTGCCAAGAATGTCCAGGGTAGGTTCATCCACCCCATGCACTCTTGGCTCAACCATGTACCGCGGCGCCTTGATCATATTCTGCACTCCTTAGAAGAGACCCTCGGTCGTCCAACCAAGGTATAACCTTATATATAGTTGGAAATCCAAGGTATCTCTCCTAGATAGGCTTTCTTGATCCCCACATCTCCATGGCTCAAGTTCCAGTAGCGGTATAACCTTATCTTTGATCCATGCAATCATATACCCCCTTAAATGACGTACTTTAGGTCTTACATTTGCCTCTTGCGAATTTTTATTCACGAACTAGTGTGTACGCCATAAAGGTTCGTCCCATTATGCGAATTTTTCTTTGCGTTTCTTGTGATATTTTCACATATTCTTGTTTCAATGCTGGTGTAATTTCACAATCTCATATTTTTCATTAAGAAACAACCTGTGAGTCACATCGTTCATACATATCTTTCAATATAATTTTAGTATCATATTTTGAAATCTTTTACCTTTACTTTATTCTACCCTTGGGATTTTGTTGCACTTTGCTATGCTTCCCTTGTGAGTCATTCACTAGATGTTGTGTTCATTCTTTCTCAGATTTTCTTCTTCTCGCAGCTCTATGGCATCCACCATTAATCCGTTACATCTTTGTCTTTGCTTGATGTTGTGCTTCCAATTGCTATGCTTCGCAGCTTTCTCTTCGCAAGATTTTATATCAATCTCATAACACTTTCTGCTTTCACTCCAATCTATTTTTATGATTCCAACACCATTTGGATGTGGAAACTTAATACACTGATGGTAAGTGGATGCCACACCCAGAATCCCATGCAACCATGGTCTGACAATTAAGGCGTTGTAGGGTGACTCCACATCCACTACACAGAATAAGACTTTAGATGTTATTCCTTTTAATGGGATTCTCATTGTGATCTCTCCCTTTGGTTTATTGGCGGTACCATTGAAACCATAGATCTTATAGGTTGACTGTATCAGATCCTCGTCTCTTCCACCCATGGTTTTGTAAGTATGATAAAATAATATATCAACTGAGCTTCCAGTATCTATTAGAACTCTGTTAATGGCCCAAGAATCTTCAGTTTCACCGTCATAATTTTCTTCATCTTCCTCTTCTATTTGTTTTGGATTTATTTCTAATCTTACCACCAGTGGGTTGTCATGCATCTCTCCAAGATGTGGTACTTCTTGTGCAGTGAAAGAAATAGTTTGTTTTTGCCACTCCTCTAATGGCGAGACTCTTGCAATATTCATTATCTCTCTTCCATCCGCGTCTCTCGCGAAGACTCTTCTTAGGAAGTTGTCGTGGAAATCCTCAATAGTCTTGTATGAATGTATGACGGAATTACATAACAAATTCTTCGCCTTGGCTCCAACCTCTATCACAAATGTTTCTGCTCCTTTTGTTGTATTTACTCTGTGAATTTCTGGCAGAGGTGGTAATGGATGAGATTGCGGGTGCCCTATTAGAAAATGGTTTAATCTTCCCTGATCTATCATCCTTAAAATAATCTACTTTATATTCCTGCATTCATTTGTTGAATGACCATGAAAATGATGGTAAGATAAAAATTCTTGACTTCGGTTATTTAGGTGTGGTTCTTTTCCCATGTTCCAGGGTGCTTGTATATTTTCTATTAAGATTATGGCTTCCCAAATTTTTTCTACACTTGCATTCAAAGGTGGCATTTTGATTTCTTCCCATATCATCTTCTGATTTCCCTGCCCTCTTTGATAACTTTGTTTCTGTCCACCATAAGTCTCTTGTGGTTGATCAAGTCTCTGAATTTTATTATTTCCCTCGCGATAAAAGTTTCTCTCTCTTTCAAACTCTTCTTGATCTCGACTTACCATAGCTACTAATTTTTGTTGACCATCATCCACATTCTTTTATTGTTTTACCTACGAGGTGCTCGCTACTGTATTTATCATCTTGGGAAGTAAACTTGCACTTGCTGCAACTGAACTAGTGTTTGCAATAGGATATGATTCCATCTCATTTTGTTTTTCCTCCAATGAAATATATTCTTCCTGAAATTCTCGCAGCTCTGTCATAGTGATCGTATTTTTGATTCTAAAAATTTGTATATATAACAGGTTAGTTGCGAACATAGCATTGATGAAGGAATAAATGAGGTATCTCTCATCTACTCTTCCATCTATCTCACTGCACATTGTCTTCCATCTTATGGTTAGGTGTTTCAAACTTTCGCCAATCCTCTGTTTTAACCCAAATACATCTTCAATACCGGGCCGCGAAGAATTGTTGCTTATATATGCTCCCAAAAATGTAGCTTTCAGATGGTCGAAAGAAGTTATAGTGTTTCTAAGTAAACCTTCGAACCATTTTAACGCCTCTCCAGTTAAGCTAGATGAAAAGTATTTTCATAATACAACATCATGGTTTTCCCACTGTAGCATACACCTAACATAAGCCTTGACATGTTGAACAGCACAGGTAGTCCCATCGAAGATACTGGTTAGTGCTGGTAAATTGCATTTTGGGGGTATTCCTCCTAATTGTACTTCTTGAGTGAATGGAGTTCTCGCATCTTCTTCAATGGATTCATCAAGTTGCATTTTGCCTCCTTCTCTTCTATTATTTAACATTCCCCTCATTTCTGCTAGTTCTCTTAAGATTTGTTCATTCCCGGCTGAATTTTGCTCCATTGGTCTTTTCAGCGCAGCTTCCCTTCTCCTGCGTTCTTGCCTATCTTGTGTTGCGAGATTTTGATTTCCGTCTCTATTATTTTCTTCTTGTCTTTCTCCGTTATCTTCTCTTACATCTCTTTCACGAATTCGTACACCATTATATCTCTCATTTTCTCTTCTGCGATTTTCTTCTGCTTTTCTTTGCACCATATCGTATTCTTCGTTAATATTACCATTATTGCGGTTTTGTTCGCGTCTTCTTTCTCGATTGTCATGATTATTCTGGCGAATTTCCTCTTGAAACTCTTGCTCTTCCACTTCTTCTCTCAATCTTTCCCTTTCGCAAGCTAAGCGTGCTTGTTCAGCATAATGTCTCTCGATTTATCTTTCAATTATCTGCTGGTTTCTTAGAGCTTCTCTTCCATGTAATATCCTCCTCCCTTCCTCTTGATTTTCTTCACCATCTGGTTATTTCGCACCTGACGCTGTTCATTCTCCTGCCTTCTATTGTTTTGCTCGTTTTGTTGAATTTCACCTTGTGGTATATAACGATCTTCCCTTATTTCTCTCCTTTCGCGACATTCCCCATTTGGATCATGATTTTCTTCTTCAATATTTTATATAGGTGATCTTCTTCTTATCTCACTTCTGATTATTCTCGAACTTGATCTCGTTGTACTTCTTGATCTTCTATTTTGTAACCTCATGTTTTCCATTCTCAATTCATGGTTTTGTCTTGCCAAATTTGCACGTTCTTCCGCCTCTAATCTCCTTTCTTCTTGTATTCTTTGTCTTAAAACCTCTAATGTTTCATTTTCGTCATCACCATGTATTACTCCTCCATTTACCTCTTGATTTCTTCCCTCTCTCCTTTCATCTCTTAATTGTCGATCTTCTGGTTCTTCCATTGAATCTGATCGCCAAGTATGCACGCTTACTCTATCATAATCCACAACTCTATCTTGTATAGATGTTTGCTGATTCGGTTGTCGAACCTGATTTTCTCCATCATTCCTTGTTTTATTTCTTCTTGTTCTTACTCTTGAAGATTCTCCCATTTCACTTGTTTCTCCACCTGCAAGTCTTTTACTCCTCCTTACGGTTGTTAGTGGTTCTGACGTATTTCTTCTTCTTCTAGCCATTAATCTCAGTGAACTATTGAAAATTGCGTAAAATCCTACACTAATTATTCCAAATTCCTTCCAATCACAATATCAATTTTTACCTTTTTCTTCAAATAATCAACCATTCAATCCTTGTTTCTGGCGCAAAAAATATAGTTGTAGGAATTCCTACACTACACCCCACATAAGAATCCACAATTATCAACACATATTTGTAGATTAAGAACAACACTTTTATTGATTAATTCTCAGAAATGTTACAAGAAATGGAAGAAATCAAGAATTTTCTCTCTCCTCAAGACTTTCTCAACACTCTAAAAATTATCTCTCTCTCTCTCTCTCTCAAGTTTACTCATCCCATATATATAGGGTATTACATAATGGATGATAGCTCATAGACATCTAAGTTATCCCTTAATTTCGGATTTGATCTTGCGATACCTTCGCGAATACACAAATGTTAACCCTCGCAAATACTCTATTCTTCGCAGGATCTTTACGTTTTCTTCATGTTTCTACCATCGTTATTTGTTGCGTCGTTCTTTTAATCTTTTCTGCGACGCTCGCCAGTGTCTTTAATGAAAACTTCGCTAGAATGTTCTTGTTGCGATATTCTGATCCTACATCTATAGCTGGAAACAACAAAATTCCAAGACTTGATCAGCCGCAAGAAACATATGGAGGTCAAAGGCAAAATTATCACAGAGGCCAAGGAAATCCTAAGATGATATGGGAAGAGATCAAAATGCCACCTCTGAGTACTAGTGTAGAAAAAATATGGGAAGCTATAATCTTGATGGAAAATATACCAGCACCCTGGAACATGGGAAAAGAGGCACCTCCAAATCACTGAAGTCAAGAATTTTGTTCTTACCATCATTTTCATGGACATTCAACAAATGACTGCAGAAATATAAAGAGAATCATTCTCAGGATGATAGATCAGGGAAAACTAAATCATTTTCTCATGGGACAACCTCAATCTCAACCGTTACCACCTCCACCAGAAATTCGCAGAGTTAATACGACAAAAGAAGGAGAAACATTTGTAATAGAAGTTGGAGCAAAAGCGAAGAATATGTTTTGTAACTCTATTGTTCATTCATACAAAACGATTGAAGACTTTCACGATAATGTTCTGAGTAGAGTTTTCGCAAGAGATGCTGAATGGAGAGAAATAATGAACATTGCGAAGATCTCGTCGTTAAAAGACTAGCAAAAGCATATTATTTTCTTCATCGCAGAAGAAGTACCTAAAGGTGGAGAAATGCATGAAAACCCATTGGTGGTGAGATTAGAGATTAATCCAAAACCAAGTGATGATGAAGATGATGAAGTTGAGGACTCATGGTCAGTCAACAGAGTTTTAATTGATATTGGAAGTTCCGTGGATATCCTGTTCTATCATTCTTATAAAACTATGGGTGGAAAAGATGAAGATTTAATACCTTCAACTTACAAAATATATGGTTTTAACGAAACTGCTAATAAACCTAAAGGTGAAGTCACTATGCGAATTCCATTAAAAGAAATATCTTTTGAAATTCTGTTATGTGTTGTCGACGTGGAGTCACCATACAAGGCCATAATTGGCAGACCTTGGCTACATGGGATTCTAGGCATAGCATCGAAATTTCATCAGTGCATCAAGTTCCCTCATCCGAGCGGAGTTAGCATTATAAAAGGAGATTGGATTGAGGGAAAGAAGTGTTATGAAATTGATGTTGAGTCATGCGAAGAACGAACTACAGAGAAAGAGAATTGGAGACGTAACATCAAAGGAAAGCAGAGAAGTGAGAGATTAATGGTTGATGCAGTAGAGAAGAGAAAAGAAGAAATGTTGCGAAGTAAATGTTTGTCGAAAATAGGAAGTAGCGAAACGTTCGTAGAAAGCAAAAAAGCCGCAGAAAATATCAATGATACAGAGACAGAAAACAGCAAAGGTAAGAAACTTAGAATTTGATATCAGAATAAAATTGAGAAAAGAAAGAAAAATGTATGGCTGATTTGTTACAAAAAAAGTTTCAAAAAATGTATTTTATGGAATGACAAAAACGAGAATTGAGAAACTACAATTAGAGATGAAATGCAAAAACAGAATAATCAGAACAATCAGAATGGGGCGAACCTACTATGGTGTGCACCCTAGTTCGTGAAATCAAAATTTCGCAAGAGGCGAATGTAAGACCTAAAGTGCGTCATAGAAGGGGGTACCCATTGCATGGATCAGCGAAAAGGTTACACCGCTACTGGAACCCGAGTCATGGAGATTTGGGGTCAATAAAAACCCATCCAGGAGAGGCACCTTGGATTCTCAACTTAAGCATATGACTTGAGTTGGGTGACTAGGGTAATAAGGACTCTCCCAAGGAGTGCAGAATATGACCAAGGCGCCGAGGTACACGTTTGAGTCAAGATTTCCAGGTGCGTCTGGAGCATACCTTGCCATTCTTGACAAGTCTTGGCTATGATGCACTCGGCCTGAAGAAAACCCCACTTAGGGTGCAGTCTCGTAACCATAATCCATATAGGAAAAAGGGATAAAAGGCTATGAAAACAACTGGTTGTTGTCAAGACTGGATGGGAGGAGCTAGCCTTGTATGGAAGAAGTACGTCTCCTTGAAGGGGAAACCAGGGGGAAGATAATGACGACACCCTCCATTAGGGAGCTGATAAGTGTCTTAAGACGCAAATGTCATGAGGCTTTATTTTCGCAAGAATATTTAGGCTTGTAATATTTGTGCGACAATCCTGAAGAGGCAATAATACAAAAGAAAAAGATAAGACGAGATCAATGGGTCAGTACATGAAAGTGTAAGGACGTCCTGCGATTTCGTCGCAATACGGCAATGTCACGGGGCTTTATTTTCGCAAGAATATTTAGGCATGTCATATTGTCAGAGCAAAAATCATAATAGAAAAAGGTTAAGGCAAGATCAAGGGGTTTTTGCATGAAAAAGCAAAGATGTCATGCGATTTTGTCGCAATGACAAGAGGTGGCAAAATAAGACCTTTACTTAGGAAGGAAAAATAAGACCACATCAGAATACAAGAAAAATTGCAATTCTAAAATATGTGACTGCAAGATTATGCAGAAATAACTGCGAGATTTGGGAATGCATATACTGGAAGATTTCGCAACAATCTTACTGAACAAAGGTAACTTGCTTAATCTCTCATTTGAACACAAATAACAGAGGCAAATATGGGAATGCATAAAATGAGAGTATGTTATTTGTTTCCATATGATAGATTTACGCACAAAATGAAAAATAAATTATATATTGATTAATCATATTGAGAGAAAGAATTGTTTTCTAACACATGCAGGAATAAACAAAAGAAATAGAACGTGCATTAAAGATTGAAAAAATTCGCAGTGATATATTACAAAAATAGAGGATTAAAAGACAAATATACAGATATTACAAAAAATCAAAGAAGGAAGCAAAAATTATTTCTTGCTTGATTCTTCATCACCTTCATCAGACTCTTCTCCTTCCTCACTAGCGTCAGATTCTTCTTCTTCTACATCTTCATCAGATTCTTCTTCTTCGCTAGCATCGCTATCAGAGATGACCAAATCAGGAGTGTTCTTTGGGACTTCATCTAAGATATAAGGATATGTGGAATGTGGAATGTTATTGTCATCACAAACCATTTTAATAGTCTGATTTCGAAAAAGAGTAGCATCATTTTTAAAGTTCGCAACAATAATTTTCAATTGGCTCTTAAGCTTGGAACATTTATCATTGCGATAAGCAAGATCCTTTGCAAGCTGCCCCTTCTCAGCCTCAAGTTCTTCAATTCTTCTGAGAAATATCTCTTCAGCTTCTAAGAAAATATAACAATGAATTAGCAACTTGATGGAAATTTATGAAAAATAAACAATTAAATAAGGAAGAGCAGTTAATAACCTTCTCTGTCAGAAATCATATCTCTAACATCTACACCTAGATCATTCCTGGCGTTGTCTAGAACTTTCGCATCCCAAGAGAATTCATCATCATTATGTATTAGAAGACATGAGCGAACTTGACTCTCTCTTTCACTAAGTATAGCGTTTTGGCGAATAGCTTCATCTCGTTCAATTTGAACCTCAAAAAGAGTTTCATGGAATTTCGCTAGAGTTTGAGCACCTTGGAGAGCAATACGATCTTTTTCATCTATGAGACTACTATTCTTGGTCCTTAAATTATTAATTTCCTCTTTAGAGTTAAGATATAAATGCTTAAATTTATTGGCTAAGCCCAAGCTGGATCTATGGTCAATCTCTAAGAGGCGAAATTTGTATCTGAGTTCATCTACAGAAAGGGACTTAATCTTGTCGTTTGAAAAACTATTTAAAGAATTATTAAGGAGTTCAAGCAGGGTATCATTATCTATGGGTTAGGGAAAAGAACGAAGAATAGAAGCTTCATCAGAAAAACCATAAACGTCTGTGAAAATGGTAAATCATATGAGGAAAGATAATGAGAAAACGAAATGAAGAAAAGGAAGAAAAGCTCTATACCATAAAGTTGCTTATTGGCATCTTGAAGACTAGATATTTTGTCATTCTGAGTGGAATTCTCAGAGTCCAACTGCTTATTCTTTTCGCGAAGATCAGCAGCTTCGGCTTTCAGTTCTTCATTTTTCTTGCGAATTTCAAGACTCTTCTTCTCAAGATTAGCACGCCTTCTTTCCAAATCTGAGGCAACAACGAAAGAAGCTCTTCCAGTATGCGAAAGAAAGCAAAAATTATCAAGATAAATATAATTTTGAATTATAAGTATGAAGAAGAAACAAAGAAATGAAAGCATACCAGAATACCAAGTGAGTTCAGAAAATCAGGAGTCACTGATCTAGAAACTCCGCGAAGAGAACTATCACCATCCAATAGAGTGGAGTCACAGATATTCACAAGAGCTTTGCATGTGTTGGTGAGATTGTCATCACCAATTCCTTGCATGGAATCAGAAAAGATACTAGACAATTGTGCCATCGAAGACTCAGAAGAGGCACCTTCCTTTGCGAATGCATCATCATCATCTGTACTCTCATCAGAGTGGGAACTTGATGGAGAGGGAGAGCGAACTTTTCTTTTCTTTGAAGATGAGGCAGCGTATTTTTATTTGTGAAGAACATTTTTATCCTTGCCTTTGGTCTTCACAGCATTAGACCCTTCTTCTTCCACAACTACAACGCCAATCTACGCACACGAATGAAGATAAGAAACATAGGCAACAATATTGTTAAAAATGAAAAAGGAAAGTATTTCTTACTTCATCCGTGATCGAGCGAAGTGCTGCTAGGGTGATTGCCTTGCTAGTTCTATTGTAGCTTTTTCTTAACTTGTTAATATGAAGATTTCGCAAAGTTAATAAGTATAAAGAGGAATGAAGATAATAGACTGAATGAAAGAAACATACCTCTTTCTCTTTCTCAGGCCAATTAAATGCCCAAGGTTGGTAAGTAGCGAGATTCCCAGGAAGCACGTTTGAACCAGAAACATAAGGACCCCTCAGAATCAGTAGAAAGACGCACCACTTTTCATCTTTGGATTGGCAAGGAGTTTTATTCTTGCCAGAGTGCCAATCAATGTCATGCATAAGCTTTTTATCATCATCAAAATTTTCCTTCCTCTTCAAGCGAATACCCCAGCGAGTTTTTATGTTCTTCATAGGTATTAGTTCATAGTTATCAAAAAATCTTTATGCGGTGTATTTTTTGGAAAAAATTTTAATTCAGTAAATTCAGGATCTCTAACATCTATTGAATAAAGAGACCCTTTGCCAACACCACGGTTGGCGAATTCAAGCATTAAGCGAATGCAATCCCCATTTAATTGATATATTGCCCGCGAGAACTTCGCATGGGAGAGTATTTCATAGAATAAAGGAAGGTTAGGATCATAAAGAGGGATAGGAAGGCCAGCGAGAATCTGACCCAGCGAAACTATGATCTCTTTATCATCACAGTGATGATCGGAAAATAATCTAGCAGAAAGCATAGAGGTAGCTTATTGATTGGGAGTGGTGGATAGTGTAAAACCTCTTTCTTTGAGACGTTTCTGAATTCCCTCAAAAGAAGTTTAAGCTTTGTGATCGCTTGGAGTCATATCTGAGTATGAGAATGAAGGAATGAAGATCAAAAGGAAAATAAAGATGAAAATTTACAGCAGCAGAAGCGGAATATACGGAGAAACTGTAAATTTGCATAGAAGAATAGAAGAAAGTGAAAAGAGAAGAATAAGAAGAGTATATATATAGAGAATAGTTCTCGAGAAGGTAAACTCATTAATGCGAAGAGTGGACGTGAACGGTTGAGAAATAGCGGTTGAAAAAGACGTGTCAAGAAATGGGTGGGAGAAAAGATACGTGTAATAAATACTGCGTAGAATACAAGATCATGCCAGTAAAAAAGAATATGGAAAGATGAACAGCTGCGGCATTCTGAAGTACAAATTCTCATGACATTCTCCCCTTCGTAGAGAAGACATGAGAAGAGGCAAGATGTAGGATCAGAATATCGCAACAACAACACACTTGGGAAATCTTTCTCAGTAACACTGTGAAGACATCGCAGAGTGATTTCAGAAATGACATAACAGATGACGACAGCGTAAGCATGAGAAAAGTGTGATGATCTAGCGAAATTTAGGATGTTTGCGAATTTTAACATTTGTAAGCTCGCGAAATACCTGTAGGATCATAATATCGCCACAGTAACATTCTTACGAAATTATTAACAACATTTCCATGAGTTCTTCAACAACACACTGCGAGTGTCGCAGAATAATTCAAAGAATGACGTAATAGACATCGACATCATAAAACACGAGAAAGATGTGAAGATTTTGTAGTTGGAGAGAACACTCGCGAGAACGTAGCGGGAGCTCGCTAGAATGTAGCAGATCCTGAGAGAACATGGCAAAGATTGAGAGTTTATGAGTTGTATGTGAGCTGTCATTCACTATGTAAACACCTATATAAAGAGAAGAGCAGGAGAGAGAAAGGGGGGGAGACAATTTTCATAAGAGAGAAAGAGAGAGATTTTGCAGAGAGATATTTTTAGAGAGATAATGTATTTTTCTTTATCATCTTCTTCCAAAAAACTAGATCTAGAACTCCATTAATGGAGATTATCAATGTAAATCAAATATAAACTTAAACAATCATAGTGAAGAATCATGGATGTAGATCAAATTGATCGAACCATGTAAAAATCTGTGTGTCTATTTATAATTTTAGTTTTAATCATTATTTTCATATCAAATGAGTTTAGATCAAGAAATTATTATCAAGATATTACAAGGGGTGTGTTGTGGGAATTCCTGCAACTACATTTTGGCGCTAGAAACATGGACTACTTCTTGTTAGATTGAAGGAAATTAAAGAAGTCAGCTACTATTTGTGACAGATCTTATTGAATTTTCAGCATTAAGGACGAAAATGGAAGTTCTAATGAAAGAATCTAGGCTTCAGGTAGCAAACATCATCAAAATACCAGGACAACAATTCGAAGAAGGACGACAGAGTTGAGAATGACGAAATTAGTACAAAGCTACATTTAGTCTTTATATTCTAAAATGTAGTGATTTAAACCATATTTTTTCCAGATCCTTAAAACTGCTTTTCACCAAATTTTTGATTTAATGAGTAAAAAGCTTGATTCAAAGTGATTTTTGTTTACAGATTTACAACTTACAAAACTTGATTTATAAAGACATTTAAATGAGTTTCAGAAACATTGAGTATCAAAAAAATTCAGCTAAGTTGGAGAATTTTCCCATGAACAAAACTAGACGAATTTTGGATGATAATTTCATTCTCGACAAGATAAGGCTTAGCACAGACTTCTCTAGATTTTTCACTGAATTGTTTTGTTGTTCACAGCAATGCATGATTGGAGATCCTTGCAACATAAATTATTAATACACGAAGAAGAATACATCCCACCAAAAATATGCAAAGGGAGAAATAGTAAACAAAAATATGCGAACATTTTCTTCGCAGACATTTACCTTGGGAACATTCGCAGACACTTGTTGATACAGGAGATTTCAGTACATTTCGTCAAAACTTCATTGGAAGTAGAGGAGGCAATTGAATCTCATCAATCTAGGGACAAGATTTCGCAAGGAAGAAATACAATGTAAATATACGAACATCGAAATTGGTGATGCAAAGAAGTAAAGATGCAGCGGATGCCGTCATCTATTTTGTCACCAAATATATAATGCAGAACATATAACACCTTACCACCTTACTCCATTTTACTACATTTTAAATTTAATATATACTACTCATTGAGTTAATTATTATACTTCTTGTAGAATAGGTTCTTCTTCATTTAAGTGCTTATGAAGTATCTGTCCTTCACAACACATTTCCGCGAAGTTAACAACTAGAAAAATCCCACTAGCAAAGTTAATCCTTAATTTAAGTGTTGTTGTTGTCACAAGTGCTGTCCTTGAAGTTAACATTTCTGCGAAGTTAACTAGCGATGATCGCCAGTCCTTACTAGCAAGAGAAAAAAGTCAACTTCGCACATGAATTTCGCAAACAGGAGAAGAGAGTTGGTCATTATTTCGCAGAGATATTTCGCAAGAGAAGATTAGCCCCGTCAGTATGGTGCGAGGGTATGCAAGAGGCAGATCAATAGTTCATTTCTCATTTCTTCTCATTTCACAAGCAAATCATATACTTCGCGAGAGACGACAGCAATAGAAAATCACATGAAAGCTAAGTACCACTTTCCAAGAACATTTTATTTACAACAGATAAATTTTTTTTTATTTAATTTACAAAAAACGATACAATCGCAAGATGTCAAAAAAGATTTCCAAGAAAAAAAAAAAAAAAAAAAGCTGAAACTTTACTCCATCAAAAATTTCAAGGAACAGTTAATTTAATTATGAGATTAATTTCGCAGACAACATTTCTCTTCGCAGGCGATATTTCTCAGACGACATTTATCTTCGCAAACATTTTCCATACCAGAATTTTATTCGCAAGCATTTTACTGAGGGTAACATAAGCAGCAAACTACTTCGTGATATTTACTTTGCAACAACGGTCCAGTACGTAGAAAAAAGAAAGAAAAAGGAAACAGTAGAAATAGAAGCAACGAAGTAAAGAGAGGTGGTAGTCAAATTCATCTCATTAACATATATCAGCGAACAAAAGAATGATAAAATGTTAAGAGGAAAATTCATGGGCCCAATTTCAACTGTTAGCGAACAAAGGAATGATAAAGTGTTAATATCTTTATTTCTAGCGAAGACTTCGCAGCAATAAGGAAGTTGGAACATATGGTAAGGGGATGACTGAATAGGCTTGAGATCATGTTGTCGAATCCCAACAAATGCATATTTTTTCGCACATTTTTTATAAAGACAGAGAGAGGATAGTAATAAGAGAACGACAGTATGGATTACTTTCGCAAGCAGAATCTGGTACAGATGTTTCTAGGTGGAGAGAACAAGCAAAAGGTCGCAGGTTCGATTCCCTATCTGCAAAATTTTTGATTAAATGCCAAAGGAGAATAAGATAACAAGACAAAAATGTTATGCGTTAATTTTGCATAGTAGTTCTTGAATAATTGGTTAAGGCAGTGGAGTATTGCGAGTTAGAGGACTTGAGTTCAAATCCCCCCATTCGCAGGCAGAATTTTTATTCTTCGAAGATAGAATTTTTGCCCTTCGCAGATGATGTTCGTTGACTTCATGCAAATGTTTACTTCACTAGATCTTTGATTATCTCGCAAAGAAAAGAGTTGATGATTATTTCGCGAAGATATCTCGCAAAGAAGTAACCGAAATGAAAGAATGGATGGAAGAAATTAAAGAATAAACAAACGCGAAAATTTCGCAGAGACATAAGAATGGGACGAACCTTTATGGCATACACCCTAGTTCGCGAATAAAATTTTGCAAGAGGCAAATGTAAGACCTAAAGTGCGTCATATAAGGGGGTATCTCTTTGCATGGCTCAGAGATAAGGTTATACCGCTGCTGGAACCTGAGTCATGGAGATGTTGGGGTTAAAGAAAACATATCCGGGGGAGATATCTTGGATTTCCAACTATATAAGGTTATACCCTGGTTGGACGACTGAGGGTCTCTTCTAATGAGTGCAGAGTATGACTAAGGCACCAAGGTACACGGTTGAGTCAAGGGTGCCCGGGGCGTATGAAACTACCATGGCCATTCTTGGAAAGTCTTGGCTATGATGCACTCGGCCCGAAGAAAACCCCACTTAGGGTGCAGTCTTGTAACTATAAGCCATATAGGCATAAAGGACAAGAGGCTGCAAAAACAACTAGTTGTTGTTAAGACCGGATGGGAGGAGCTAGTCTTGTATGGCCGATGTGCCCTTCTTGAAGGGGCAACCAGGGGGAAGATAAGGGCGTCACCCTCCATTAGGGAGCTGATAAGTATCTAAAGATGGCAATGTCATGGGGCTTTACGTTTGCAAGAACATTTAGGCCTATCATATTATCGCGTGACAAATATTATAAAGAGGCAAAAAGCCAAGAGAAAAGATAAGATGAGATCAATGGGTTTTTACATGAAAGTGTAAAGACGCCCTACGATTTCATCGCAAGACGGCAATGTCATGGGGCTTCGTTCTCGCAAGAGAACTTAGGCCTGTCATATTGTCGCAGAAAAATTGACAAAACAAGGATAAGGAAAGATCAATGGGTTTTTGCATATAAATGTAAGAACGTCCTGCGATTTTGTCGCAAAAAAAAAAATTGGCAAAATAATACCTTTAACTAGGAAGGCAAAATAAGACCAATAGAATAATCTCAAATATTAACTATTTTCTTTTAAGAATGCAGGAAAGATTTGTTCATCGCAAGAGAGATAACAAGTACTATTTAGAATCTCTCAGAAATATTATTCAGAATCTCTCAGAAGTATTATTCATAATTTCTCATAAGTATTGTTCAGAGTCTCTCAGAAGGATTATTTGCATTTTCGCAGCACTATTCATAATTTCGCAGTACTATTTGCGGCACTATTTTAGGAACACTATTCATAATTTCGCAGGGTTATTCAGAATCTCGCAAACACATTCAGAATCTCGCTGGAGATGTGATTATTTCGCAGAATGTGATTATTTTCTTAAAGATATTATCGCATGAGGCAGAGGCAAGATAAGAATAAAGAAACAATTCGTTCATTTAACATTTTCTCAAGGATTCTACCTTCATAGATAAAGAACAGAGGCAACTATGTTCTTTATGATCTTTATCTTCTCGGCAAGAATCATTTCCAAAATGGACAAGAATTTTCACCAAAAATGAAATAATAATTTCGCATGAATAGAGGAAATACTTATGACTTTCATTCAAGGACGGATACTTCTTATATTTTGAGGATTGAGTACTTCTTCAAGGATATTTCATAATTCGTATACTTCAAGAGTTGATGCTTCTTATTTACTTCGCAAAGATCTGGAACTTCACAAAAGAATAGAGGCAAGTACGTACTTTTCAAGTCCAATATTCTTTCGCTCGGTCCGTCATCATCAAAGATCAAAGACTACTACAAAAACAGATTTTTTCTTAAAGATTACTTTTCAAGAAATATTCAAGAAAAAAGAGGCAAGATGTAGGATCATAATATCGCCACAGCAACATTCTTACAAAATTATTAACAACATTTTCGTGAGTTCTTCAACAACATACTGCGAGCGTCGCATAATAATTCAAAGAATGACATAATAGACAACGACATCATAAAACACGAGAAAGATGTGAAGATTTTGTAGTTGGAGAGAACACTTGCGAGAACGTAGCGGGAGCTCGCTAGAATCTAGCAGATCCTGAGAGAACATAGCAAATATTGAGAGTTTATGAGTTGTATGTGAGCTGTCATTCACTATGTAAACACCTATATAAAGAGAAGAGCAGGAGAGAGAAAAGGGGAGAGACGATTTTCATAAGAGAGAGAGAGATTTTGCAGAGAGATATTTTTAGATAGAGAATGTATTTTTCTTTATCATCTTCTTCCCAAAAAACTAGATATAGAACTCCATTAATTGAGATTATCAATGTAAATCAAATGTAAACTTAAACAATCATAGTGAAGAATCATGGATGTAGATCAAATTGACCGAACCATGTAAAAATCTGTGTGTCTATTTATAATTTTAGTATTTTAATCATTATTTTCATATCAAATGAGTTTAGAACAAGAAATTATTATCAAGATATTACAAGGGGTGTGTTGTGGGAATTCCTGCAACTACAATACCGCAAGTCAGATCCAAAAATAAAGGTCAACTTAGCTGTCATCCACTATGTAATACCCTATATAAGGAGCCGATCAGGCGCAAGGAAGAGAGATAATTTTTAGAGTGTTGAGAAAGTTTTGAGGAAAGAGAAAGTCCAAAACAGTGTTGTATTCTTGATTTCATTTCTTTCTTGTAAAATTTCTAGATTCAATAAATAAAAAGTGTCGTTATTAATCTTAAGAAATGTGTTGATTGTTATGAATTCTTGTGAGGGATGTATTGTAGGATTTCCTGCAACTACAATGTAGATGATATCATCTATGGATCAACATCAGAGAAACTTGCACAAGAATTTCAAGTATCTCTTAGAAAGGAGTTTGAAATGAGCAATGCTGGTGAATTAAAATTCTTTTTGGGTTTACAAATTCAACAATATAGGGATGAAATTTACTTATCTCAAGAGAAATATGCTAAAGATCTCGTCTCAAGATTTGGTCTTGATAAGTCCGCCCCTAAACTAACTCCTATGCCTACCACTGGTAAACTGCATCGAGATGATAAAGGTGTAAATGTGGATCAAAAACTTTATCGATCTATCATTGGAAGCCTTCTATATCTTACAGCCACTCGACCTAATATTGCTTTTAGTGTTGGTTGTTGTGCTAGGTTTTAGGCAAATCCAAAGGAATCTCATCTTGCAGCTGTAAAAAGGATTATACGCTATATTAATTACACTGCAGGGTATGGTCTATCTTACACTTTTGATACTAACACGGATTTTACTGCCTCAGATGCAGATTGGGCAGGATGTGTGGAAGATATAAAAAGTACATCAGGGGGTTTCTACTATGTAGGAATGAATCTTGTAGCTTGGCATAGCAAAAAACAAAATTCACAATCCCTTTCAACATGTAAAGCAGAACACATCGTTGCATGCTCATGTTGAACTCAACTTATATGGATGAAACAAATGCTTGCTGATTATGGAATCAACGCTAGAATAATGAGAATCTTATGCGATAACACCAGTGCAATTCACATAACAGAAAATCTAGTGGAGCACTCAAGGACTAAGCACATTGACATAAGGTATCATTTTATTCGAGATCTTTATGAGAATGGTATCGTTACTATGAAATTTGTGCCCTTAGGACGACAATTGGTTGATATTCTCACAAAACCGTTGGATACTGCTACGTTTCAAATCTTACGACAATATATTGTGTTGTTCCGGTTCATTAGTCGTCCATAAATCTTGCCCCAGTGCTTATCTCGATCTTTTGGGCAATTGAGTTTGGAACTTCTTGAGGTGGTTTCCACGTTTGTTTCTAGTAGATGTATATTCTAAGTGTCTTAGTGTTTCCAATAAAATCCTTCTTTTCTCGTAAAAGTTAGGTCGCTCTTGTTGTTCTCTCGGGAATGACATCAAATGGGGGAGAGTTCTTTTGAACTTGCGCTTAATTTTCATATCTTTGTGGGGAGTGCGGCTGTGCAATTTTTATGGGTTATCTTGTATCTTTATAAACTCCTTGATGAATAATTTTTAGGGGTTATCTTGTATCTTTATAAACTTCTTTGGTCTTGAAGCATCTCCGTGAAAATTTCATTAGGATCCCGTTTTCGTACCTTTGCCAATTTTAATGACAAAAAGGGAGAGAATTTGTAAGGACCCTCAAGCACGTCAATGCTATTAGACTAGTCAAGTGACAAATCAGCTAATAATAACTCGATTAGTTTAACATGAATGTTAATTGATAGAAATTAATCTAACAACGATTTAGATACGAAACAAGTATCGTTAGATAGATCTCGAAAAGTTATGCAGAGTGGACTACTCGAACGTGTCAATCGGATATCAAACGAAGATGATATCATTGGTTTAGCATGAAGGGTAAAAGCGTCTTTTCTTGGGGCATTGTGTGGCTGCCTTAGTCTGTTGCCGAGTGTCCCAGTAAAAATTTCATTGGTCTTATCTAATCGATTCAACCATATAAGATCATTTCTTTTTCTTTTCTCTTATTCTTCTTTAATTTTTATCTTCATTCTTCTATCGTTTCTTCATTCTTCTTTTACTTCTCCTTTGTTCTTCTTCTGTAAAATTTGAGTGATCATTTTGAGATCACGTTGAGAGTTCTTGGTTGATGAATCTATTCTGATGGTGAAAGAGGTGTTCTATATATGCTTTAAGAATGGGAAGATTTAGTTTTTGCTGGGGTTTTGAGACAAATCAGGGGAAGTGGAGTTAGGGTTTCTATGAGTTATGAAGGTTTGATTCGAGGTAACTACAAATGGGTTTAGTTGATTGAATTAAGGGTTTGCGTTCAATTGATAATCTGAAGGTGGTTTTGATGTAATCTGGAGAGTGAGGGTTCTTGAGTTGATTGAGGGTTTGTGTGGAATTAAGGGTGGATGTAACAAATCGAAGATGGGTTTTAAGTACGTTTTATGAAGAAGAAGATGATTGTGTTGATTTGAGAATTCAGAAATTAGGGTTTCTGCTGAAAGAGATTGGAATTCGATTTGAGTAAGGAATAAAAGAGTTAGACGGAGTTACAAGATGGGTTTGTTTAATTGAAGAGTTTAATTGATGTTTTGAGTTGGAATTCGAGATTGAAGATAATTAGGGTTCCTGTGTTCTTCCCCAATTTGAATTAGGGTTTGGTTGAGAACTGAGAATGAATATTATTGAGGGTTGATTGAACAGAACTTGTGGAATGGTGATAGTTTTGAGAAGGTTTGCGAGATGGATTCAAAGCAAAGAAGAATTGATTCAATCGATTGGTGAAACCAAAATTGAGGTAATTGATTTATTAGTAAATTTAGTTACGAATCGATTCAAGTTTTAATTGATGAGTTTATAAGTTAGTCTTTGAACTAAGTTTGGGATAGATGTGTATGTATTGAATTAGACTTGAATGTGAAGAATAAGAGAATTCATAGAAATATTACTGGAGTAGTTTGATTAGCATGTGGAGAGCATAGTGAGGCTGAGAATGGTGATTTTGGTTTAAATGAAGTTGAGATTTAGGTGAATGGATTAGGTTATGCATGAACTGGAATGGGAAAGAGAAATTGAATTGCTTTGATTGAGAACTGGTATTACAAGTGGTAGTAGTGTTGATGTTGGTGGTTTGGTAATAGAGATTATGGTGTTGTGTTGGTGGTAGTGGAGATGATTGTTGCAGGACAAGAATATTTCTATGATTATAACTAGAATTGCAAGTGGTGGTCGTATGGTAAGTTACAGAGTTGGAGATGGCAGTAAATAATTATACAAGAGGATTACAGTTTGAGTTGAGTGTTCGGTGGTGTTTTAACTGAGTTTTAGTTGAAGTTTATTTTAGTGATTGAAACTCAGTTTGGTTGTACAAGGTTGTTGGTGTTGAAATGAGAAGTGAATTAGGTTTGGTGGTGCTGAAATGGATATCGCAGAATGAATCAGTGTGTGTGTTGCAGTTGATGAAGTTGTTTACACTAGAGTTGAACTGTTGGAACTAGCGTTAGTGATAGTAAATGAATTAATTGTAAAATGAATGTCTTTAGTTTGGTGGTTTCAATGAAGGCTTGCTTAGAATTGAATATGCAGAATTACCTGAGTTGAAGTTGAATCAGTTAATTGTAATGCTGGTATAGCAATGGTCTTGTGAAAGCCTGCAACTGCAGAACAAGGTAACCTATATTTGTAATTTGAAGTGAATTGTAGAGTTGTCTTAAATGGAAGAATTGTGTAATGGTGAAATGTATAGGTTTAGGCCAGTTTTGGTGTTGAACTGGTGTTGGAGTTGTTTGTGTATCAATAGCTTGTGCCATTGATTTTCCTTAAACCTTCAGCCTGTCTGAATGAATTTATTCAGTCTGACTCGGTTTGTTCTTAGCTGACTCAATTATCTGATTAAGTTGATTTAACTCAGCAATTAAGATTTGATCCCGATCCGACTCAGTTGACCATACCTTAACTCAGTGGACCTTGACCAGTTGACCGAGTTTGACCATTGACCAGGACTTGACCTTGACTGGACGTTTACTATTAGTTGAACCCTTTGACCGTCAGTTACCGTTATTTGACCATGTTGGCCTAGACTTTTTGTAATGGGCTTGTTCAGTAGACTTGGGTTTAAGATTAGGTTTACTAGTTTGATGAGTTAGACCCTTATGGTCTGATTTAGCTTTTGTTTTATTCTACAAAGTTGTAGATATTCATAAGACTTAGCTATGGACTACATAATCAATCTAATTGGATTAGTAAACTCTTAGTTATACTAAAGATAGAGAATAAGATAACGTAATGGGCTTAGAACCATTAGATAGAATTGTATGATTCTTGTGTGAGCCTTTTGGCTAAACTCTTAGAGTGCTTGTGTGATTAACAGTTAGACTATTAACCACGATCGTTCAAGGATGAACCAATGGATCAAGGATCTCGAGGTAGGCGAGGCTTGTCATCAAAAGAGGTGGGAATCGATAACGAACTCTCTTGTATTCATTATTATTTTACAAATCAATCTTTGTGTTGTAAAATTCATGCATATCCTTGTGTGCTTGGTGTGGTGTGAGATGTGTGCCGACACAATATCAGTATTCTATGGCTAGGGAGATACACCTCAATATTATTATGGCTAGGGCGATACACCGCAATATTATTCTTTCTTTATATATATTCAGTATTATATGGCTAGGGCGATACACCACAATATTATTATGGCTAGGGCGATGCACCACAATATTATTCTTCCCTTATGTGCGGCAACACACCTCATACATGGATGTTTACTGTTATTTATGAATGTCTATGAAGAAGTTTCTACTTTATGTTTTATTGTCTTTCCTTGTATTACCGACTTTCGATTAAACCTGCATTGTCTTCGAATCATATTAATAATTACTTGGAAGCTAGTTGTTATTTCTACTGGGCACCCCTTTTAGGGATGATGTGCTCACCCATTCCCACTTTCAGTTTCAGAGACAGATCAGAGTTGCGCAGCGGAAGCTTCGTGGCGTTGAGTGCGTTAGTTGGATAGATTCTACTATATTTATTTGTGTTTATAATTTATTTACAAACCAAATGACTATTTTATATGTATCATTTGAGAGAAGTTCTTGTATATGTATTTCTCAGCGGGGCTAGTTTTTGGGTTAAGTTTTGTAGCAGATTTCTTAATTGAATGTTTAAGTGAATGAATTAGATTCCTAGTGCCTCTTTATTTAGTTAATCTCTTGGATTAGATAGCTGCTAGCTTTAGGGGCGCTACAAAGTTGGTATCAGAGATCACTATTAGATCTTATATGGGAAAAGATAGAAATAGCCAGTGCCAGTTAGTGAACTAGATTGGTTAGAACTGGGTTGGGTTTGTGAGATAAATTGTACTAAAAGCTATCTATAATTAAAAGATTTATCTACTTGATTGATTTGTTTGTTGCGTGTTTGTAATTGTATTGAAGTATAAATTGTAGGGTACATCAATACTTTAGGATTTGATAATAATTAATCTAAAAAGTATGAACAAGTACATAATCCAATAGAAAAATAGTGAGATTAACACAATTGATAAATCTTGAAAGTTACATAAAATTTATTGAATACCTTGATTTATACATAGAAATCAACAATTTATAATCACATAAATGTTAATAATATTTTTGGAACTTAATAAAAATTGAAAGAGTAGTGAATAATAGTTCAACCATCAATGTTAATAACAAAAATATTATAATAGTAATCATCTTATACTAATATAAAGAAAATAGGTAATTGTTTGGTGAAGCCTTTTCACATGACAATAATACCCCCATTAAATAAGTCTTTTATCAATGTTTGTATATTCACAGGAATGCCATTGTTTTAAAAATAGATCAAAAAAAATTAAAACTTAGATATCTTTAAAAATACATATCGGATTTTTGTAAAATTAGTATATTTGGAAAGCTCTTTGAATTATCTACATAATGAGTACAAACAAGAATATTAAAAAAAAAATCATTATTTTCAAATTTGGTGTTATTAAAAGAATCAAATTCAAGCATGTGCATCGCACATGGGGTATTACTAGTAAAGCATAATAAATGTGATAATTTTGATAAGTAATGTTAGAATTTATTAATTAGTATTATATTGAACTTCTTAACTAAAATCTCACTAAAAATATATAACGATAGATATAATAATTATGATTAAATAACTATGGAAAATTATTTACGCTTATCTACAAATAAGTTTTGTAAATTAAAGTGAATTACAAATTATCTTTTATCTAACAAATGATCCAGTAAATCTTTAACATGGAACAAATATATATGAAGTAGTAAGAATAATATTCAGATGTTTAGTATGATATTAGAATTAAAATAAAATAAATCCGTTTACTAATATATATGATACTTCACATTTTTAGCAAAATCTAAAGACTATGAGGATATATTATAAATTTTGTGTAGACCCAAATTTAAATTATATTAAATTACCAACGCCAATATTTAACAAGATATAATATACGAATTCAATTGGAATAAATAAAAATCTATTATATCTTTTTGTGGATGTAGAATTATATTTAAAAAGATTAAGGCTTAATGTATCAACAAGACTATCAACTTGAGAATAATAACACAGTTAATAATATTATTTGAGTGAGTAAGCTAGTAACATATTTATGGTATATAAAATTTGTAAAAAATTTATATATGATAGTACATTAGACTTAAAATATTATATTTTATAAATTGACATGAAATCGAATTTGAATTACTTATATTGATAAAATAAATAAACTATAATAATAATAACAATAAGTAAAAAATAAAATAAAATAAATTTTGATGTTTAAATTGTTTAAAATGCTATAAAATTTATGAAGTAAATTTTTAAGTTAAATCAGTTACAATTAAATTTAGAGATTAATTAGTCATAATAAGTTAGAACTTAATTAATCCTAGTAGATTAATCTAGCACTGGAGAATAGTGAAGGTTGTGTTCTCTCTGTTCGTAGGAAGGCATTTTTGGGACTGGCCAACCTTGACAGGGCAACTACATTCAAAGGTGACCGATCATAGAAGTATTGTGTAATTTAATTTAGAAAACCAATAGATGTAAGTTCACTTAGAAAGATTCGTAAGAATTTTCCTTGTAATTAGAAACAGAGATTTTATAAAATAGAAAGTTAGTTTGAGAAACTTAGAATTCCATATTTGATAGAATCTAAATCAGTGTAGTTAAACCTAGAGCTACAAATTTTAGATTTCAGTTGTAGAAATCCATATAGGTTTGTGGTATGTTTTATGTTGTTTGCGCTTGGACAAGAGATATGATTATTCTTAAGGTGGGGAGTTTTGAAGAACATAAGGGTGGTTCGATTTTCGAGGATGAAATCATACAAGGTGGGGAGAATGTAAGGACCCTCAAGCACATCAATGCTATTAGACTAGTCAAGTGACAAATCAGCTGATAATAACTCGATTAGTTTAACACGAACGTTAATTGATAGAAATTAAACTAACAACGATTTAGATACGAAACAAGTATCGTTAGATAGATCTCAAAAAGTTACACAAAGTGGACTACTCGAACGTGTCAATCGGATATCAGACGAAGATGATATCATTTGTTTAGCATGAAGGGTAAAAGCATCTTTTCTCGGGGCATTGTGTGGCTGCCTTAGTCTGTTGCCGAGTGTCCCAGTAAAACTTTCATTAGTATTATCTAATCGATTCAAGCAGATAAGATCATTTCTTTTTCTTTTCTCTTATTCTTCTTTCATTTTTCTCTTCATTCTTCTCTCGTTTCTTCATTCTTCTTCTACTTCTCCTTTGTTCTTCTTCTGTAAAATTCGAGTGATCATTTTGAGATCACGTTAAAAGTTCTTGGTTGATGAATCTATTTTGATGGTGAAGGAGGTGTTCTGGACATGATTTAAGAATGGGAAGATTTAGTTTTTGTTGGGGTTTTGAGACGAATCAGGGGAAGTGGAGTTAGGGTTTCTATGAGTTATGAAGGTTTGATTCGAGATAACTACAAATGGGTTTAGTTGATTGAATTAAGGGTTTGCGTTCAATTGATAATCTGAAGGTGGTTTTGATGTAATCTGGAGAGTGAGGGTTCTTGAGTTGATTGAGGGTTTGTGTGGAATTAAGGGTAGATGTAACAAATCGAAGATGGGTTTTGAGTACGTTTTATGAAGAAGAAGAAGATTGTGTTGATTTGAGAATTCAGAAATTAGGGTTTCTGCTGATAGAGATTGGAATTCGATTTGAGTAAGGAATAAAAAGAGTTAGACGGAGTTACAAGATGGGTTTGTTTAATTGAAGAGTTTAATTGATGTTTTGAGTTTGAATTCGAGATTGAAGATAATTAGGGTTCATGTGTTCTTCCCCAATTTGAATTAGGGTTTGGTTGATAACTGATAATGAAGATTGTTGAGGGTTGATTGAACAGAACTTGTGGAGTGGTGATAGTTTTGAGAAGGTTTGCGAGATGGATTCAAAGCAAAGAAGAATTGATTCAATCGGTTGGTGAAACCAAAATTGAGGTAATTGCTTTATTAGTAAATTTAGTTAAGAATCGATTCAAGTTTTAATTGATGAGTTTATAAGTTAGTCTTTGAACTAAGTTTGGGATAGATGTGTATGTATTGAATTAGACTTGAATGTGAAGAATAAGAGAATTCATAGAACTATTACTGGAGTAGTTTGAGTAGCAGGTGGAGAGCATAGTGAGGCTGAGAATGGTGATTGTGGTTTAAATGAAGTTGAGATTTAGGTGAATGGATTAGGTTATGTATGAAATGGAATGGGAAAGAGAAATTGAATTGATTTGATTGAGAACTGGTATTACAAGTGGTGGTAGTGTTGATGTTGGTGGTTTGGTAATAGAGATTATGATGTTGTGTTAGTGGTAGTGGACCTTGACCAGTTGACCGAGTTTGACCACTGACCAGGACTTGACCTTGACTGGACGTTTACTGTTAGTTGAACCCTTTGACCGTCAGTGACCGTTATTTGACCATGTTGGCATGGACTTTGTGTAATGGGCTTGTTCAGTAGACTTGGGTTTAAGATTAGGTTTACTAGTTTGATGAGTTAGACCCTTATGGTCTGATTTAGCTTTTGTTTTATTCTACAGAGTTGTAGATATTCATAAGACTTAGATATGGACTACATAATCAATCTAATTAGATTAGTAAACTCTTAGTTATACTAAAGATAGAGAATAAGATACCGTAATGGGCTTAGAAACATTAGATATAATTGTATGATTCTTGTGTGAGCCTTTTGGCTAAACTCTTAGAGTGCTTGTGTGATTAATAGTTAGACTATTAACCTCGATCGTTCAAGGATGAACCAATGGATCATGGATCTCGAGGTAGGCGAGGCTTGTCATCAAAAGAGGTGGGAATCGATAACGAACTCTCTTGTATTCATTATTGTTTTACAAATCAATCTTTGTGTTGTGAAATTCATGCATATCCTTGTGTGCTTGGTGTGGTGTGAGATGTGTGCCGACACAATATCATTATTCTATGGCTAGGGAGATATACCGCAATATTATTATGGCTAGGGCGATATACCGCAATATTATTCTTCCTTTATATATATTCAGTATTCTATGGCTAGGGCGATACACCACAATGTTATTATGGCTAGGGAGATGCACCACAATATTATTCTTCCCTTATGTGCAACAACACACCTCATACATGGATGTTTATTGTTATTTATGAATGTCTATGAAGAAGTTTCTACTTTATGTTTTATTGTCTTTCCTTGTATTACCGACTTTCGATTAAACCTGCATTGTCTTTGAATCATATTAATGATTACTTGGAAGCTAGTTGTTATTTCTACTGGGCACCCCTTTTAGGGATTATGTGCTCACCCATTCCCACTTTCAGTTTCAGAGACAGATCAAAGTTACGTAGCGGAAGCTTCGTGGCGTTGAGTCCATTAGTTGGATAGCTTCTACTATATTTATTTGTGTTTATAATTTATTTGCAAACCAAATGACTATTTTATATGTATCATTTGAGAAAAGTTCTTGTATATGTATTTCTGAGCGGGGCTAGTTTTTGGGTTAAGTTTTGTAGCAGATTTCTTAATTGAATGTTTAAGTGAATGAATTAGATTACTAGTGCCTCTTTATTTAGTTAATCTCTTAGATTAGACAGCTGCTAGCTTTAGGGGTGCTACAGAATTAATAAGTAGTTCACACTACAAATACATATGGTTTTTGGATCATTATGTAAGGGTGAGTGGTTTTCGTGTTGAAACGAAAGTATTGACTAAGGGGGAGTGATACATATCACCATAATGTTGTTATCGAAGTTGTGATATAAGAACTTTGACGCTGTGTAAAAATACTATGACATTGTATAACAATGATCGAGAGCTTTTGTTTTCTCATTGTTATGGCTACGGGACTTCAACAACTATGATGCTGAACTGAACATCTATGGAATCATGGGAGTACTTGGAAAATACGAAGTTTTCGAGTAATATTGAAGCACCAAGGATATCAAGCATGTGGACGAAAATCTACAAAGTTTTATCTATTTTGTAATCCATATGTATTGATAGTTTTGTCACTAAAATTGACAAAGGAGGAGATTGTTAGAGCATTGCTCGGTCGAACTCGCATGCGTTGCTATCTCAAGCATGTTTGTCAATATTAGTGATCAAAACTATACGTCATGATTTCTAGTTTACTTATGACTAAGCCTCGGTCTAGGATAGTTAAGTATAGTTGAGCTCCAGACTCCATGGCGAATATCTTGCAAAACGAAGAACTACTCAAGGAACCGGTGGAACTTCATCCGAACAAAAAGGTATGTGGAGACTTGAACTTATCTAGTACTCAAAAGTCTATCTATCTCCAACTCTTAAGACAATAGTCGTATAAGTATGATAGTTTTCATACATACACATTTGTTATTTTAAGCCGAGTTTATTTGCCTATCTTTTTCTCTAAATATGTGTTGGTAAGCTTTCGCTTTAACCACGTTTCATCTTTATCCGTGACGAAAGTCATGATGATGTTTCAATCTTGAAAATAGCTTTGATAAAGATATTTGATTCTTTATGTCTAACTACTATTAACATTATAGAAGAATGTTTCAATGATTGAAATGTAGAGTTGAGATTACGTAACCACCTATGGATATAAGCATATATAGTGTGTTCGCACATTAGTGTATAAGTCCATATATTGGAAACCAAGTGCGTACATATGTGTGCATGCGGTATTAGTGAAGGAGACAGGTTGGGTACGCGTACTGGCGGAAGTTCACGTCCGTGAATTTCTATTGAGTTTGGAATTTACGAACTTACAAACCCATCACCTTAGGTACGCGTACCCATGGAAGTTTTCCATCCGAAAATTTCTGCTGGGTTTTCAAACCTAATTCCGATAAAGCTAGAGTACATGTACCCAAGATGGTTATATCTCAAATCGGTTGTTCATGAACTTAAACAATAAATCAATAAGGAATGCAATCTTTGCAAACCGTGGCTATATTGTTCATGAGTTGATTCAAGTGAATCAACCCGATTTTGCTTCAATTGTGTCTTTTGTAGTTACATAAGATTTCCTTGCAATTGAACAAATTTTGAACTAGTTCCTATGAGTCATTTGAACTAGTTATAAGAAAGATGAATATGGTTGATATGAAAGTGCTCATATGGCTAACCATTGGTTAACTATTTTTGAACCAACTAAATGTACACGTTTAAGTACGGTTACTCAAATCTAAATGAAATACATTTCATTTGTGTGTGTCAAGCTAACTTTCGATCTAACGGTTGAAAGATATTATCTTGGATAAATCAGGTTTTTCATCCAACGGTGATTATTGAATGCTTTATTACCAAGTTAACTTAGATTGCAAACCCTAATTTGAAAACTATATAAAGGAGACGTCTAACAACTGTAAAAAATAATCCCCACACATCCTGTGTGATATTAGTTGGTTTTGCTAGAGTCGATTCTCCTTTAATAGTAGATTTCTTCTCGAGACCCTGTAGATTAACGACTTAAAGACTTCATTGGGATTGTAAATCCATACGAAACTACTTCTATTGTATTTGAGCGTTCTGATCCTGCCATTTTATATCATACGATTTCAATTGAATAATTGGCTTTAGATTATATCTCTGATAGGGCAAGATAAAAAGAAATCACAAACATCTTCGTCTCATCGTTTGTGATTCCATAATATTTAGTTTTGTTACCATATGATTTAGATTATTGTGAGGTGATCAATAATTCTAGGTTGTTCTTCGGAAATATAAGTCCGGGTTATTGATTAGTTCATGTTCACCTTGATTTTATCAAAAGATGGAACAAAACTTGTAGGTTTATCTGTGGGAAACATATTTATCTATTAACGTAGACTTTTCTGTGTGATACAGATTTGTTTATTCAAGTCTTCTACTTTAGGTCGTAGCAACTCTTGGTTGTGGGTGAGATCAGCTAAGGGAATCAAGTGCGTAGTATCCTACTAGGATCAGAGACGTAACGAGCGCAACTGTACCTTGAATCAGTGTGATATTTATTAGGGTTCAACTACCGTCCAGAACGAAGTTAGTTTGTAGTAGGATAGTGTCTGTAGCGGCTTAATACAGTGTGGTGTTCAATCTGGACTAGGTCCAGGGTTTTTCTGTATTGTCGATTTCCTCGTTAACAAAATTTCTGGTGTCTGTGTCATTTCTATTCCGTATTATATTTTGTTATATAATTGAAATAATACAGGTTGTGCGTTTGTATCGATCAATTGTGAAACCCAACCTTTGGTTGTTGATTGGAAATTGATTGATCCTTGGATATTGGTCTTTGGTACCATCCAATTTTATATCTCTTTTATTTGATAAAGACTCACAGATTTCTATTTGCTTGAGTATAGATCAAATCGAGAGATAGAGATATTAACTCCTTGATATACTTTTTATTAAGATTGAGTCTGACTGTCTAGTTGATTCTCTTAAAAGTATATTAGATTTAGTCCATAAAGATTGCTAATCAAAATATTGGGTGAGATTGTTAGACCCCCGCTTTTTCAGATTCATTTTCTTATAGGTTAGATCGTACCAAACACAGATTGTTAGATCTTTTCGTGTTTGCCTGCTCTGATATCAATTGAAAAGATGAGGGTACCCAAATATACCTCAATCTAAAACTTTTCCACCTATAAGTCCATTTCCTAAAGTGATTGTATATGGACTGAGTCGATACAATATAACTAATCCGTTCACACTTCGTGTGATCGTCTATGGATACAAGATCGAGACAATACAACAACGAAGTATGTTTACTTGATAATAGGTCCGGGCTTAACCAAACTCTATGGATTGTCTATCAAGTAAAATGGGAATTAACGTTTGTGTATTTTACTTCTAATTGTAATAAAACAATTATAATTGCGGAAATAGACTCCTTGATTAACTAACCTAGTATTGATAAACGTTAATTGTTTAGGGTTATCAATAATTGTTTTTGGATATAATAGTTAACTAACCTAGTATTTTTCTTGTTTAAAAGTGAAAGGTCTAAGTTATTTTTGAGAGTAATTAGAACCTGATGAGAAAAATAAAGTTAATTCTGATCGAACAAGCGATTGTATTTGTACAATCGGTTTAGCAAATGAACTAAGGTGCTTAGTCGATTTTTGATGTGCTAAACTATTAGGGAAAATTACTTCGGGCAATTGTTTCCTAGATAACATGTTATAAAACCAAATTACTTGTAGTTTCTGTTTTGATATTGGTTATCTAAAATGGTGTGTAAAACCCTCGTGCTCAACTCTTATAGGTTTGCCAATTCTCTTTGTGAGATTTGTAAGATCCTTTCGGTTTGTCCTTTATTTTTTCGTTTCTTTGTCATTTTGTGACAAAAATGGGGAGAAATATATGGAGTAAACAAGTGATATTAACTTGTTGTGAGTTGGTATCACTAAGGAAAAATACATTTGTGCTAAAACGTTTATTCTAACGAAAAGAGTGAAAGCATATACTAAGGGGGAGTCACATACCATATGATATGTAGTTATGAGGAACTACATGAAAATAACAAAGATGTGTGGATTGAAAATCTACCTATCTTACCTTTAGAGGAGTATTAGCTTTGTTATTATAATGTCAGCAGCGGCATTTAAGGATTGAATTTAATGAAGGTTTTGTGTTGTTGAACTTGGAACCAAGCGTATGTGTATAATGAATTTTTGTAATTTGTTTATCCATATGATGTAAGAGTTTTGTCACTAAAATTGACAAAGGGGGAGATTGTTAGAGAATAGATCGGTTGAACCTACCAAGTGTTGGTATGTCAAGTTTGGTTGTCATATTTTAGTGAAACAAAACTCATTTAAAGAGTCGATTGATTATGTACTAGAGTCAACTTCGTATAGGTTAGCTTGAAAGTGTTAAGATATGAGACTTACAAGTATGATATGAAGACTTGAAGAATGTGAAGAAGTATGGATCTACAACGACAACATCATCCTTCCTCTTGAGGTTAGTAATATTTGACTTGAACTATTTCATTCCCTAACTATCTTTCAAGTCATGTATATTGAAAACATAACTGCGAAGCTGTGTATGATACTCTAGTTAAACATAGTATTAAAGAATACAATACGAGGTTTATTGCTTAACCATTAAACTTTGTATATAAGACATCGAAATGATCATATGAAAGCTATTGTGATTATGTATGGGTATGAGTGAAGATTTCATCCTAGGAAATAATGTTTTACATTCGTTTAAAGGAAGTAAGTTCATAAACTTGTTTTGTGAATCGAAAGGGAAATCGCTAGGCTTATTGGTATTGTTATTCATTGCAAATCTATTTTGAATTACCAATATGTGTGTTTAGTATTGTTGGTGGTGGATTTTCAACAAAGGTCAAAATCATAAAATCATGATACTGCATGTTTCTGATGCGGCTTCAGGTATGTGACGATTCAAATTTTACGAAGCCATGATGAATATGTTTCCTGAAAGGCCTCCACTAGATGAGCATTCGGTGCCACGCATTTTATCATGACCTCTATGTAGAATAACATAATTGGGCGGTTCTCCGTAAGATTGAGAGAAATAACTCCTTCAGGACGTCGGTGTCACTCACTGTTCCCTGACTATATGAGAGACCCACCTCTACATAGAAGAATGATTGGGCGGTTCTCCGTAAGATTGAGAGCAATAACGCCTTCAAGAAATCGGTGACACTCACTGTTCCCTGACTATGTAGAGAGACCGTGTATAGATCCAGGCGGTTCTCCGTAATATTGAGAGCATTAAAGTCTTCAGGACTGCAGCAACACTCACTGTTTCCTGACTATGCATCCTTCAGAACAGGTATAACGCTTTAACTGGCTAATATCCCTTCTGCAATAGATTAATTATACCTTGACATTCACCACTGAATTCCTAGAAGATAATCTATTTTATCTCATTACTCCGATTTCATGATCGAATCCACGACTGATCCCATGGAATGGTAATAGATAATCTCATTACTCCAATTTCATGATCAAATCTACGACTGATCTCATGGAATGGTAATGGCTACTTTTGTTACTCCAATTCTATGGTCGAATCCACGATTCCATAGAATGGTAATACTCGCTTTATTATTCCGAATCCATGGTCGAATCCACGGCTGATCCTATGGATTGATAATAAACAACTATTCTCTTTTATTACTTAGTTTCATGAATTATTCTCCACTGAATTTCATAAATCAGTAATAAATACTCAACAATCGGGCATCTGGACTACTACGGAGTAAACCCCATAAAATGGTGTAAGTGTACTCAACAATGATGCACGAACGGGCATTCGAAAATATGGACAAACGAGGAATCCTGCACAAAACAGGAGAGATAAAATAATAATAAAAAAGAGAAAATAGACGCCTAGGGACCAGGCCCACCAGCCAGCCGGCCATGCCACCTTGGCCGGTCCCCTACGTCTCTTCCTTTTATTTTTCTTATTTTATTTATTTTCATGAACTCATGAAAACTCCTTCATTCCAGCAATTTTCCTTGTTTGAGCAAAACTCACGGTTTCTCCATATTTTCACGGTTTCATAAATAAAAAACAATAAAAATAGGGAAAGGTGTTGCGGGACCGGGAAACCTAGCCGGCCGACCATGCCATAGACGTGGCCGGTCCCACACCTTACAATCCCTAGTCTTTCTTAATTATTATTTCCCTCATCTCATGGAAATTTCATAGTTTCAACAAAACTCCTTGGTTTCATGGAATTTCCTTCGTATCATGAAAAATAATATAAAATTAGGGAAAGTGTCACGGGCTCCTAGCCGGACGGCCATGCCTTGTCCATGGCCAGTCCCCCACTTTCCAAACCCTTATTTTGTTATTATTATTTCCACATCTCATGAAACTCCTCCGTTTGAGCAAAAATCATGGCTTCTTCATATTTTCTCAAATATTGCTCAAACCATGAAAAAGCCAAAAAGTCAACATGGTCACACGGCCGATTAGGCTACTCACGCCAAATAACAAAATATTATTATATTAATATTTTCCAAATTTCGGGCAAACGGGCAAAGTTCTACTTGCTCATTCGAGCAAAATCAAGAATTTCGATCAAAGATCGAATTCTTCTGAAAATCCAAGATATTGCTCAAACGCACATCAAAAAGTGTCAAAACTCTCAGGACTGAGACACGGGCATTATGGTGACACGGGCATGCTTCCTTGACCGACCAAGGATGGCCATGAGGCTTGCAAGGAGCCGGTCCCACATATTCTTATAATTTTGACCTAATTTGCTCAATTGCTCATATTGGGTCCAAACTCTTTCCAACTAACATGGAATTTGCTCAATCGACCATCAGCTGGTCCCACGACCACCAAGGGCCGGTTTCCTGCCTCCTTGGTCGGTCCCTCACTTTTAGGTTTTATCACCTAATGCTCAATCAAGCACTATTTTAATAAATGATGAAACCGACATATAATCATCATTCTTCCATCCACTGGTCGACTGAGAACCCTGGTGCACGCTCACTCGAGCACTCGATCATCACATGGTCGTCCATCATCCCATGTGTTCGGTCCTTGATACGTTTGATCTCTATACCTTAATAGCTATTACTATAAAGGCGGAATTCAGAATAATAATAGATGAGAAACTTAGAAAACAGTGACACAAGTAGTAATTTGAAGAAAATATCTTCTCTAGATTATGAACAAGAAAACAATTACAATTCTCTCTTTGTTATGTTCACAGTCTTATCTAAACAGTGGATTAACCTTAAACTGTTTGCCAAGCTTGCACAAGTATTGTTCCAAGCTTTCTCTAAGTTTTCTATGCCTAGTTTCTGTGTGTTTAGCTATTAGCCAAAGCCCTCTATTTATAGTCTTTATCATACTCAGCCGGCCAAGGACTTTTATTAGGAATCTATTTCCTAAACTAAGAGTATTTCCTAAAATAAAACTCTTCCCTAACTAGGAATTCATCCTAAACAAGGATTCCTGCCTAGAATAGGATTCTTCCCTCAACTTAGCTTGAGGTTAACTAAGTTCCCTAAATGAGTACGGACACTTGTATCAATCCCTCCCTTACTCATGACCTATTTTCATCAATTCATCAATTGGCGAACAATTGCTCAAAATTTAGGGTTTCGAACAAACGCTCTACGAAATCATCATTATGAGCAAGTTCAAATACTAATAAATTTATGTTGATCCAGCCATCAACATATGGATTAATTATATAATATTTGGTAGTCTACTAATATTTTAATTAATATTATATTAGGTCACGTCACCAATGAATAATTCGTCGAATTGAGCAACACTTGCTCAGTTGCTCGAATATTGATCCAACTATCAATATTCATTAATTTATCAGTAATTTGTCGAATCGAGCAATACTTGCTCAGTTTCTCGAATATTGATCCAACTATCAATCAGTAATTCTTCGAATTGAGCAATACTTGCTCAGCTGCTCAAATATTGATCCAACTATCAATATTCAGTAACTCGCCGAATCGGGCAACTCGAATACTATCGTAACTCCATATTCAACAACTCATCGAATTTACAATATTTGTTCAGACAAGCAATATTAATGTCATGAATCACTGAGCATTCGTCAATCATGCTCAATTCAACAAAACCTAGACTTATTATCTAATCAGTCAACAACTGACTAACTAAATACACATTTGCCTTGAAGACTCCACAATTCGTGAGACATCAATCACGTCACACATGGGGGATATCACTTAGGGTTTTAATCTAGCGGCCTACGACACATGTGTTCATCCACAACGAGAAATGTGAGTAAGTCCTGCTAACGGTTGAAGGAGTTAGCAAAGTAGTGGGTGAGTGATCAACCAAGTCTCCACACGACATAGAACTGATTTGACCACGATCTCCCACTTTCCCACTCTTTCACTCAAGAAACCATCACACTTACATGGATCAATGTGTTCACTACTCTGACAATATAAATAAGTCCTTGAATCCATGATTGAAACAACGGAAAAAACAACACATAAAATCCACGAGATATTGAATAGACAATCTATCGTCTAACCAAGAATCACCGTGTGAGCAACACTCTCTCAATCATTCGAGCTTATTAATTATTTACAGAAACCACAACACATTCATAATCCTTGATCATAATTGATCCCACACAATCCTCAGCTTCCCTTCAACAGATCAACCCATCTCCCTCTTTGTGACCGAATTGACTCTGGAATGACCATTGACTTGGTTTAGGCAGGAGTCCTACAGATTGATCTCTCAAATCTAAGCACTCCCTTTGAAGTGCATCTGTGTGAGATTAATCAGTTTTCTCAGTTAAGGAGTCTCGTCCGCACGCTCGTCTCTTCACTTCCCTAAAAATTAGCAAATCATTTTCCCCATCCACAAGTATAACCGCTCATAAACTTGTTTATGTATCTTGGTAAAACTATTCACAAGGCCTGACTTATGTATTTGTATGACTTTTATTAGTGAAACCGATTCTAAGTAATCACTCAAGATAGTATGATCGATGCCTTGTAAATAACAACTTTTATCTAGTCATTGGGGAACCGATCCTAGTAAGAGGTGCAACAAATTTACAAGAGGGAATCGATCCCTCTAAGAGGTGCAACACGTTTTTAGTAGATTGGGGAACTGATCCTATGAACATGTGCAATGAGTTTGTAGTTTTGGGGGAACCGATCCTATGGACATGTGAAACCTAATACAGGTAGTTAGCATAAGTTGCGAGTAATCGATCCTAGTACCTAGTCAACCTAATTTTGGTAACTAGCATGACTATTCATAATACTCATATGGAGGTAGAACCGAACTTATTTTTGGTAGAATCGTGAAACCCATGATTGGTGATTTGATAGGATAATCAATCACATAGTTCTTGGAATTCAGACGAACCAATTCTAAACTTGTTTGGAAGTGTGGCAAATCGTTTCCAAGATTGTAAGTATGAAAAAGGACTTGCAAAGTAATGATGTCGACACACTTTGAACATGTGCAGTAACTTTTATCATTAATTGTTCAAAGATATTCCTTAATAGCTAAAGGAGAATCCCATGATCGAAATAAATTGAGAATATTTTATTTAAGGTTTCTTAGTTTTTATATGTTATTTATTTTCCAGCAAATAAATGCATATCTTTAGAAAATAATAATTAGTAATGTGCATTTGTTGATTATAGATTTTTCTATTGTGATTTCGGTCAATATTTAGACAGTGCATTTCCAGGAGTTATGAAAACCGATTTTGTGTTTATTGCATATCTTTGAGAATATTCGGTTTTGAAAATTCCTTGGTGTCCAAAATTCTTTGTTTATAAATATTGAAGTTTGCATTTCGAGCAAACTAATCCCCAGAGCCAGCAAAACTACCTAGTTGTGTTTTTATTGGTGGAGCCGCCTATTCGGAGAGGAGAGTAACCTAATTAGGCAAAATCTCTTACGACCGCTCAATTTATAGACTTCTTTGGGATTGAGAAGCTCTATTAGTACCATTGGTAGAAAACTAGATAATTGCGGTTTATTATTAGTTTTCGATTGATTTGATTAACTAGCGGTTGTTGAACTTTGATTGCACCTAATTTGTTTATACTTGAGAATCTTCTCTTCTGATATAAGATTCACTCAAACTAGATCAAAGTTTCGACGGGGATCTTTAGACTGTTTGTAGATCTAAAGATGTCTTGTGATAATCCAACGTTAACATACTCCATTCTGTGTATGATTGATCACAAGAGATTCAAGTTGATTGTGTGCAGGTGATGATTGAAGATTAAAGAAGATTTGAAGACAAGAAGAATTTTTTGGGTTCATAATCTTTGGTGTGAACAATACTTGTTTCGGATGGAAAGGGATCCAACTATAATCGGTTTATCTTTGTGATAGATTAGATTGATTAGTTGAGTAGATCAGCATCAATACGATTCTTTGTGATTCAAAGTATTGATTGCAAAATCTTGACAATCACTTTGGTAGTTGTTATTCGATAGATCTAAGGACCTGACAAAGGAGTTTATTGGGATAAACAGAAGAGCCTTTTGTCGAACTCATATCACTTGATTGAAAAAAGTTGTTACCGAACAGATTTGTTGTTCCTTTACTATTTAGAATACGAACCAAAGGAATTGTTCCAAGTGCGTGACTTATTAACAAGTTGGAGGCGCAGGGATACAAACGGAACTAGGTGAACTAGAGGTTTAGTTGCTTGGTCTAAACTATACTTTGATTCTGTATAACGGCTTAATCCTGAGAGTATTCAATTCTGGACAAGGTCCCGTTTTTTTTTTTTTTTTGCATTTTCGGTTTCCTCGTTAACAAAATCTTGCTGTGTCTTTTACTTTTTTATTTCCACAATTATAATTGTTTTATTATAATTTGACGCAAAATACACAAAAGTTAATTCCTATTTTACTTCATAGACAATCCCTAGAGTTTGGTTAAGTTTGAACCTATTATCAAGTAAACATACTTCGTTGTTGTATTGTCTCGATCTTGTATCCATAGACGATCACACGAAGTGTGAACCGATTAGTTGTATTGTCTCGACTCAGTCCATATACAATCACTTTCAGAAAAGGACTTATAGGTGGAAAAGTTTTAGATTGAGGTATATTTGGGTACCCTCGTCTTTTCAATTGGTATCAGAGCAGGCAAACCCGAAAAGATCTAACAATCTGTGTTTGGTACGATCCAATCTATAGGAAAATGAATCTGAAAAAGCGGGGGTATAACAACCTCACCCAATATTTCGACTAGCAATCTGTATGAACTAAATCTAATATACTTTTAAGAGAATCAACTAGACAGTCAGACTCAATCTTAATAAAAAGTGTATCAAGGAGTTAATATCTATATCTCTCGATTTGATCTATACTCAAGAAAATAGAAATCTGCTAGTCTTTATCAAATACAAGAGATATAAACTTGGATGGTACCAATGACCAATATCCAAGGATTAATCAATTTCCAATCAATAACCAAAGGTTGGGTTTCACAATTGATCAATACAAACGCACAACCTATATTATTTCAATTATATAACAAAATATAATACAGAATAGAAATAACACAGACACCAGAAATTTTGTTAACGAGGAAACCGCAAATGCAAAAAAAACCCTGGGACCTAGTCCAGATTGAACACCACATTGTATTAAGCCACTACAGACACTAGCCTACTATAAACTAACTTCGGTCTAGACTGTAGTTGAACCCTAATCAATATCACACTGATTCAAGGTACAGTTACGCTCTTTACGTCTCTGATCCCAACAGGATACTACGCACTTGATTCCCTTAGATGATCTCACCCACAACCAAGAGTTTCTACGACCCAAAGTTGAAGACTTGAATAAACAAATTTGTATCACACAGAAAAGTCTACGATAATAGATAAATCTGTCTCCCACTAATAAACCTACGAGTTTTGTTCCGTCTTTTGATAAAATCATGGTGAACATGAACTAATCAATAACCAAGACTTATATTCCCGAAGAACAGCCTAGAATTATTGATCACCTCACAATAATCTAAATCGTACGGTAGCGAAACTAGATATTGCGGAATCACAAATGATAAGACGAAGATGTTTGTGATTTATTTTTATCTTTCCCTATCAGAGATATAATCTCAAGCTAATTATTCAATTGAACTGGTACGATAGAAAATAGCAAGATCATAACGCTCAACTACAAGAGAAGTAGTTTCATCTGGCTTCACAATCCCAATGAAGTCTTTAAGTCATTAATCGACAGGGTCTCGAGAAGAAACCTATGATTAAAGGAGAATCGACTCTAGCAAAACCAACTAGTATCACACAGGAGGTGTGGGCTTTGTTTTTCCAGTTGTTAGGCGTCTCCTTTATATAGTTTTCAAATTAGGGTTTGCAATCTAAGTTACCTTGGTAACAAAGCATTCAATATTCACCGTTGGATGAAAAACCTGATTTATCCAAGATAATATCTTTCAACCGTTAGATCGAAAAGCTTGCCACACACACAAATGAAATGTATTTCATTTAGGTTTGAGTAACCGTACCTAAACGTGTACATTTAGTTGGTTCACGAATAGTTAACCAATGGTTAGCCATATGAGCACTTTCATATCAACCATATTCATCTCTCTCATAACTAGTTCAAATGACTCATAAGAACTAGTTCAAGAGTTGTTCAATTTTATGGAAATCTTATGTAGCTACAAAAGACACAATTGAAGCAAAATCAGTTTGATTCACTTGAATCATTTCATGAACAATATAGCCACGGTTTGCAAAGATTGCATTCCTTATTGATTTATTTTTTAAGTTTATGAACAACCTATTTGAGATATAACCATCTTGGGTACGCGTACATGGTATGCGTACTCTAGCTTTACCGGAATTGGGTTTGAAAACCCAACAGAAATTTTCGGATGAAAAACTTTCTTGGGTACACGTACCTAAGGTGACTGGTTTGTAAGTTCGTAAACTCCAAACTCAGATGAAATTCACGGACATGAACTTCCGCCGGTACGCGCACCCAACCTATTTCCTTCACCAATACCGCATGCGCACATATACACTCACTTGGTTTCCGGTACATGGACTTATAGACTAATGTGCGAACACACTATATATGCTTATATCCATAGGTGGTTACGTAATATCAACTCTACATTTCAATCATTGAAACATTCTTCTATAATGTTAATAGTCGTTACACATAAAGAATCAACTATCTTCATCAAAGCTATTTTGAAAATTGAAGCGTCATCATGAATTTTGTCACGGATAAAGATGAAACGTGGTTAAAGCGAAAGATTACCAACACATATTTCGAGAAAAAGATAGGCGAGTAAACTCGGCTCGAAATAGCAAATGTGTATGTATGAAAACTATCATACATATACGACTGTTGTCTCACGAGTATGAGATAGATAGACTTTTGAGTGCTAGATAAGTTCAAGTCTCCACATACATTTTTGGTCGGATAAAGTTCCACCGGTTCCTTGAGTAGTTTTTCTTCTTCACAAGATAATCGCCATGGAGTCTGGAGCTCAACTATACTTAACTATCCTAGACCGAGACTTAGTCATAAGTAAACTATAAATCAAGACGTATAGTTTTGATCACTAATATTGACAAACATGCTTGAGATATCAATACATGCGAGTTCAACCGAGCAATGCTCTAACAATCTCCCCCTTTGTCAATTTTAGTGACAAAACTATCAATACATATGGATTACAAAATAGATAAAACTTTGTAGCTTCTCGTCCACATGCTTGATCTCCTTGATGGTTCAACATTACTCGAAAACTTTGTATTTTCCAAGTACTCCCATGATTCCATAGATGTTCAGTTCAGCATCATAGTTGTTGAAGTCCCGTAGCCATAATAATGAGAAAACAAAAGCTCTCGATCATTGTGATAAAGTGTCATAGTATTATTACACTAGCATCACACGGAAGGTGTGGGGATTAGGTTTCCCAGTTGCTAGAGTTCTCCTTTATATAATTTTCAAATCAGTTTGCAATCTAAGTTACCTTGGTAACAAAGCATTCAATATTCACCGTTAGATGAAAACCAGATTAGATACAAGCTAATATCTTTCAATCGTTAGATCGAACTTAGCTTGTTATACACAAATGAAATGTACCCTTATTTAGGTTTATGTAACCGTACCTAAACGTGTACACTAGGTTGGATCAACATTAGTTAACCAATGTTAGCTATATGAAAACTCTCATATCAACCTTATTCATCTTAACCATAACTAGTTCAAATGACTCAAATGAAACTAGTTAAAGAGTTGTTCAATTGCTATATTCTCATAGAAGCATACAAGAAAACAATTGAAGCAAAATAGGTTTGATTCACTCGAATCAATTCATGAACATTATAGCCACGGTTTGCAAAGAATGCATTCCTTATTATATAAATGTAATTTTTCATGTCACAACCGATTTTAGAACTTTAACCACTGAAGTATACAAATGGGTACACATACTTGAAGTAGCCGGACCAAGTTTGGTTTTCGCCAGTATGCGAATGGGTACGCATATCTCCAAACCCAGCATAATTTTCCGGACACAAACCTTACGCCAGTATGCGTATGGGTACGCGTACTTAGGTTCACGAACTTCTCAAACCAACAGGTACGCATACTGGTATGCATACTATGGTTCTCGGACATGGATCACATATATGCAACAATGCATAACATGTTTATAATCCAATGTTGGTTAAGTGTTCTAAACTCTATTTCAATCATTGAAACATTCTTAGAGGATGACAATAGCCGTTTTTAGCATCAAAGCAATTTTCAAGTTATTGAAATAATCATAACGAAACATTCCAAGTCTACACCAAATGATTGTATCACACAAACCATGTAAGATGTTACTCGGCGATTTTCACATGATCATCTTTTGACTTTCTTCAAGAATATAAGATGAACTTGGTTGAAGTGAAAGCTTACAAACCCATATTTCGAGAAATATGTAAGCGAGTTAAACTCAGCTCGAAATCTCAAATGTGCATAATCGAAAACTATAATAATACGACTTTTGTCTCAATATAGGAGATAGAGTAGAAATAGACTTTCCCAAGTGATAGATGAGTTTCAGTCTCCACATACCTTTTGTTGATGAAGTTCCACAAGCTCTCCTTAGTAGTTATTCGTCTTCAAATGATGAACGTCGTGAAGTCTAATGCTCAACTACACAATCTATCCTAGTCCGAGACATTACTATAAGTAGACTAGAAATCAAGACTTATAGTTTTGATCACTAACATTGACAATCAAGCTTGAGATAACAACGCTTGCGAGTTCGACTGAGCAGTGCTCTAACATGAAGATACTGATTTTTTGTTGTATTTCTTTATAACGATGATGAAAATACCAAAAAATAAAAAACAAATTGATCAATAACTTATCAATGGGAGATGATCCCCCGGTACCCATATCAACATAAATTCATGATTTCTCGATTTCATTATATGGATTTTATTTTCACATATTTGAGTCTAACATCTATGTTTTAATTGGAAATCAGTTTGATTGAACCCAACCATCGATGAAGGATTGATCAGTAATAATCAAAATCAATTGATGTTGGGACACCAACACCATTTAGGAGAGTCTAGTTAATTTAGGAATTAGCATACGTTTCCTTATTTAGTATTTGCTTAGTGTTCAAGTTATGTTCCCTATATATTCATAGTTTGTTCTAGAGTTTATTATCAATCAAATCAATATAATTAATAAGCTTTGCTTAAAATGGTGGCTGATCTCCAATCAACGGATTAATTTATTCCTTTTTAGCATCGGTACCCTAGCAACAGTGAGATCGTGATACCCTTTTTAGTATAGGTACCCTAACAATGGTGGATGATATCCAATCATCAGCGACGTTAACTGTGGAACCATAACTATTTCTCCCACCATTTTTTTCTCTGGGGATTTTCCGGCTTAATGAGATCGTGGTCAATGAAACTGACATGTTGTATTTAGCAAATACAATTACATATGGTTTGGACAGTACTTAACCCAAATATGGGTTGTATTTAGTCATTGCCAGTGTTATATAGTGTGAGAATATGGATGTAAACGGATCTCCCTCTTATTAAGAAATTTTTATCTAAATGATGCTTAAAAGAAATTTACATTATCCAATAATGTAATAAAATCTTGTTAAAACTGTCTAGAGCAAAGAGCACCGGTGGCCTAATGGATAAGGCGTCTGACTTCTAATCAGGCGATTGTGGGTTCGAGTCCCACCGGGTGAGCATTTTTTATTATTTGGCACGCAACATCGAGTTCTGATTTATTTTGGCATCCGTCAAACGCCTACAGAGTTCAATCTGGCAACTATTTTTTTTTTAAAGTATAATGCGTGCTAGTTAAACGACGATGATTGGAGGAGGTTAGATGAAGTGCATGTCTACTGTCTAGTGTGTCACAATTGACTAGTCGAGTCCATCTTGAGTCTAGAGGTGACCTAAATAAAGGTCCTAAACAGTAAAAGCAGAGCTTACGACTTGTCTCTTGATCAGGGATGTTACTGACAGTTCCATTCTAAATAATTTGTTGGAGAGTTATTTTTAATAAGAAATTTACGTTCTAATTAATTAGTTAACTTTAGTCATAAGCATGATCATAGTAGGACCTTAGATATATGTGACCTCACTAGTTTGTTGTCAACCATTGTTAAACACAAACAACAAATTAGCTCACATGTCACCATAAGCTGTCCAGTCTACCACGCAAGCCATAGTATAATATATACTGCTAATTTAGTAAACTACCTTATTAGTATTTGATTATAACGACAATTTATTTGCATATATATAATGGCTCGATCTCGATGGCTACTTGTCATATTTTTTTCCTGCAGGATAAGACGTACAGAAAAGTGTAAAACATCGCATATGCACAGCCGGGAAGGAGAAGCTTTGACAAGCTAAAAGTAGGATTTACATCCTTTTGTAAACCTTTTGAGACTGTCTTCAACGAGGGTCCGCTGGTTTTGTGAGACTGACTCCTAAAGTAAATATCTCCTGGATAACGTTGGCTTAACAATGATCTTATAATCCTAGCTATATAGGATAATGATTAAAGATTTAAAGAAAATCTTTGAAGGTATAGTACTATAGTGTATCGAACTATGTATGATTCTGATTCATATGAAAAACGAAAAAGCTACTCCAGAGTCCCCGCCATATTAGTTTTCTTAATCTACAGACATATTACATCCTTTCGGATTTTTTTCCCTTTCCAGCTTAACACATCATTAAGTACGACCACTTGTTAGAGCGTCTTATTGCAGTTAGTCTCGCTAGAAAATCTTTTACAACATGTACAACCTAAACCACACAATTCAGTAAAACTGGCTATCAACGGACGCCTAAGTAGAATTCCTAATAGAGTGTTTGAATGTGCACTTAAAAATACTTTTCGACTTCGTAGAAATCATTTGGCAATACATTTCAGAACAATTTTTGGAAGTAGAAAAATTAATTTTTCGTGAAACAAAATAGTTTTGCTTGTAACTTGTGCTTCTCTAATAGAGTTTTGCTTCTACTTTTGGTAAGTAAACGTGTTATAAATCATGCAAATTGTAGCATTAATCCCTTGCAAAAGAATATGTCATGCAAAACAAATGAGTGGGTTAACATGATCAAATTGTTGCAAGCAACAACTCTTAATGGATCGTCAAAATAGATCTCATAATAAATATGTCGTTGAACCCACACTCTGGCTGAATCCATACGTCTGTACTAAGAAAGTGATATTTCGACAATGCAACGGTGAGGGAGGAGGATGGCAGGCCCGGGCCTGAGATTTTGGTTGCCCGATGCAAATCAAAATTTGTGGCCCCATATATAGAGAAATAAGTATCTAGATTTGCCTCAATTTTGATTTTAATCATTTCATTTTGTGAAGAAGCTGAGTTTTAGGTACATCATTAATCAATCAATATTTTAGAGCAGTTTTTTGGCCTAATAAAAATGATTTCTGACGCTTATTAATACGTTTTTTTTTTTGCAGCAAACTAGTATTTCTAATAATAGTAAATCTGAATTGAACATCTAAGACAAGAAAGCACTAGTTAGAGAATTTCATCATGAGTAAATTTTTCTTAGCTTTTGGGATACGGTTTACTTACGCAACATTTACATGACTAAGATAATTATACAGTCTACAGAGATTAAAACAGTAAAACATATTGTCATCAGAAATTAAGGTTTTGAGAACTTACAATTTTGCACTTTTAAATATTTCTAATAATAGTAAATCTGAATTGAACATCTAAGACAGGAAAGCACTAGTTAGAGAATTTCATCATGAGTAAATTTTTCTTAGCTTTTGGGATACGATTTACTTACGCAACATTTACATGACTAAGATAATTATACAGTCTACAGAAATTAAAACAGTAAAACATATTGTCATCAGAAATTAAGGTTTTGAGAACTTATAATTTTGCACTTTTAAAATCAAATTTATGCTTTATTTGTATTATTATTATTATTTTTTATCAAATATAGCCCATTCGTCTATTATTTGGGCATTTCAATCTTTAATATAAAGTACATAGTCCTGTTTGTTGTGAATTTCAATAGTTATTAGTTAAGCAAACTACTTCCTAATCAAACAAGCACACTACTAAGTAAATAAGCACACTACTAAGTAGCGTATTGTTTTACTAGTGGCATAACGCACCTTAAACTAGATATGAAACATGATTTAGTCGTCAACCATATTACGTAGGATGGATTCTATAGGACACTAGTAATTTAGAGAACAAACTTAAACTCATCTCATTTCAAATTTTACAAGCATCATTGATATCTAACTAATGTCTAACTAAAAAATGTGGCCCCCAAAAATTTGTGGCCCAATGCCTTGCATTGGCTGCTTGGTGCCAGGGCCGGCCTTGGAGGATGGTGTACATCAGTGGTCGGTGGTCACTGGTCACTGGTCCGGTCCATTATTTTTGTAGGACACATAGTCACATACACTCACTGCTCAACAACAATGTAGATATCTGTCTTTCTTTCTAATCAGGGTCCATCAAAATTGTCTATTAGAAGCAAAATTAAATACAGTACTTTTTATTCACGTTCTTGTGAAGATTTGTTAGGTGCTCAGCTCAGATCCAAGAACAGTATGGGACTGTTAGTTTTGGAAAGGAAACTCCTTTTTTTCACATGGAAATATTTATATCGATCAACCCCATGAATGAACGAAAGAATAAAAATAAAAGTACCCTTCCAAATATTGACCCCAGTGTACGTATTCACCTTTTTTGAATTTTAAATCACTGGGAAGGTGCAGAGTGGGACTGGGAAACATCAGTGGAATCCATCAAAATCAATCAACATTATTGGATCAAAGTTAGTATTATTATTGGTCGCTTTGAGGCAGTTAATCTAATGATTTACTTGCTCTTGTACTATTTGCCATATATTTCTTAGCATTGGGTAACTTAATATAAGAAGAATTTTAGATCTTGCATGTATTCCAGGTCAGGGTTAAACAAGTCGCCAAAGTTGATTTATTGGCTGCCACAGCCGCTTTCAACTCTTTTAAGCTAAAACAGAACCTTAAATTGACTTTGAATATGCGTGACTTCATTATGAAAACATGTTTTAAGACTATTAATCTTGTTTGTAAATTTTGTGATTCCGGTGGGGGCTCGTATCGATACTGCCGTGCAAATCGTTGGCCTGATTTGGGTATTAAATGCAGATTAGGCTATGTGTATGGCCATAGTCCTCCACAAAGGCACAGACCACAGTCACTCTTCCCCATGCCTAATTGTTGGAAATCGGACGGGCTTAACTAATAATGGATGCCCCTAAACGAGGGTAATGTTTTCATCTTGATATGTCTCCAATTCCCGATAGATCATAAAGTTTTTAAATTAAATTACTTATTTGCAGTATCTTTTTTTTTGGTACTTCTTCTTATTTACTGTGTCGGATCAATGAACATTGAAGTTGGTGGGCATATACCCGCAAAAGCAGGTCATAATTTTCTTGATCGAAGTGTCGGTTTGATAAGATAACCGGTTATTGCGGGTTTATTCCCGCCAGTATTTATTTTTAACGGTAGAAGAAGAAATAAAGATCCTAGTTTTCCTCTCTTGGGCACTGTAGTGCTCACCATTTTTCTAGGAACCCTCTCTGTAATAAACCATCAATTTCTAATACCCATCTCCTCATTTTACTCCCTTACCCTCTTCCCTGTCAAAAATTTTAATTTTTTTTGTTGGGGTTGAATTCATTTTGATCAACTGTTGAAATGTCACAAAAAAAGATCAACTTTTTAGTTTTAAATTCAATTATTTATTGTTTGTTAGTTTTAGTATTTTAGTAACGAGGAGTAGGTGATGATCGTTGGCGGCAATTCCTTTTCAAAAAGAAAGAAGATGAAGGAGAGAAGAAAAAAAAGACAAAATTTATAGGTTTGATTTGTCTGCAATTCTTTATTTCGAAGCTCCCCCTTCGCTTAGAACTTTGAGAATGTTAGTTTTAGTTGGTTGAAACGTTTTTTATGTGTTTATCTTATAACTAATTTATTTGTCTTTTGATCATGGTGGGGGTACAGAAGTATAAGAATATGACATGATCAGAGATTCAGACAAGTACTACTTAAAATGGATAGATTTGCAGGGTTATATATTCTGCAAATTCAAACAGATCAAAATTAAGAACAAAGTTTTGAGCTTGTAAATATCTTTTTAGATACAGAGAAAAGGGGGAAAAAAATGACTGTTGAATTGAGAGTTGTAAAGAAAGGAAATGAACAGAACAAGATGAAAGAAAAGAAAACTGTATTGGTAGGGATTCGTATTGATAAGCTTGGTAGAGAATTGCTTAATTGGTCTCTTGTTAAAATTGCCGAACCTGGAGATCAAGTAGTTGCCTTGCATGTTTCTCGAAATTTTGGTAACCGATTCAATTCAGATCATTCTCGTTTTCTCTATTAGCACCCAAAAATCTTGAGATGCTAATTGATTTGTTTGTTTTGCAGATGTGTGTGCAGCGGATAATCTATTGTTGGAAGATTATCTGGAAGTTTATAAGGGCTTATGTGATGAAAAAAAGGTTTGTGAACTTCTTCTTTTTCACTCAATTGTGATGCTTTTGTAGATGGGTTTGATTGAGAATCTCAATTATGTCATGGGGGATTTTCAGATTGTTCTTAGAGGAGAAGTTTGTAATGGATGTTCGGTTCGAGATGTATTGGTTAGAGAAGCAAAGGTTTTTGATGCAGGGACTGTTGTTTTAGGAGTTAGCCGGAGGCGACATGCTTTAAGGTGAATTGCAATATGGTTTGTAATTTTGATTTTTCTGTTTGCAATTATTTATTTTTTTGGTTAATCTGAAATGAAATCTCTTTGCAGCTCTTCTCTGTATGTGGCGAAGTATTGCTATAAGAATTTACCATCAAATACTTTAGTATTGGCAGTCCACAACGGAAAAGTCGTCTACGAAAGGGGTCTCACTACCCGTCCACCAGGTATGATTAAATGCATTATTGTTTGCGGAATTATAACTTTTGATTTTTTGCCAAATTTATAACTCGGGAAATTTTCTGCTTAATTTGTAGGAATGAAATTGGATAGAAGGCCAAGTATATACCCATTTCAGCTTCTGAGTCTTAATGAAACTCAAAGTCCCAAACTATCTGAGATATCTGAAGATGGATCAGGAGAAAGTGAAAACACAAAGAGTGACAATTTCAGGTTCTCTAATGAAGATAGAGAAGAGGTTTGTTCAAGCTCGATGTCTGGTAGCGACAGTATTAAACACGATAGTGTGCACCTCGATCAGCTATTCAGAGAGGAGCCTCTTAGTCCTGTAACTGTGAAGGAGACACCAGAATCGAAGCCGGGCTGGCCTCTTCTTCGATGTGCAACTTCTTTGAATCAAAATAACAATCATAAAGAATCACAAGGAGCTAGGAAAATGTCAGTGGTGCAATGGGTAATGAGCTTACCCAATAGGTCGCTTCCTGAAACCCCGACTAGTTATGATTCTGATAAAAGTGACAATCAATTTGTACGAGAGTATGAAAACGCACTCAGTAATAAGAATTTGGAGGCGTGGGGTGAGCTTCCCAAGGAAATGGATCTTCTAGTCAGGACTAATTCCTCCAACTGCAAGTGGTTTAGTCACAAGGAGCTCAGCAATGCAACTTCTCAATTCTCTACAGGTTTCTACTCTCCCCCTTTCTTTCTCTCTAACCTTTCTATTAAGCATGTTCGCCGTTCTTACTGTTAATTCATATTTTAATGAGCAGAAAATCTAATTGGGAAAGGAGGGTGTAGTCGTGTGTACAAGGGTATTCTTTCAGATAGAAAATTGGTCGCAGTGAAGGTTTTAAAAGTGTCCAAGGAATCATGGAAGGATTTCGTCTTGGAGATCGATATCATCTCCTCGCTGAAGCACAAAAACATTACGCCTCTCATTGGGGTGTGCATCAATAATAATGATCTCGTCTTAGTTTACGATTTCTTCTCCAAAGGAAGCCTAGAGCAAAATCTTCATGGTAAGCATTCATCATCCATGCTAGTATTGGTTCACTTCTTGTAGAATTTTTTGAGTAAAGTTGCTCAAAATGGTTTTTTGTTATTTGCAAAGCAGAGAAGAGAGGGAAAAATGGTATGTCATGGGATTTACGACTTAAGGTGGCAATCGGAATTGCTGAAGCTATCAATTACCTGCACAATGAATGTGCAAGGCCAGTTATACACAGAGATATAAAGTCATCAAATGTTCTTCTTTCCAGAAACTTCGAGCCACAGGTAACAGATAGTTGGTGGAATTCAATCACGTAATAAACTAGTCAAGAGATTTAATACTGACAGCTTTGGTTTTCCTCTATGTGACAGCTCTCTGATTTTGGTCTAGCTCTTTGGACACCAAGAACTTCAGCAGAGGCGCATTTTGATGTAGTTGGAACGTTTGGCTATCTAGCTCCAGAATATTTCATGTATGGGAAGGTTACTGAAAAGATAGATGTCTATTCGTTTGGGGTTCTTCTCCTTGAATTGTTATCAGGAAGAAAGCCGATTAGCGACAAGACACCTAAAGGACAAGAGAGCTTAGTTATGTGGGTAAGGCCTTCTCCATGTGGAGCTTTTACATTGTAAATTAATGAGCCACAATTATGCAAACCAATTTTTTCTTTTTTTACGTGTTCAGGCAAAACCAATGTTAGAGAGCGGGGACATTGCAGGAATAATGGATCCTGATTTGATCGGAAAATACGATGAGGTGCAAATGGAAAGAATGGTTTTAGCTGTGACCCTTTGTATCACAAGAACAGCTCGATTACGACCAGAGATGAGTCAGGTAATTCTAGTTTCATATTTCCCTTGCAAGAGATTGTCGGTGTGGTTTCTCTAGGTAGATGGACATGATATGGCCAAGAATATGGTTCATTAGAGCGTCCACAGTCATGGACTAAAAACTCGACTAAAGGACATATAGTTGAGAAAACCAATCGCAGTGGGGGTCGACTAAAACCAAATATTTGGTTTTAGTTGGAGAGAGTGAAATCTGGACCAAATTTGGTCTCGACTCTCGACTAAAACTGATTATAGTCAGGCGGAATTTCAAAGTACGCCTGATGACAGGCGTAAACCAAATGTACGCGCCGCAACCAGGCGTAAACCAAATGTCCGCCCGTGTTTTTTTTTCTTTTTCTTCATGTCATGCGTAAACCAAAGGTTCGCCCCCATGGGGCGCACTTTGAATCTCCGCCCCATGGGGATCACTTTCAAAGTACGCCCCATTGGGGCTCATGATTTGTTGTCCGCCTGGTTGATAGGCGTAGACTAAATTTCCGCCCGTTTACCAGGCGTAAACCAAATGTCCGCCCGTGTTTTTTTTTTTTTTTTTTTTTTCTTCTTCTTTTCAAGCATACATTTTTATCTCCGCCCGTGTATAGTTTTGCTCTCCACCGCTGCGTACATTTCATCTCAAACCCATATAATTTTAGTATTTGGTTATGGTTTTGGTTTTAGTATGGTCCATGATTGTGGATGCTCTTAGTGTTTGCTCAGTTTTGGTTCTCTTAACTATTTTTGGAACCACAGGTAGTGAAGCTTCTAAAAGGAGAAATTGACGTGGAGGAGTGGTCGAATTCTCACGGGAATGAACTAAAAGACCTTGAGTACCGAGAAGAAGAAGGAGATGAAGCTTATCCAGATTCTAGTGCTGAATCACATTTAAGTGTTGCTTTGTTCGGTATGGATGATGATGATACAACAACATCGCCTAGCAGTGTAGAGCAAAGCGATCGCCGCTCTTTGGATTCTTATCTTAAAGGAAGATGGAGTCGCTCTTCAAGCTTCAACTAATGTCCTCCCTCTATCACGCACATCTCATTTCCTCACATTTAATGGGAGGCCGTCTTCCCCTTGACACTGCAAAAGTATTTTAGGTTTCTTTTCTTATTTCATATCCGATAGTGTACAGTTGAGAGAGAATAACAGTTTCAGTTTGCACCCAATATACACTGGTGGTGTGTTAGATTTAGGCAATTTGGTTGCAGGAAGTTGTCAGAATAAAAGGATCTGTTTTTCCAGCGATTCTCAAAGGCTTCCCAACCAAAAAAGATGCATTTCCTGTATGCATCAATTATATTTTTATCTTTTAGAGAATGTAAATGTTTGACAATTGAAGTGTTTCAGTTTGGTTAAATAAATTACTACGAAGTTGACAAATATGCTTCTACTTGTCTTGTTGATTGCCAAGTTTATTTTTCTAGCATCTTCACATGCCATCTCTTGGTCTTAATTCAACTCTGGTAAACTAATATACGGCAAGCCTGACAGAATCTATCATCTATTGGTAAAAATAAAGATTGGAGACGTGCACTACGAACATAATTTTTTCTTCTATTTCTTTATATGTTTGAGCACGTCTAGAGCACATCTAGAGGTGTCTGTTGTTACATATACATGAAAGCTCATCCCTTAGGATCTCCGAGTCCATATAAAAGACCAGAAAAAATATTTGGCGGCACATAGTCAGCTAGCTCTGCTTCAAAAGGGTACTGTGTATGGTAGAGCATATATATCAGCCGCAGGCAAATAACAGGCTCGTGGCCACCCTGAGCTTCCACGACATGAGTCAATGTCAATGCTACTAGGTTTCAATCTTTTGGCTTCATGCCTTCGTTGTGGATTCATCTCGAACAGCCACTCCTGATCATCGAAATCAGTTCGATAAAGTTGCAGTGTAGGTGGTACCCAGTTCTCAATCAGATCTCTGAACTGCAAATCTATACCACGTGGAGCACATTTAGAGCCACACTTTGTAGGAACATGAACATCATCTAGCACATGAAGCTCATTTCTTCCTGATGTGGAACAAGACTGCTTGGATGCTCTTAGAGAGGGAAATTCATCTCTCGCGATTGTGATGATCTCAGTTCTTCCTGATACAGAGCAGGCTTGCTCGTTCCTTGTTCGCAGGTCTATATCCTTGTGTTTTTGGAGAGGCAATTTGATCAACACTGAGTTGCTAGTTGGCAGCTCTATATCCTTGTGTTTTTGGAGAGGCAATTTGATCAACACCGAGTTCCCTGATGAAATTGAGAAAAGTGTCAGAACCAGCACTTTGAGATGAATTACCAAAAAAGAGAAGGTAAACGTGAATAAAAGAAAAAAACAAGCCTCACCACTGCTACGGCTGACATCAGAAGGTGAACTATGTCTCTTCCTCTTGTTACTATTCAGTGTGCTGTCAGATGAATCATAGAGGTTATGAGTGTTGGCAGGTTGCCCTTGGTCTTCAGTAAGGCAGCTTTTCTCTAATTGCTCAGATTCAAGCTCTTTTCTCTTTAGACTGTCTCCTGCCTTACCATCTGATTTGTGCCTCTTCTCGTGGCTTCGTTCTTTCTTTTGGGTATCCCCACTTTCCTTCGATTTTTCCTTCTTAAGTTTCTTATCTCTCTTCTTCTCTTTCTTTCTTTCCTTCTTGATTTTCTCACTGTCTCGCTGAAGTTATGAAAACCAGGACAGCCATCAAGTACAGTTGAAGAATGGCGATCAAATAAAATTGGTAGCATTACAAATGAGAACACAAAAAGTTCTCCCTACATGCATCAATTAGTCACATAATTCGCAAAGCAATGTCCAAAGGACAAGTAACAGAGAACTCCAGTACCCCATGTGGACACAAGATTAAGAAACTAGAGACACCATCCCAAAACAACTCCCTACAGCACACAGCACATAATGCAGATGATCTAGCAAAAGGCTCAAACCCAAATAATGTGCCCATCTATCTATAGGACTTAAAAAATCAGCATGGCACTCACTAAAAAAGGAACCATCCAGCTTCCCATGGGAAAGCTGAAATTGAGAGACACGAGGTTAAAGACAGCTAACCCTACGAACCTGAACCTAAACGAAGAGATGCAGTCATGCAGACACAGGGTTTGAACAAAAAGCACTTCTAACTCAGCTTTCTAGTCTAGGCAACATATCAAACAGCAGTTGGAGCTCAACTTCTCCAACCAGGTTTAGGAACAGCAACAATGCCATAAAACCTAAAGAATGAAACTTCTAAAAGAAAATACGATAAACTAACATGTAAGGGATCTGCTGCAATTTTCAAATTTCAGTTTCCAACTTCCCTAAGGGAAGTTACCTCTGGTCAATATTCACATCTTAATCCTCACCATCCTCTTTTTCTTTTGATGTTGCAAACAACCAACACATACCACACTAAAGCTATCCTACCTATTCTATCTTAAATTTTGACAACAGCTGCATGAAACTGTTGAAGGGTAATCAAAGGGTAAACGATGTAGACAGAACATAACCTTCCTATAAATTAACTAGGAACATAGGCAGAAATCCTAAGACAACACAGACAACCATGGCACTGCATTTGAACCAAAAGCGGTATTAAGAGATATCTAATTGGTATGAACTCTAAGAACAGTAAATGTAAACTAACAAGTTCTTTTAATTAATCTTCCAATGGGTCATGTAATGTAAAGTCTAGGAATTTAATGGAACTAAAATTCAAGGTATCATGGGTCCTGTAATAAGAAGTGTAGGAATTTAATGGAACTAAAAATTCAAGGTATCGCTAAAAGGCGGCTATAGACATGATTGCTAAATCTAACTCCATAGAAATCATTCACCAACACGAAAACCCTAATATGGATTCACCGAAACTAAAACCCATCTCCTAAATATCGGTCTCAATCGTTCTTTCTTCTTCCTGTGGGTTCATACATAGGTACAGAGAAAAACACCCTAAGAACACATAACAAAGTCCAAGAATTCATCTTTTCAATCACAGAAATTGTTTCCGAATCGAAAAAGAGCAGCCGAGCATAAACGCAATAATTCGATATAGCATGAATGCTCAACGAACCTTAATCGATTCAAGAAGATCCAGGTCAAGAACGCCATTCTTCTTCACCTCATACCCTGGTGGAGGGTAAGGAAAGCAACGAGACATCTTTTTCTTCAGAAAAAAAGATCAACAACAATCAAATCTCTTTATACCCCCGAAAGAAATTGATTCCCACCAGGTGATTCAAATCAAACTACTGAAAACTATTCCCAAATCTGATCAAGAATTGACTTCTCAAATCAATGGAGGCAGGAAACCAGAAATTAGGGTTAGGGTATTTCTTTCTCGGCAGCTGAGGTCGAGAGCGTCAACAAATGAATGTGAGAGAATAGGCCCTCTAGGGGGTTATTTATAGGCAAACATTAGAGGCGGCTATTAATCTACGCGGTTGCGGAGTTTCCTTTTTCCGTATACTGCCCCTTTCCGACTCCCAACCATGTTATATTTCCACCCACAAATAGGATAGAGGCGCTTTGGATAGTCGTATGGGCTAGATTTGGTTGCTAGATTAAATAAAAAGTGTTTGTAGATTACATAAAAAACGTTGCCTATTCTTTAATATTATTTCTCTTTCTAGATATATCTCGCATTCAAACTAGTAGCGAAATAGTTTCGCTTAATGGTTCAGCGTAGAGAAAATCAACTTTTCGTTGATTGATTCAGCGCATATTGATTTATTTTTTAATCTGACGGCTGAGATGGTTGTGTCGTTCCATTCAGCATGGCCAAAGGGAATGGTTCAGCGCATCTATATACTAGATCAAAATTGGCATAAGACTTAGGAGGTTATTTTAGCTTCCAATCTAGATGCTAGATTAGAAGACCATATGACTTAGCCTTACTAGAGAGGGTACTAGATTCCATATAAGATGGTCTTTTGGTAATCTCCACAATAAACCGGTACCTCATTAACAACCTTAAATTTTTGGATGAATTGCACATAAAAGATTTTTTTTATCTCAGACGGGTCTAGGAAAAGCTTTGAGAAAACGGCAACTGTTATTATGTAATCTAAAGCATGGAGATCATGCGATAAGTGTGAGAGGATAAGTAATTAACGAATTTTTTCCGGCATTATATTTCAATTATAAGTCCACATAAATATAATTAGCGAATTATATTTGTATTTTCGTTGCTAATTCGTAGTTATTAAGTAGATGACTGCATGCGGCTAGGGGGAACCGCACAGAAAAAAAGACACGACTGCAAACCAAAACAGAAGTGGTGTTAGAGCATAACTCGGTTGAACCCACCAAGCGTTGGTATGTCAAGTTTGGTTGTCATATTTTAGTGAATCAAAACTCATCTAAGAGTCGCTTGATTATGTACTAGAGACAACTTCGTATAGGTTAGACTAGAAAGTCTAGGATTATGAGACATACAAGTGTTACTCGAAGACTTGAAGAATGTGAAGAAGTCACAATATACAAAGACGACATCATCCTTCCTCTTGAGGTTAGTAATATTGATTTGAACTGTTTCATTCCTAACGTATCTTTCAAGTCGTGCTATATTCAAAACATATCTGCGAAGCTGTGAGTGATTATTATACTCTAGTAGTGAGACATGATCACATGATCATAGTGTTAAGGAATTAGAATACGAAGTATAACGCTTATCTTTTGAACTTCGTATATATGACATCGACATAATCATATGAATGCTATTGTGATTATGTGTATGGGTAAAGGTGGAGATTTCATCCTAGGAAACAATGTTTACATTTGTTTAAAGGAAGTACATTCATGAACTTGTTTTATGAATCGAAAGGGAAATCGCAAGGCTTATTGGTATTGTTACTCATTGCATATCTTTGGATTACTTATATATGTGAGTTAGTAAAACCGGTCATAACTTGTTATGTATCTTGGTATAACTAATCATAATACCTGACTTATGATTTGGTATGACTGGTTTTTATTAATTAGTGTAACCGATCTTAAGTAATCACCTTAGATGGTATGATCGATATTTGTAATTGGTGTAACCGATCCTAGTAATTGGTGTGACCGATCACAAAAGAATTGTGTAATCGATCCTTGTAATTGGTGTAAACGGTCCTAGTAATTGGTATAACCGATCATGATAATTGGTGTAACCGATCCTAGTGACTTGTGTAACTGATCACAAGCAATACCATGAGTATATGGTAACCGGTCCTGGTAATTGACATAACCGATCCTGGTAACTGATGTAACCTGTCCTGATAACTTGTGTGTTCGATCATAAGTAATCCATACCATGGTAGAACCGATCCTTGTGATTGGTAGAATCGATTGAACCCATGATTGTGATTTGATAATTGATCATCACATAGTTATCTTGGAATACAGATGAACTAATTCTAAACTTGTTTGGAAGTATGGTATAATCGATTCCAAGATTGTAAATATGAAAGAGGATTTACAAAGAAAAGATGTCAACATACTTTGAACACGAATAATAACTCTTATCTTTTATTGTTCAAAGATATCCCTTAATTACTCAAGGAGATCTCGGTCCAAAATAAATTAAGAATCTTTTAATTAAGGTTGTTAGTTTTATATGCTTTAATTACCAGCAATTAAATGCATATCTCTAGAGAATAAGAATTAGTAATGTGCATTTACTAATTGGATATTTTCTATTGAGAGATTTCGGGAAATATTGGACAAAGCATTTCCAAGAATTATGAAAACCGATTTTGGGCATTTATTGCATATCTTAAGAATATTCGGTTTTGGAAAATCCTTGGTGTCCAAACATCCTTGGTCTATAAATACCTAAGTTTGCATTATAGCAAACTATCCTAAGAGCCAGGTAATGTTCATATTTTTGTTGTTTCTGGTGGAGCCGTCTATCCGGAGATAAAACTACCCTAATTAGGCGAAATCTCTTACGACCGCTCGTTTAAAGAATTATGTAGGATCAAGAAGCTCTACGAGTACCGTTGGTGCGAAACTAGATAATTCCAGTTTATTAGTTTTCGATTGGTTTGATTGACTAACGGTTGTTGAACTTTGATTGCACCTAGTTTATTTATTCTTGAGAATCTTCTCTTCTGATATAAGATTCACTCAAACTAGATCGAAGTGTCGATGGGATCTTTAGAACTATTTGTAAATCTAAAGACATCTTGTGATAATCCATTGTTAACAGACTCCGTTTTGTGCGTGATTGATCACAAGAGATTCAAGTAGTGTTGTGCATGTTTAATTGAAGATTAAAGAATATTTGAAGACGAAAAAGATTTCTGATTGGTTTCTCATATCTTTGTGTATCACAAACCTTGATCGGCTGAGATCCAACTAGAATCGGAGTTATTCGATTGATCAGTTGCGTGAGATCGGTAACTCCTAATAGTTCTCTTGAGTTTTATTTTGATTGCTACAAATATGAATCTTATTACTTAGGTAATAGAGATTGGATCGATCTAACCAGGAAAAGGAGTTTATTAGTTTAAACGGAAGAGCCTTTGCACATAACTTGAGATATCTTTACTGGAAAGAATCAATAGAGTTGTTACCAAAAAGATTTATTGTTCCTTTACTGTTTGGAATACGATCCAAAGGAATTTTTCCATTGCGTGCACTTATTGAATGTCGGAAGCGCATGGATACTAAAGAAACTAAGTGAACTAGGTTTAGTTGTTTGGTCTCAACTATACGGAGTTTGGTGTAGATTTTGTATATCGGCTTAATTATGAGAGTATTCAATTCTAGACTTGGTCCCGGGGGTTTTCTGCATTTGCGGTTTCGTCGTTAACAAAATATTGCTATGTCTTTTACTTTTCTATTTCCGCAATTATAAAAGTAAAATACACAAACGTTAACTCTGTATTACTTGATAGTGATCATATAGAGTTTGGTTAAGTATGAACCTATTATCAAGTAATCACACTTTGATTGTTGTATTGTCTCGATCTCGTATCCATAGAAGATCACACACAGTGTGAATACCGATTTGTCGTGTTGTCTCGACTTTGTCCATAGACAATATCTTTCGGTAAAAGGACTTATAGGTGGACATTTCAAAGATTATGGTGTATTTGGGTACCCTCGTCTTTTCAAATGGAAACTCATAAGTAGATTTATCGAATGATTACAAATAACTGCAGGAAAAGACTTATTTGTCAGGAAACTTACCCATTCGGCGCTTTAATCTAGCAAAATCAATACACAGATTTAAACAAAACGACTTATTGCATCCTTCACAATGATTTTACACCTTGTATAATATCTACGAAATTAGCATTACATCCCATGACACACCAATGTTATTTTTCATCTGATTACCAAAGTGTGCCTTAGTTTTTTGACTACTTCATTGAAGGTAAGATCTTACCTATATTCAACACTGATGGTCCAAGTGGCTCATCTAATGGTTATTTTACTACTTGCGGTAAGCTTAGAAGTCAAGAAAAACGAATCCCAAATGAAGTCTTCAAGTCGTTAACCTAATAATGGATTTGGAAAACCTAGGTTAAAGGATAATCGACACTAGTTTGCAACTAGGGCACACTGAAGTGTCGGGATTAGGATTCCCAGATGCTGGATTTCTCCCTTATATAGTCTTTCAAATCAGGGTTGCTTACAATCAAAGCTAAGATAACTTAGTAATAAAGCATTTAATATTCACCGTTAGATGAACTCATGGTTTAAGATTCAAGCTAAGTCTTCTTAGAAATTAAGCAATCAATATCCACCGTTAGATGGTATTAGCTTTATACACACAAATGAAATATACTTATATTTAGATATGGATAAATCGTACCCAAACGTGTATACTATGTTGGGTCAATAATAGTTAATTGAAGTTAGCCATATTAACACTTATAACTTAGACATATTCATCTAACACTTCTAGACCAAATATGGTGATCAATCTATCATGATAGGTAATCAAATGGATCTAAATGTGTTTCAAGAGAGTTGTTCAAATGTTTTTCATCTAATAGAAATATATATGAACCATTTGAAACAAAATCGGTTTGGTTTGTAATTGTACAAAGTGTTAGAGCATTGCTCGGTCGAACTCGCATGCGTTGCTATCTCAAGCATGTTTGTCAATGTTAGTGATCAAAACTATAAAGTCTTGATTTCTAGTCTACTATAGCTAAGGTCTCGGACTAGGATAGAAAGTGTAGTTGAGATCAAGAAATCCATGGCAATCATCATACAATACGAAGGACTACTCAAGGAACCAATGGATATTCATCGACTAAAAGGTGTGTGGAGACTTGAACTTATCTATCACTCAAAAGTCTATCTACTCTATCTCCTATCTTGAGACAAAAGTCGTATTACTATATAGACTAAGAATATACACATGTGACATTTCGAGCTGAGTATATCTCGCTTATCTATTTATCGAAATGTGTGTTGGTAAAGCTTTTGCTTTAGCCAAGTTCATCTTTACCTAGTGACGAAAGTAATGTTATGTTTGAATCACTTTGGAAATTTCTCTGACAAAAACTAGTTTGTGAATAACAACTATATGACGTCCTCTGAGAATGTTTCAATGATTGAAATGAGAGTTTAGACAATATAACCACTAGGGGATATAAAAATTGTTGTGGTAAAAAATATATGTATAACCTTATAACCTTAGCACATGAACCGAAGTTTGCGAACTTTGTTGATCAAGTGAAAACCGGAACTTGAGCAGTCAACCCAGTCCACGAACGTGCGTAGTTCTCGAACCCGAGAATTTTGTACTATGCTTAGTACAAATGGATCAATTGAACAAATGTAAATCTGCTTCTTAAGGAAAACAGCCTTCTAAAAATAAACTCTTCTATTTTATTAATTCAACTCAACAGGGTTATTACAACATAAATAAGAATCAAAACCCTATACTAGCTGATAAGCAACTAACACGTGTTGCTATTTGGGTGGTCTACTACTAACCAATTAGGATAAGTACTAACTACACCCACTCAGAGAATAAGGGCAGCTAGGTGCCTTCAATGGGTTCTATGGACCATGACATTGCCTTCCCCTAAACAGTATCCTTGTCCTCAAGGATAAAATTGCGGTAGTGTGCTTTAATTGAAGAGAGCTCCTCCCAGGTTGCATCTTCAGGGGAGGAGTTAGTCCACTGAATCAAAACCTGTCTGACCTGTCTCCTGCAAATTTGCAGTGTTCTGTGCTGTAGGACTTTCTCAGGCCTCATGATGATCTCACCTTCATGATCTACAACAGGTAAGGTGGGAGATGGAACATGTTGTTGACCAATTTGTTTCTTCAATTGGGATACATGGAATACTGGATGAATCCTAGCCTGGGAAGGTAACTGTAACCTGTATGCCACTACCCCAATCTTCTGAAGTATAGGAAATGGTCCATAATATTTAGCAGCAAGTTTGAAATTCTTTCTTAAAGCAACTGAAGCTTGTCTGTAAGGCTGAAGCTTAAGATAAACCATGTCACCCACAATGAATTCTATGTCAGTTCTAGATTGATCAGCAAAAAACTTCATTCTTGATTGAGCTGTGTGTAATGATTCCTTAAGTATGTCAAGCATAGCTGCCCTATCTTTCATATAAGTTTCAACATCAGCTACTTAAGTTGTTGCAGAGGAGTGAAAAGCCAAGTGGGGTGGTAAGTAGCCATAAAGGGCTTGGAATGGGGACATCTTCAAACTGGTGTGATAATTAGTGTTATACCACCATTCAGCTAAGGGAAGCCATTGACACCATTTGCTAGGCTTGTGACCAGTAAGACATCTTAAATAAGTTTCCAAGCATGAGTTAACTATTTCAGATTGTCCATCAGTTTGGGGATGGTACGCTGTACTGAGATGCAAACTGGTGCCCAAGGCTTGGAATAAATCTTTCCAGAAGTTACTAGTGAAGACCTTGTCTCAATCTGAAACAATGGAAGCAGGTAATCCATGAAGCTTAAATACCTGATCCAAGAATGCCTTGGCAATGAATAGCTGTGTATGGGTGGTGAAGTGCAATGAAGTGGCTGTATTTGGTTAGTCTGTCAAAAACCACCAAGATGACACTCTTCCTGTCACTCATAGGAAGGCCTTCAATGAAGTCCATTGTAATGTGTTGCTAAGCATGTTCTGGAATTAGGAGTGGCTGCAATAATCCAGATTGGAAGTGGTGTTCACCTTTATTCCTTTGGCAAATGTCACAAGAAGCTACAAATAAAAGGATATCTTGTTTCATCTTAGGCCAATAAAAGTAGTTCTTGGCTCTGATGTAAGTTGCTTGCATACCAGAGTGCCCTCCAACAGCAGAAGAGTGTAATGTGTTTAAAATGGAAGATCTTACTCCATTACTTGCACCCACATAGAACCTAGTTTTATATTTAAAATGTGGTCCTTGTATGAGTATGGTGGAGCTGAGTCAGCTGAAAGAAGTAGTTGGGCAATGAGCTGTTGAGCCTTGGAGTCATCAACATAGCTCTGCAGAAGTTCAGACATCCAAGTTGGGCTAGAAAGAGATAAAGCAGTGCACTAAGCAGTAACATGAGGTCTTCTAGATAAGGCATCAGCAACTATGTGTTCTTTCCCCTTCTTGTATCGAATTTCATATTCAAAGCCTAAGAGCTTCATGAGCCATCTCTGCTGTAAGACTGTGGTAATTCTTTGTTCTAAAAAATATTTTAGACTTTGATGATCAGTGAGAATAATGAATTTGTTACCTTGCAAGTAATGTTTCCACTTCTGGACAGCTTTAACCACATATAAGAATTCTTTTTCATAAGTAGATAATGCTCTTGCTCTGGGTCCCAATGATGTACTGTAAAATGAAATGGGTCTTCCTTGTTGATTTAAGACAGCACCAAGAGAGTTGTTACTTGCATCACTTTCCATAGTGAATGGGAGTGAAAAATCTGGAAGTGCAAGAACTGGGGTATTGGACATAGCAGTCTTGAGTTGGTTAAAAGCATCTGTGGCAGCTGAAGTCCAAGAAAAAGAGTTTTTTCTTAAGAGATCAGTCAAAGGTTTGCTGATGGCTCCATAATGCTTAACAAATTTTCTATAATACCCTGTAAGACCAAGAAAACCTCTTAACTCTTTAATGGAAGTAGGAAGTGGCCAAGTCTGCATAGATGCAACCTTATTTGGATCATCACAAACCCCTTCTGAAGTAATAATGTGCCCCAAGTATTCTAATTGAGGTTGGCCAAAGCAACACTTTGACATTTTTGCATAAAGTTTATGTTTCCTGAGTACTGAAAAAATTATCTTCAAGTGCTCAATGTGCTCATCCATGGAAGGACTGTAGATTAAGATGTCATCAAAGAAAACCAAGACAAATTTCCTTAAATATGGAGCAAAAACATCATTCATCAGAGCTTGAAAAGTTGCAGGAGCATTGGTTAGGCCAAATGGCATAACTTTGAATTCATAATGGCCATGATGGGTCCTGAATGCAGTCTTGAAAATATCAGCTGGATTTACTAATATTTGATGATAACCATCTCTCAAGTCTATCTTTGAAAGTACCTTGAACCCTTTTAATTCATCCAACAACTAATCCACAAGAGGAATTGGGAACTTATCCTTAATAGTAATGTTGTTCAGCTTTCTGTAATCTACACAGAATCTCCAAGAACCATCTTTCTTTTTAACCAAGAGAATTGGAGATGCAAAAGGGTTGTGGCTTGGCTGAATGACACCCGTAGAGAGCATATCTGTAACCAGTTCTTCAACTACTCCTTTCTGTATGTATGGGCATCTATAGGGTCTTTGATTAGGAGGTTGAGAGTTAGGTTTTAAGGGTATGGCATGATCCAAACTTCTGGGAGGGGGAAGTGAGGTTGGTTCAGCAAAGATATCCTGGTATTCCTCCAAAAGTGGTAGTAATGATGAGGGAACAGGAGGTGGTAATGATGAGGTGGTTATAGAAAAGAAGTGACCAACAAGGCCATGTGTATTCTTTTTGAAAATTTTTTTGAGTGTTGAACTACTCATCATGAGCAAGGAAGGCTTTGAATTAGTGCCAGTGAGGGTGATTTTTTTGCCATGATGCATAAAGGAGATACTAAGTTTAGAAAGGTTGAAAACAACATCACCTAGTTTTCTTAACCAATCAGCTCTAAGGACCATATCACAGCCCCCCAGTGGTAATATTCTGAGGTCTTCAGTGAATATATGGTCTTGCATTTTCCAAGAAAGGTTGGAGCAGGAACCAGTGCTGATAGTTTTCTCACCATTTGCTACTGTAACCAGCATGTGAGGAGTGGCTTCTATTTGGAAGTGGAGCCTAGCAGCCAATGCAGAATCAATGAAACTTGTGGTGCTTCCAGTATCAATTAGAATAGAGATTGAATGTTTTTTAAGAAGCCCAGGTATTCTAATAGTATCCCCTGTAGTGTTTCCAGTGAGAGCATGTAAGGAGATCTCCATGTCAGATTCAACTGGTGAGTCAACAGCCTCCTCAAAAATTTCTTATTCTGTATCATTCTCTGAATGCTCAGTATTGTCTGCTTGAACCATAAACAACTGTTGTCTTCCTTTACAGATATGTTTAGTGCTATAAACCTCATCACAATTGTAGCAGAGACCCTTCTCTCGTCGTTGTCGCATTTGTTCCTGTGTGAGACGTTTAATGATGGGTGATGAGTATGGTGGTTTAATGATGTTAGGGGAAGAATATTTGGGGGTGGTGGGGGTTGATTTAGGTGTAAAATCAGAGGTGAAAATAGGTTTAGGAGGAAAGTTATAAGCATAATTTTGTCTAGTGGATGTAAAATTAGTGGATGGTGGTTTAGTGGATTTGTAGAGCAGCTGATATTTTTGTTCCTCCATTCTGGCTAATGAAAAAGCGTGACTGAGTGTACTGGGGTTGAACATGTGCACTGAGTTTTGAATTTCTTCCTTGAGGCCACTGATGAAGCTCATGATAAAATATTTTTCATCCAAGGATGGATTGGACTTTAACATTAAAGCTTTTATTGACTCAAAGAATTCATAATATTCCTCTACAGAGCTGCTTTGCATCAATTTATTAAAAGATCCAACAAAATTTTCATCCATCGGATTTTCGAATCTAGCACAAAGACCTTGAGTAAACTCACCCCAAGACATACGAGGACGACCAACTTGAAAGTTCAACAACCAAGTATCAGCCCTACCATCCAGGTAAATAGCAGCTATATCAACTTGTTTACTATCATCAATGTTGTGAAGGAAAAAATACTTGTCACATTTCTGTATCCATCCACGCGGGTTCTCTCCATCAAATCTGGGAAGATCGAGTTTAGGAACACGATTGAAAGAGGAGTTTGGCTGAATTTGATGAAAAGAGCCAAAACTAGGAGGGGTGGAAGGAGTTGGACCAACATAACTGCTGCTAGGAACTCCATTAGTAGATCGCAAAAACAATTTCATCTGCTCTGTAAGATCGTTAACAGCCGCGGCAGTTTCTTTGCAAATTGTAGAGGTCTCCTTGAGCTCTTTCTCGACAGTCTTAAAACGTTCATCATGGAGTTGAAGATCGAGTTTGAAGAGATCGTGAAGATCTTCAACTGATTTTGGATCGGAACCTCCCATTGGAAAAATTTGTGATGGCTCTGATGCCAATTATACTATGCTTAGTACAAATGGATCAATTGAACAAATGTAAATCTGCTTCTTAAGGAAAACAACCTTCTAAAATAAACTCTTCTATTTCATTAATTCAACTCAGCAGGGTTATTACAACGTAAATAAGAATCAAAACCCTATACTAGCTGATAAGCAACTAACACGTGTTGCTATTTGGGTGGTCTACTACTAACCAATTAGGAGAAGTACTAACTACACCCACTCAGAGAATAAGGGCAGCTAGGTGCCTTCAATGGGTTCTATGGACCATGACAAATTTATGCTGGAGTTGTAGTTTCGGTTTCAGTCCACGAACTCAGTCCGCGAACTGACGGAAGTTCTCGAACCCGAGAATTTCTGCTAGATTTTGTGAACTCTAACCGGTTAACTTGAGTCCGCGAATCCAGTCTGCGAACTTGAGTGGTTATGTCTAAAAACGATGTTCGTGAACTTATAAAAATTATCTAAGGAATGTTATTTCAAACCGTGGCTTCATATTTCATGAATTGATTCGAGTAAATCACATCATTTTTGCTTTAATTGTGTCTTGTGTAGTACATAAGATCTCATAGCAATTGAACAACTTTCTAACTAGTTTATTTAAGTCATTTGGACTAGTTATGGTGAATAATAATATGGTTGATATGGAAGTTATCATTTGGCTAACCATTTGGTTGACTAATATTGAACCAACTATTGTACAAGTTTGGGTACGATTACACAAACCCAAAATTGTCAAGTACATGTGTGTATGGCAAGCTAAGTTTTCGATCTGACGGTTGAGAGATATTAGCTTGTATCTAATCAGGTTTTCATCTAACGATGAATATTGAATGCTTTGTTACTAAGCTAACATTGATTGCAAACCCTGATTTGAAAGACTATATAAGGGAGAACTCTAGCAACTGGGAAACCTAATCCCCACACATTCTGTGTGATACTAGTTTGCTAAGCTAGAGACGATTCTCCATTAACCTTTGGTTTTCTTCTTTTAAAACTAGGTTAACGACTTAAAGACTTCATTGGGATTGTGAAGCCCGACCGATACTACTTTTCTTGTAGTTGTGTGATCTGATCTTGTTGTTTTTATCGTACGAGTACAATTGTAATAATTGGCTTGAGATTTCAATCTCCGATAGGCAAGATATAAAAGTAATCACAAACATATTCGTCTCATCATTTGTGATTCCATAATATCTTTTTTTGCTGCGTCAATTAAGACTATTGTGAGGTGATTGATAAAACTGAGTTGTTCTTCGGTAATATAAGTCTGGTTTTATTGATCAGTTCCTGTTCACCTTGATTTATCAAAAGATGGAAAAAACTCATAGGTTTATTCGTGGGAGACGAATTTATCTATCTTGTATACTTTTCTGTGAGAGACAGATTTGTTTGCTTAAGTCTTCGACTTTGGGTCGTAACAACTCTTGGTTGTGGGTGAGATTAGCTAAGGGAATCAAGTACGCAGTATCTTACCAGGATCAGAGGCGTAGGGGCATAACTGTACCTTGGATCAGTGTGAGATTGATTGGGGTTCAACTACAGTCCGGACCGAAGTTAATTTGGAGTAAGCTAGTATATGTAGCGACTTAATATAGTGTATGTTTAATCTGGACTAGGTCCCGGGGTTTTTCTGCATTTGCGGTTTCCTCGTTAACAAAATTCTGGCGTCTGCGTTATTTTTTTTCCGCATTATATTTTGTTATATAATTGAAATAATACAGGTTGTGCGTTGTTCAATCAATTATAATATCCAGCCTTATAGGTTATTGATTTAAATTGATTGACACTTGGATATTGGTCTTTGGTACTATCCAAGTTATCTCTCTTTGATTAGACTCGTGAATCACATTTTCTTGAGTAAATCAAATTGAGAGATTGAGATAATAACTCCTTGAGTATTTTCAATTGATTGAGTCTAGTTGATTCTCTAGAAAACAACTCGGAGTTGTCCATACAGATTGCTAATCGAAATATTGGGTGTGGTTGTTAGACCCCCGCTTTTTCAATTGGTATCAGAGAATGCAAACACATTAAACCTGATAAGTTTTTGTTTTTTCGGTCCTTGAAAATTGTCCCATGGGAAATTTCTTTGGAAAATTTGCTCTTGGCATCTGTAACGCATGCCAGAATTTCTTAAAGATTGATCAAGATCTATTATGGTCAAAACCTCTGATCTCTCATGATAATTCCATTTCATCTGAGAAGGAAGTTTTAGATGATATGTGTCAATCTAAAGAAAAAAATAAAAAGGAGGGGAGATTAAAGAAACGTTCATGGCGCTCAATGATATGGAACCTCCCAAGATTAACTACCGATCTCTATGAGGAGTACTATCATAATGGATCAGCTGATAAAGATCTTTTCAGAGCATTCGAAGATGTTTTTAGATCCTTAGAGAAACTTAATTCAGTTAAGTCTAAGAATCACTCCAAAAAGGGTTCTATACATATTAAACATTTAAATAATATTGTACAACCAGGAAAACGGAAGAGTCCTCCTTCCAGGCATATCAAGCAAAGGCATGGAAGATCAGACTCCCCTGATTATCATCATTATGTTGATAATATTTCAGGGACTGATCACACTGATCAACCAAAAATGTTGCATGAGAATTTCTCTGCACTTTATGCCTCTTGGTAACAAAACTGGCACTACCCCATGTGTATATATCTTGAAATGGGGGGAAGAAATGGTTGAATTGTGTACAGGTTTAAATTAAGCTTCCTAGGACATCCTTCATGTTGCGAAATGCATAATTCTTGATATGCAAATGTCTAACAAAACCTCTCCTTATTCTTTGTGGGTTAAAGTTCGCAAAAGGGTCCAAGACCATCCTTGGTATTTTAAGGAGGAAGTTCGCGCACTCATATTCCTCTTTCTCATCCGCGTACGTGAACTTCTAGGGTTTTGTGTGTTGTATCCATTAAAGACTTTTTGGAGAAATTAAGAGAAAGGGTGTTCAAGATCACTCCAAGTAAGTAATTTCCTCTTGTTCCTTTCAATTTCTTAGACCTAGTGATGAATTCTAAGGGATCAAAAAGGATTACCAAAGATCAAAATCCCTCTAGTAAGGATCTTCCTTGTGACCAAAATTCTCTTAGGATTAGGTTCGTGGATGATTCATGTGCTAGAATTTTTGAGAAGATTTCATCTAAAGGGTTTATCTTAGAAAAGAAATTGGATGTATCTAATGGATTTGATGAGGATTTAGCTTGTTTTAAAAAATTCAATCTTGGAAATATCTTTGATGGTCTTGGTCAAGAATTTGATTCTCTCACAAGGATTTTCTATGCCAACATTCATGATGTTGATCTTAATAAGATGGAATTCAAATCCATGGTAAATAGAAAGAGGTTTCTTGTTGATAGAGAATTAATTTCGATGATTACCAACATTCCGTTGGGAAATGAGCGTCTCCCTAAACCAAGTGATGAACTTCCTTCATGTGATGATATCTTTATAGGGCTTTGTGGAATGAAGGTATCTTGGAATCAAGGATAGTTTCCCACTAATGATATTAGTATTTCTTTAATGGCATTTGGAAAACTTGGTATCCCTAATCTTTTTCCCTCTACAATTGAGAATTCTTGGTGGAGTCATGAATTTGCAGAATTAGTCTATTTCCTTGAATCGGGTGTTCAAAGTCTTGATATTTGTGGATTCATTATATATCAAATGGTTTCAATGACTTCTCCCATCAGGATGTTAGGCTATCCTTGTTTGATTAGTCAAATCTGCCATGATTGTGGTGTTGATTTTGTTGGAAACTCTCTTGGGGTACCCAAACCCGTTCGTCCATGTACCTTCAGGCACACAAGGGAGAATATATGCAAAAGACAAAGAGATGCTTAGATTAATGAGTGTGACCCTACCACCTTGAGTTTACTTCAAAAAATTCACAAGGGAGTTTTTAAGGTCAATTCAAGGGTGAAGTGCGTTCAAGAACAATTTTCGGTGGTCGCATCTAAGTTCCCCGAACTCAAGGAAGAGTTGAACACAATTCAAGCATCTTGGAGTATCTCCGATGAAGATGATGAGTAATGTGTATATCTAGTAAATCTTTTATTGTTTTCTCTTTTGTTTAGAAGAATAACTAGTGTTTTGGAATAGCCATTATTGTGATTACACATAGCTATATCCAATGTTTTTCATCTTCTTGTTTTTAGATTTATTGGTTTAAACTCTAAACTTGTTTGGAAGATGATGGTTGCAGTATTAATCTTTATGGTTTTATATATTGCGATATTTTGATGGGATATGTGTGTTTACGTCCGTGAACTTGATTGTCCCATATTTGTCAAAAGTAAAGTCGTTCGTGAATTGATATGCAAATATTGATAAAAGGATGAATAAACTTTTGACAAACACAAAAGTTAAGCCTATATTGTTAATTATTGATGTAAGATAGGTTAAAATATTTTGTGTTTCAAGGATTATATCTATTATTGTCATTGTGCAAATGGCGATGAAACATATAATGAATCCTTGTGTTATCCACGGTATAGATCCTTATTGATCCATTTTTTTATGTATTACCATGAAGGCTCCATTGTGTATCTTATGTTGAGCACGATACGACTAAGTCGATTCCTTATTTTCATGGTGGGTTGTTCCATGAGATGCTAGATATTGAGTATTAAGGACTAAATTAATCAACTTGTGTGGTTATTTAGTTTGTATTCCATAAGTTTTCTTATATTGAGTACATGTACGGTTAAGGTTGTCATATCTTATGATAATCTTAGTCGGGGTTCCATAATATATTATGTTGAGCCCAAATGAAATAAATCAATCATCCTGTGTGATTATTTAGTTAGCACTCCGTAAGTGTTCTTATGTTTGAGCATCTCTTTGACTGGTTTCATGATTAACTTAGTCATTGCTCCATATATTTTCTTATGTCGAGTGTGGCCAATTAAATTGATTACTTTTGTAATTAGTTTGGTTTTGTATGTCAATTAGATCATTTGCGAGTTTTCTTGTGATTAATATTATTGATTATTAAGTATCCATAAGTTTACTTGTATTGAGCATATTCAGTCAAATTAATCTTGGTTCGCTTTGGTTAATATGATTGAATATTTCTTGTTGGATTCTGAATTCATACTTGTATGTAATTTGTTGAGTCTAAAGAAATCCTTCTTTTCTTTTGAAATTAAGGTCGCTCTTGTTGTTCCTTAGGGAATGACATATTATGTGGGAGAGTTCTTTTGAACTTGTGCTTAATTGCCAAATATCTGTGGGGGAGTGCGGCTGTGGAATATTAGAGGGGTTATATTGCATATTTATAAACTCCTTGATGAATGCATTTAGCTTCGGATTTATGATTGCATCTAAACTAGATGATACACATTTACCTTTGGTCATGAAATGTCTCTTATGGAAATTTCATTAGGATCCCGTTCTGGTACCTTTGCCAATTTTATTGACAAAAAGGGGGGAAATTAATATGTAGTTCACACTACAAATACATGTGGTTTTCGGATCATTATGTAAGGGGGAGTGGTTTCCATGTGAGATGGAGTATTGACTAAGGGGGAGTGAAGTATCACTATAGTATTGTTGTTTAAGTTGTGATGCAATTGGACTTTGACATTGTGTAATAATACTATGACACTGTATAACAATGATTGAGAACCGATGCTTTTCTCATTGTTATAGATACGGATTTTCAACAACGATGATGCTAAACTTATAACCTTTGGGATTATTGGACTACTTGGAAGTAACGAATATTTCGAGTATTGTTGAAGATTAGACATGTGGAATAGGAGCTACAAAGTTTATTTATATATTTTTTGTATTCCATATGTATTAATAGTTTTTCCACTAAAATTGACAAAGGGGGAGATTGTTAGAGCATTGCTCGGTCAAACTCACATGCATTGCTATCTCAAGCATGTTTTTCAATGTTAGTGATCAAAACTATAAAGTCTTGATTTCTATTCTACTATAGCTAAGGTCTCGGACTAGGATAAAAAAAGTGTAGTTGAGCTCAAGAACTCCATGGAAATCATCATACAAGACGAAGGACTACTCAAGGAACCAGTGGATCTTCATCGACTAAAAGGCATATGGAGACTTGAACTTATCTATCACTCAAAAGTCTATCTACTCTATTTCTTATCTTGAGACAAAATTCGTATTACTATATAGACTAAGAATATACACATGTGACATTTCGAGCTGAGTATATCTCGCTTATTTATTTCTCGAAATGGGTGTTGGTAAAGCTTTCGCTTTAGACAAGTTCATCTTTACCTAGTGATGAAAGTCATGTTATGTTTCAATCACTTTGGAAATTGCTCTGACGAAAACTAGTTTGTGAATAACAACTATATGACGTCCTCTGAGAATGTTTCAATGATTGAAATGAGAGTTCAGACAATATAACCACAAGGGGATATAAACATTGTTGTGGTAACAAATATATGTATAAGTCCTTAGCACTTGGGCCGAAGTAACTTTGTTGATCAAGTGAAAACCGGAACTTGAGCAGTCAACCCAGTCCGCGAACATGCGTAGTTCTCGAACCCGAGAATTTTTGCTGGAGTTGTAGCTCGGTTTCAGTCTGCGAATTCAGTCCGTGAACTGACGGAAGTTCTCGAACCCGAGAATTTCTGCTAGAGTTTGTGAACTCCAACCGTTTAACTTGAGTCCGCGAACTTGAGTGGTTATGTCTAAAAACGATGTTCATGAACTTATCAAAATTATCTAAGGAATGCTAGTACAAACCGTGGCTTTATAGTTCATGAATTGATTCGAGTGAATCACATCGTTTTTGCTTCAATTGTGTCTTGTGTAGTACATAAGATCTCATAGCAATTGAACAACTCTCTAACTAGTTCATTTGAGTCATTTTGATTAGTTATGGTGAAGAAGAATATGGTTGATATGGAAGTTATCATTTGGCTAACCATTTGGTTGACTAATATTGAACCAACCATTATACACATTTGGGTACGGTTACAAAAACCCAAAATCGTCAAGTACATGTGTGTATGGCAAGCTAAGTTTTTGATCTAACGGTTGAGAGATATTAGCTTGTATCTAATCAGGTTTTCATCTAACGGTGAATATTGAATGTTTTTTACTAAGCTAACATTGATTGCAAACCATGATTTGAAAGACTATATAAGGGAGAACTCTAGCAATTGGGAAACCTAATCCCCACATATTTTGTGTGATACTAGTTTGGTAAGCTAGAGTCGATTCTCCTTTAACCTTTGGTTTTCTTCTTCTAAAACCAGGTTAACGACTTAAAGACTTCATTGGGATTGTGAAGCCAGACCGATACTACTTTTCTTGTAGTTGTGTGATTTGATCTTGTTGTTTCTATTGTATGAGTACAATTGTAATAATTGGATTGATATTTCTATCTCCAATAGGCAAGATATAAAAGTAATCACAAAAATCTTCGTCTCATCGTTTGTGATTCCACAATATCTTTTTTCGCTGCGTCGATTAAGACTATTGTGAGGTGATTGATAAAACTGAGTTGTTCTTCGGGAATATAAGTTTGGTTTTATTGATTGGTTCATGTTCACCTTGATTTGTCAAAAGACGGAACAAAAATCATAGGTTTATTCGTGGGAGACGAATTTATCTATCTTGTAGACTTTTCTATGTGAGACAGATTTGTTTGCTTAAGTCTTCGACTTTGGGTCGTAGCAACTCTTGGTTGTGGGTGTTATTAGCTAAGGGAATCAAGTGCGCAGTATCCTGCTGGGATCAGAGGAGTAGGAGCATAACTGTACCTTGAATCAGTGTGAGAATGACTGGGGTTCAATGATGAGTGCCAAATATTGCATATTCATACACCTTTTCATTGGCACTTAACTCATCTTTCGCGCTTCAAAGTCATATATTATCCCAAATTCTGCATTCTTACCATCTTCAAGAATAAATATTTGTATTAATTAATTTTGTGTTTTAAGTACTAAATAAAGCTTGGAAGAATTGAGAAGACAAAAGAGAAGAAAGTTGGAAGCGTTGCAACCCGCTCGCGCATCAGTGGCAACATGTTTACAAATTCATGGGATTAAAAAACCCATGATCCAAAACCCAAGACCCAAATCCATTTCCACCTCACCCCCATTGGATTCTTTCCAAAACATCCACCTCACCCCCATTGGATTCTTTCCAAAACATCCACCTCACCCCCATTGTATTCCATTTTATCCATCAATTTAGAAAACATGTTTTGTTTAATTGTTGAGTGGTTGCTACAGTAAAATTTGAATCCAAAGTGTGAGAGAGTTTTTGTGTATAAATAGAGAGGGTTGTTGTGTTGAAAACTCATCCAAGAATAGCTTGTTCATGTTAGTTTATCAAATTTCAATTTTGTTGTAATGTTCTTCATGTTCTAATTTCATTTGCTAGGGTTTAAATGAAGGTTAGTAACTCATTGGTATGTATTCATATCTTGTATATTGTTCTTGAAAGTTTAGAATTGTTTAAAGTTATAATTTAATCCAAGTTTGTCAACATCTTGCTCTCACAATGTATGCCATGTATCCATTGTAGTTAGAATATCTCTATGTTGATTATGCTACAACTCATGCTTAACCAAATATTGATCCTCAGATTAGTTGTGCTTTAATTAGACAGTTAATGCTTTGGAGAAATACTTTAGTTGTGATTAAATTATATATTGGAGAAACACCTTAAATATACGGTAGACTTGAATCTGCTGTAAGGACAAGAATAATATTACAAGTTGAATGCATATCATAGGTTAGTGGTGGATTTGAATACCCTAGTATCCATATTATCAATATTTACACCTTGATTTAATTGCATATTTTAATTCAAATTACTTTCTGTTTAAGTCTTTGCCAATATCTCGTCGTATCGACAAAAACAAACCCCCTTTGGTTACTCTCTGAATCAGTTCTTAGTAAGGATTTAGAATCAACTTCTACACTCTCCAAGTCTCTGTGGTTCGACCTGTGTTGCTGTGTTGCTTTCATTAATTTGTGCACTTGCAGTATTTATAGTTGTAGGTATCTTTCCGATCCTACCAAGTTTTTGGCGCCGTTGCCGGGGACTCGGTAGCGGTGTAGTTGAAGTTTCTATCTCCTGTTACTGTTCATATTTCATCTCCTGGAACTGTTCATATTTCACTGTACATAATCACTGTACAATAGGTATTCCACTGTACACGTTTCACTGTATAACAGGTATTTCACTGTACATATTCAAATCACTGTAGCAGCGTAACTATTCACAGTCAATTTTACACTTATTTTTGATATATTTTTTTATTTTGATTTTGCTTTCAAACTTCGAAACCCTAACTACCTCTTTTGAGCTCAACAGGTGCCTAAGTAGCTGTTGTAAAGGCGAAGGAAAGGAAGCGGAAGGAAGCGGAAGAAGTTTTTATTTAAAAAAAAAAAAAAAAAAAAGAGTTTATTTTATTTTATTTTAGTTTGTATTAGGATTCCTCTACTCTTGTAATTTTCTTTTTCTTTTGCACTTTAATTTTTTTGGACTTTGGACTTGGACATTCTATTTATTTTTATTTTTTTTAAACCCTACGGAAGGGTAGTATTAAATATCAAATTGTTTGCAGAGAAGGACGGTGATTACAATATCACCTCGGCCCCTCGGGTTCGTTCATGACATAGGAGTCGTGGCCCGAGTCGACAACAACGGTTCATCCCCCCGTCTGGAACGGGAGGTAAGTTTGTCGAAACACTCGTGAATCCCCTGTTAGCGAGTTACTGTATTCCTTCGTTTGCATACATGTTGAGGATTTGAATACGGCTGTTTTAATTTCCTAGTAAAGGGCAAGGACTGGCCATATAAGATAAGAGTTCGGATTTCATCACCGTTCTCTTCTTGCCCGCCTTAGGAAAACGATACCTACGCGAACCTAAGCTTTAAAATTTTGAATAAAACAAGACCTATAAGGTAACGAGCTTAGTAGGAAAGTCATTTGAAAAATATTGGTTACTCTTTAAGCATACTTCGAAGTTCATGACGGTTTCTGTAAATTGAATGCGTGACTACGCCGCCTTGTAATACGGTGAGGCCTTGGGTATCAAAGCTCTAGCAGCTTCCCTCGCCTCTATTCGATTTACTTAAACTCGGATTGATTCCATAGGAGTTTGCTCAGATTGTAACGAATTCCATTTCGAAGGATTAGAAGCTGGTCTAGAAAACAATCTAAGTGGAACCATCATGCTTTTTGTTTGCTAGAAATCAGTAGGTTTTCTGTGGTAGAGTCAGCCTTGTTTGCGATTGCATAGAAATTCCCTTCCGTTTATGATTTTTCTTCTTTTATTTTGTTTTTCTAATGTATGCCCGAGGTAATTAGAGAACGGGCTTGAGAAAAAAAAAAAAAAAACCAATAATGAAAAAAAAAATATTGGTTTGTTTTCAGTGTGTACATCCCAATCTCTGCAACAAGCCTAGTGCTAGTTAGAGATCATGTCAGGATTCTGGTCTGCAGGTGGGGATGGAAACAAATCAATTAGAGAACTTGCTTACAGGCATGTTGCACGTTATGAACCTTTCCCAGACCATGATGTCAATAGTTATAGGGATTTTTATAGAAATTTTCACAGTCCTGAGCATCAATACATGGACCCTAATAACTACTCACACATGTATCATCCACCACAGGGTGAAAATGAACATCTTTACAGTGCCCAACTCTCACAATCATCACTTTTGGACCAGTTAGAAGCTGGAACTGCAGCTTTAGAAATGCAAATGCATGAATCTGTCGCATATAATTCTTCTAGGAAATCTGAAATCTATGCTTGTACCTTATGTGGAGGCTTAGGCCATCCTGCTGAGAATTGCTATATTTTGCATGATTTTAGGCAATCTAGAGAATATCATGAAAATCCAAAATATGAAATGCCAACAGATTACAAAGATGATAGTCATTGGGACCATAATCAACCTTTCGAAGGTTGCGATCAGTATTTTATAGACCCTAATGACCATGCACACATGTATCATCCACCACAGTGGGAAGTTGAACAATTTTGTACTTCTCAATCTGTGGAGGAAAATCTCAGACTCATCGAACAAAATAATGCTAGGAGTGTATTGCATGATAAACCATATAGCATTAATTATGAATTTCCTACTGTTGAAGACTCTCATTCCATTGAACAACTTAATGCATTATTAAAAATGAATTTGATTCGTTTACAAAATGTAGGAAGGGAGGAATTTCAGGATGAAATGTTTGTTTGTCCTAATGAAATAAAATGTGAAAATAGTATGTCTAGTCTTACTCGTGCAGATGATATTGCATATGAACCTGTTTTAAATGAAGGGACTAGAAATACTACGATTTTAAATAAGAAAATGCATTTCTGTGATGATGATGATGATGTTATGTTAGAAGAATATGTTTTTACTGAAAATATTGTCGAACCTTTGAGTTTAGAGACATTAGGCTTCTCTGCCTCGACCTTAATAAATGATGTTTCTTCTAGTGTTACATATACATGTGATGTTGATACTGATATTGAGCATGTGCAATTGTCCTGTGAACAAGAGCATGACACATTTCTTGTGTCTGACTTAGAAAATGTTGAATCTCCTGTCGACACTAATGATCTTATGCATGAAAATATAATTGACGTGTCTGATTCTATACCTAGGTCACAACATGATGTCTCTTTGGATTTGTCCATGCATGAGAATAAAACTTTGGATGATGATGATTATGAACTAGGTCTAGCTGAATTGTTCTATGAATGTGAGCATGATGTAGCACTTGTAGATGACTTAGGAGATGTTAATGTAACTAATGATAATGGTACTCTTGATCTCATCCATGTGAGCAACTTAGACGTTCCTACTCTCCTGATTAAGTTACCAACTGATGGTCTTACAGTGGACCTAAGAATTGCTCCTTTGAAGTGTGTTGAATCGATGTGGTTGACAGTTCCAAACCTAGGGTTAGAGTTATGTGCATCTCAAAATCTTTTGGACTTTTTGTCCACTAAATATCCTGTTATTGAGAAGTCATATCTGGAATGCATTGATGTTTCTCTTCCCATCCCGAACAAAGCCCATTTTGAGCTAGACCTTCTGCGTTTTGAAACCTTAAAATTGTTAGATTTCGTGCCCAAAAGTATTTCTATTGAAAAATCTAGGTTTGGGGGTATCTCATTTTGTTTTACTTTCTCACTTGCATTTCTATCATATCATAATTTTGTGAGATTGTTAAATTTTCTGCACTTCGTCTTTTGGGTTGATCCTCAACTCTTTAGATTGATAGTGTATGGTGAATTTTTGTATATAATAATCCAGTAGATATTGTTAAATCTTGTTTCATGAACCGGTTAAGTTGTATTTTGTATATATTGTGCTAATCCAATGTGACATCAACTGAGTTAATGTTGGATTCTAGCATTGAATAATGAGGCTCTAATCTTGCTTTTGACATACCGGTAATCTCTTCCCTTTTCTCTACTCAACATAGTTCTCATGGTATGTTTCTGTTTAAATTCTTTTCATCTATTGAAACATTGAGGACAATGTTTGATTTAGGTTTGGGGGTGTATTTTGCATATAGAGTTTTTAGTCTTTATTAAAAATTAAAAAAATCAAAAAAAAAAAAAATGATGACCAGCTGTGTAGCGGGTTTTTTGTAGTCTTTGTAGGGTGTTTTCTATGACCAGCTGTGTAGCGGGTCTTTTGTAGGATCTTTTGTAGTTTTTTGCATTTTTTTTGTTGTCTTCTATGACCAGCTGTGGAGCGGGTCTTTTGTAGTGTGTTATCTGATGACCAGCTGTGTAGCGGGTCACTAAAAAAAAAAAAAAAAAAAATTGGTTATAAATTTTCATAGTTCTACAAAATTCTGAAGTTCATCATCTACAATTGAAGACCGAAGACGAAGACATTTCTATGGATGCTCTGAAATTGGAGAAGGTTTTGTGGGTACATCTTTGGTAGGCCCTCACGAGACTACAACTCGTCCACTAGGGACACCTAGGGGTTTAAAGGCTTATTGCATACGCTAAATGCATTCGAGAGACCAGCGACAGTGGTATAGTTAGGATTTCTAGATTTCTGTTTCACTTGAGGACAAGTAAAATTCAGGTTTGGGGGTATTTGATGAGTGCCAAATATTGCATATTCATACACCTTTTCATTGGCACTTAACTCATCTTTCGCGCTTCAAAGTCATATATTATCCCAAATTCTGCATTCTTACCATCTTCAAGAATAAATATTTGTATTAATTAATTTTGTGTTTTAAGTACTAAATAAAGCTTGGAACAATTGAGAAGACAAAAGAGAAGAAAGTTGGAAGCGTTGTAACCCGCTCGCGCATCAGTGGCAACATGTTTACAAATTCATGGGATTAAAAAACCCATGATCCAAAACCCAAGACCCAAATCCATTTCCACCTCACCCCCATTGGATTCTTTCCAAAACATCCACCTCACCCCCATTGGATTCTTTCCAAAACATCCACCTCACCCCCATTGTATTCCATTTTATCCATCAATTAAGAAAACATGTTTTGTTTAATTGTTGAGTGGTTGCTACAGTAAAATTCGAATCCAAAGTGTGAGAGAGTTTTTGTGTATAAATAGAGAGGGTTGTTGTGTTGAAAACTCATCCAAGAATAGCTTGTTCATGTTAGTTTATCAAATTTCAATTTTGTTGTAATGTTCTTCATGTTCTAATTTCATTTGCTAGGGTTTAAATGAAGCCGTAACTCATTGGTATGTATTCATATCTTGTATATTGTTCTTGAAAGTTTAGAATTGTTTAAAGTTATAATTTAATCCAAGTTTGTCAACATCTTGCTCTCACAATGTATGCCATGTATCCATTGTAGTTAGAATATCTCTATGTTGATTATGCTACAACTCATGCTTAACCAAATATTGATCCTCAGATTAGTTGTGCTTTAATTAGACAGTTAATGCTTTGGAGAAATACTTTAGTTGTGATTAAATTATATATTGGAGAAACACCTTAAATATACGGTAGACTTGAATCTGCTGTAAGGACAAGAATAATATTACAAGTTGAATGCATATCATAGGTTAGTGGTGGATTTGAATACCCTAGTATCCATATTATCAATATTTACACCTTGATTTAATTGCATATTTTAATTCAAATTACTTTCTGTTTAAGTCTTTGCCAATATCTCGTCGTATCGACAAAAACAAACCCCCTTTGGTTACTCTCTGAATCAGTTCTTAGTCAGGATTTAGAATCAACTTCTACACTCTCCAAGTCTCTGTGGTTCGACATGTGCTTGCCCTGTGTTGCTTTTCGACACTGTGCACTTGCAGTATTTATAGTTGTAGGTATATTTCCGATCCTACCATTCAACTACAGTCCAGACCGAAGTTAATTTGGAGTAGGCTAGTGTCTGTGGCGGCTTAATACAGTGTATGTTTAATCTGGACTAGGTCCCGGGGTTTTTCTGCATTTGAGGTTTCCTCGTTAACAAAATTCTGGTGTCTGTGTTATTTCTTTTCCGCTTTATATTTTGTTATATAATTGAAATAATACAGGTTTTCAATTAATTAGAATATCCGACCTTATAGGTTGTTGATTTAAATTGATTGACACTTGGATATTGGTCTTTGGTACCATCCAAGTTATCTCTCTTTGATAAGACTCGCGAACCACATTTGCTTGAGTAAATCAAATTGAGAGATTGAGATAATAACTCCTTGAGTATTTTCTATTGATTGAGTCTAGTTGATTCTCTAGAAAACATCTCGGAGTTGTCCATATAGATTGCTAATCGAAATATTGGGTGTGGTTGTTAGACCCCCGCTTTTTCACAAAGTACTTATACAAGAACCAATTCATGAACATAATGCCACGGTTTGGAAAGTATTGGTAAATCGCATAAAATTATTTGCAATATATGAAACTAATAAAGATTAATACTGCAAACATCTTTCAAATAACTTAAAATTTAAATAAATAAATCTAAAACATTGCAAGATGAAAATCATTGGAAATAGCTATGTGTAATCACAATAATTGTTATAAAAAACCATATTTATCCTTCTGAAACATAAGAATAAATTCTTACAAGAAGTTTCCTAGACTTTGTAGAGATTTCGTAAGGCATCTACAGTAAATTCCCTTTTATTATTGAAGAATTTATTGATGATATGGTCATTCAATTCTTCTTAGTATTCAGAGATGTTAGTTAACTCACTAATCTCTCTTTTAAGTTCACACAAGGTGTTCTTAGACAGAGACAACATTTGTTCATAGTGAGTTATCCTTTCCAAGGATAAAATGATTCGTGATTTCAAATCATTTCTTTGCCTGATAAAATTCTTCATAGCAGCCCTAGAGTCATTATCAAGATGACAAACAGACAAAAGAGAGTTAGAGGAAGAACCTTTTTCATCATTTGAAGACTTCTCCTTATTCTTTCTTGAATATATGATTCCTTCACAAAGATACACAATAACAACTTCAACTGCATCCTTTTGTGTGGTACCTCTGGTTACAAGGGCCATGATTATGTATCTTTCAAGAAATAAAGAGTGAAAGACATTTTTCACAGAAAGAAGGAAATATAAATAGAACACGAATACAATAAAAACCCTAAAGAGGTTTTCATATAGGAACCTTGAAAAAGTCTTCATAGTCCGTGATCAATTACCTGTTTTTGATATTACATAATTCATTATACAAAACTTATCTCACATATCGTTATGTAAATTTCTCATGATTTAAATTTATCAATATAAGTATGAACTTATTCTTAGCTCAATAAACATAGTTTGGAGCACAAGAAATATTGATACACACATCAAGTCTTTTGCAGACTAGAGACGATGCGTATGATAATAAAGGTAATACACAAGTTTGTGTATGATTTTGAATATTTGGAGAGAAGTCACCAAGAACATCTAACTTATTATCAGTAACCTTTATGTAATTCTCATATTATCAAGTTAATAAAGAGGATGCAAACATTGCTGACAATCAAGTAGCAATGGAGTGAGCAGAATTCTTACTTCTTGCGTCACAAGGTGACGTAACAAGGTTTGTTGTCTTCTTACCTTGTATGGTTATGGTTCTTTGAGACTTCTTCTTGGCCTCAGGAATTCCATGTTGGTTGCTTAAGGTCATATTCATCCTCTACATGTCATTCTGAAGCTTGGCAATTCTTTTGTTATTCTTCTTGAATATCCAACACTTACTTTGAACATGATTCGCATTTCCACAAAACAAGCAATTCAGATAAGCTTTCTATTTTGGCAATTAGCCTCCTGTTTACCACAACATTCAACATCCATCTTTCCAGAACCAGATGGAAAAAAGGAATTGTTTGTGCTAACAGTCTTGCTTTTAAACTCGATACCAGTTGTGTTTCCAAAGGACTTCTGACCAAATAACATTGCTGAGATCTTGTCAGAGCTTCCAGACAACCTTTGCAAGTCACACTTAAGAGTATCAATATCTTTTTCTTTAGAGATAGGGTTCTGGTGAATTCATCATTAAGGTTATCAATCTCAAGACTCTTCACCTGAAGCGACGATTTAAGTTTCTCCAACAAATTCTTTAGTTGAAGATTTTCTCGGTGAATCTCTTCAATTTAATCCAAGAATTCCAAAATCTCGGTGTCAGACTCGTATTTCGAATTAGAATTTGAGTTAATAGAAGTTTCCGCTGAGAGAGCAGAATTTTCTGTTCAAACTTCAGAAGTATGCATATTGTTGACAAACTGACATGATTTTACTTCTTGTATTGAATCATTAGAAGCATCAAAGAGAGGGCGCCGTTTCTCATATCTTTTGTTTCTGTTCAAAATATCCTTGATCTTTAGAGTAATCAATAACCTGTTAAGATCAACATGATTAGGACAACATTCATCAGCCCAAGACAAGTTAGAAGATTCACTTGTATTGGTCACAGCATTGAATGCAAGTGTCATGTCTGTGTTCTGATCATGATCAAGTATTTTTTAACTTTCCAACAAGTGAGTTTCTGGAAAGTGTTTCAAGGTTGTTTCCCTCAACAACGGTATGTTTCTTAGAATCGTATCTAGCTAGTAGCGATCTGATAATTTTCATCACAATGTCATTTTCAGGAATAGTCTTACCCAATGCAAAAGATGCATTAACAATTTCAGACACATTATGATTAAACTCATCAAATGAATCTTCATCAGCTATATGAAGGTTTTCCCAATCATAATTTAGGTTTTGAAGTCTAGATTCTTTCTCAAAGGTATTCCCTTAAAAAGCGGTTTCTAAGATATCCCAAGCATTTTTAGACCGAGTGCACGTAGTCACATGGTGCTGAAGAGATGGGGTAATAGCGTGAATGATAGCATTTAAACATTCAAAATTTTTATTAGCGACACTAATCTCGACTTCATTATATCTACCAATATCCTTTGCAACAGTTACACCGTCTACTGTAACCATTGGATGATCATATCTATAAACAACACGAACCCATGATTAAAAATCACGCGCTTGTATAAAGGCTCGCATAACAATTTTCCACCATAAGTAATTCGAGCCATCGAAGATTGGAGATACGTTTATAGAGATAGCCTTTCTATCCATGGAGTCAGATTGCTACAAACACAGACTTATGAGGTATTTGCGTGTTTGCCTACTCTGATACTAATTAAAAATGAGGGTGTATAACAACTACACCCAATATTTTGTTCGACAATCTGTATGGACTAAACTCCAATATAATTCTGAGAGCACCAACTTAAAATTGAGTATCAATCAAGAAATATATCAAATAGCTTTATCTATTTCTTAATACAATCAACAAATCGAAGTAAGAATAACTTGGACGGTACCAAAGACCAATGCCCAAGTGTCAATCTAGTTTTATCTAACAAACAAGGTCGGATTTATAAACTGTGGAAATTTGTGAGCCTAATTGAAGTAAGAATAACTTGGACGGTACCAAAGACCAATGCCCAAGTGTCAATCAAGTTTTATCTAACAAACAAGGTCGGATTTATCAACTATGATTGAACTACGCCCAACCTGTGTTATTTCAATTATATAAATAAACAAATATAATGCAGAAAAGAAATAACACAGACACCAGAAATTTTGTTAACGAGGAAACCGCAAATGCAGAAAAACCCAGGGACCTAGTCCATATTTGAATACCACATTGTATTAAGCTGCTATAGACTCTATCCTACTAAAAGTTAACTTCAGACTGTAATGTAGTTGAGCCCTAACCAAGTCTCACAACGATTAAGGTAAATTCGCGTTCCTTACACCTCTAGAACCACGCCGGATTCTGCACACTTGATTCCCTTAGCCGATCTCACCCACAACTAAGAGTTGCTACGATTCGAAGACTTTTAAATAAATTTGTTTCCCAAAAATATGTCTATCCTTTATTCTTTTTATTTATTCCGTCTTTTGATACAAAGATCAAGGTGAACAGGAATCAACTAATAATCAGGTCTTATACTCCCGAAGAGCATCCTAGAAATATTAGTCACCTCACAATAACCTAACTGATTAACATAAGAAGTTATTGCGGAATCACAAGAGTCTGAGATGAAGAACTATTGTGATTACTTTTATCTCTTACCTATCCGAGATGAATCTTGAGTAAACCTTAGAGAAGATAAAACTCAATATGATAGAACAAGTAAGATCATAATACGCAAATACAGAGAAAATAGTTGGATATGGCTTCACGAATCCCAAATAAAGTCTTCAAGTCGTTAATCTAATAATGGTTTTCGAAAACCCAGGTTAAAGGGGAATCGACTCTAGTTTGAAACTAGGACACATGGAAGTGTCGGGATTAGGTTTCCCAAATGCTAAAGTTCTATATTATATAGTTTTTCAAATCAAGGTTTCTTACAATCAAAGCTAAGATAGCTCAGTAACAAATTAGCATTCAATATTCATCGTTAGATGAAATCCTGGTTTAAGATTCAATTTAAGTCTGCTTAGAAATTAAGCAATCAACCTCCACCATTAGATGGTATTAGCTTGATATACACAAATGAAATATACATATATATTTAGATATGGATAAACCGTACCCAAATATGTATACTCTGTTGGCTCAATAATAGTTAACCGAAGTTAGCCACATTGGTTAGAGCACTACTCGGTCGACTCGCAAGCGTTGCTATCTCAAGCTTGTTTGTCAAGTTTAGTTGTCAACACTATAAGTCTTGATTTCTAGTGTACTTATAGTTATGTCTTGGATTAGAATAGAATATGTAGTCGAGCTTTATACTTCATGGCGTTCATCGATTGAAGACGGGGATCTACTAAGGGGAGATTGGAGAAACTTCATCAGCAAAAGGTATGTGGAGACTTGAACTCATATATCAATCAGAAGTCTATTCTATTATATCTCCTATTGAGACTAAGTCGTATAGATATATAGAATTTACATTATACACATTTAATATTTTGAGCTGAGTTTAACTCGCTTATATCTTTCTCGAAATATGTGTTGGAAAGATTTTTGCTTTAACTATGTTCATTATAATTCTTGAAAAAACGGGGGTCTAACAACCACACCCAATAACTCCAATATACTTTCAATAAAATCAACTAGACACTCGGATTCAATCTTAAGAAAACTATATCCAAGAGTTATATCTCAATTTATCATTTCAATCTGCAATCAAACAAATAGGAATTTCCAAGCCCGATTGAATATAAGAAATAACTTGGACGGTATCATTAACCAATATCCAAGTGTCAATCAATTTAATCAAAAACCCAAAGGTCGGATTAACAAACTGATTGAACTTACGCACAACCTGTGATATTTCAATTATATAGAAAATATAATGCGGAAAAGAAATAACACAGACACCAGAAATTTTGTTAACGAGGAAACCGCAAATGCAAAAAAACCCTAGGACCTAGTCCAAATTTGAACACCACACTGTATTAAGACGCTACAGACACTAGCCTACTACAAGTTAACATCGAAATGGAATGTAGTTGATCCCTAACCAATTTCACACTGATCAAGGTACAGTCGTGTTCCTTATATGTCTGAATCCCAACAAGACTCTGCGCACTTGATTCCCTTAGCTGATCTTACCTACAAAGAAGAGTTGCTACGACCCAAAGTCGAGGACTTGATAAACCAATCTGTCTCACACAAAAAAGTCTATTGAATAGATAAATATGTCTCCCACAGAAATACCTAAGAGTTTTTGTTTTGTCTTTTGATAAATCAAGGTGAACAGGAACCAATTGATACACTGGACTTATATTCCCGAAGAACAACCTAGTAATATCAATCACCTCACAATAATCTTAATTGTATAATAGCGAAACAAGATATGGGGATTAGGTTTTTTATGACTATTTTTTATCTTGCCTATTGGAGATTAAACCTCGAGCAAATCTTAGAGAAGATAGTACTCAATCACGATAGAAAACAACAAGATCAGAACACGCAACTAAAGAAAAATAGTTGGATCTGGCTTCACAATCCCAATAAAGTCTTTAATCCGTCAACCTACAGGGTTTTGGAGAAAACCTAAGGTTAAAAGAGAATCGACTCTAGTCGCAACTAGTATCACACATGAGGTATGGGGATTAGGTTTCCTAGTTTCTAGAGTTTTCCCTTATATAGTCTTCAAATCAGGGTTGGAAATCAATGTTGGCTCAACAATAATTAACCGAAGTTAGCCATATGAACACTTTCATATCAACCTTATTCATCTTAACCATAACTAGTTCAAATGACTCAAATGAGACTAGTTCTAGAGTTGTTCAATTTTTTATATTCTCATAGAAGTATACAAGACAAAATTGAAGCAAAATCGACTTTGATTCACTCGAATAAATTCATGAACATTATAGTCATGGTTTGCAAAAGATTGTATTAGTTCATAAACAAATACAGTTCATAAACTCAGTTGTATTAGTTCATAAACAAATACAGTTTATGAACTAATATATATGTATTAGTTCATAAATAAACCGATTTTAGAACATAACGTACTCAGGTATGTGAACGGGTATGCATACCCAAGTGGCCGAACTAAGTTTGGGTTCCCCAGTATGCGAACGGGTACGCATACCTTCGAAAACTCAGTTGAATTTCCGGAACTTGAAACTCATGCTAGTACGCATACCGATATGCATACTAAGTTCTCGGACTTTCATAAACCAACCAGTACGCATACGGGTATGCATACTATGGTTCCCAGACTTGGAATATGTTACAACAGTTAGCATACAAGTACGCATAATTAGTTATATCCAATCATGGTTAGTTGTTCTAAACTCCCATTTCAATCATTGAGACATTCTTAGAAGACGACAATAGATGTCTCACACAAATTATTAGCTCCGAAGCAATTTTCAAGTGATCGAATGATCAATACGAAACATTCCGAGTCTACATCAAATGACTGTCTCACAAAAATCATGTAAGATGTTACTAGGCGATTTTCACATGATCATCTTTTGACTTTCATCAAGAATATAAGATGAAATTGGTTAAAGCGAAAGCTTACCAATACATATTTCTATAAATATGTAAGCGAGTTAAACTCAGCTCGAAATATCAAATGTGTATAATCGAAGTCTATATAACTATATGACTTTTGTCTCAAATAGGAGATACAGTATATAGAATTTTGAGTGATAGATGAGTTCAAGTCTCCACATAACTTTTGTTGATGAAGTTCCACAAGTTTCCCTTAATAGTTCTTCGTCTTTAATCAATGAACGCCGTGAAGACTAAATCTCAACTACACTTTCTATCATAATACGAGACTTAGCTATAAGTAGACTAGAAATCAAGACTTATAGTTTTGGAAACTAAACTTGACAACAAGCTTGAGATAGCAACGCTTGCGAGTTCGACCGAGAAGTGCTCTAACAATCTCCCCCTTTGTCAATTTAGTGACAAAACTATCAATACATATGTATTACAAAATAAATAATCTTTGTAGCTTCTTATACAAATGCTTGATTTCCTTGGTTCTTCAACATTACTCGAAATATGCGTTACTTCCAAGTACTCCAGTGATTCTGAACGTGTTCAACTCAGCATCATAGTTGTTGAAGATCCGTAGCTATAACAATGAGAAAACAATAGCTCTCAATCATTGTTATACGGTGTCATAGTATTATTACACCGCATCAAAGTCCAATTGTATCACAAATTTTAAAAAAATACTATGGTGATATGTATCACTCTCCCTTAGTCAATACTTCATATCACATGAAAACCACCCCCTTTACATAATGATCCGTAAACCATATGTATTTGTAGTGTGAACTACACATTAATTCTCCCCCTTTTTGTCAATATAAATTGGCAAAGGTACAAAAACTAGTGGGATCATAATGAAATTCTCATAGAGATACTTCATGACTAAAATAGAACATATCAACTTTGTTTCGATCATTTCACATAGTCGAAACTTAGTGTATTCATCAAGGAGTTTATAAAGATACAAGAAAATTCCTACAATATTCCACAGCCTCACTCCCCACAAAGATTTGGTAATTAAGCACAAGTTCAATTAAGAACTTTCCCCAATAAAATGTCATTCCTGAAATAACAACAAGAGCGACCTTACTTTTACAAGAAAAGAAGAACTTCTTTGGACATTAACAAATTACATGAGACATGAATTTGTATCCAGAAAACTCAATTAAATTAAGCACAAGAGAACCCATGATTAATTTAATCGAAAATTCTCAACATAAGAGAACTTACGTAGCCACACAGTACATTCAAATAGAAGTGGATCAGGAAAAGATCAATATTGCGGAATATTCAAAGATTCATTATATTTTTCATCAATATTTGCATAGAGGCGTATAATAGACTTAATCTTTGCAATCAAAAGTTCATCATATCTTCCATTAATATTTGCATAATGACATACTAAGCTTAACTTTTGACATATATGGGACAATCATAGTTCACGGACGAAAACATACATGTCCCATAACAATTTTTAGCAATATATAAAACCAATAAAGATTAATACTGCAAAATCATAAACTTTAGAATTTAAATAAATAAATCTAAAAACATTACAAGATAAAAATCGTTGGCAATAGCTATGTGTACTCACAATAATTGTTATTCCATACCCTAGTTATCCTTCTTAAAACACAAGAATAAATTCTCATAAGAAGTTTCCTGGACAAATTAAAACAATCAAGAGATAAGAAATTTAATTGTTATCTTCATCATTGGAAACCATCCAAGAGGCTTGAAATATATCCATATCTTTCTTGATTTCGGGAAATTTAGTAGCAATCACACGTAATTGTTTTTGCACACATTTTACCTTGAAATTGATCTTACACACACCCTTGTGAATTTGATGAAGAAGACTCAAGGTGGAAGGATCACAAGAACCATCAAGGGAATCACATCTTTGTCTTTTTCAAACATTCTCCTTCATACGTTTGAAAGTACAAGGACGAACAAGTTTGGGAGTTCCAATAGAGTTTCCAATAGGAGCAATAGAGTATGGTCGACAAATTTGCTCAATTAAGTAAGGAAAGCCTAACTTCTTGTTCGATGATGTCATTGAGAGCATTTGAAGAATGATGAATCCACAAATATCAAGACTTTGAGAACCCAATTTAAGGAAATAGACTAACTTCGCAAACTCACAACTCTGCCGAGAGTTCTCAATTGTGGAGGGACAACAATTAGATATACCAAGTTTTCCAAAAGACATCAAAGCAAGATTAAAATAATTAGTATAAAATTTCCCTTCAATCCAATCAACATTCTTGCCACAAATACCATTAGAAATGGTTTCATAAGATGGACTTTCTTCCGTTGGTCTAGGAAGGCAAAAATTACCCAAAGAATTTTTGGTAATCCTTGATATCAACTCTCTATTAACAAGAATCCTTTTTATATCTATCATGGCCTTGAATTCCATGTCATCAAGATCAACATCATGGATGTTAGCATAGAAGATTCTTGTGAGAGTGTAAAAGCCTTCACCAAGACCATTAAAGATGTTTCCAAGATTATTTTTTTTTCAAAGCAATCAAATCTTCTTTATGACCACTAACCATATCCAATTTCTTTTCTAGAATGAACCCACTAGAAAAAATCCTTTCAAAGATATTACTACTAGAATAATTGATAAATCTATTTATAATAGAATCTTGATTTTTAGGTATAATCATGCTAGAAGAAGATGAATCCAAGTTTTTTTGAAACCTTCTGTGAAACCTTGAAATTCCCCATGAGATCTAAAAATGAGAGAACAAGAAGAAGGAAAAACTTACTTGATATGTTTCTTGAGGATTAATAAAACCCTTTGCCTCCCTTGGATCTCCAAAGATGTTTTAATGAAGGTGGCACATGAATCCTAGAAAAGTTCACGTACGCGGACAAGAGAAGAAAGAAGAAGGGTACGCATACCACAACTCTTATAAACCCATTGATGGGCTTGAACCCATTTATGAACCGTGACCCACATAAGGAAAGTGAGATTTTTACATCGTTCAACCATCAAGGTTCGCACACTGTGAAAAGAATAAACATAGTGCATTAAAGGATAGTAGTAGAACTACATCAAAAAAACCTCAGGTGGACAGAAAAATTCTCTCGAACGAGTTTTTCTTCAAGAAAAAAATAAAAATAAAAATAAAAAAATAAAACTTACCCATGATACTAAGACACAAAACAAATCAGATCGTTACTTTCCCCACTTCAAGTTATATACAAATGGGGTGATGCCAATCTTGTTACCAAGAGGTAAGATGAGCAGATGACTCCTCATGCATCTTCTCCGGTTGATATTTGTGAAATGCATCTTCTCTAGAAGTATAATCATAGTAATGATACCCAGGGTTATTTGAAAATTTTGACTCCTTTTTCTTTAGATTTAAAAACATTTTCAAAATCCATAAATAGATTTTTGTCAATTGATCCATCTCGGTAGTATTCCTCAAAAAGATTAATAAGAAGTTTAGTGAGGTTCCATATCCTTGAGCTTTTATTCACATGTTTCCTGCAACGAACTTTTTTAAAGGAATCTTTAATTTTTCCTTTAGATTATTTATCATCATCTAGGATTTCTAGCATCTTAGATGATGTGAGATTATCCTGAGAGACCAGCAGTCTTGAGAAGAATAAACTCATAACAATCTTTGAAGATTTTTGGTATGCGTCACAGATGCCCAGAACAAGTTTCCCAAAGTGATTTCCCATAGGGACAGTCATTAGGAACAATCAAACACAAACTTATTAGGTTTATCGTGTTTGGCCGCTCTGATACCAATTTAAAAAGCGAGGGTCTAACAACCACACCCAATATTTCGCTTAACAATATTTATGGACTAACTACAATAAACTTTCACGAGTTGTATTTCAATTTCTCAATTCAATCTGCAATCAAACAAATAGGAATTTCCAAACCCTATTGAATATAAGAAATAACTTGGACGGTATAAAAAACCAATATCCAAGTGTCAATCAATTTAATCAACAACCCAAAGTTCGGATTCACAAACTGATTGAACTTACGCATAACCTGTGGTATTTCAATTATATAGAAAATATAATGCGAAAAAGAAATAACACTGACACCAGAAATTTTGTTAAAGAGGAAACCGCAAATGCAGAAAAACTTCGGGACCTAGTCCAGATATGAACACCACACTGTATTAATCCGCTACAGACACTAGCCTGCTAAAATTTAACTTTGGACTGGAATGTAGTTGAGCCCTAACCAATCTCATACTAATCAAGGTACAGTCGCGTTCCTTACACCTTTGAATCCCAGCAGGACTCTGCGCACTTGATTCCCTTAACTGATCTCACCCACAACTTAGAGTTGCTACGACCCAAAGTCGAAGACTTGATAAACCAATCTGCCTCACACAGAAAAGACTATTGAATAGTGTTGATGGTGGATTTTAGTTCAGCGCTAAAAGTGTAAAACCAATTTTGTGCCAACATCCTACAAAGGGTAAGGCCATTTGACAAACGATGAGCGCAGATATCCTCTCATTTTATTTATTTGAAGCAATTCGATAAATACACAAAACTCATCTAGAATGGTGAATGTAGCAACAATCCCAATATTTAGTGCATACCTAGCCTTGTATTTCATGTGTTGTTCTCAACAAGACTCTCATTATTGGTGCGGCATGATGACTGAGTGTTGCTCTCAACAGAGTAACACGAATCTCCAAGTGTCAATAATGAGGCATGCACGAAGTACCCGTACATGCTACATCTCTCGGTGTGTTATACTAGCCCGATTGAGTATATTTCTCTCGGTGTGTTATACTAGCCCGATTGAGCATGTTTGAATGTGTACTGTCCATATCAGTCTCAGAAACAATCACGACCATGCAAGTTGGACGCATGATTTAACCAGCCTAGACGATCCTCAATAGGAGCAGGCTATCACCACAATGACCACCAGCGGGCCCGTTTATTCCCTGACCGGTCGAACATGTATCACGCCTCCAAAACAACCACCGAACGCCAACCTAGAAAAGGTTGTTCGAATTGGTATGGAACGGCTTGGAGGAAGCTCATATGATCAAGACTACCAACGACAGTCTCAAAAATCAGCCACGGACGTCCAACTTCGCCGGCGTGATTGGACGGCGTGGATTATCCCATGACCGGTTGGACAAGCTTGTCCTGCACACCGGCGGGCCCCTTCCTACCTACCTGACCAACCTTCTCACGAGCAATCCTTGGAGCAATAAACGTTTGCTCGAAACAAGGTTGGCGTGATGCTTTAAGGGTCACGGAATTCCGTATGTGTCATAGTTTGATCACAACCATCGAACTTCACCGGCATGTTTGGATGGCTTAGATCAAACCTATGACCGTGGAACAGGTACCAGCATGTTCACCACCTTCCCAATGTGGGCCTCACATGATTGGCCTCTCCAAGTGAGGAGCATGACATGCAAAATCGATCGGTTGAAGTTTCATGGGTGTGAACCGTACAAAACCCTAATTAGGGTTTGCGGCATGTTACCTGTGTCGATAATCGATCACGAGCGTCCATCTTCGCAAGCTTGGATGGAAGGTGTAGATGTAGACTTAAAGGGTTCCGAGCATGTCAACATGATCACCGTGGGCCCGTCTACATGTATGATCGATCGCCCAAGGCCAACCATGGCCGGACATATCGAAACGCACGCCCTAAATAGGCATGACGCGCGACTTCCAATTCCTTTGCGGCATGGGATTTCTGTTGCAAATCGATCTCAACCGCTCCTCTTTGCCGGTAAAATTGAGTGGCCTAGATCGTACCTTCATGGGACAGTGAGGCACGGACGTGTACACCAGAAAACACTAGAGCTGATTGCTTACATTATTGCAAGCCAGTTCGATATTCTGATACAAGAAGGCATAGTGAGACATTCCGTCTTCTAAATGATATAGCGGTTCAATTGCAAGAAGGCTCGGCGGGCGCTTACCTAGGGAGTATTGCAAATAACGACGCAGTTGAATCTCTATCTAAAAGTCTTGTTTCTACCGACGAGGACGCAAAAATAACTCATGGACACACCAGGATGCCAGAGAGACGAACGTCATGATTCGGATAATGAAGGAGGCTCAAAGCAATTCCACAGGGGAAGGGACTTGCCAGGAGTCCCGCAACCCCTATCAGATAAAGGAAAAGGGCCAGCTTATGAAACCTTGCTGGGAGATTTATATCTCAAAACCCTTACTGAAGTACAGAAAGTTATTCAATCTACCACGACTTTTCAGCCAAACGAAGAATTGCGTGAAGAAGGAGAAATCAGTCAAGAGTCACATGGATACAGAGGTTGGGAATACTTGACTCAGCTTCCTGATAGTGATACTCACGTCGCTACGAGGCCCTCGAGAGCAGCTGCGTCCCAGCAGAGACGACCATCCAAGCGGGCCGCATATATGTTGGCACACTCTTATGCTCCAACTCTGAAACGTTCTTTATATCAAGCTCAAGAAAATACGTCGCAACAGCATTCGTCAATACAAGAAAATCCCGGCTCGAGATACCCGCACTTCCCATTCTCGATGGAGAAAGTCTTGGAGTTTTTGGAGATATGGGTACGAGACGGAGAGGTTCAACTGCCTCAGATATGGCGGCAACCAACTGATCAAGAGATGATGGATCCAAGATATTGTCATTATCACCGTTTTTTACACCACCCAACCAGTGAATGCAACGCCTTGAAGTGCATTGTCCAGGAGAAGCTTAATTCGAAAGATTTGCCTCCTGTCTCCGAATATTAGCGCGTGCAATTTCTCTAAGCGCTAGGGAAAGCCTGATTTCATGCAGATGGAATTCCAAGAAAGCAAGTAAGTTTTATCACGCAATTTTTACAAGGAAGATAGTTTTACAATTTATTAGGGACTTGGCATCCCGCGCGAGAAATTGATCCGACGGTCAAACACCATGTTTCTTCCTTTTCATGCTCGCACGATAGTTGTAATTTTATATGAACAATATCGTTGTAATAACCACGTTATTCATAACCAGAATGAAAATTCCATTCAGAATAATCTCTTTCATAAAAAAACTATCTCAAAATAAACCAATTCAAAATTCAATCACCTATTAGTTCAAAACCTAAAGTCATGGAGTTCCTCACATCACTCAAAAAATCCTAAAAAGGAAAAGCATAAGTAGATGGCATAAACCATTCAAGGGAAATCCTTCAGCAGCAACCTGTCCTTCTCTGAAAGAGCGGCCCTCATTTTCTAGAGAATAACATGTTCCATTTTTAACTTATTAGACAACCTTTCGATCTCCTCTTCCTGGCGAGCGATACAGTATGCGGAAGGAACTTCACGCATTTCGCCTTGCAGCTTCTGGATTTCAGCGAATCCTTCACAGAACCAGGAAGCGTTAAACTCATACTTCATGAACACATCTCGGTGGAACTCCCAGTTTTAGATTACCTCTTCAGAAATAGTGCACCCAGTTACAATGCTCATGCCATATATAGAGGATAAAGCTTCTTCGACACGTTTGACTAAGGTGAAGCGACTTTTGAGCTTATGGGAGGTGGCGATGTGACCATTATTTTTCCATATTCTAGTATACAACTCGTTGAAAATAGCCGGCATACTGAATCCTCCAACCAGCACATGACATGTATAAGGAGTATCGAAGGGAGGATTGAAGACAGCTCCAGGAACAACCGGTTGCATCACCAACACTTTGTCAGAAGCCTTCTCAGCTGCAAGAGATCCTACGATTTCTTTATCGATTGTCGGAGTTTGTTCAGGAGATTCTTTGGAGGGAGTGACCTCAATCGTCGTGCGTGTTGTCTCTCTTGCGTTCCTCGTGATGTTTGTTTCACTCTGAAGACTGATTTCTGCCATGGCCTCATCTACAAGCTCACTGAAGTTTCCGCTCTGGGAATCATTTCTTTCAGTCGAGCTCGCATCATCTCTGTCGTTGTCTTGAAGAGGGTCAGTATCACCGGACTTCTCATCGTGAAGATCAATATTTCCAGACTTCTCCAAAGTTGCGTCATGACCGCGTGCCAGCCTCGTAAAAGCATTTTCCTTCGGGAGCCCCTGATTTCGAATAAGGATCACCCTTAGTAAAAAATTTCAAGATAGACGGGATTTGAGGATTGAAGGAAAGAAGTTATAAGTACCTGCATATGAGAAGAATTGAAAACCACGGGACCACACTCTTGCTTCTTGGACCTATCTCCTGCATCTTGGGGACTGCAGTTATCAACAGTGTCAGCTCTGGTTCTTTTACCCGGAAGTGGCTTTAATCGTCTGTGATGCTTCAGAATCTCAGAAGACGGCTTGTCACGGGGATCTGTCACAACTTCTTCTGAAAATGTCTGAAAATCTAACAGCTGTTCTCTCAAAAATTACTTGTACCTATCAGTTATCACTAGTTTTCTTCCGATATGAAAAAATGGAAGTCTCTGATCTGGTGTGAAGATGTCAGCATTGAGAATAGACGGAACGAGATTTTTTGAAGACATTTGCAGACGACGGAAGGGAACACCCTAGTCAAAACCCATTTGGCGGGAGGCTCTGTCAATATTGTAAGAAACTACAGAAAGGAGCTCATCGAAGAAAGTTGGAATATATCCTGTCATACAACTTCGAAGGAAGATGGCTTCTCCATGACTCACGGTTTTTCCCTCAGTGTGCAACACAACGTCAGAAACAGCGGTAGAGGTTTCCGGTTGAATCACGAAAGAATGGACCGGTCTCCACAGGCGGAAATCTATAGCATACATATTATCAAGAAAATCAACAAGTCTTAACCCGGGTTTTGGACGTCTGTTCTGCCAACGGAGTATCCTTGAACCACCATACAAACCAGAGAGCAAAGTCGCGGGGGCAGGAGTGTAACCTTTGAAATGTTCTCACAAGCACGCTTGGACAAAAGTAATGTGGATATGCGATCCCACTTTCTTGTATCCGTTGGAAGCATACATGTCTACCGCCAAAGCATACAGATGAGAGTACAGTGATCCAAGGAACAATGTACCCAAAGGGAGAACCACACCTTTCGCCAATTTTATAGCGAATGTGACGAGGTCGTGTTTTAAAGTCTTCTTCACGGAACCGTCATCGAAGATGTCCCTAGATAGCCATAAGGATAGAAACGCAACTATGCTGAGTTTGTCATACAGTTTTTGACCCGACTTCGGTTTTGCAGGAGACCACTCAGACACCCACCAAGTATAAAAACATTTGACATCACTTTTATGTTGGTCATACTCACCCGAATTTTTGAGTATAGCAGCGAAGGTTACCTTTTCTTCGTCAGATAGCTTGTAGTGAAAACTTCCAGCAATAACAAGATTCATCAACACGGCTACGCTTTCCAGGGTAATGGTCATCTCTCCCCATCTACAAATAGCTGTGTGCATGGAAGGACACCATCGAGAAATAAAAGTGATCAAACCTGCAGTGTCTTTCTTAATTTGAAGAGTTGCAGACACCATAACAGCCTCGATGATTTGCGCCTTGGTCAAGTTATCTTTAATACACTCATTGCTCAACGTGCATCTCATCCATCCTTCGTAAGAGTTCAGTGGAGTGTGACAAACCTTGAAGTCAATGGGAGAAGGTGGGTACTCGTTCTTCCGAAGACAGAACCTCATCACGAATGCTGGAGAAGACGACGGAGCAACCTCTTCATTTTCCGAATTTGAAAGTAGTATTATCTTATGGCTAGGATGTTTCCTAACACTCGGAAAACGTACGATGAACAGTTCATCATCTATATTCGGAATTTCTATGGAGTTGTCAACACCTCCCGATTTTGCAACAATGTTATTCTCAGGTGACGTCTTAACAAGAGCCTCTTTTTTCATTTTTAAACAACTATAATGGAGTGCAAAAGGAAAGAGTCATTACTTCGTGCTAAGGGAGAAATCGGTACAATATGAGTGTTAATGGTCTGAGGCTGTTTTAAAAAAAATAATTCTTTTTCATGGGATATATACTCACGTCCGAAGAAGCATATTCCCCAGCCATGGAAGAACATGAGCACGACGGAGCCCATGTCCATGTTCGAACAAAATGGGCACGCATCAGGTCCTTCGAACAAAGCAGGCACGGGTGGGACCCATGTTTGATCAAGCAGGTATGACAAGGTTGTGGATTGGTCGAAGCATATACTGGTGGGTCCCACATTCACTTAAGGTTGCATATACGCGTTTTCTCTATGGGCGGAAGAGCAAACAAGTTTATCTGTGGGTTTATCAAATTTCAACCTAAAGCTAAAATTTTGCATGCAATAATGGAAAAGGAGCAAAAACAGTATGTTCACACGGGATTCATGGATTGTTTTTACTAGCAATATCAACCACTTTGCTATTAATTTCGTTAGTGGAATTAATCATGCTATGGCTTGCAAAGAAATTTCGTCCACAATGGGATGATTTCTCAAGAGCAAAGAAGTTTACCTAAAAATTAGGGTTTGTAAAAAAAAAAAAAGACAAAGCAATGAGAAAACGATAAAGTACCTACCTTGTTGATTGACGGATGTACAATGGTAGCAGTAGCAGCAAAGTCCAACGGCAACAGCAGCGAGGCGGTAGCGTCAGCAAGTTCCGGCGGCGTTGGTGGTGGCGGCAAAAGCTGCGATGGGAGAGGTTGACCGAACAAAAAAATATAATAAGAAAAGAAAAGGGGTCGGTCCCCTTTTATATACTCAATCAACTGAAGAATCCTGGTAGAAAAAGGATTCCTTTGTTAGCTCAAACGTCTAAGAAAGAAAGCCGGTCCCACCAAAACTCCATGCTCACGCCGACACACTCACATGGCTAATTATTAGCGGTTATTTGAAGCTTCTCCGGGTAAGCTTCCTTTATATCATCCTCCTACGTTGTGTACATTACCATCTCATGCCTACCCCATAATAATTCAACCATTATGTGCTAGGTAGGGGACTTAATGTTGATGGTCGATTTTAGTTCAGGGCTAAAAGTGTAAAACCAATTTTGTGCCAACATCCTACAAAGGGTAAGGCCATTTGACAAACGATGAGCGCAGAGATCCTCTCATTTTATTTATTTGAAGCAATTCGATAAATACACAAAACTCATCCAGAATGGTGCATGTAGCAACAATCCTAATATTCTGTGAGTTCACAACATTATTAATTAATGCATACCTAGCCTTATATTTCATGTGTTGTTCTCAACAGGACTCTCATTATTGGTGCGGCATGATGACTGAATGTTGCTTTCAACATAGTAACACGAATCTCCAAGTGTCAATAATGAGGCATGCACGAAGTACCCGTACATGCTACATCTCTCAGTGTGTTATACTAGCCCGATTGAGTATATATCTCTCGGTGTGTTATACTAGCCCGATTGAGCATCTTTGAATCTGGACTGTCCATATCAGTCTCAGAAACAATCACGACCAAGTAAGTTGTCCGCATGATTTAACCATCCTAGACAATCCTCAACAGGAGAAGGCTATCACCACAATGACCACCAGCGGGCCCGTTTATGCCCTGGACGGTCGAACATGTATCACGCCTCCAAAATATCCACCAAATGCTAGCCTATAAAAGGGTGGTTGAATTGGTATGAAACGGCTTGGAGGAAGCTCATACGAGCGAGACTGGCAACGGCAGTCTCAAAAATCAGCCACGGCTGTCCAACTTCGCCGACGTGATTGGACGACGTGGATTATCCCATGACAGGTCGGACAAGCTTTTCCTGCACACCCGCGGGCCCCTTCCTACCTACCTGACTGACCTTCTCACGAGCAAGCCTTGGAGAAATAAAAGTTTGCTCACAACAAGGTTGGCGTGATGCTTTAAGGGTCACGGAATTCCGTATGTGTCGCAGTTTGATCAAAACCATCCAACTTCACCGGCATGTTTGGATGGCTTAAATAAAATCTATGACCGTGGAAAAAGTACCATCATGTTCACCGCCTACCCAATATAGGCCTCACATGATTGGCCTCCCCAAGATAGAAGCATGACATGCAAAATCGATCGGTTGAAGTTGCATGGGTGTGAACCGTACAAAACCCTAATTAGGGTTTGCGGTATGTTACATGTGTCACTAATCGATCATGAGCGTCCATCTTCGCAAGCTTGGATGGAAGGTGACTTAAAGGGTTCCGAGCATGTCAACATGATCACTGTGGGCCCGTATACATGTATGATCGATCGACCAAGGCCAACCATGGATGTACATCTCGAAATGCGCGCCCAAAATAGGCATGACGCGCGGCTTCCAATTTCTTTACGGCATGGGATTTCTGTTGCAAATCGATCTCAACCGCTTCTCTTTCTCGGTCAAATTGAGTGGCCTAGATCGTACCTTCATGGGGCAGTGAGGCACCGACGTGTACATCAGCATGCCGTCTACGTGCATGCTTGGTTGGTCCTACCTAAGACACTTCCCATGCTTGATTTCGACCAAGCTTAAGAGTGATGCTTACACACCTCTTCAAAACCCTAATCAACGGTCGCATCATGTATCATCTTGTCCGTCTAACTTTACCAGCTTGGTTGGGAAGCCTAGGCTATGAGTTAAACGGACAATAAGGTGTCGTGGTGATTACCATCCGTCACTCTACCACATGGAATGATTGTCCAAGGGATAGCTTGCTTACGCAGCCTCCAAACGGTCATTCGAAGATGGCTAGGCATGTACTTGTTTTAAGATGCTTAATCCGTGACCTACTCTGTTAAGCTTTAAAACAGCGATGTTTCATCCATGTTAAGTATATTCGATGCATTACATGCATAGAATACACACGATATTTCATGAATATATATTTTCCAAATAACTTAGTTATTTAACCTAGCACTGTATGCTACTTCTAGTGGGTCCCATGATCCACACTCGAGACATCAAACATGTCACAAAATGGGGGATACTTACTGGGGTATTGGTCTGGCGGTTTACAGCGTGCAGCGTGTAACGCGCCATCACAAGAAAGTGTCAAGAAGGCATGGAAGGTTAGCGGTTATGGGAGAAGTGTGTAGAGATGTGATCGTGTAATCACCCACATGGCCCCACTACTCCATCACTCAAGTTCCCCCACTTCCTACGAGATGAGGGTTTGCGCTCTATGACTTGTATAAATTGGTCCTTTGCCTATTTTCCAAACAAGACAGACAAGCTCAGAAAACCAAGTGTTGTTATTCGTATCCAGAAAATACCAGAGCTGATTGCTTACATTATTGTAAGCCAGTTCAATATTCTGATACAAGTCAAAAATAGCAAACACCTTCACAATCTCAACACCTTATTCGCTTCCCTCCCTAAGATCAACCCCATCTTCTTCACTTTGTGACTGAAGCAAGTCTGGAATGTTTATTTCTTGGTTTAGGACGAGGAAAAAAGAGAAAACAGAGAGAAAACTCAGGCTATAGTATTGATCTCGCCAGATTCGTCATTTGTGTTAGTGTTATTAACTTCACCAACATTCTTCTCATTGTGATTGATTCGATATTCTTCTTCTTCGCCAGCAATTGCTTCATCACCAGTGGTTACTCCTCTAGGAGTACTTTTTTCTTCTTCTGTTTGGTCTTCTTGAGAGATATTTTCTTCGTCACTTGCATATTCTAGATCCTTATCCATAGGAAGAGGAACTTCATCATCATCTACTTCTAGAGGAAGAACATATACAGGGGGAAGAGACTGGGATATCAGAATATCACTCACAAGAACTTCTGCACTGAGATGAACTTTGTGAAGGAAGCCTCTGTCGCGATTTCGAATCTCCATATTCTTGAAATATTCAAGATAGTCATATCTTCTCTCTGCTTGATCGCGAGATTTTACAAGGTCAGAAGTGAGAGTCCCGTTTTCTTTGCGAACTTTAGCCAATTTATCAGTCAGATGAGAAATAGTAAGATGGAAACTTTTCTCGATTTCTGCGAGAGAAATAAAAAGTTATTCATAAAAAGAAAATCATGCAAGAAATATAACACAAAAAATTAACAGAGATCAACAATTAAGGCAGTCAAATGACTACCTTCTTTCTGCGAAGTAAAATTTTGAATTAATAAGCAACAATTCTCCCATTGGTTCATAGCATCATCAAATTTGTCCCCAACTATACCCTTCAGGCGAGATTTTATATTTTCTTCTTTGGAGAGGAGATACGAGTTTTCCTTTGCTAATAAAGAGTAAGATTCTTCTAATTGGGAGTATTGATCTTACAGCTTGCTGGCATTTAAACTAAGAGTTAACCTACCCTTAATAAGTTTATCCTTCTCAGTGGCAGATGATTCAGTTACTTCCTTGAGCTCATCCTTAAGGGAACGAAGAGATTTCTCTTGATTATCACATATTCTTTGAAGATTACTCAATTGTTGCGAGGAAATCGCCATTAAGCTTGAAAAACTATGTTTTTCTTGAGATAAAGTTCTATTTTTATCTGATAAAGATTTCGTCGCCAAATTAGCCTTGATTAACAAATATGAGAGGCGAGCAACCTCGCTACTTAATAAATTATGGCTTTGCGATAATTGATTATTCTCATTAGTAAGATTATCTATTTGATCTATCGATTATGTGTAGAGATTATCTATTCTATTATACTGGTCCATCCAAGAATCTTTTTCAACACGAGCTTCTTCAGCGATAGACTCAAATTTAAGTCTCTCCATGAATCGATTATGATTTAAAACTAAATATACCAACCAAAAATTTAAAAAGGAAATTTGAGTACAGAGAAAATGAAAATTTGTTAGAACAGAAAAACCAGAGACAGAGGCAGGAAAATTATACCTTTTAACTCATTATTCTTTCTGCGAAGATTCTCGCTGTCAAGTGAAGAATTGCGAAGCTTTTGATAGAGAATGTCACATTCTGAAGTCCTAGCTAGGAGATTTCTTTTAAGCGATTCAACTTCACTTTCTAAAGCTGCTTGTGAAGCCATTTGGTTAGAACCAAGATACTTACATAAAACCTCGTAGACGTCCTGCTTGACGGGGTCAGTAGAAGACCTTTTAGCCTCATCTAAGACATCAGACAAGATTTTAAAAGCAACATCCACTCCTATCGAAGTTTCCTTAGAAGAAGAAGAAGGTGCAGATGGTGAAATAATGACAGTAGAAAGCTGAAGGTTTTGATTGTTCGCAATGATTGCATCGTCAGAAGGAGGAGTATTTGGAAAGGTAACAGTTGAAGGTAATAAAGGGCTGGAAGGAGTTTCATTGACAATAACTTTGGGAGTATTAGTGGCGATAGTCTTGCAAAAAGAAGAAGGAGGTTCCATTTGCAAGGTTGTGGGAATAACTCTCGCAGATGTCAGCTTGGGAATAGTAATGTTAGGCTCAAGAGTTTTAACTTGGTGAGATCTTTTGTAAGGATTAGCAATACTTTCGTCATCCTGAGAATAATAACTTAGATAAGAAACATAGGCAACAATATTGTTATTAAGAAAAAGTAAATGTTTCTTACTACCTTATGACTCGTAGGATTCCTTCTCTTGTGAGCTAATTTTTTGAGAAGATTAGGGTTTTGGGTTGCAGACTGGGTGTTAGGGGGAGTTCCGCTGAAGAGAAGATATAATGGAGAAGAATCAAATAGAAAAGTTTAATAAAATATGAGTAAACATGATTCAAGTAAGAAAAATGGAATTTAGTAACATATTAAAAAACACATACCTTGAAGATTCCATTAAAGCAGTAGCAGGTAGATACAAAGAAGAAGAAAAATTGCAGATCAGAAAATTTTGCAGCGGATGAAGAAACGAAGAAGATAGAAGAGTAAAAGAAGAAAATTAGTTCTGTAACCAAAGTCTACCTTTTATAAGTAAAAGGAGATGACCTGTTGAGGAGTGACGTGTTGGTAAAAAGAGGAATTTACAACACGTTTAGACGGTTAAGCTAAATTCACAGAGTTTTGTCGAGAAGAAAATATGGAAAGATAGGGGCTGCGAGCATTATGAAGAATTGGAGATTCTCATATCCCATCCACTTCGTGAAGAAGACATGGGAAGAGGCAAGATGTAGGACCAAAATATCGCCATGACAGTATTCTTGCGAGATTAACAACACTCATACGATCATCACCGCGAGCTCTTCAACAACAATTTGCGAGCGTCATAAAAATAACAATATGAGTGATCCAAAGAATGACGTAATAGCTGACGATTGAAGAAACACGAGAAGATCATGATTGATCTGCGATGGTTAGAATGCTTGCAAGAATTGACATTATAACTACCGCGAGAACATCGTAAGCCAAACCCGAAATTAAAGGACAGCTTAGATGTCATCCATTATGTAACTACCCTATATAAAGAGACCCAGTATCTCCATAAAGATGATGATGTATTTTTTGAGTGTTGAGAAATTCTTGAGGAGAGAGAAACAAAAGAGCAGTTGTATTTTTAATCTACTTCCATTATTTGTAAACATTTCTGAGAATCAAATAATAAAGTGTCGTTTTAATCACTCAAATATGTGTTAATCACTGTAAGATCTTATCAAGGGTGTAGTGTAGGATTTCCTGCAACTACACTAATGATTATGTTATGAAATGTGTATGCGATGTTTATGCCATGTAATGTTTATGCGATGCTTTTATGATGCGAGTATGATGCTTGTATGATGAGAATGCTTATTTATTGCAATGTATATCTAAAGTTTGTGTTACTTAGCTCATTTTGCTGCGGTAAAATTGATGTAACTTTAAATCGCTTCCATTCTTCATTTCTATGTTTTTGTCTCTAGTATATGCATTCCTCTTTGCATATTTATTGTTCTCGCAAGTTCATTTGCTTGTGCCTCATTTTCCTTGCACATTGTTTCTCATTGTTTTATTGTCTCCACTATTTATTCCTGCACTATTAGTCTCGCATAATATAATATAATTAAAATATCAGAGGTGCATAATCTCAATTTCATTTCAGTATATATATTCGCAAGCTTGTTTGCTCACATATAATCATTTTTGCAAGCTTATTTGCTTACTTTCTTATGTGGTCTTATTTTTCCTTCCTAGTTAAAGGTCTTATTTCGCCACATTTCTTTTTTCTTTGCGACAAAATCGCAGGACGTCTTTACACTTTCATGTATTGACCCATTGATCTTGTATTATTGCCTCAGCAGGATATTTTTCACGCGACAATATGACAGGCCTAAATATTCTTGCGAACGTAAAGCCCCATGAAATTTCCGTCTTGCGATGAAATCGCAGGACGTCTTTACATTTTCATGCAATGACCCATTGATCTCATCTTATCTTTTCTCTTGGATTTTTGCCTCTTTTGATATTTGTTGCACAAATATGACAAGCCTAAATTTTCTTGCGAAAATAAAGCCTCATGACATTTGCGTCTTAAGACACTTATTAGCTCCCTAATGGAGGGTGCCACCCTTACCCCCCCTGGTTACCCCTTCAAGGAGGCGTACATCGGCCATACAAGACTAGCTCCTCCCATCCGGATTTACCAACAACCAATTGTTTTCGCAGCCTCTTATCCTTTTTGCCTATATGGCTTATAGTTACGAGACTGCACCCTAAGTGGGGTTTTCTTCAGGCCGAGTGCATCATAGTCAAGACTTGCCAAGAATGGCCAGGGTAGGTTCATCCGCCCTAGGCACTCTTGGCTCAACTGTGTACCGCGGCGCCTTGATCATATTCTGCACTCCTTAGAAGAGACCCTCGGTCGTCCAACCAGGGTATAACCTTTATATATATAGTTGGAAATCCAAGGTACCTCTCCCGGATAGGCTTTCTTGAGCCCCACATCTCCATGACTCAGGATCCAGCAGCGGTATAACCTTACCCTTGAGCCATGCAATCATATACCCCCTTATATGACGTACTTTAGGTATTACATTTGCCTCTTGCGAAATTTTATTCGCGAACTAGGGTGTACGCCATAAAGGTTCGTCCCATTCTTATGTCTCTGCGAAATTTTCGCGTTTCTTTATTCTCTTATTCATTATTTCACTTCTGTCATTTCTTTCATTCTCATAATATCATATCATTTAAGCAAAGTAAATATTCAAGAGAAATTCTAATACATTGTAATTCTGAAATTTTTGTAGTTCTAAAATCTTTGTAATTCTGCGATTGTATCGCTCTTTGTAAATCAAATCAATTTTTTTTGAAATCTTAGAAATCTTTGCGATAATTTCGCTTTCTGTAATCTTTGAAATCTTTGAATTTTTTTGAAATCTTTAAATTTTTGCGATAATTCGCAGTCATTTTTTATGATCTTTTAAAATCTTTGAAATCTTGCGAATGTATCGCTCTTTGTTAATCAAATCAAAAATCTTTGAAATGTTTTGAAATCTTAGAAATCTTGCGATTATATCGCTTTTGGTAAATTAAATCAAAACTTTTTTTTAAGTAAAATGCTCTAGGAAAGTGGTACTTATCTTTCATGTGATTTTCTATTGCCATCGTCTCTTGCGAAGTATATGATTTGCTTTCGAAACTGGCATCCTTGAAATGTATAAATCTCGCAAAAAGAAATGTAATTATCGCAGCAACAAAAGGAATGTGAGAAATGTGACTTGAACTCTTGACTTGCTTCTTGCATATTCTCGCACCATACCAACTGTGCTAATTATCTCTTGCGAAATAATCAACAACTCTCTTCCTTTGCGAAATAATCAAAGACCTTGCGAAATAATGAAAGACAAAATTCATGCCTCTGACCAACTAAAAAAAATAAAATCACAACTGGACAGCTACTGTGCGAACTTAAGCATTGATGGCATATTTATTGTTGGTTGGACTTTAATGGGCTTGGACGAATTGGGCTTGCCTGCTACTCATTTCTTCTTCACGCTGGTATTTGGGAAGAAGTAAACATCCTTGCGAAGTAAATGCTTGCGAACAAAATGCTTGTGCAGAAAATGTTTGCCATGAAAATATTTGCGAAGAGTAATGTTCCACGAGCTTAGCTTTTTTGCGAACTGCTTTGACTTATTATGTTTGATGACGTAGCAAGAGCTCATGCGAAATTTTTAAGTATCTTAAATAATGAGACATATTGTTCTTAATGAGATACTCCCTCCGTCCTAGTTTACTTGCCAATATTGGTTTTTCATACAGATTAAGAAACACAAAGAGAATAGTCCACAATTACCCTAGGTTAGTATTTAATGTTCCCAGTTTTTAGATGTCTAGGTTTTTGTTGTTTAGTTGGAAAAATTCAAATTAGAGGAAATATATAGAGAAAAGTATTTAAGAGTGTGTCTTGAAAATTGAAATACACAATTCTCCATGTTATGGCATGGTTCCAAGTTAGAGGCAAATCAGGATAAAATGTGGAAAAATATGAAGTATAGCAAGTATTCTAGGACAAAAAAAAACCCCAATTTTGGCATCTAAACTAGGATGGAGGGAGTATAATAATAGTCAAATAACGAATAAGAGTATCCATCTGCTTCCACCTGCACTAAATTAATGCATCCAACCAATCGTGCATTTTGTTATTTGAGAACGGACACAACTTTAAGTTTGTCATCATCTTTGCTACAGGTAGTCGTGCTAAACTCCCATCTTATCTTCACCTTCCCTTCCTCTTCATTGTTTATATGTTCTCCTTTAATTATTCTTTGCTATTTCTTCGCAGCTTCTTGTTGTTGTTTTCTTGCTTTGCTGGTAGCTCGTCTTCACTTTGCGAGATCCATTTTCTGTTGTTTATGTCCTAACTCATTCTGGTAGCTCATCTTCACTTCCCGTGACTGTGTAGATGAATGGTACCAAACATTTATCAAGCGAAGTGGACTAACAGTAGTAAGCTTGCAAAGTTTCAATTCTCTTAGATTAAATATGATCAACTCCTCTTCCCGTAAGCTTGCATATTATATTGTTTTGGTCACTGTTGGTTAACTCTTGCCATTCCTTTGCTGGCATGACATTTCTTCGCAGAGACTATTGACTTCGCATGAACTATTAATTTCTCCTCTTTGCTCTGGTATCCTTCTTGTGTTTAGGGTTCTCATGATTCTTCCTTTAGTTTCATCTTTATAATTCTTGTAGTTGATTTTTCATCCATACACTTATTTCTTAGCTGCGAACAACAGACAAACCCCATCATGAGATGGAATATCTCTTCGCATAAAATATCCAAGCCCTCTAATTTATTTTGCTGCCTTTCTTCTTATTTGACGGCATCAGCTTCTTTTGCCTAAGTGCCTTCTTATCAGGTAACTTTTCAAACTGGAATCTTCGTGGTCCACACGCCTTTGGTGTTTTGTATTTTTGGGTGTCATTATTTTTACTTCCTCCTTTGACGCTTGCTCAATTATATGTATTTCCCTAAACTACCTCCTCTAGAATGTCGCTGCGGCTCTTGAGTCAAATATTTGCTCCAGTTTTCCTTCTTCGCACAGGTTTTCTCTCAATTCTTTAGCGGTTGTCTTTATTGAGTTGACTGAGCTAATGATAAACTTGGAGTTGAATTCTTCTCTTGATGATGTGCGATCCTAATAATTGAGGTTTCTCTTCGCTGTAACAATACATAATCACATGAGAAGCTATATCTAATTAATAAAATTCTCGTCGTTTATAAGTTTAATCTTCAAATCAAGTTCTGCTAGTTGTAAATCACTAATTGAAATCATTTTGGGTCGAGGGATTTTTGTATTAGAAAGGAAGATTAAACTCCTGTTAAATATCAAGCAAGTCTTTGTAAGAGTTTTTTCAAAAAATTTGTTTATAAAGCACCAAATCTTATAATTATGAAAGGAAAAGATAGTTAAGAAAGAAGAATTTGTCCTCTTTAAATTAATTGTTGGTGTAGACAAATTTGATCCGATTTCTACTGGTACATCCTATGAATTTCCTTCGATCGTTGGTGAAGGTTTTAGCCAATTTCGCTTTATCGGAGATTCTTTATGTTAACACCATTTCGTTGTCCATTTTTGTCTCTTCCTTTATTCTTCTGGATCTGTTGATTAGCAGCACCTATATTTTCTTGAACAACTGTTGATATTTGTTAGTAGAGATTGTAAGATTTTTGCCTAAAATTTTCCTATTTGCCCTTTTTTCTCACAAATCCAGTTGAATTCATCACCAACAATTGCTAATTTATTTGAATCTTCCTCTATCCAACAAGCATGTCCCTGTTTCTAGCGCCAAAATATAGTTGCATGAAATCCTACAACACACCCCTTATCATATCTTGATATCAATTTCTAGATCTACATATAAAAATGGTAGTAAAAGTGTTAAAATTATAAACGGACACCAAGATTTTTTACATGGTTCGATCAATATGATCTAATCCATGGTTCTTCACTATGATTATTTGAATTTACATTTGATTTACATGGAGATTCTATTAATGAGTATTTGGAGCTCTAGATTTAATTTTAGGGGAAGAAGATGATAAAGAAAATAAACTCTTTCTGAAAAATATCTCCCTCTCTCTCTTTATATAGATATTTACATAGTGGATGACATCTCATAAACAACTAACCTAACCTTTAATTTCGGGTTTTTCTTGCGATATTATCGTAGGTATACAAATTTTAAATTCGCAACATTCCTAAATCTCGCTCAATCTTTACATTTTTCTCATATTTAAATTATCGTCATTTGTCATGTCGTTTTCTTAGTCAACCTGCGACGCTCGCAAAGTGTCGTTGGTGAGAACTTCACAAATGTGTTCTTGCTGTGATATTCTGATCCTACAGATTAGTTGATTTTTGGTTTGCTAAACTAGTTGGGAAAATTGCTTCGGTCAATTATTTCCATGATAACATATCAAAACTTAATTACTTGTAGTTTCAGTTTTGATATTGGTTATCAAAAATGGTGTGTAAATCCCTCGTGCTTGACTCAACAGGTTGCAAGTCTATTTTGAGATTTGTAAGATCCTTTTCATGTTGTCCATTATTTTTTTTGTTTCTTTGTCACTTTTGTGAAAAAAAGGGGGAGAAATATATGGAGTAAACAAGTGATGCTGGTATCAATTTATGGTTGAATGGTGTCACTAGGGAAGAGGACAATGGTGCTTGAACGTTTATCTAACGAATGAGGAAAAGCATAGACTAAGGGGGGGTAACATATCATATGAATAGGATAACAAAGATGTGCGGATTTAAAATCTACCTAGCTCACCTTTAGGGGGAGTATAAGCTTTGTTATTATAGTGCAGCTACTGCATTTTTGAGGATTGAATGAATGCATGTTATGTGTTGTGGATTTGGGAATCAAGCGTATGTGTAATGAATTCTTGTAATTTGTTTATACATATGATTGTAAGAATTTTGTCACTAAAATTGACAAAGGGGAGATTATTAGAGCATTGCTCGGTTGAACCCACCAAGCATTGGTATGTCAAGTTTGGTTGTCATATTTTAGGGAAGAAAAACTCATTTAAGAGTCGCTTGATTTAAATGTACTAGAGTCAACTTCATATAGGTTAGCTTGAAAGTATTAGGGAGAGACATTACAAGTATTGCGAAGACTTGAAGAATTGAAGAAGTGCGGAGCTACAACGATAACATCATCCTTCCACTTGAGGTTAGTGATATTTGACTTGAACTGTTTCATTCCCTAACGTATCTTTCAAGTCGTGCATATTGAAAACATAAAACTGCGAAGCATGAACACTCTAGATAGACATATTAATAAAGAATACAATATGAAGTATCTTGATTAACCATTAAACTTTGCATATAAGACATCAACATAATCGTATGAATTCTATTGTGATTATGTATGGGTATGAGGTGAGGATTTCATCCTAGGGAACAATGTTTACTGATAAGTGCACTTTGCACATATATTTTGTGTTAATTCCATGCTAGTATTTGTTGGTTTTCTTACAAATCATTGTGTGTTACGCTTGTTTTCTCTTAGTTGTGTGTTATTAGGTGAATAATCTAAAAAGAAGTAAAATTGAGCTCAGTTGTGCAATAAAAGAAGCTAGCTAAAAGTGAAGAAGAGCCAAAGATCAAATGGAACTCGTTCAAATACAAGATTTCTACTTTTCATTATGTAGAGGACGAGAAGGCAAAGGCAATGGCGAAAGACGGAGTCATTCGGATTTCGTATGAAGAAGTTATGGGCGAAACAAGAATGAAGTTGAAACTAAACTGTTAGGCTTCCAGAACTGACAGTTAAACAAATTTTGTTAAGTGCCACTACTATTGACATCCCGTCGTTCGTTAAAGGGCACCCTGGTTCAAAGGGAATTTCTAAAGGCACCCGTCTTATTAATCAGGGCACCACTTCCATCATCAACCCTGCATGTCCGACGAGTTCAGGGAAGTTTAGGTGATGGTGGTGTTCGGGTGTGCTGTGCTATTCATTGCTGCCATTGTTGGGAGCAGTTAATGAAGACAACTCAGTAGTGTCGCTGCCATTAACCGGACGTGACAATGATATCTGAAACAAGATGTTGGAAGGATGTGGTCATCGGTGATGAGGAGAATGAAGCTGCCATTATCGAGATACTGTTGGAGCTCGAGTTGAACGTGAAGAGTAGAGGTTGGTTGCTGTCGAGAGAGAGTGGTAACAACTGTTGGATGTTGTTGTTGTCATAGCCGTGAGTGATGGAGCTGCTGATGAACCAAGACAGGGAATGAAGTTGCTCGGGTTTGTTGCATAGCATTAATGCCAGTGTTTAACTGAGACGAGAAGCTCCGACTGTTTGGAATGAGGTTGAATGGAGTTGATCGTGATGAACTTGCAGATGAGAGTTCATGGTGTTTTCCTGAGACGAGAAGATGGTGCTTCTCAAGCTTGTTGGCACGTTGTTCTTGGTAGAGAAGGGAAGGAGAAGCTCGTGGCTGCTGTTGAATGTGAAGACGTTGGAGTGTTGGCAGTCGTTGCATGCATAGCCGGAAGAAGATCAAATTCAGAGAAGAACTCGTCGGTGCTGAGGATATAATGGTGATGAGAAGGATAGCCGGGCAGTGGTTGTTGTTACGGTGTTTGGATGGAAGGAGTATGCATGGTCGAGGAATAGAAAGAATGAATTTGGAGTTACACTGAGAGTTCATGGAGCTCGCCAGCTCGGGGTGATGGATATGACAGAGATTGAGTTCGTTGATTGGCTGAGAGAACTCGAGTTCACAGGGAAGATATTGTTCACCGGTGATGACGAGTGATGACGAGAGCTATGATCAACCCGCGTCTGCGATCGTGAAGGCGTGGCAGACCAACAGACCAAAAGAAAGTTGGCCGTTGAAACGAAAGAAAAGAAATAATAAAAATAATAATGGTGGCGCCGAAATCATCACATGCACCCACCGTCCACCCAGCACCCCATGGAATGCGCAGAAAAGAAATGAAAAAGAAAGAAAAGAATTACCACGATCGGCGCCAAAGGCAAAAATCAGTACCCACTCAACAGAAAATTAGGCGAAATTAGGAAATGTTGTCGGGTATTTTTTCCTATAAATAGGCTCGAAAACATCTTCTCCAAACACACCAAGACATCCCGTCTTCTCTTCTTCCTTCTTCTTCATTTGCTCTCGTCTCATCACATGAGAAATAACTTCCGTTTTTAGTTTTTAGTTTTAGTTTAATTTGTCTTCTTTATTTATTTGTTAGTAGTTTAAATTATGAGTAGCTAAACTTTTAATTGATTAGGGATGATTTCAAAGTTCGAACCATGAAGCAAGTATTTTAATTAATCATTTTTATTTCAAGTTTTATTTAATTGTTGAGTATCTTTATTATTTTTAATGTCTAAGAATATTGAGGGGTTATTTAAAATGATCAATTAAATTAACCAATCAATATTTCTTCTACTAGTTTTGGGCTGTGTGATACGTGTAATTGTCACATTAGCCCTTTACACAGGTAGTAAATCGCAAGAGCTGATAGAGGGATTTTATTAAGTAATTGTGTGTAAAGATAACACTAGTAAGCAGACCGAGCTTATGCGTCTGATGCTAGGATCAACCTAATTCACAAAACATAGTGCATTCGCTTGGGTTACACCTTGAGAGCTTATTTAGGGTGGCTCATATGGATAGAATCTGGTAGTCGAGCGCTTCCGTATCCAGTGGCAATAGGAATTCTAGGGGATAGCAGAGCTTATTGCTATTCTACGGTTGGTAATAATATAAATTAAACAAGAAATAAATTTACATTTTATTAGGCTTGGTTGATGACGGCGAATGATTCCCTAGTCATCCTTCTCATATTATCTAAATCAATCTTTATTGTTTTGTTTTTATAAGTTAATTTTGTTTTTATTAAAATCTAAAAACCCCCATTTCGGTTACGGTTACTTTGAAACAACTAGAAACTCCCTGTTCTTCGTGGGAACGAACTCCTTATCATTATATTACCAATTAATTGTGTGAAAAGGAATAATTAATTTAGTGCGTAAACGACGCGCACCAAATTTTGGCGCCTTTGCCGGGGAGCAGTCGGTAGCTTTTAGTTGTTTTATATTATTTTCATAATTATAAAATTATTTAAAAAAAAAAAATTAATAATTAATTAGTATTATTTTTCATATTATTACTTTTACTTTAGCTTTATCATTTATTTATTTTATATATATATATATTTTAGATTATTACAGTTAGTATTTCTTACAGTTAGTATTTTGGTAATTATAATTATTATAATTTAGCTTCAATTTTTATAATTAGTATTTTTGCTTTTTACTTTTAATTTTAAATTTTAATATTTTTACTTTTCACTTGGTTTCAGGTACTTAAATCTCTGGCATCTAAACGGTGGGATTATCCAAGGTGCGGAATTAAAACTCGCAGGGGAACAACACTGCAAGAGCCTAAAATTGTCGTACAAGAATCATCCACTGAAGAGATGGACCCTCCACCTCCACCTCCGGTGAGAAAGACGTTGAGAGATTTAACATCACCATGTTTGGAATCTCAACCACTGTGCATTACTCTGACCGACACAGTGGATCTTAAATCAAATCTTCTACATTGGGTTCCAAAGTTCAAAGGATTACCGGGTGAAGATCCTAATCGACACCTTCAGCAGTTTCAGAATACAGTAAGAAGTATGAAAAAGAGTGATGATGACGATGATACAGCCTTTCTACAAGATTTTCCGTTTTCATTAACGGACCAAGCAGAATCATGGTTATATTATATCCCTTCCGGAAGTATTACCACATGGACCGGAATGAAGAAACTATTTTTAGAGAAGTATTTTCCTGCTTCTAAAGCTGCAGCTATTCGTAAGGAAATCAGTGGAATTGTGCAGATTACTGGAGAATCTTTGTACGACTATTGGGAGAGGTACAAGAGATTGTTGGCAAGTTGCCCACACCATCAGATATCACCACAACTTGTCATTACACACTTTTATGAGGGGCTACTACCGCAGGAGAGACACTTGATTGATGCGGCTAGCAGTGGTGCACTGGCTAATAAAACTATCGAGGAGGCTACTAGTTTGATTGAAAGCATGGCTGCAAATACGCAACAATTTTATACTAGAGATTCATCGGTGGTTAGAAGAGTTAGTGAGATGGGAGATTCATCACATATGGAGCAAAGAATGGGTAATGTGTAAAATATGGTCCAACGGATAGCATTTGCAGTTGTTCTTGCATATGAAGATGATGCTGAGGTGAAGGCTATATTTCCTAATCAAAGGCCAAGGTATGATCCATATTCCAATACTTATAATCCAGGTTGGAAAGATCATCCTAACTTCAGTTATGCCAACAAGCAAGCTGCAGCTCCTAATCCATATGCGAGACAAGGTGGTTTTCAACAATTCCAGCAGCCTCAACAAGATAAAGAGCAGGGTTCTTCCATCGATGATAAACTCAGTGCTATGATGCAAGGGATCACCTCATTGTTTCAACAAAATCAGCAGAAAACTGATTCCGCCATTAAAGATTTGCATACACAAATGGGACAGTTTGCCACAGATGTGAATCAACTGAAGGCACAAGCTTCGACAAAGTTGCCATCACAACCTTTTGTGAACCCAAGAGAGCACATTAATGCAGTAACTCTAAGAAGTGGAAGACAAACTGAAGAACCAAAACAACAAAAAGAAAGTAATGACGACTTCGAAAAGGAAGTGGAGGCGGAAACCTTACCCAAGGAAAAGCCAACCTCAACCGGCCAACCGAAGGACACGGTTCCTACTTTTACCACACCACCGCCTTTCCCGAGTCGTTTTGCCAAGTCAAAGAAGCAAGCTCAAGACAAAGAGATCATGGATATTTTCAGCAAGATACAAATCAACATTCCTTTTATTGAGGCCATCAGAACCGTACCCAGGTATGCTAAGGTTTTGAAGGATTTGTGTACAAGGAAGGATAAGTTAATTGCTAATCAAATTACGCAGGTGGGCGAAAGTGCTACAGCTATGTTACTAAAGAAGATGCCTGCAAAGTGTGAAGATCCGGGTGGCTTCACAGTACCAATTACTATTGGTACCCGACGATTTGAGCGCGCTTTACTTGACTTGGGAGCATCCATAAGTGTTATATCAGCTGATGTTTATGATTCTTTGAATCTTGGGCCTTTAAAAGAAGCAAATATTACGATTCAACTAGCAAACAAGTTCAATATATATCCTAAGGGAGTCATGGAGGACGTGTTAGTTCAGGTGAATCAGTTAATTTTTCCAGTTGATTTCTATATTGTGGATATGCAGAATGGAGATAATTGTTCATCCACTTCGTTACTTCTTGGGAGACCGTTTATGAAAACTGCAAAGACGAAGATTGATGTGGACAATGGTACACTCACTATGGAATTTGATAAGGAGATCATTCGATTCAACATATTTTAGGCCATGCGATATCCTAGTGATGTACACTCCGCTTTCTCGATTGATGTTATTGATTCGTTGGCACAAAAAATGTTTGATTTGAGCAATGAGGATGAACTTGGAGATGTGTTGGAAAATAGCATCGATTTGGATATTCATGGACAACCAAACTTGGACGTCGACTTAGTCAAAGAGCTAGTGGAGACGTGTGGTGCTTTAACAGCATTACAAGAAGCTAAAACAGGTAATATCTCTTATGTTTCTTTACTTGTGACTAATGAGGTTCCTTTACCTTCTATTGTGCAGGCACCTAAACTGGAGTTGAAGCCTCTTCCCGACCACTTAAAGTATGCTTACTTGGGTGATAATGAGGAGCTTCCGGTGATTATTTCAAAGAATCTCACTGCCATACAAGAAGAACGTTTACTTCGGGTTCTGAAAGAGCATAAAACGGCCATTGGGTGGACTATTGCTGACATCAAAGGCATTAGTCCATCAATGTGCATGCATATAATCCTTATGGAAGATGATAGCAAGCCAGTACGTGATGCTCAGCGTAGGCTTAACCCCCCAATGATGGAGGTCGTAAAGAAGGAGATCCTCAAATTGATGAGTGTGGGGGTGATTTACCCAATTTCTGACAGCAAATGGGTAAGTCCGGTGCAAGTGGTACCTAAGAAATCAGGTGTCACTGTTTTCAAAAATCAGGATGATGAACTCTTTCCTACAAGAGTTCAAACAGGATGGCGAGTGTGCATAGATTACAGAAAGCTTAATTCAGCTACCCGCAAGGATCACTTTCCTTTGCCTTTCATTGATCAGATGTTAGAGAGGCTTCCGGGACATGAATATTATTGCTTTTTGGACGGTTATTCGGGCTACAATCAAATAGTTATTGCACCGGAGGATCAAGAGAAGACTACATTTACTTGTCCTTTCGGTACATTTGCATATAGAAGAATGACGTTTGGTCTTTGCAATGCGCCTGCCACTTTTCAGAGATGTATGATGAGTATATTTTCTGACTACGTGGAAAACATCATTGAGGTATTCATGGACGATTTCAGTGTTTATGGCAATTCATTTGATATTTGTTTAAATAATCTTGAACTTGTGCTTAAAAGATGCATAGACACTAATCTTGTTTTGAATTGGGAGAAATGCCACTTTATGGTAAACCATGGTATAGTGCTCGGTCACATAGTGTCCTCTCAAGGGCTTGAAGTAGACAAGGCAAAGATAGACTTGATTAGAAACTTACAATACCCCACTTCGGTGAGGGGCGTTCGCTCGTTTCTTGGTCATGCAGGTTTTTACAGGAGGTTTATCAAAGATTTCTCCAAAATCTCAATGCCGATGTGCAAATTGTTGCAAAAGCAGGTTTCCTTTGACTTCGACCAGGAGTGCAAGGATGCCTTTGAAAACCTGAAGGAGATGTTGACTACTGCACCAATTATTAAGTCACCTGACTGGAGTTTGTCATTCGAGTTAATGTGTGATGCAAGTGATTATGCAGTCGGAGCAGTTTTGGGTCAGAAAGTAGACAAGAGGTCGCATGTGATTTATTATGCATCAAGGACCCTTAATGAGGCTCAAATCAACTACTCAACCACTGAGAAAGAGTTGCTGGCTATAGTATTTGCATTAGAAAAATTCAGAGCTTATTTAGTGGGTACAAAAGTGATTGTATATTCTGATCATGCAGCACTTCGTTACCTATTGAAAAAGAAGGAGGCCAAGCCAAGACTCATAAGATGGATTCTTTTGCTGCAAGAATTCAATATTGAAATTAGAGACAAGAAAGGTGTTGAGAATACTGTTGCTGATCACCTTAGCAGACTTGTTGTTTCCGAAGAAAAACTTCCCTTACATGATCGTTTTCCAGACGAGCAACTCTTCTCAATTGAAGAATCAACACCTTGGTATGCTGATATAGTGAACTATTTGGTTACAAGGCAAGTACCTATTACGATGTCTAATTTTCAAAAGCTAAAGCTTAAGAAAATAGCCAAACAGTATGTGTGGGATGAGCCCTACTTGTGGAAATATGGCGCTGATCATATTATCCGCAGTTGAAATCTCTAGTCCCAAAACTGGGAAAGTTTTCAAGATCAACGACCATAGATTGAAGCCATACTACGAGAACTTTACTACAGTGGATGTGGATGAGATTGGTCTTCGTGATTTTCTCCCTCTGGAGGAGTAATCTGAATGTGTCAAGTCAGGCTGAGGACGTTAAACTAAGCGCTGAATGGGAGGCAACCCACTGGTATTGTATTTTCTATCTTTATCTTTTGTTTTTCATATCATATTTAAATTTCCCACCTTATTTTACTTTGGACGAATCAATTACATTGAGGACAATGTAGAGTTTAAGTGTGGGGGAGTGTTTCCACATTTTGAAATTACATATTTTGACCAGCTGTGTAGCGGGTCTTTTCTGTTCTTTCTTGCATTTTGACCAGCTGTGTAGCGGGTCTTTTATTTTCTTTTCCTGCTTTATGACCAGCTGTGTAGCGGGTCTTTTCTTTTCTTTTCTTTTCTTGCTTTATGACCAGCTGTGGAGCGGGTCTTTCCAAAAAAAACAACAAAAAAAAAAAAAAAAAAAAAAAAAGCATATTCCGTCTTGCTGTGTAGCGTACATCATTCTCTATCCAGCTGTTTAGAGGATATTCTATTTGTTTGCTCGAGGACTAGCAAAAGCCAGTGTGGGGGAATTTGATAAGTGCACTTTGCACATATATTTTGTGTTAATTCCATGCTAGTATTTGTTGGTTTTCTTACAAATCATTGTGTGTTACGCTTGTTTTCTCTTAGTTGTGTGTTATTAGGTGAATAATCTAAAAAGAAGTAAAATTGAGCTCAATTGTGCAATAAAAGAAGCTAGCTAAAAGTGAAGAAGGATCAAATGGAACTCGTTCAAATACATGATTTCTACTTTTCATTATGTAGAGGACGAGAAGGCAAAGGCAATGGCGAAAGACGGAGTCATTCGGATTTCGTATGAAGAAGTTATGGGCGAAACAAGAATGAAGTTGAAACTAAACTGTTAGGCTTCCAGAACTGACAGTTAAACAAATTTTGTTAAGTGCCACTACTATTGACATCCCGTCGTTCGTTAAAGGGCACCCTGGTTCAAAGGGAATTTCTAAAGGCACCCGTCTTATTAATCAGGGCACCACTTCCATCATCAACCCTGCATGTCCGACGAGTTCAGGGAAGTTTAGGTGATGGTGGTGTTCGGGTGTGCTGTGCTATTCATTGCTGCCATTGTTGGGAGCAGTTAATGAAGACAACTCAGTAGTGTCGCTGCCATTAACCGGACGTGACAATGATATCTGAAACAAGATGTTGGAAGGCTGTGGTCATCGGTGATGAGGAGAATGAAGCTGCCATTATCGAGATACTGTTGGAGCTCGAGTTGAACGTGAAGAGTAGAGGTTGGTTTCTGTCGAGAGAGAGTGGTAACAACTGTTGGATGTTGTTGTTGTCATAGCCGTGAGTGATGGAGCTGATGATGAACCAAGACAGGGAATGAAGTTGCTCGGGTTTGTTGCATAGCAGTAATGCCATTGTTTAACTGAGACGAGAAGCTCCGACTGTTTGGAATGAGGTTGAATGGAGTTGATCGTGATGAACTTGCAGATGAGAGTTCATGGTGTTTTCCTGAGACGAGAAGATGGTGCTTCTCAAGCTTGCTGGCACGTTGTTCTTGGTAGAGAAGGGAAGGAGAAGCTCGTGGCTGCTGTTGAATGTGAAGACGTTGGAGTGTTGGCAGTCGTTGCATGCATAGCCGGAAGAAGAGCAAATTCAGAGAAGAACTCGTCGGTGCTGAGGAGATAATGGTGATGAGAAGGATAGTCGGGCAGTGGTTGTTGTTACGGTGTTTGGATGGAAGGAGTATGCATGGTCGAGGAATAGAAAGAATGAATTTGGAGTTACACTGAGAGTTCATGGAGCTCGCCAGCTCGGGGTGATGGATATGACAGAGATTGAGTTCGTTGATTGGCTGAGAGAACTCGAGTTCACAGGGAAGATATTGTTCACCGGTGATGACGAGTGATGACGAGATCTATGATCAACCCGCGTCTGCGATCGTGAAGGCGTGGCAGACCAACAGACCAAAAGAAAGTTGGCCGTTGAAACGAAAGAAAAGAAATAATAAAAATAATAATGGTGGCGCCGAAATCATCACATGCACCCACCGTCCACCCAGCACCCCATGGAATGCGCAGAAAAGAAATGAAAAAGAAAGAAAAGAATTACCACGATCGGCGCCAAAGGCAAAAATCAGTACCCACTCAACAGAAAATTAGGCGAAATTAGGAAATGTTGTCGGGTATTTTGTCCTATAAATAGGCTCGAAAACATCTTCTCCAAACACACCAAGACATCCCGTCTTCTCTTCTTCCTTCTTCTTCATTTGCTCTCGTCTGTTGCGAGAAATAACTTCCGTTTTTAGTTTTTAGTTTTAGTTTAATTTGTCTTCTTTATTTATTTGTTAGTAGTTTAAATTATGAGTAGCTAAACTTTTAATTGATTAGGGATGATTTCAAAGTTCTGAACCATGAAGCAGTATTTTAATTAATCATATTTATTTCAAGTTTTATTTAATTGTTGAGTATCTTTATTATTTTTAATGTCTAAGAATATTGAGGGGTTATTTAAAATGATCAATTAAATTAACCAATCAATATTTCTTCTACTAGTTTGGGGCTGTGTGATACGTGTAATTGTCACATTAGCCCTTTACACAGGTAGTAAATCGCAAGAGCTGATAGAGGGATTTTATTAAGTAATTGTGTGTAAAGATAACACTAGTAAGCAGACCGAGCTTATGCGTCTGATGCTAGGATCAACCTAATTCACAAAACATAGTGCATTCGCTTGGGTTACACCTTGAGAGCTTATTCAGGGTGGCTCATATGGATAGAATCTGGTAGTCGAGCGCTTCCGTATCCAGTGGCAATAGGAATTCTAGGGGATAGCAGAGCTTATTGCTATTCTACGGTTGGTAATAATATAAATTAAACAAGAAATAAATTTACATTTTATTAGGCTTCGGTTCAGTGACGGCGAATGATTCCCTAGTCATCCTTCTCATATTATCTAAATCAATCTTTATTGTTTTGTTTTTATAAGTTAATTTTGTTTTTATTAAAATCTAAAAACCCCCATTTCGGTTACGGTTACTTTGAAACAACTAGAAACTCCATGTTCTTCGTGGGAACGAACTCCTTATCATTATATTACCAATTAATTGTGTGAAAAGGAATAATTAATTTAGTGCGTAAACGACGCGCACCATTTAGATGTGTTATAAGGAAGTAAGTTCATGATATGTGTTGTGAACCGAAAAGGAAATCGCCAGGCGTTATTGGGGCTGTTCTTCATTGGATATCTTATGAATGACCAATATGTGTGATTAGTATAACCGCTCACGACTTGTTTGTGTTCTTGGTAAAACTATTCACATGAGGCCTGACTTATGTATTGTTATGACTTTTATTAGTGAAACCGATCTTAAGTAATCACCTGGGGTATGATCGGGTTGTGTAAGTCTAAACTTATTACTCGGAAGAGGGGAACCGATCCTAGTAAGAGGTGCAGTGCATCACAATGGGAACCGATCCTTGTATGAGGTGCAGTAAGGTTTATGGAAGAAAGGGAACAGATCCTATGAACATGTGCAACACGTTTTTGGGAAGGGGGAACCGATCCTACAGACATGTGCAGTGCATACAAGTTAGATACCAAATATATGTGGGGAAACGATCCTAGTACCTAGTCAGCCGTATCTTTGGTAAGCTAGTGTAACTATGCACAATACTCACATGGAGGTAGAACCGTAAACCCATGAGTTGTGATTGAGTGGAACTTGATCAATCACGTAGTTCTTGAAAGTCAGGTGAACCAATTCTAAACTTGTTTGGAAGTGTGGAAAATCGGTTTCAAGTGAGCAAGCATGGAAAAGACTTGCAAGAGTAAGATGTCGTCACTCTTTGAATACGGTGCATTAATGCTTATTCTATTTTGTTCAAAGATATTCCTTAACGGCTAAGAAGGAAGTAAATCCCAAGATCGAATTTAAATAAGTTAAGAATCTTTTTAATTTAGGGTTTTTAATTATATATGGAAAATAAGAATTAGTAATGTGCATTTGCTAATTAAAGATTTTCCAAGGAGATTTCGATCATTAATTTTGGACAATGCATTCATAGGAATTATGAAAACCGAATTTGGTGGAGTAATGAAAAATATCTTGAGTATATTTTCGGTTTTCGAAATTCCTTGGTGTCCAAACTTCCTTGTATATAAATACTTTGAGTTTGCATTTCTAGCAAACTAATCCTGCATAACATAGACTTACTCTTTTGTCTTTGTTACTGGTGAAGCCGCCTATCGGAGAGGAGAGTAATATAATTAGGTGAAATCTCTTACGGCCGCTCAATTTAAAGTCTTCTTTGGGATTGAGAAGCTCTAGCGTGACCCGTTGGTGGGAAACTAGATATTGCGGTTTATCTTTAGTTTTCGTATTGATTTGATTGACTAACTGTGGTTGAACTTTGATTGCACCTAGTTTGTTTATGCTTGAGAATCTTCTCTTCTGATATAAGATTCACTCAAACTAGTTCAAGGTTTCGACAGGGATCTTTAGACTGTTGTTAGATCTAAAGACGATCTTGTGATAATCCATTGTTAATAGACTCCGTTCTGTGTGTGATTGATCACAAGAGATTCAAGTAGTTGTGTGCAGGTGTTTATTGAATATCTAAGAAGATTTGAAGACAAAGAAGATATTGAAGATTTCTAACTTGGCTTTTACAATCTTTGGTGTGCACAATACTTGTTTGCGAAAAAGAGGATCCAATTAATAATCGATTTATCCTTGTGGTAGATTGGATTGATTAATTGAGGAAGATCGGCATCAACACATATCACTTGGTTGAAGAGTGTTGTTGGCTTAATCTTAACGATTACCTTTGGGTGATTGAACATAAGATAGATCTTGGAACCTGGCAAAGGAGTTTATGTTAAGATAAACAAGGGAACCTTTGCGCAACTCATATCACTTGGTTGAAGAGAGTTGATACCAAACAGATTTGTTGTTCCTTTACTGTTTGGAATACGAACCAAAGGAATTGGTCCAAGTACGCGACTTGTTTACAGGTTGGAGGCGTGGGAGTACAGACGGAACTAGGTGAACTATAGGTTTAGTTGCTTGGTCTCAACTATACGAAGTTGTCTTATTTTGTATAGTGACTTAATCCTGAGAGTATTCAATTCTAGAAAAGGTCCCGGGGTTTTTCTGCATTTGCGGTTTCCTCGTTAACAAAATATTGATGTGTCATTTACTTTATATTTCCGCATTATAATTGTTTTATTATAATAAAGTAAATTGCACAAATATTAATTCCTATTTACTTGATACGTGAATCCTAGTGAGTTTGGTTAAATCAGAACCTTTGTATCAAGTAAACACACTTTGTTGTAGTATTATCTCGATCTCGTATCCATAGATGATCACACAAAGTGTGAACCGATTTGTTGTATTGTCTTGACTCAGTCCATAGACAATCACTTTCGGGGAAAGGACTTATATGAAGGAAAAGTTATAGCTTGAGGTATATTTGGGGTACCCTCGCCTTTTTACAATTGAACAATTCTATAACTAGTTTTATTTGAGTTATTTGAACTAGTTGTGGTTAAGATGAATAAGGTTGATATGAGAGTGTTCATATATCTAACTTCAGTTAACTACTATTGAGCCAACCTAGTGTACACATTTAGGTATGGTTACTCAAACCTAAATGAAGGTACATTTCATTTGTGTATAACAAGCTAAGTTCGATCTAACAATTGAAGATATAAGCTTGAATCTAATCAGGTTTTCATCTAATGGTGAATATTGAATGCTTTGATACCAAGGTAACATTGATTGCAAATCCTGATTTGAAAACTATATAAAGGAGAACTCTAGCAATTGGGAAACCTAATCCCAACACCTCCTGTGTGATACTAGTTGCGACTAGATTAGATTCTCCTTTAACCTTAGGTTTTTCACGAAACCCTGTAGGTTAACGAATTAAAGACTTCATTGGGATTGTGAATCCATACCTAAATATTTTCTCTGTAGTTATGTGCTCTGATCTTGCCTTGTTCTATCGTATTGAGTACTATCTTCTCTAAGATTTGCTCGAATTTGATTCTCCGATAGGCAAGATAAAAAGTAGTCACAAACATCTTCGTCTCATCGTTTGTGATTCCACAATATCTTGTTTCGCTACCATATGATTAAATTATTGTGAGGTGATTGAAAATACTAGGTTTCTCTTTGGGAATATAAGTCTGATTTATCAATTGGTTCATGTGTACCTTGATTTATCAAAAGATGGAACAAAACTCGTAGGTATTTTTGTGGGAGACAAATTTATCTATTCCAATAGTTTTTTCGGTGTGAGACAAATTTGTTTATCAATTCTTCGATATTGGGTCGTAGAAACTCTTGGTTGTGGGTGAGATCAGCTAAGGGAATCAAGTGCGTAGAATACTTCTGGGGTTCAGAGACGTAAGGAGCACAACTGTACCTTGATCAGTGTGAAATTAATTAGGGCTAAACTACATTCCAGTCCGAAGTTCATTAGTAGTAGGCTAGTATCTGTAGCGGCTTAATACAGTATAGTGTTCAAAGCTGGACTAGGTCCTAGGGTTTTTCTGCAATTTTTTCTCGTTAACAAAATTATGGTATCTGTGTTGTTTCTTTTCTGCATTATAATTTGTTATATAATAAAAATATCACAGGTTGTGTGTTAAGATCAATCAATTGTGAATCTAACCTTTGGTTGTTGATTATATTGATTGGCACTTGAACATTGGTCTTTGGTACCATTTAAGTTGTTTCACATAATAATCAGGCTCGTGTATTTTTATTTGTTTGATTTGCTGATTACATTGTGAAACAGAGATATAAACTCTTTGATATACTTTTCTATAGATTGAGTCTGATTGTCTAGTTGATTTTCTTGAAAGTATATTGGAGTTTGTCTATTCAGATTGCCGAACGAAACATTGGGTGTGGTTGCTAGACCCCTGCTTTTTTCAATGTGCATTTACTAATTGGAGATTTTTTATTGGGATATTTCGGAAAATATTGGACAAAGCATTTTCAAGAATTATGAAAACCGATTTGGGCATTTATTGCATATCTTAAGAATATTTCAGTTTTGGAAATTCCTTGGTGTCCAAACATCCTTGGTCTATAAATACCTAAGTTTTCATTTCTAGCAAACTATCCAAAGAGCTAGGAAAACTTCATCCTTTTTGTTGTTTTTGGTGGAGCCTTCTATACGGAGAGGAAAGTACCCTAATTCGGCGAAATCTCTTACGACCGCTCGTTTAAAGACTTCTGTGGGATCAAGAAGCTCTACGAGTACCTTTGAAGGGAAACTAGATAATTGAAGTTTATTAGTATTCGATTGATTTGACTGACTAATGGTTCTTGAACTTTTATTGCACCTAGTTTGATATAAGATTCACTCAAACTAGATCGAAGTTTCGACATGATCTTTAGAACGGTTTGTAGATTTAAATACATATTGTGATAATCCATTATTAACAGACTCCGTTTTGTGCGTGATTGATCACAAGAGATTCAAGTGGTGTTGTGCAGGTTTAATTGAATATTAAAAAGGATTTGAAGACAAAGAAGATTTCTTATTGGTTTATCATATCTTTGTGTAGCACAAACCTTGATCGGTTGAGATCCAACTATAATTAGATTTATTTGATTGATTAGTTGTGTGAGATCGGTAACGTCTAATAGTTCTCTTGAGGTCTATTTTGATTGTTACAAATCCGAATCTTATTACTTATGTAATAGAGATTGGATTGATCTAACCAGGCAAAGGATTTTATTATTTTAAACGGACGAGCCCCTGCATATGAGTTGAGATATCTTTATCTGGAAAGAATCAATGAAGTTGTTACCAAACAAATTTGTTGTTCCATTACTATTTGGAATACGATCCAAAGGAATTGTTCTAGTGCGTGCATTTATTGAATGTCGGAAGCGTAGGGTTACTGAAGAAACTAAGTGAACTAGGTTTAGTTTCATGGTCTCAACTATACTGAAAAAGCGGGGGTCTAACAACCACACCCAATATTTCGATTATCAATCTGTATGGACAACTCCGAGTTACTTTATAGAGAATCAACTAGACTCAATCAATAGAAAATATCTTAAGGAGTTATTATCTCAATATCTCAATTTGATCTTTACTCAAGCAAATACAATCTGCGAGTCTTTATCAAAGAGAAATAACTTGGATGGTACCAAAGACCAATTTCCAAGTGTCAATCAATTCAAATCAACAACCAAAGAGGTCGGATATTCTAATTGATTGAACAACGCACAACCTGTATTATTTCAATTATATAAAAAAAATATAATGCGGAAAAAAAATGACACAAACACCAGAATTTTGTTAACGAGGAAACCGCAAATGCAGAAAAACCCCGAGACCTAGTCCAGATTAAACATACACTGTATTAAGCCGCTACAGATACTAGCCTACTCCAAGCTAACTTCGGTCTGGACTGTAGTTGAACCCCAACCAATCTCACACTGATCCAAGGTACAATTTTGCTCCTACGTCTCTGATCCCAGCAGGATACTACGTACTTGATTCCCTTAGTTAATCTCACCCATAACCAAGAGTTTCTACGGCCCAAAGTCGAAGACTTTAATAGACAAATCTGTATCACATAGAAAAGTCTACAGTAATAGATAAATTCGTCTCCCACGAATAAACCTACAAGTTTTGTTCCGTCTTTTGATAAATCAAGGTGAACATGAACCAATTGATAAAACCAGACTTATATTCCCGAAGAACAGCTCAGTTTTATCAATCACCTCATAATAGTCTTAATCGTCGCAACGAAAAAAGATATTGTGGAACCACAAACAATGATACGAAGTGTTTGTGATTACTTTTATATCTTGCCTATCAGAGATAGAAATCTCAAGCCAATTATTACAATTGTACTCGTACGATAGAAGCAAAAAGATCAGATCACACAACTACGATAAAAGTAGTATCGGTCAGGCTTCACAATCCCAATGAAGTCTTTAAGTCGTTAACCTGGTTTTAGAAGAAGAAAACCAAAGGTTAAAGGAGAATTGACTCTATCTTAGCACAACTAGTATCACACAGAATGTGTGGGGATTAGGTTTCCCATTTGCTAGAGTTCTCCCTTATATAGTCTTCAAATCAGGGTTTGCAATCAATGTTAACTTACTAACAAAACATTCAATATTCACCGTTATATGAAAACTTGATTAGATTCAAGCTAATATTTATCAACCGTTAGATCGAAAACATAGCTATTTACACACACACATGTAATGCACGTTTCTAGGCTTGTGTAACCGTACCCAAACTTGTACATTAGTTGGTTCAACAATAGTTAACCAAATGGTTAGCCATATGATAACTTTCATATCAACCATATTCTTCTTCACCATAACTAGCCCAAATAACTCAAATGAACTAGTTAGAGAGTTGTTCAATTGCAAGGAAATCTCATGTACTACACAAGACACAATCGAAGAAAAAATGATGTGATTCACTCGAATCGATTCATGAACTATAAAGCCACAGTTTGCAATAGCATTTCTTATTTTATTAAGATAAGTTCACAAACATCGTTTTTAGATATAACCTACTCAAGTTCGCGGACTGGGTTCACGGACTTAAGTTCCCAGACGGAGTTCACAAACTCCAGCAGAAATTCTTGGGTTCGAGAACTACGCCAGTTCGCGGACTGAAGTTCACGTACTGATCCGGTTTCACTTGATCAACAAAGTTCGCAAACTTCGGTTCAAGCAATAATGACTTATACATATATGTGTTTCCACAACAATGCTTATATCCTCCAATGGTTATATTGTCTAAACTCTCATTTCAATCATTGAAACATTCTCATAGGGCATTATATAATTGTTATCCACAAACCATTTTTCATCAGAGCAATTTCCAAAATAATTGAAACATAACATGACTTTCGTCACTAGGTAAAGATGAACTTGGCTAAAGCGAAAACTTTACCAACACATATTTCGAGAAATAGATAAGCGAGATATACTCATCTCGAAACACCACATGTGTATAATATTAGTCTATATAGTAATACGACTTTTGTCTCAAGAAAGGAGATAGAGTAGATAGACTTTTGAGTGATAGATAAGTTCAAGTCTCCACATACCTTTTAGTCGATGAAGATCCACTGGTTCGTTGAGTAGTCCTTCACCTTGTATGATGAGCGCCATGGAGTTATTGAGCTCAACTACACTTTCTATCCTAGTCCAAGACCTTAGCTATAGTCGACTTGAAATCAAGACTTTAGTTTTGATCACTAACATAGACAAAAATGTTTGAGATAGCAACGCATGCGATATCGACCGAGCAATGCTCTAACAATCTCCCCCTTTGTCAATTTTAGTGGCAAAACTATTAATACATATGGAATACAAAAAATATATAAATAAACTTTGTAGCTCCTATTCCACATGTCTAATCTTCAACATTACTCGAAATATTCGTCACTTCCAAGTAGTCCAATGATCCCAAAGGTTGTAAGTTTAGCATCATCGTTGGTGAAAATCCATATAACAACGAGAAAACAAGAGTTCTCAATCATTGTTATACAGTGTCATAGTATCATTACACAACGTCAAAGTCCAATTACATTACAACTTTAGCAACAATACTATGGTGATACGTCGCTCCCCCTTAGTCAATACTCCATCTCACATGGAAACCACTCCTCCTTACATAATGATCAGAAAACCATATGTATTTGTAGTGTGAACTACATATTAATTCCCCCCCTTTTTGTCAATAAAATTAGCAAAGGTACAAGAATGGGATCCTAATGAAATTTCCGTAAGAGACATTTCATGACTAAAGGTAAATGTATATCATATTGTTTAGATGCAATCATAAAGCCGAAGCAAAATGCATTCATCAAGGAGTTCATAAAGATACAAGATAACCCCTACAATATTCCACAGCCGCACTCCCCACAAAGATTTGGCAATTAAGCACAAGTTCAAAAGAACTCTCCACCCGTAAAATGTGATTCCCAAGGGAACAACAAGAGCGACCTTAATTTCCAAAGAAAAGAAGGATTTCTTTGGACTCAACAAAAATCATATAAGTATGAATTTGGAATCCAAAAAGAATATTCAATCAAATTAACCGTAAGCGAACCAAGATTAATTTGACTAAATATGCTCAACACAAGTAAACTTATGGAGACTTAAAAACTCAATTAGATTAATCACAAGAGAGCCCATAATTAATCTAAGAGGAATACGCAATTAAACTAATCACAAAAGTAATCAATTTAATCGTTTATACTCACATAAGAAAATCTATGGAGCGATGACTAAGTTAATCATAAAAACAACCAACCCAGTCGAAAATGCTCAAACATAAGACAAACTTACGGAGTCATAACTAAATAATCACACAAGATGATTAATTTAGTTCAATATGCTCGACATAAAGTACCTTACGGAACACAACTAAGCTCATCACAAAAATAATCAACTTGGTTGTCTAGTGCTCGACATAAGACACAATACGGAGCCTCACAGTAATACACAAAAAATATGATCAGGGAAGACCAATTATTGCGGAATACACAAGGATTCATTCTATGTTTCCATCACCATTTGCACAATGACATACAATAGACATAATACTTGAATCACAAAAGATTTTTTCCTATCTTACATCGATAATTGACAATATAGGCTTAACTTTTGTGTTTGTCAAAAGTCTATTCATTCTTTTATCAATACTTTAATATCAATTCATGAATGACTTTACTTTTGACAAAGTATGGGACAATCAAGTTGGTAGGCTCGGAAAGATACCTACTATTTTGTATACTGCAAGTGCACAGTGTCGACAAGCAACACAGGGCAAGCACAGGTCGAACCACAGAGACTTGGAGAGTGTAGAAGTTGATTCTAAATCCTTACTTAGAACTGATTCAGAGAGTAACCAAAGGGGGACGAGATATTGGCAAAGACTTAAACAAAAAGTAATTTGAATTAAAATATGCAATTAAATCAAGGTGTAAATATTGAGAATATGGATACTAGGGTATTCAAATCCACCACTAACCTATGATATGCATTCAACTTGTAATATTATTCTTGTCCTTACAGCAGATTCAAGTCTACCGTATATTTAAGGTGTTTCTCCAATGTATAATTTAATCACAACTAAAGTATTTCTCCAAAGCATTAACTGTCTAATTAAAGCACAACTAATTTGAGGATCAATATTTGGTTAAGCATGAGTTGTAGCATAATCAACATAGAGATATTCTAACTACAAGGGATACATGGCATACATTGTGAGAGCAAGATGTTGACAAACTTGGATTAAATTATAACTTTAAACAATTCTAAACTTTCAAGAACAATATACAAGATATGAATACATACCAATGAGTTATGGCTTCATTTAAACCCTAGCAAATGAAATTAGAACATGAAGAACATTACAACAAAATTGAAATTTGATAAACTAACATGAACAAGCTATTCTTGGATGAGTTTTCAACACAACAACCCTATCTATTTATACACAAAAATTATCTCACACTTGGGATTCGAAATTTACTGTAGCAACCACTCAACAATTAAACAAAACATGTTTTCTTAATTGATGGATAGAATGGAATACAATGGGGGTGAGGTGGATGTTTTGGAAAGAATCCAATGGGGGTGAGGTGGATGTTTTGGAAAGAATCCAATGGGGGTGAGGTGGAAATGGATTTGGGTCTTGGGTTTTGGATCATGGGTTTTAGATCATGGGTTGTTTAATAGTTGCCACTGATGCGCGAGCGGGTTGCAACTCTTCCAACTTTCTTCTCTTTTGTCTTCTCAATTCTTCCAAGCTTTATTTAGTACTTAAAAACACAAAATTAATTAATACAAATATTTATTCTTGAAGATGGTAAGAATGCAGAATTTGGGATAATATATGACTTTGAAGCGCGAAAGATGAGTTAAGTGCCAATGAAAAGGTGTATGAATATGCAATATTTGGCACTCATCACAAGTTCACGGACGTAAACACACATATCCCATAACAATATTGCAATATATAGAATCATAAAGATTAATACTGCAAAAATCATCTTCCAAACAAATTTAGAATTTAAACCAATAAATATGAAAACAAGAAGATGAAAACTTTGGACATAGCTATGTGTAATCACAATAATGGCTATTCCAAACACTAGTTATTCTTCTAATCAAAAATAGAAGATTTACTTGGTAATAAGAAATCAGAGTTCATTAAGAACCTCGTATCTTTCAATGAAACCATCAAATAATGTATCGTTGATTTACTTTATTCTCTTGACCGTAGACACACCATTTTCGTGAGTTAGAACACTAAATTTGCGATCAACCACCCGAGCAAGATGTCTAGCTTTGGCACAGTCCATGATAAGATTCTTTTGATTCCGTATCAAAATGTTATGATTAGCCAGAATTCTGGCCTGACCATCTAGGAATTGGTTTATTTGCAATTGAAGATTTGCAAACCCGACCATTGAATCATTCTGAAAACGAGTTAAATCCTTGATAGAATCATCAATTCAGGAGTTGTGATCCTTTCTTTCTAGCATCTTCTTTAGAACCAGCTCCTGAATTGACTTACGCTCCTGATTGTCTTCCTCCATATCAAGATGCACAATCTCTTGAGATCTTGCAAAGTTCTCCATAAGATTTTAGGAAAGGAGAAAACACAATATAAAAAAAAATTGCATTTACAAACAAGAGTAAGATACTCTAGTTTTGAAAACCCTAAGAGCTCACAAGAGGAGGACACGGACGTTCGTGGACCTTTTAACACAAAAAACTCAAACAAAAATAATATACAGTATACTTGAGTATTTCCCAATTATTTTCCTTGCACCTTTCAAGTTAGAAACAAGGAAACAAATACCTGGAATCAAGTGGACGGGTGGAAACTAGTCCCACTATGATCATTGAGAAAGGTGTTGTATATATCTTCTGAAAGGTGCAAGGAAAATAAGTCATCACATGGCTATATATCTTCTGAAAGGTGGAAACTAGTCCCACTATGATTATTGTGTTCTCCGCCTTTCTTCGGTTGACTTTCATCCCTAAAGGATAAGACATGGCGTGTTTAATATATCCCTCAGAAGGCTTTTACTGAGGACAAAATCTAGGACCTCTTGCAATGGGTTGAAGAAGATCGAAATAGATAGGGATCCATCTTCTAGACTTATATTTACCCGAAACATTCTTATAAGTACATGGAATGATTTCTTTAGCAACACAAGAATTTATACCAGAATGCACTTGAGCCATGTGATGACTTCTAGAATAGAGATCATTTTTATAAGATTTCTGGTTTCTTGTGGGCTTGTGATTCACTGCATTAGTCGTCTGACTATTTGTTCCATTGACTGTGAAGAGAAGCAAATTATGAAGCTTAGAAATTTGTTTCCTTCTTCCAAAATAATGGATAGCATATTGATTCTTTTTCCCACATAAGGTACATGTTCGTGGAGGAGAAGCAATAGTTGGCACCTGCTTTAACTTCATAGCCATATGAGAAGATTGCAAGTTATGTAAACCTTTCTTGACACAATATTCTTCTGGAGAACATTTCTTCATGTGATGTAATTCATGAGAATTAGTTTGTACATGAGATTTTCTCCTTAAGACATAGTTTTCCTTTTCCAAGGATTTACATTGTTTATGGGCTAGAGTAAGAGATGCACTTAGTTTCTCTTATCAACACAAAGTCTATTGAGGTATGATGAATGAGTCTCGATCAAACGCTTTTCTCTAATTGAGTCTTCCTTAAAAATCTCCTCAAGAGCACTAATATTTTCATGTTGTAGAGTAGTTTCTTGGAGAAGTTTGTCAATATTCTTAGAGAAGGACTCAATGATGTTATCGAGATCACATTCTTGATCAAGAGACTTTTCAAATTCATCAATAAGCTGATCATGATCTTCAAAATCAATAATTTTAGTTGTATGTTTTGAAATTCTGGTGAGCTCCTTTTCAGCTTTTGCCAGAGTATCACATGCCTCATAATAGGAAGAGATGTCAACATCTGTTGGAACAATCTTTCTACCTTGGGATTCGGAAGAATCAACTAAGGAGCAATCCTCTGAGGTGTTTCCAAGACACTTGGCGTAATTAAAATCTTTAGGAGACATTTTGATAGGCGCCTATGAGATTTCATCCACAGACTCGGATTGCATAATCACAGACTTATAAGGTCTTAAGCGTGTTTTCTTGCTCTGATACCTATTGAAAAAGCGGGGGTCTAACAACCACACCCAATATTTCGATTACTAATATGTATGGATAACTCCGAGTTACTTTCTAGAGAATCAACTAGACTCAATCAATATAAAATATCTCAAAGAGTTATTATCTCAATCTCTCAATTTGATCTTTACTCAAGCAAATACAATCTGCGAGTCTTTATCAAAGAGAGATAACTTGGATGGTACCAAAGACCAATTTTCAAGTGTCAATCAATTCAAATCAACAACCAAAGAGTTCGGATATTCTAATTGATTGAACAACTCACAACCTGTTTTATTTCAATTATATAAAAAAATATAATGCGGAAAAAAAATAACACAGACACCAGAATTTTGTTAACGAGGAAACCGCAAATGCAGAAAAACCCCGGTACCTAGTCCAGATTAAACATACACTGTATTAAACTGCTACAGACACTAGCCTACTCCAAGCTAACTTCGGTCTGGACTATAGTTGAACCCCAACTAATATCACACTAATCCAAGGTATAGTTATGCTCCTACGTCTCTGATCTCAGCAGGATACTACGTACTTGATTCCCTTAGTTGATCTCACCCATAACCAAGAGTTTCTACGGCCCAAAGTCGAAGACTTTAATAGACAAATCTGTATCACATAGAAAAGTCTACAGTAATAGATAAATTCATCTCCCACGAATAAACCTACAAGTTTTGTTCCGTCTTTTGATAAATCAAGATTAACATGAACCAATTGATAAAACCAGACTTATATTCCCGAAGAACATCTCAGTTTTATCAATCACCTCACAATAGTCTTAATCGTCGCAACAAAAAAAGATATTGTGGAACCACAAATAATGATACGAAGTGTTTGTGATTACTTTTATATCTTGCCTATCTGAGATAGAAATCTCAAGACAATTATTACAATTGTACTCGTACGATAGAAGCAACAAGATCAGATCACACAACTACGATAAAAGTAGTATCGGTCTGGCTTCACAATCCCAATGAAATCTTTAAGTCGTTAACCTGGTTTTAGAAGAAGAAAACCAAAGGTTAAAGGAGAATCGACTCTAGATTAGCACAACTAGTATCACACAGAATGTGTGGGGATTAGATTTCCAGTTGCTAGAGTTCTCCCATATACAGTCTTCAAATCAGGGTTTGCAATCAATGTTAGCTTACTAACAAAGCATTCAATATTCACCGTTAGATGAAAACCTGATTAGATTCAAGATAATATTTATCAACCATTAGATCGAAAACATAGCTTGTTACACACACATGTAATGCACGTTTCCAGGCTTGTGTAACCGTAACCAAACTTGTACATTAGTTGGTTCAACAATAGTTAACCAAATTGTTAGCCATATGATAACTTTCATATCAACCATATTCTTCTTCACCATAACTAGCCCAAATGACTCAGAACTATTTAGAGAGTTTTTCAATTGCAAGAAAATCTCATGTACTACACAAGACACAATCGAAGCAAAAATGATGTGATTCACTCGAATCGATTCATGAACTATACAACCACGGTTTGCAATAACATTCCTTAGTTTATTAAGATAAGTTCACAAACATCGTTTTTAGACATAACCTACTCAATTTCACGGGCTGGGTTCGCAGACTTAAGTTCCTGGACGGAGTTCACAAACTCTAGCAGAAATTCTCGGGTTCGAGAACTATGCCAGTTCGCGGACTGCTCCGGTTTTACTTGATCAACAAAGTTCGCAAACTTCGGTTCAAGCAATAAGGACTTATATATATATATATATATATATGTGTGTTTCAACAACAATGCTTATATCCTCTAATGGTTATATCGTCTAAACTCTCATTTCAATTATTGAAACATTCTCTAAGGGCGTTATATAGTTTTTATTCACAAACTATTTTTCGTCAGAGCAATTTCCAAAATGATTGAAACATAACATGACTTTTGTCACTAGGTAAAGATAAACTTGGCTAAAGCGAAAGCTTTACCAATACATATTTTGAGAAATAGATAAGCAAGATACACTCAGCTCGAAATATCACATGTGTATAATCTTAGTCTATATAGTAATACGACTTTTGTCTCAAGATAGCAGATAGAGTAGATAGAGTTTTGGGTGATAGATAATGTCAAGTCTCCACATAACTTTTAGTCGATTAAGATCCACTGGTTCCTTGAGTAGTCCTTCGCCTTGTATGATGATCGCCATGGAGTTCTTGAGCTCAACTACACTTTATATCCTAGTCCGAGACCTTAGCTATAGTAGACTAAAAATCAAGACTTTATAGTTTTGATCACTAACATTGACAAACATGCTTGATATAGCAACACATGCGAGCTCGACCGAGCAATGCTCTAACATATACGAAGTTGGTTTAGATTTTGTATAACAGCTTAATTCTGAGAGTATTTAATTCTGGACTAGGTCCAGGGGTTTTTTTGCATTTGAGGTTTCCTCGCTAACAAAATCTTGTTGTGTCATTTACTCCACAATTATAATTGTTGTTATTATAATTTAAATTAAATCACACAAATGTTAACTCTATATTACTTGATAGTGATCCTATAGAGTTTGGTAAGTCCGTACCTATTATCAAGTAATCATGCTTTGATTGTTGTATTGTCTCGATCTCGTATCCATAGACAATCACACAAAGTGTGAATACCGATTTGTTGTATTGTATCGACTTAGTCCATAGACAATCACTTCCGGTAAGAGGACTTATAGATGGATATTTCAAAGATTGTGGTGTATTTGGGTACCCACGTCTTTTCAGAAGGATATTGCTTTCAAAGCACAAAAGAACACAGAATTGCTTGACAAAAGTAAATGTATTGGAAACTCTGTGGATGATCCTATTGAGACTGATTCATCAGATGGAGATTTGATAACTGAGTCTCTCTGATCACAAGAAAGTTTAGAGATCTTGTTTTGAAGAGAAGTAAACGGTTCGTCGGAAATAAGCCTAAATCTTCAGTTAAACCTCATGACCATGTTCCTCCTAAAAATAGGGATACAGTTGATACTTATGATGAGGATATGCCTCAGTGATTCAAGTGTAAAGGTTTTGGTCATTTTGTCAGTGAGTGTCCAAATCGTAGAAAATACACTGGGAACAAAGGTCTTTGCTGCAACTCTTGATGAAATGTCTGATTCTTATGATTCAAATGAAGATGAAAAATCAAGTGTTGCGCTCCTTGCCAAAACTATTGATTTTGATAATTGTAGCAATACTCACATCAATCTTGATATTTTTCCTGAAGAAACTTCTTCAACTATCTTGGAGGATAAAATGGATTTTTCTTTGTCTACTGGAAACTCTATTTCTAATATTTCAGGTACTATAATTTGTCTAGCAGCTTGCTCCGCAATGGTGTCCGAAACATTCTCCATTTTGACATGTTCTTACTGTACTATTAAGGGTCACGAACTCTCTAATTGATTCAAGTACAAGCATAAAGTAAGATACGTCAACAAATTTCAATGAAGAGAGAATCGATTGACAAACAAGCTCAAACTTGTTCAGAAGTCGTCTAAGGTATGCAAACTCAACTCTTCTCCAAAGAAGTTAATTTCTAAAGAAAAAGTTAGACCACTGCAGAAAAGAACATAATCTAAACATTCTATGAAAGAGGACTTAAGGAACTCTTTCCAAAAAGGTCATGGTGAACAAATTGTTCACCCCAACACAGTTTAATTGTGTTGGCTGTGCATCTTTTCTCAAGTGCCTGATCCCAAAAATCCAAGAGTTTGGCACTGTCAGGTCTTAAAAAAAAAGAGAAAGTTTTTTTTTTTTAATTATTTCGGTTGATCTTTTCATATCCTAGATTGGTATTGAAGAGAAATTTCCATGTTTTAATTCATTAAAAGAGGGTTAAAATTGACAATTATGACTTTTTTAGGGTTGAGAGTTACGCGTACGTGAATCTTCTTACTTTGTATAAAGGTTCTGTAACCCTACATTCCTTTTTCTTTCCTTAAAGAAATCCTTTTATCATAAGTTTACTTGTAGAGCTTGCTTTGTGAATTTCTCTCACAAACCCATATTTGTATGGAGATCTAAGCATTACGACTTCTGATGGAAAATAGGTTAATATGATTGTTAAGTCATAAATCATGAAGGAAAAAGATAAATCTCCGTTGCCTTCTTCATTGAAAAGAAAAAGAAGGAATGTGAGGAAACCAAGGGCTGTCCCTTCAAATATTCAGAAGTTTTCTGGTGTTCTTGAAGAGTTGAAGGAAACAAGAAAGGATATGCAACAAATAAAGGCTATTGTTTTTAGGACTCTTGAAATTGGAAGGATAGGTTGGCATGATCAAGAAGGTTTGTTGAAATTAACTCCTTTCTTCATGAACCTTATGTTCCAATGGCTGTTGACGACAAGGAGTTCGGGGACGATAAATAATTTTTCAAAAGTCTTAATGTCTAGGAAACTTCTCATGAGAATTTATTATTGTGTTTTAATAAGGATAACTAGGGGTTGGAATAACAATTATTGTGAGTGCACGTAGCTATTTCCAATGACTTTCATCTTGCAATGTTTTTAGATTTATTGAAATTCTAATTTTTATTTGGAAGATGATTTTGCAGTATTAATCTTTATTAATTTTATGGGATATGAGTGTTTACGTCCGTGAATGATGATTGTCCCGTATATGTCAAAATATAAGTCTATTATATGTCTTTATGCAAATATTGATGGAAAATAGAATGAGCTTTTGATAACAAAGATTAAGTCTATGGTTTCATTATGCAAATATTGAAGAAAATATCATGAATCTTTGCATATTCAGCGGTATTGATCTTTCCCTGATCTACTTCTATGTGAAAGTATTGTGCGGCTCCGTAAGTTCTCTTATGTTGAGCATTTTCGATTAAATTAATCATGGATTCTCTTGTGGTTAATTTAATTGATTTTTATGGATACAAATTCATGTTTCATGTAATTTGTTAATGTCCAAAGAAATCATTCCTTTCTTGTAAAAGTAAGGCCGCTCTTGTTATTTTTTCGGGAATGCCATTTTATGGGGGAGAGTTCTTAATCGAAACTTGTGCTTAATTGCTAAATCTTTGTGGGGAGTGCGGCTGTGGAATATTGAAGGAGTTATCTTGTATCTTTCTAAACTCCTTGATGAATACACTAAGTTCCGACTACGTGAAATCATAGAAACAAATTTGATATGTTCTCTTTTAGTCATGAAGTATCTCTATGAGAATTTCATTATGATCCCGCTAATTTTCGTACCTTTGCCAATTTATATTAACAAAAAGTGGGAGAATTATTGCGTAGTTCACACTACAAATACATATGGTTAACAGATCATTATGTAAGGAGGAGTGGTTTTCATTTTTAGATGAAGTATTGACTAAGAGGGAGTGATACATACCACCATAGTATTGTTGTCAAAGTTGTGATGCAATTGGACTTTGATGTTGTGTAATAATACTATGACACTGTATTACAATACGAAAACATCTTGTTATAGATACAAATCTTCAACAACTATGATGTTGAGTTGAACACGTTCAGAATCACTGGAGTACTTGGAAGTGACGAATATTTCGAGTAATGTTGAAAAATCAAGGAAACCAAGCATTTGGATGAGAAGCTACAAAGTTTTTTTGTTTTGCAATCCATATGTATTGATAGTTTTGTCACTAAAATTGACAAAGGGGGAGATTGTTAGAATGTGTAGTTGAGCTTTAGACTTCACGACGTTCATTGATTGAAGACGAAGAACTACTAAGGGAAGCTTATGGAACTTCATCAACAAGAGGTATGTGGATACTTGAACTCATCCATCACTCAAAAGTCTATTTCTACTCTATCCTCTATTTGAGACAAAAATCGTATAGCTATATAGACTTCGATTATACACATTTAATAATACGAGATGAGTTTAACTCGCTTACATATTTCTCGAAATATGTGTTGGTAAGTTTTCCCTTTAACCAACTTCATCTTATATTCTTGACGAAAGTCAAAAGATGATCATATGAAAATCGCCTGGTAACATCTTATATGATTTGTGTAAGACAGTCATTTGGTGTAGATTCATAATATTTCATATTGATTATTTGATCACTTGAAAATTGCTTTAATGCTAATAGTTTGTGTGAGACAGTGTAGATACCGTCGAAATCGGTTAGGATCTCTAAATATCCAAAATGGGAAACATGTGGAAATTATTATTAGGGGAGTCGCCACCCAACCAAGGGAGTTTGGACCCAAAAGAAGCACTGGTCCAATTTTACAGAGATAGGTCCGAGAATCAAGATACGGGCTAGGAAGGTGTGAGGCACCTAGCCCGTCCAATCCGAAGATCGGCCTCTACTTTATAATTGGGATTTTAATCGTGAAAATATATAACAAAACTATTATCATAAAAATATAACAAAAAAGAATATTAGATGCTCAAATCTGCACTTTGTCCAACGAAGTAAAATCTGCTCTAAAAACAAGATCGAATTATTATTAGAAAAATAATCACCAATTATTATTATTATGAAAGAAAAAATCAAGATAATATCACAAACCTATTATTATTGTTCAAATCACACGAACCATGGACCAAGACGTCAATATGCTGGATGTATTACAAAAGAGACCCTCAAGCCGCACTGCCGATACCTCCACACACATTACTTAATCATCAGATAAATCAAATGTATAAGCCAATCAAGACAAACAATTATGATGAAAATTAATTAAAGTCGATCCACTAGATATCATGTTACTGACTTTCAATACTAACTCAGCTTACCACTAAATTATTACTAACTACTTGCATCATGCATGTGATCTTCATATGATAATATGTGCTATGGATGATTAAGAAGATGGAAACTAGACGTGGACTTAAGGGCACGAAACACACAATACCAAAAAAAGATATGTGGACAATTTTTATTCAACTGTTATAAGAGTTTCATATCCAAATATATTAGAGAATTCCTCACCGAAATCCTAATGTTTGGCTATTCCCACCGATCCCTCCAACTTTCAATTTAACTTTCAAAGACGGACAACCGAGTTTGTCCGTTCCAAGTTGTTAAGTTTTGAAAAAAAAAATCCCAGTTTACCCCTTAAGCCTAGTTAGTTAGCAACCCTAGTTAGAATTGAAGTCGAGAGATGGAGATGCCGATTAGGTCTTGCTGTGAAGGAGAAATGGAGTCTGGTAAATGGAATTAATGTGATCTGTGGTTGATGATTGTCATGGGTTTGGTTCGGATTCAATGGATAAATCAGTGATGGTGGTATCTGAGATGGGTAATTCTACAAGGGGGTTTTCCGTCTGAGTCCAATTGGTAGCAGGTGAATAAACTGCAGTGAATAGGGATGCGATTCAAGAAGCTGGTAACTAATTGGAGCTGGAATTACACGGAATGAATGAAGTATGTATGAATGAACTACAACCGACTATTGAGCAAAAACTCAGCTTAGGTTGTACAGATTGTTGATGATTCATGGGTTTCAAGAAGAAGATTATGAATTTGGATGCTAGGGTTTGATGTTTGGAGTGAACAAAGAAGAACAAGGAAGAATTAATGGTTCTTATTAGGGTTCCAGATGAGCTATTGCTGATGAAATCAGAGAAGAAGACTTGAATGGTTTGGCTGCGTTTGAAGTCAAGAAGGAAACACAAGTGAGGGTTTTGAGCAAATTACTGAATTGGAGTTGTTCTTGAGATACTGGTGGTGATGTTGAGTTATGATGTAGAGATTATGGAGCTATGTGCAGTGAGAACTAATGGTGCTCAAATGTGTTGTTGTGCATTATGGCCTGAACTGAATCGCAGGTGAAGCTGAGAAGAGATGGAGATGAAGCTGATATTGAGATTGCAAATGAGGAACTGCAGTTGATGATTTGGTGTGGCTTTGCAGGTTTGTGCAAGTAGGTAATTGTTTGGTGTTCTTGTATGCAGTGGCTGTGTTGCAGGTGAACTAAACATGGGATTGGAGATGAACCTGTTTGGATGGAGAATCTGAAGACAAGAAATATGAAATGGGTGCTGCTTCTATTGGAATAAGATTCAATGTTGCAACTGGTGGTTGGGTGGTACTGAGAATGAATGGTTTGAGTTTTGCTGAAACTAGAGAATAGGAGAAAGAAAAAACATGTCTCAGAGATGAAGCACTGGCAGCTCCCAGGTATCCACGCTCCCATGTCTCATTGTTTAGTCTGGCTGAGTGTTCTCAATCAGAGAGATGAGTCTAAGGTTATGTATGTAATTTTTGAAAGAATTAGTAATTGTTGACATTACAGATATCACTCATTATGTTGGGCTTAGCAAAACCAAGAGCCAAACTAAAGTTAGATAAGATGGCGTAGATAAGACATCACTAATAGAAAAAACATGCAATACCCAATTAGGCTGAAGCACAACTTAATCATACTCAAGTTATTGCCTTTTGTGCAGTTCCGTGCAAGAAATCAATTTTTTCTGTCTCCACTTAACATCAAGTATGTTTCGGTCATTACCAAACCAGGGTAAGAAATAAAAAGTTTTGTTTAGTTTGTCTGTTCATTCTATTTATTTGGTTATATGGATGCATCCAAGTTTGTGGATCCTTTTATTGTAAGAGTTAGTGAATTATATGGATTAAAGCATGATGTGTCCATCACTTACTGGTGATTATTGTTGTTTCCTTGAAGTGTGTTCAGTTCAGCATGGTAATGATTAGGTGTGGTACACAGTACAATAGATGCAGTTGTATTTGCTTTTGTATTTTTTCGTTTGGGGTTGATTTGTTTATGTATGTATAACATAATGGATAAAAGAAATGTATGTTTGAGTATAGTACTCAACGTCTGGTTTATGGGACATTAGAAGACATATACAGAATTTTCATACTATGTAAAGGATATCTATACGAGTCTTTTTTTTCTATATTGTTGAAGGGTTTGTAGCACCGGGTAGGCATTTCCTTATTTTAGATATTATCATTGGCATCGAGATGTCTGTTAGAGCCCCTTAACTTTGGATTGGATCTCTTTATTTATTTGTTAATTTGTTAAGTTTGTAGGATAAGCACGGAGAGTATTTGGAGTAGAGAAGGTGGACATCATGGAACACCCACAAGCTTAAGCCACCAAAAAGGTTGGTGTTTATAAATGCATTCGGTCATTTCCTTTGTTATTTTAATATGGATTATGAGCCTTAGTATTCCACCCTACAAGGAAACTTATTGATGCAAGTGTTTATGTTCATTCAGTGAAATGAGATGTTCTTAGGCATTTGCAAATTAAGTTCTATCGAGTTGCAGAAAACCAGGTTGTACAAGATGGAATTAATGCTCTTTCCTCTGCTCCTTTGTCCAGTAAAAGTGTAAAAGTTGCAGCAAAAGTTGGCTTAGCTGTAGCTGCAATGAAAGAAAAACTGCTTGCGGATCATGAGGAGCGCGAAATTACAGAGAATTTAAGCCAGTATAATTAATCATCAGGCTCCAAGGAAAACTTCTTGCGGATCCTAAAGAAAACTGCTTGCGGATCCTAAGGAAAACTGCTTAGGATCATTGTTGTTTCTGGTAGAACTTGCAGCCACTGAGAGGAAGTCAACACTTGAATTTTCATTTGATGAGGGTGTGCTGCCACAAACATTGATTCGTAATGGTGTACATGGTTTTGCTGAGTATGTAGAATGACCACCTTGGATTCCCCAAGTCCCTCATATCGCCGGCAGTCGGCCCAAAGTGGATTATGCAGGTCTGTTCGGTTTGTGCAGTAAATTAATTGGGTACCTATTTAAAGAGGTATCATAATATTAATTGGGTACCTCTTTAAAGAGGTATCATAATATTAATTGGGTACCTCTTTGAAGAGGCCGTATATTATTAATTAGGTACTAGTAAACAAAGTAGCATAATATAAATTGGGTTCCTTGTTTAACACTGTCGTATAATATTAATTGGGGATCCTGTGGTTGAGTTAACCCTTTGGATGGCTAAAATGTATTTTACGTACGATTCAGTATCAACCAGCTTTGAACGATTTAACTCAGTCCGTCAACATTAGTTGACTGATACGTTGTCCGTCCATAAGGTTTGAATCAAACCTTTGGATTTGGGTGAGGATCGTGGAAATAAAGAAAAGTGTGATTAGATCGACCTGTTTTGGCAGCAACTTTTTTAAAAGAATGTTTACTTAGCTCAATGAGGTAAACCAACAATGTCACAATCCTTTGTTGCATAAGATCGTTTCTAAAGCATTACACTTTTAGTTCTCCAAATTATTTCTCCAACCTCTCCTGGTTTATTCTCTACCTATTTTTCCAAAATATTTTTTCTCCTAGATTTATGTCGGAATGTCCCTCCTAAAGTTTTTCCTCCCCAAAACACCAAAACTAGCTCCCTATTTATAGTCTCTTCCAATTAACTAGGACCCTAGGATTGAATGCCTACGATCAAATGGTGGAACTCTAAAACCTAAATATTATTACTCATTCTTAAAAATATTATTCCCATTTTTATAAATTCATTGGATATTAATACCAAAAATGCAAAAAAAAATCATTTAAACTTAGGATTTTAGTTGGAAGGAAAGACTTGGGAATAAAGAAACCTTAGTATCAAAAGCATGTCGACACTTTGTGAAGGTCGGCTAGTTAAATGTAATGAATAGCTTACTTATGGGGCTTGTACTAGACAACGAATATCTCAAAAACGGACATAAACTTGGTGGACGTCTAACTTAGACTAGTGGGCGTCAGTTTGTGGACTATCATTTTTGCTCAAGTCTAACTTAGTGGACGGACCTATAGCATGACCTGATAATTTTACAATGGCCTCTAATTTAGCTTTACTAGTATAGGCACAATGGGCTTTTAGACTTAGGTTGGGTTTCCCATCTAGACCATTTCGGATACGATCTTGCGGCATACTTTCGTGAGCATGCAAAATTGGGATGTCTACAGTTGTCCCTCTTTGGCAGAGGTATGCGAGCAACTGAATGCCAAAGACAAACACACCAATTTTGCACTTTTATTTTGTTGGATTCCTCACTTATAAATTATCCAGGATGACACTAGAAAGTTCACCCGAATTATTTCTAAGTATTTTAATTTTGTACCAGTACACATCCTCATGATGGAGATCATGACGAAGCGGTACTTGTGCTATACCAACTATAGCGAAAATAACCGACACTTTATTACATTGATAACATGCTACAACATCACATCAATTGCATCGTCAGAGGAAAGGCTCTTCAATCTTTACGATTCGTTCATCATCACTGGTCGTTTCTACGATCCACCTGAACTTTGGGATAAATGAGATGCCCCAACTACTTCCACAAATTCTCCATTGCCACTCTCTTTATGTAAAATAGGTTTTTCACTTTCTCCTTGAGCTTTGCGTCCAAAATCTGGGGAAACCCTGTAATTGATGACCTTGCAAAAGAGCTATTAGCAGCACATGTTCCTAATAATTCTTATTTTTTTATTTTTTGAATATATTTTTTATTGGATAAAGAGTATTACATTAACCAGTTGGAAGCCTAACAAGCTAAGCTCCAACAACGCACTACTACATGAATTGAACAGGTTGCCGTGCTAACCTACCAGCGAGCCTCATGGGTAACCTAGACAAGGGAGCCGAAGCAGGAGGGGGGACTGAGATTGTGTCACAAGGAGGGAAAGCTAACTCTACCGTCCATGTTAATTCCTGCAATATTACGTCATTGGGGACTCGAACCTGGGACCTCCTGGAGCGCATGAAACTTTGGGGAACGGGGATGACCAACTGAGCTAGGGGCCCGTTTTTTAATTATTATTATTTTATTATTATTATTATTAAGAAAACAAATCCTAGAAAATAATTTTCAAAAACAAAAGGTGAAAAACAAAATACTCAATATATACAAAGGTTTAGGAATCCCGACCTGCCACGTGACTGATAGATGCCACCAAAAATATTACCGCCCCCATCCAAATTTTCAGATCTGTCAATCCTCCCAGCTTTCTCCCAGCTATAATTTACTTCATCAATTGGCTTCAAACTGTAAAATGATTCAGGATTTTTCTACTTTCCGGGGATGACGTCTGATGCTTCAAATCTTCAATTTTCTCCACACGACTCTTATTTTCCTCTATCTCTTTTAAGTGCTACTCAAATTTTCCCAAGTGGCTGTTTAATAACCATTTTTTATTATTATTATATATATTTTTTTTCATTCTGTTTTTTTTTCTTCTTTTCTAGATCTATCCGTTTGGACGTCTGTTGCCCATAGAACTTTAGGAGATGACTTACATGACTAATGATGACATACAAATGGACTAACATATCTCTCTCTAAATTATTTACTTGAAAAAGACCGAGCATTGTAATAGAAGACTGAAATGCTCTAATGACATGTGCCTGTATGATGATGGCGGAGCCCCTAGTTTATTTTTATTTTATTTTTTAACTGACTAACTGACTGAAGGGGCCAGATATGGTGATGATTTGGCCCTTGGACTTTATTTATTTATTTTGGACTGACTGACTGACTGATGGGGCCAAATATGGTGATGACTCTGCCCCTACCTATTTTCTACCTGACATTATGAGAGAGAGATATTGGACTTCTAAAAAATCTCCTTAAGTTTTATGAGCGTTCTCCGCCCTTAGATAGATTTGAGCACTTACCTAGGTATGGTATTTCTTGGGTCGAGTAACACTTGCTGGTCCTGGATCATGTTGACTGCCTCGATCAAATGGTTGAACAATTCTTCTATTCTGTATGATTCTCAGATCTTCTCCGAATTTTGCTTGCTTCATCTTCTTGAACCCCATGCCTGAAAAATCATTCATTACCTTCCGATTATCTGCATTCTTGAACCTTATACTCGGAAAATCATTCATTAATTTATGATTAATTGCATTCTTGAACCTCATGCTGGGAAAATCATTTGTTGTTTTCTGATTAATATCTCTCTTGAACTTTGTGCTGGGAAAATTATTCATTACCTTCTGATTAATTGTTTCATTGAACCTTATGCTCCGATTATTATTTATTGTCTTCTGATTATTTTCTTTCTTGAACCTTCTGCTGGGAAAATCATTCACTTCCATTTGATTAATTGCTTTCTTAAAATTTATGCAGGGAAAATCATTCTTTACCTTTTGATCAGCTGCCCCATCATTCTTCAAGTTTAATAACATGTCCTTGTAAGATACCATTTCCTCAAGTAGTGGATTTGTCGTCTTGCCTTTATTTGGTGGAAAAATCTCATCTTCATGTGTTTTGAATATTTCTTCCTTCTTGACATGGGTCTTCAACATCCATTCTGGTCTTAACAGCAATGGTTTCTCTTCAACTAAATTCACCGTCTTCTGTTTTGGCACATTCTTGCATTGTATCCACATTTTGGTCGTATTCATCTTCTTTCTTTGAGGTTCCTTTAAAGATTGATCTTCATTTCTCCGATTGAAAAACTTTACTTCTTTAGTCGGTTCAGGTTTTTCTTTTTAGTGGTTCCACAGTCCCCACGGTTTGCCAATATTCTCACTGCCTTTGTTTATGCCGAGTATATTGTTCTTCAAAACATTTTTCCTACAAACAAAATCTTTTTGGTTTTTTAGTTTTTTAGATTTTTTTGGATTTTTCGAAATATTTTGAAAATTGGAAATAAAAGAAGACTTATTTACGAATTTTGGTGATTTAAAACCCTTAACCAGTCGAATTGACTCAACAGAATGAGTTATAGACTTACCTGACTCGGCCTCTATTGTTCTTACCACTTTTTCTTCATCCTTATCTCTTGTAGAGTTCAATATGAGTGATGGTTGTGTAGGTGGCATGATTACATTTTTATTCCTGAGATGAGGTGGCTTGTAAATGGTTCTGTCTCTTGCCACATTTTGAACCTCATCACTACCCTCAGTTCTAAACGGATTCCACCTTGTAGATGAAGATTGATTTGTTGCATGTAATGGATCAGCAGGAAAGATATCTGAGAGATAGACTGGACTCGAGAGTGGTTAAATGGGATAAGACAAGATCTATGAAATATGCACAGGCCTACCAGGTGCGGTCTGCTTTTGTAGAAGGTCGGAGATATGCACATGCTCCGTTGGGAATCGGTTGGAATTTGGAATGTTCCTCGGTTGCTCAACTCCATAATAATATGCTATTAATTGAGACAAAATAACAGGACACTTAGTTGTTGAATTAAATGAGTTCACAGTTTTTACCTGATCCGTGAAAAGTTCACAGATGTGGACGGGCCGATTCATCGCAGTTTCTTGCTTGTAGGTTGAGTCGGCTAAATTGGTTTCATTTTCCGCCAAGACAAAATTGACCATGGGTTCCCTTTAATGATATTGCAATGGGTTTGTATTCAGCTGCTTTCTCTCCGCAAAATTCTTTTGTGGACATCGATATCTGCCTTGATTCCAATTCTGGCACTGCTCCTGGTGTGGTCCTTCGGGTACTTCAATTATTGACGCAACTGTCATGGTATTCACTTGATTTTATTCCATAAATATGGTCCCTCCATTATTATTCCCATTATAGTTCTCTGAATTTGTCAACCTTGTCATTCTGCCCGTGTCTAATGCATTTTCAATCTGTGAACCCGCCTTCCACAAAGAGTGTAAAGTTGGATGGTAAGAGCATATCAGTCGATTCCAATATTCATAGTTCAAGAAGCTCATTATCATATCAACCATATCTTCTTCAGTTAATTTTTCATCGAGCTCTAATGCCTTAGTCCTCCAACGTGGAAAGAATTCTGTAAATGCCTCATTGGGTTCTTGTCTGACAGCTTCTAATTGTTTCCGAGTAAAATGAATTTCAGGGACCAACATAAACCGTCTCACAAACATATTTACCATATCCTTCCAAGTAGACACTAAAGTTGGGCATGTCTTCATCAGCCACTTCAAGGCTATCTCGGTCAAACTTCTTTGGAACAATTGGACTAACAACCCATCATTAACACCTAATGATTTCAAGTACCCAACATACATGCGAATATGGATTATCGGGCATCCAGTTCCATCATATTTATCCATATCCGAAAATTGGAAGCCAGGAGGTAAACGAATATCGAGATAAGGATATATCCCATGTGTATCTATTGTATCCTCACCCATTTTTATGTAAGGTCCTTTCGATCCTTTTGAGCCTCTGGGATAATTGTATTTCTCGTGCTGTGGTCTTTCCCATTTCATCAAAAATGTCATCTTTAACCTCTTCAAAAATGTCCTCTTCAAAATTATTCCTTTTAACCTCTTCATAATTATGATTATTTTTGTCATTTTCCATATCATCCCCGACATGTTTTCTTGTGGACTTAGCAATGGCCTCGAGAGTAAACTTCTTGGTCTCGGATTCCAATTCTGTGAACTTGGTATCCAACATCTTTTGGAATTGTTCGCGCAACCATGGCAATACCCAGTGTCGATATTCATTTCGGATTCTATAGTCGTTTTATAATTTTAAAGGAAACAAAAAAAAGATATATGGTTGTTGATGGTGGTCTTTAGTTTAGGGTTAAAATCGTAAAACGCTAAACCCTAGTAGACATTTAAAACAAGCATTTACTAAGCGCATTAATAAAAGCTATGAATATGTCCCTAATAATTATCAGGGTATATTTTTTCAAATTAGGGCTACGACAAACCAAACCCTAATCCCCTCGCGTGCTAATGGAAAATCATGCCAACCACGTCTATCCCATGCTAGTCGCACCCCACGTGCCAATGGCAAATCATGCCAGCCACGCCTAGCCCAAGCTAGCCGCGCCATGCCAATCGCACCGTGCCATGGCCCTAGCTATGCTAGCCGCATCTCGTGTTCTAATACCAAATCATGCCAGCCACACCCTACCACGCCAAAGAATGCCAACCATGCTAGCCACACCCTGCGTGCCTATCGCAAATCATGCCATCCACGCCTAGCCCAAGCTAGCCGCGACATGCCAATTGCACCATGTCATGGCCCTAGCTATGCTAGCCGCATCTCGTGTGCCAATGGAAAATCATTCCATCCACGCATAGCCCAAGCTAGCCGCGCCATGCCAATCGCACCATGCCATGGCCCTAGCCATGCTAGCCACGTCTCGTGTGCTAATGGAAAATCATGCCAGCCACACCTAGCCTGAGATAGTCGCGCCATGCCTTGGCCCTAGCGACGCCATGCACCCATGGAAAACCTTTGGCCCCATATGCCAAACCATGCCAAAGCATGCCATGCCAACCTAGCTACGCCAAGGCATGCCATAATAGCATGGCCCTCCCTCATGAAATCTTCTTGAGTTTTGCTTTCGGGCTGTTTTTCCCTCCCGAACGAGTTCCAAACCTAAATATCCTCGCGCGAGGAGATAGGAAATTCTTTTCCGGTTGATTTGAGGGGCGGACCATCAAAATCCGAGTCCGTACTAGAATTCTGTAGCGGTTATAGTGAAGGGAACCAATTAGGGTTTCTAAACCAAATTGAAGCCAGGCGCCCATCAACGGTTTCCCTTCAATCCCAGGAGCAAATCCTGGCCGTATAAAGTCTCCTCATGACTTTAGCCCTAGCTTGGTCACATACCTAACCGAGCTAGCTGTGCCATGCCTCGCCATGGCCCCTCATGCCGCGCCACTATACTGGCCTTCCCCATGCGGCTACCAAATTGAAGCCATGCGCCCATCAACGGTTGCCCTTCAATCACAGGAGCAAATCCTAGCCGTATAGAGTCTCCTCATGACTTTAGCCCTAGCTTGGTCACATACCTAGCCAAGCTAGCCGCGCCATGGCCCCTCATGTCGCGCCACCATACTGGCCTTCCCCATGCGGCTACCGAATTGAAGCTAGGCGACCATCGACGGTTTCCCTTCAATCCCAGGAGCAAATCCTGGCAGTATAAAGTCCCCTCATAACCTTAGACCCGAAACCATAGCTTGGTCACGCACCTAGTAAAGGCTAGTCACGCCATGCTCCCATGGCAAACCCTTAGATCCCCACGCCAATTCTAAACACACCCTAGTCGTGCCACCCTGTTGGACCTCATTACAAGACTACCAAAACAAAGGTGTGCAAAGATCAACGGTTGCCCCTCCTCTCAAGATGCAACATCTTGACCGTCGAAGGTCACCTGGCTAGCAAGTTCCCCAAGCTCGACTTGCCAAGCCACAACAACGTTTTACATGTTTTCCAAAATACATTCGAGACATCAACACAAACAGGGGGATTCTCTTTAGGTATTGGTTTGGTGGTCTACAGCGTGCGGCGTACACTACACCCCTCATAAGGAAGTGTCATAAGGGTGAGGCGCCTAGTAAATATGGGAGTTATGTGGGAAACGTTCATGAGACATAAAGCCGTGAGTTAACAAACTTTATGGACATTAATTCCATAACGTTAACAGTTTCATGAAAATCAATTTCATGCGTTAGCCACTTTATGGGACATCAAGTCCATGCATACGGTTACCACCTCCTCATATTTACTCCTCACTCCTTAATGAGAACAGAGTACGTTTCTACTACAACTTGTATAAATAGGTCTCACCTATTTCCATTTGACAAACAAGTTCATTCGGACAAAAGAACACTCAGAATACTTACCTGCTAGCTCCCCTCGTGAGCTCTGGTACTTTTCTGAAAACAAGTTGTAGAAACCCAATTGCTCTTCCAGAATGAACTATTCTGATCTCACACTCTCCTTGCTTCCCTCCCCAAAACCAACCAATTCTCCTCCTCTTTGTGACCGAAGAAAGTCTGGAACGATCATTTCTTGATTTAGGCCGGACTTGTACAGATTGATCTCTCGAACCTAAAAGTGCTCAACATGCAGCACATTTTTTTAGGGTTTAAACCAGTTTCTCACTCACCTACCGAATTTACCGAAATCGGCAGAAGCTATTTTCACTTCGACTGTCAATCTCGTTCTTCGACCAAGGCGTCAAGATGGTAGGGGAAGGCGACTCACTCCGACTCAGTCACTCGACGAGTCGATTATTAATCATGACACGATAAGGGATGGCTGGGGACTCCCCAGGGGTTAAAAGCAAAACTACCCTCCCAAGGATCAATGGCTCGGTTATCAGACAGCTCAGTAACGACTGGGGACTTTCCACGTCGGTATTTCCCATAAAACTCGGTCTTACACCTAGAAGGTTCACTTTTCATCAGGAGACCTTAAAAACCAAGTAAGTCCTACCTAGACAAGATACGCGGTTTTCTTTTTCAAGTTTTCACGGGAGTGATAAAACCAATAGCCATGTTATTTTTCACCTTATGTCATCTACCAACACACGGTTCCATGGTTTTCCTGGGATGTCTGTGTCACTTTCTGTCATAACCAAAACAATCAATTCCTAAACAATTCATTCAAAAAAGAATAACCCAAAAACCGTCAAGCTAACATTTTATCTATCAACCCAAGAAATCCAGAAAATCAAAAACCATAAACCGGGCACTTTGTTTTCCTTCCAAAAAAAGAGAGGTCACCTACCCGTATGTGCCTACTTTGCACAATAATGATTACCTGTCACTATTAGCAGACATTACTACGACGACATTCGAAGAATTGTTTATAATGAAGTATTTCAACAAGTTCATGGAAGGCATACCTATGGCTATGGTTTGCACCAGCACAAAAAAAAAATTGAAAGAGAAACGCTGGAGTACATAGCTGGAATATGCTTGCCCACTTTATCACTACCGTGCTACCGCTAACACCAGGACGTGATAACAAAGATACGAGGTAAAAAGGGGAACCAACCCCTTTCATAAGCATAACACTTTTTGGAATTTGAATAACAAAGGATTTCTTGTTTGAGCTACGTATGGGAAGAGGCAACTGGGCCCGTAAGAACAAGTATGTGCCACACCAAGCCAGCATCGTGCCGAGCCAGCTCCGTGCCAAGCCAAAAATCCGCTCCATGCCCAGCCAACGGTTCACGCCGAACCAAAATCCAAGCCAGCGTCCATGCCTAGCCAGCGCCTATTCCAAGCCGATCTAGCGCTTACCAGACGCACTTCCAAGACGAGCTTACCAGACGCGCCTACAAGACAAGCCTACTAGACGTGCTAACCAGACGTGCTTACCTGACGTGCATGCCAGCGATAACATCTTGCGCCCTTCCAGCGCTATCCTCTCCACTCCACAACCAGCCAAAGAAGCGCCTTGGCTCTAGCACTCCATGAAAAATACACTTACAATCACCAGAACTGGAGCCGTTTCCGCCTCCCCAACATTTCTTCAAGCATGACAGCTCCAACCGTCATCCGAGGCGCTACTCCACCATCAGGGCATGATACTGGAAGAACAGGAAGAATCTGACCTCCTTTTAGCACTATTGATTTGATGAAAAGACAAAAGATACTTCATCAGGACGTGCGTTTATAGATGAAGAGGCTCACGTTGCTCTTGAACGCCCAATAGAAGGGGATAAGCAATCCAATTTCATCACACGTAAAGATCATGAAAGAATTCTCCAAAATCGAAAGCAAAGGAAATCAGCAACCCTCTTGAGTTCACAGAGACCCTCTTCCCGTCAGGACCTGCACGATGGGAACTTGGCCCACAAAGTCGTACAGTCCATGATGGAACAGTTATGTGAAATTCTATATTTTTCCAAGGCATAACATCAAGACATATTTTCATCCCTCAACCGCACTGCATCAGGGAAAGCAAGCGTTTCCAGCCAGGGAAGCCGTTCCCAAACCCCAACCTCTCCTGGAAAGCACGATCGATAGATGAAACAGGGGACTCCTAAACTCTGTACACTTGAGGGATGTCGATTTTGACAGAACATGATGTAGCCTCCGACTTTAACATGGCAACCATCAAGGCTTTGAGAGTTGCAAGGCGTCGTTTCAACGTTCTCTCCAGAAGTGGATCCACTTCAATGTTCTCCAGCTGCGGATCCGCTTTAACGTTCGCTTCAACACCACTCCTTCCTGCAAAGGGTCGTGCCGCCATACTACCCATGTCAAGGATCATGATCGCAGCCATCCAATCTTCGTGGTCATGGCCACCCATTGGTCCATCCCGCCAAAACTCGTGACCATGGAAAGTTTTGCTCGCCTACGCATCCAACCAATCCTTTTACTTCCATGGATGCCCATAAAATTCTAGCCAAATTACTTTGTTACCGCGACAATGCAGTCTCTCCTGATTACATCTCCTACCAAGAACTATCGTCGCTCATTCGTTGATACCAGCCAGAGCTTCACCGCAACAACAATTAGTACAAAGTTTTTTTTTTGCTCAATCAAAAGATTTTATTAAACAATTATCAGAACAGAGATGATTACAATAGACTAAAGGCTTTTACAGCAATTTTAATTTGAATTTAATAGATTCTATAATAAGACTGAAATGGAGATTCTAAGATGAAAGAGTTACTTTCATTATAAACTTTAACAATGTTTTTATCAAGCCTACTGCCCTCTTTTGCTAGATTATGAGAATTGTAGTTAATATCCCTGTAAATGTGCACAATCTCATAATGTTGAAGACTATCACATACTTTATTCCACCTTGTGACAACATGCCATGGCAGTTTATTACCTTGTATTGCTAAGACAGCAGCATGTGAGTCAGTTCTGAAACATACTTGCAGATGATTATTTTGGATGGCCCATTCCCATGCACACACTACAGCCAAGATTTCTTCCAGAAAGTTTGTTGCCACTCCAATCCCACCTAAAACAGTTGTTAAAAACATCCCCAAATGGTTCCTTGCTATGAATCCATAGCCTGCAGCTCCTGGGTTTCCCTTGGATGCTCCATCACATCAAATTAGTGTATTAGGAAAAGGAGGTAAAGTAAAGAAAATCTCCCTTACTCTAACATTGTATGTCTGCCTGTAATTGATCCCAAAAAAACTTAAATTTTTTAGGTCATATTCTTCATTCCTCATAAAACCCTTTAGTCTAAATTCACATTCTCCAGTGAGATAAACAATTTTCCTATTTATTGATTCTAAAGATTCCACCTCTTCCTCAAAAACCAGGTTATTTCTATGAAACCAAATTTCTTTTAGGGTGATTAGGGCTACTGCCAACCACAATTCTTGTATCACTGAACTTTTATGTCTCGCAAGACCCAAAATATCACTGATTGAACTTGGATTTCTGAAACTGAATACATTGCTAATCCAAGACCAGAGAGAGGTACTGAAATTATAGTTCCAGAGGACATGGTGTAAAGATTCTTCACATTGCAAGCAAATGTAGCATCTAGAGGCTAAATTTCTTCCCTTTTTCTTCATCTTATCATCAGTGGCACAGACTTCTATTGCTATTTTCCAAACTTCTCCTGCAACTGAGGGATGAATACAAGCTTTCCAAATCTGTTTCAACTCACTGCATGGAAGAAATTTACTTCTAATGCAATGCACAGCTGAGGCCATACTAAATTCCCCTGTTATTGTACCCCTCCAAATTCTTCTATCATCTTTTCCATCTAGAACTGGCAACTCTTGAATATTAAAAAATTGTAACATTTCAGTTGGAACTTGACACTCTCCATTAGTTATTATTGAATTGACTTTTTGTTGTTGATGTAGTCTTATGTATTCATTGTCAGGGAATATGCTACTTAGAGATTGTTCCTTTAACCAGACATCATTCCATAGATCAATATATTTTCCATCCCCAACAACCCATCTTGAATTGTTTTGAACCTCAGGAAGTACACTTCTCAGACCTGGCCATATAGATGATTGCTTATAGTAAGATATCCACTCACCATTTCTTCTCTTGTATTTAGCCTTAAAGAATTGCCTATTCTTTATCACCTTGTTGAACTTTCCAAAGTAACTTCATTAGTAGAGATCTGTTAATGATTTCAAGCCTTTTAATACCCAATCCTCCTTCTTCTAGAGGGGAACAAACCTTGTCCCATTTCAGAGTAACAAATATTCTTACACTTGGATCCCCTGTCCATAGAAAGTTTCTTATGATTCTTTCACATTCATTTATGACACTTTTGGCCATCTATAGATTGACATATTGTAAACTGGGATACTGCTCAAAACTGTCTTGATCAGTGTAAGTCTTTCTTCAAAAGCTAACATTTTCCCTTTCCATCCTGCAAGATTATTCTGTATTTGCTCCACCACACTCCAAATATGACTAGATTTAACTCAGCTAGAAAATAGCATAACACCTAGATATCTGTCAGGAAAAGAAGAAAGTTTCATATCACATTCAGTTGCAATGTTCTCTTTTCTAGATTGTGATGTACCATCTACAAAAAATTTACTTTTAGCAGAGCTTATTATCTGGCCTGAGGATTGTTGATAGTTGTCTAAAGTCTTCTTAAATCTTCTAATATTCCTTAAATCACCATTGCAAAAAAGAAACATATCATCTGCAAAGAAAATATGGGTAGGGCAGATACCATTTCTGTTAATCATTGGAGCAAGCTTTTTTTCCACCAACATTTTAGAGATTGCTCTACTAAGTACATCTTCATCAATAATGAACAAAATTGGTGATAGGGGGTCCCCCTGGCGTAGACCTCTACTCACTGAGAAGTATCCTTCTGGACCACCATTAACCAATACTGAAATTTTTGCTGATGATAATAATGTCTTCAGCCAGCTTAAGGTTTTATCAGTAAAACCAATTCTTCTCATCACTTCAAATAGAAATTCCCAACTCAGGGAGTCAAAAGCTTGGGAGATATATATTTTCATAGCTACATTACCTCCCCTTCTATTTATACTCATTTCATTTATCATTTCTGAGTCTAAGACTATTTTCTCTTGAATAGTTTTACCTTTTGAGAATGCACCTTGTTGTGGAGATATGATTTTACTCAGAATGCTACTGATTCTCATTGCTAGGATTTTGGTGAATATCTTGAAAAAGAAATTAGACAGCCCAATTGGCTTGTATTGACTGGGCTTCTTTGCATTCTTCACTTTAGAGATCAAAATTAGGAAGCTTGAATTAAGACCATTAGGAATATAGTTCCTTCTCCAGCAGTATTGGATTGCCTGAGTGACATCATTACCTATTACATCCCAAAATTTCCTATAAAACCAACCCCCAAATCCATCTGGACCAGGAGAGCTATCAGGGTCTAAATCTTGAACTGCTGCTCTAATTTCAGCAGCACCATGAATTGATTCAATAAAAGTTTTGTCACTATTACTCAAGATTTCAGGAACCACATCCATTAGTTCTGCAGACAACTGAATATCTTTGAATGAGAATTTATCTTTGAAGAATTGGACAAGTACCTCAGATATTTCTTGTTGAGAAGCTACAAGATTTCCACTTGCATTTTCAATTTCAGTAATTGAGTTTTGAGCAGTTCTTATCTTCATATTAGTGTGAAAGAATCTTGTATTAGAAGCACCTTCTTTTAACCACTTTACTCTAGATTTTTGATGAAGAATTTCTCTGTGTTGCTTTAATAATAATTCTTGAACACCTCTTGCTGTAACTAATTTATTAAGAAGCACATTATCTTTAGGGTGTCTATCTGATTGAATATTAGCTTCCATTACATCTTTATCAGCTTGAATTAACTTTGTATTTATATCTCCAAAAACCTCCCAATTCCACTTTTTCAAAATTGTCTTCAAATTCTTTAGTTTCTGCATAAAAATTGGAGTACGTATCACTTCATAACTCCAAGATTCTTCAATTACTTATCTGAAATAAGAATGAGTAGTCCAGGCTTTAAATGCTCTAAATGGAATGTTGCATGGCTTAGGGAAACTCTTATTTGCACCACATAAGTAACCATGATCTGAAAATCCTCTAGCTCCAACTTTATACTCCCAGGTTGAATATATTTCTAGCCACTTATCATTGTAAAAAGCTCTGTCTAAATTGCATAATATTCTCTTACCCCCTGCTCTGTTGTTAAACCATGAGAATTCTATGCCACTCTTGGGAGCACCAATTAAACCACAAGAGTGAATACAATTATTAAAATCAATCATAGCTTGTCTTATAGGGGTTCTACCTCCTTTTTTATCAGCCACTGATAGAACTGCATTAAAATCACCAAGTATTAGCCATGGAAGATTATAAGAACTTATTACCTCCATCTCTTGCCAAAGTGATTGCCTATCCAGATATCTATTTTCTCCATGAACACCAGTAATTAGAGCTCCTCCCACATTAACTGTTACTGCTTGTCTTGTAGAAGAAACTACTTATGGCTCAGCAATAGAGGAATTCCATATCAACCATATATTGCCTTTTCTCTAATCAGAACTGTTATGAATAATATTACATTTCATTCCAGCTGCTCTAAGCATTTTTTTGTATTTAGAAGAAACTCTAACTTTAGGTTCCACTAACCACACCAAAGAAGGACTTTTTTTTTACTAAACTTTGGAGTTTGTCTTTGGCATTAAGTCTCCTTATGCCTCTGACATTCCAGTAGAAAACTCTCATTTAGAAGGAGGTTTTGGAAGAATAGGGCTCTTCCTCCCATTATCAACCTTTTTTGCTGCATGTTTTCTTGTAATAACTTTTGGAGGTTCATATTTCTTTGGGGATTCCAATGCTACTTCCTTCACAGCTGGAACTATTTTTACCACATTACTTACTGATGAGGATCCTACTTCAATCATCTTACTCACATCTAAGATTGAAATATCCTTGAGTGAGTCTAAAGAGCTCTCTAAATCTTTTAACACCTCAAATCTTCCAGATGGAATTTCACCTTCTTCTAATTCTTGAGAAATTATAGGAGTTGGACCCTCAGAATCATCCTTATTAGTAAAACAAATATCAAATCCATCAGAAGTATCTTCCTTATTCTTATTTCTTCTTCTACTCTATGTACTATCTTTGATCCCACTATCTTGCAAATGTTCTTTATCTTTTTGGGCTGATAACTTCTTTACAATTCTACATTCTGCTACATAATGACCAATGACTTTACAATGATTGCAGAACTTTGGAACTTTAAGCATTTGCACTCTTTGAGAAAACCCTCCATACTTAGTTTTAACCCAAATCTTATCTGGAATTGCATTATTAAGATCCACTTCAACTAGGATACTTGCATAGTAGCCAATCTTTCTTTGTAATGTAACTTCATCTACCTTAACATGCCTACCAAGAGCTTTACCAATTTCTAGCAGAATTTTTTCCTTCCAATATTCAATACTCAATCCTGGTAAATGAAACCAAACAAAAGTTGTAGAAGTTTTTTGATTAGCAGGCTTAAAGTTAGGTTCCCAATTTCTCAATTTAACACTTTGAGACTCAACTTCCCAATATCCAGACCACACATAAGATTTATCCTCAACATTCGCAAGCTTAATCACAAAGAAACCCTTACCCAGCGGAATCAACTGACAAGATCCCTTTAATTTCCATTGAGATTTAAGAGATTTCTCTACAACTTCCAAAGTAACTTTTTGAAAATCTACTCTACCAATTAAACTGAACTTCCATTCATCAATACAATCATCAATATCTTCATCAGAAATACATACCTCAGGTTCAGAACCTTTAGTTTCTTCACTAAACTTACTACTAGTATCAAATCTAGATCCTATTTTTTCAGATTCAAAAATTTTTTCCATCGAAATCTGGACAGGAGTAACAGCCATTTTCCAGATTCAGACAGAATTAATAACCAGAAACATAAAATAATCAACGAATTTTAACACCAATCATTAAAATTCACCTGAGATTGATTGAAATAAATGAGTTGAACGAAGAAAAATTTTCCTGAGTCAATCGCACCGATTCCCAGACACTCTCTTTCCTCAACTCACCGATTCGAAAAATTTTCCTTGAAACCTTGCACAATTAATATAAACCATAATTGAGGACTGAGGTATACACGGATTCCCTTCACTGTCAAAGCTTAGAAGACACAGTGAACCAAAAGGCATAACGAGGTCACCTGGTCTTTAAGGGTGCATCGCAAGAATATCACCTCCTTGTCTAGAAGATGCCTTCAACACTTTACAAGGCCGCGGTGGATCCCAAGCCTTCTCAAAAAAAAAAAAAGGCTTCGAAAACTAAAGAAAAACACGACTAGGGACTGCTCATCACAGTCCATCCCGACGACCACCAAAGATTCATGAGATAACCCAGAGACACGGCTGAAACATCTTTTTGAAGAAGTAGGGGAGCCAAGAAGAGTACAATAAGCTTGTGTCAAATCCCGTGGACATGGATTCAAGAATATGTAATGAAATAATTTCTCAACACGAAGCCGTACATGTGCATCGAAGACTCCAAAATCACGCCACAGAGATACATTTACATGTTCGGCCGCGCCATCGGATCTAACAAAAATATAACTGGGGACTACTCGTCGCACCCCATTCCATACGATAGTCCAAGATTCAGAAGATGGTTCAAAGGATGTCTCTTGGAAACGAAGTCCTTGAAAACTTGATAGCAGCACGTCGGCAACGAAATATCTCCCAACTCATCTATTCCATCCAGTGGATCCGGGAGATTTTTACTATACAAGCATCCACAACATACTGTCATCGCGATCAGAAGGTCCAGGCACTCAACAACCTAAAGTCAAGGATGGACCGACAACGCAACTGCATCCATCTGTCCCAGGAATACAGCAGAGTTTTGGTAAATTTCTTTGAATCCACTAAAGAGGCACTACGGAAGAAAACATGGATCCGGACGAGCAACAAAACAACATCAGAGGGTGACTGGCGCGCGACTATGCTACCTTGGACCTGCAACATCCCTCCTGACTTCTTCCTGATTTTCATTGTCGGTCCGTTTTCCCCTACTAAACGAGCTCGAAACCTAAATATTCCCTTGTGGGGAGATACAAAATTCTGTTTCGTGTTCGATGAAGGGGCGGACCATCAAAATATGAGTCCGTACGCGGATTCTACAGCGATTCTAGTAAAGGGCGCTAATTAGGGTTTAGGCGTGTCAAACACTAAACCGCAAGCACTCCCCTTCCAAGGCGTTTCCCTTACCAGCGTCATGCCTTCCCAAGTGCTTTATAGAGCGGCCCACACCTGTTCCACGCCCGTCAGTGCTGATGGGTCCCCTTCATGCCAAGTCCATGCTAGCAGCTCCGCCTCGCGTTCCAAATCCTAGCCCCGAAGACACCTAGTCATACTGGGATTTATGAAAAGTTACCGGATACAGAGATTGCGGATTATACTTACGTCTCGAAAAAGGTCAGACAAATCTCCTACTGTCTAAAACGAAATGCCTCATCAAAAGCCCCAATGAAAGCAGGATGAATATGAGGGTTCGGTACTTTAGTATTTGAAAGAAAAAGGAAAAAAGGAAAGAATTCCCCATGGGCATATAACAAGAAGAAATCAGGCAGCAGAGACAAATCATAACCATATCGAGCCTCCTATGCATACCTCACCCCACCACGCCTAGCTGTCCATGTACGCCTCACCTTGCCACGGCCCCATCCAAGCCGTCTGCTCTATTTCCATGGCCCCATCAAGGCCGTCCACTCCATTTACGCATCCCCACCACATCTAGCCATCCGTGTACGTCTCGGCTTGCCAAGACAAAACTATGCCAAGTTGCATGCTCCACCATGCCATTTCCGCGGTTGATCGCTGTCGTATGCGTCAAAAATAATTACACTTTCTTACTACTCAAAATATAAATATAGCAAGGGCAAGAAAGGATCGATCCCACAGAGAGGTCTAGGTTGTCTCGTTGTTTCAGTTTCCTATATAAAATACCGGGAGTTTTCTGATTTTTATGCAAGTAATAGTAAAATAAAAGCAAATAAAGAAATAAGCAAACAAATCAAATAGAAAAGATATTGGTTAAGGATTCATCTTCATTCACAAACATGCTTTCAAAACAATAAGTAGAATTGATATTTAATCTCAACTTTTATCAAAAGCCCTAGAATATCTTGATCGCAAGAATATCCCGCTAATCTCCTTTTGTCATCAACAAACACATTAAAAGATGCGAATATGAGTTCTATCTTAAAGAACAACCTAACGTGTAAAAGCACTAATCAAGTTTAATTCCCTAGATGCATTAAGTTCTATGAAATCAGGCCAATCAAATCAATCGAACGTGGAAAACGCACTAATTCAATTTAACAAAGGTCACGAATCACTTGTGATTATTAGGATGTATCACTACAAGCAATCTTCACAATTATGCTACTTGTATTCAAGGAATATCACTTTTTCGTATAATAAACCCTAAACTAGCAATATATATGATTATGAGTTCTACCAATTTTCAGCTTGACAAAACTAACATTCAATCATGCAACCCTATTTTCAGAGAATCTTGAACGATAAATATGAGACAAAACTAATATATTGAATCAAAGAATCATGCTTTATGAAATCCAACTATTTCAAAACCAATAATAAAATTAAGTACTCATATTCAAGGAGTTCATAACAAGAAGGAAGAGAAAACCTATCATGTTTCTAAACCCTAGAACAAAGTAGAAGATGTTCTCCCTAATGAAGATATATGATATAAGATTGAAAGATATAATTAAAGTCTTCTCTTTTATATGTTTCTCAATTTCCATAAAGGATACTCCTTCCAAAATTAGGTCTTCTCTTCAAAGTCCGTTAGTTGGAAATCCACCCGGCCCACAAGTACGAGAAACCCGTGTAGAAATTCTGTCCCAAAATCGCTCGCCGGAAAACTGGGTTTCTGCCGGAATCCGGCGTCGAAAGTCGTCGCCGGTCATCTGAATTCTTCGTCATCACCGGTATATTCGACGAAATATTCCGTCAGTCCACCGTTAAGGATAACAATCAAAAGGTCAACCGTCAGTCAAAGGAGGAGAGTCAGCTTCTTAGTCAGGGCTGAGTGGTCTTAATCGCTGAGTTGGATCGGGTAGTCACTGAGTCAACTCGGAGTCAACTAAGTCAGTTGACCCGAGTCAGTCCATGCCAGAGTTGTTGCAGTTGTGCAGTGCTATCAGTCATGGCCAAGATGGCCCTACTTCATCCTGCAAGCCTGCAATTATGCCAACACTAGTCCATAAGCACCTTGTTCTGCACCAATTCCTCACTGCACTGCAACTCGATTCATAGCCAACCTCCACCTGCAACAGCAATTGTAGCTTCACATATTCAAACCAAAACCCCTTCTTTACTTGCCTGCAACACCAACACAGATAACATCCAATTCATCATAACCCAACAGAAGCCACCATCTCTGAGCATCTCATAACTCCAATTCCATCGCCAGCAACACCTGCAATGATACTGCACTGTCAACATCACCTGCGATCTTGAGCCGCCTCTCTAATCTCCAACACTTGCCTAAATTCATTACCAGCAACACCATCAGAATCTTTGCCACTTCAGTCCATTCCCTGTAACAGCCTAGAATACATCTATCACCAGCTGCACTTCAACCCATATGCACCAGACTCAAGCACCAGCCACATCACCTGATACAGCTCACCACTAACTCCAGATTAATTGCAGCAGCAGCTTACAGTGCTTCTCAAGCATTTCAATCTCACCCTGCTTCTAAAGCACCACCATTTCAGTCCAAACCTCCCTGCCCAATTCCTAACTCAAGTTCCCTATATGTGCTAAGCCATCACAAACAGCTACAATTTCTGATTCAGTCCACACAATCTCAGAACAAACACACCAGCCAAAACAATGCAATTCAGCTTCTATTATCATAGCCGGTACCATCAGTTATAACCACCATCACCTGCAATACCCAGCTCATGCCAATTCCATCTCCCTGCTACAGCCACCAATTACCACCTGTCCTAACCATTTTCAATTCCAACATAAACCCAATTGCAGCGAGAACCCAACAATTCATCCTTGCTTCTGAACCCACATCTCAATTTCTTTGTTCATCACCAGACCCCATTAATTCTTATCATTCCCTGAGTTTCAATCCCTAACTTGATTTCTGCCATTAACAACTCAGCTGGAACCTCAGAAAACCCTAAATTTGAACTCAGTTTTAGCAATTACCACAAACCCATCTCTTCTAGTTCTCTGAAATCCTTTTCAAAACCCTAACCTCAATTTCTTATTCCTCTCTGTACCGCAGCAGACCCATTCCTTCTAATTGCCATCATCTTAATCAGATCCCCTTTATGTTCTTCAAGAATATCACTACAAAGAGAACCCATATTTTCAATTTCTTCTTTCAACTCTCACAGCAACCCCAACACTAATTTCTCCTTCTGAACTTTGCTTAATTTTTCAGTAGCAGCGGCTGCTGTTTTTTCATTTCTTCTTCTCAGTTTCAGGCGCAATAAGTGAATGGGTGGAAATAATTGAGAGAAGTTGTTCTTCTCGATTTAGGGTTGGGGTTGGACGTGATTATGACGCCCCACTCAAAAGCCACCCCAGATTGGGCACCCCATAGTTTCTTCCTTGGTGCTTTTTAGTACTTCTCCAAACTGACTACCCCTTAACATGTTGCTATGCTGTCTTTAATACTTCTTTAAAAGAGTTGTAGTCCCTTAACCTTGACTGAACTCCAGATAGTGTCCGCCCAAGAAATGACAATTCTGCCCTTTTTGCTCAAAATACACGGATTCTTCTTCTTTCGCTCCAAATGGCTCCAAAGCACCTAATAAACTCAAAAATAAACATAAGATACATAATTCACACGAAAACTCGCAAAGAAAGCATAAATACTAGATGTAAAATTAGGTTTTTATCACACCTATCAGCGGTCAGGGTCATGCCACCTTTCGGCTCTTTCGGTCCAAGCCATCCACCTGCTCCGCCCTCCAAGACCGCTCCCCCTTTGCCGTGGAGAGGTACGACTAGACTAAGCTGGTAACTTTTATCCCATCACTCTGCGGTCTACATTCCAAGTACAATTTTCTCCGGACTACCAACATGGAAAAACAAAACTCGCTCTACCACTTAAAAGGTTAGTCGGACTCTCCTGACCATCTTTGCAATGATTTACGTTGTCTGTCACCATCATATGCTTACCCCGCAACAAGGCACCTGTTTCGAGCTAAGCAGGGGACTTAATGTTGATGGTGGTCTTTAGTTTAGGGTTAAAATCGCAAAACGCTAAACCCTAGCAGACATTTAAAACAAGCATTTACTAAGCGCATTAATAAAAGCTATGAATGTCCCTAATAATTATCAGGGTATATTTTTTAAAATTAGGGTTACGACAAACCAAACCCTAATCCCCCCGCGTGCTAATGGAAAATCATGCCAACCACGCCTAGCCCAAGCTAGACGCGCCATGCCAATCGCACCGTGCCATGGCCTTTGCTATGCTAGCCGCATCTCGTGTGCCAATGGAAAATCATGCCAGCCACACCCTACCGCGCCAAATCATGCCAACCATGCTAGCCGCACCCCGCGTGCCAATGGCAAATCATGCTATCCACGCCTATCCCAAGCTATCCACGTCATACCAATCGCACCATGCCATGGCCCTAGCTATGCTAGCCGCATCTCGTGTGCCAATGGAAAATCATGCCAGCCACACCCTACCGCGCCAAATCATGCCGACCATGCTAGCTGTACCCCGTGTGCCAATGGCAAATCATGCCAGCCACGCCCAGCCCAAGCTAGCCGCGTCATGCCAATCGCACAGTGACATGGCCCTAGCTATGCTAGCCGCATCTCGTGTGCCAATGGAAAATCATGCCAGCCACACCCTACATCCCCAAAGCATGCCAACCATGCTAGCCGCACCCCACGTGCCAATGGAAAATCATGCCAGCCACGCCTAGCCCAAGCTAGCCACGACATGCCAATCGCACCGTGCCATGGCCCTAGCTATGCTAGCCGCATCTCGTGTGCCAATGGAAAATCATGCCAGCCACACCCTACCGCGCCAAAGCATGCCAACCATGCTATCCGCACCCCGCATGCCAATCGCAAATCATGCCAGCCACGCCTAGCCCAAGCTATCCGCGCCATGCCAATTGCACCATGCCATAGCCCTAGCTATGCTAGCCGCATCTCGTGTGCCAATGGAAAATCATGCCAGCCATGCCTAGCCCAAGCTAGCCGCGCCATGCCAATCGCACCATGCCATGGCCCTAGCCATGCTAGCCACGTCTCGTGTGCCAATGGAAAATCATACTAGCCACACCTAGCCCGAGATAGTCGCGCCATGCCTTGGCCCTAGCCACGCCATGCACCCATGGAAAACCTTTGGCCCCATATGCCAAACCATGCCAAAGCATGCCATGCCAACCTAGCTACGCCAAGGCATGCCATGATAGCCTGGCTCTCCCTCAAGAAATCTTCATGAGGTTTGCTTTCGGGCTGTTTTCCCCTCCCGAATGAGTTTAGAACCTAAATATCCTCTCATGAGGAGATATGAAATTCTTTTCCGGTTGATTTGAGGGGCGGACCATCAAAATCCGAGTACGTACTAGAATTCTGTAGCGTTTCTAGTGAAGGGAACCAATTAGGGTTTCTAAACCAAATTGAAGCCAGGCGCCCATCAACGGTTTCCCTTCAATCCCAGGAGAAAATCCTGGTCGTATAAAGTCTCCTCATGACTTTAGCCCTAGATTGGTCACGTACCTAGCCAAGCTAGCTTCTCCATGCCTCTCCATGGTCCTCATGACGCGCCACCATACTGGCCTTCCCCATGCGGCTACCAAATTGAAGCCAGGTGCCCATCAACGGTTGCCCTTCAATCCCAGGTGAAAATCCTGGTCGTATAAAGTCTCCTCATGACTTTAGCCCTAGCTTGGTCACATACCTAGCCAAGCTAGCCGCGCCATGGCCCCTCATGCCGCACCACCATAGTGGCCTTCCCTATGCGGCTACCAAATTGAAGCCAGACGACCATCGACGGTTGCCCTTCAATCCCAGGAGCAAATCCTGGCCGTCTAAAGTCCCCTCACGACCTTAGACCCGAAACCATAGCTTGGTCGCGCACCTAGTAAAGGCTAGTCACGCCATGCTCCCATGGTAAACCCTTGGCTCCTCACGCCAAGTCTAAACACACCCTAGCCGTGCCACCCTGTTGGAACTCACTACACAGCTACCAAAACAAAGGCGTGCAACGATCAACGGTTGCCCCTCCTCTTAAGATGCAACATCTCGACCGTCGAAGGTCACCTGGATAGCAAGTTCCCCAAGCTCGACTTGCCAAGCCACAATAACGTTTTACATGTTTTCCAAAAAACATTCGAGACATCAACACAAACAGGGGGATTCTATTTGGGTATTGGTTTGGTGGTCTACAGCGTGCGGCGTACACTATTCCCCTCATAAGGAAGTGTCATAAGGGTGTGGCGCCGAGTAAATATGGGAGTTATGTGGGAAATATTCATGGGACATAAAGACGTGAGTTAACAAACTTTATGGACATCAATTCCATAACGTTAACAGTTTCATAAAAATCAATTTCATGTGTTAGCCACTTTATGGGACATCAAGGACATGCATACGGTTACCACCTCCTCCCATTTACTTCTCACTCCTTAATTAGACCAGAGTACGTTTCTACTACAACTTGTATAAATAGGTCTCACCTATTTCCATTTGACAACATAAGTTCATTCGGACAAGAGAACACTCAGAATACTTACCTGCTAGCTCCCCTCGTGAGCTCTGGTACTTTTCTGAAAACAAGTTTTAGAAACCCAATTGCTCTTCTAGAATGAACTATTTTGGTCTCACATTATCCTTGCTTCCCTCCCCAAAACCAACCCATTCTCCTCCTCTTTGTGACCGAAGCAAGTCCGGAACGACCATTTCTTGGTTTAGGCCGGACTTGTACAGATTGATCTCTCGAACCTAAAAGTGCTCAACATGCAGCACATTTGTTTAGGGTTTAAACCAGTTTATCACTCACCTACCGAATTTACCAAAATCGGCAGAAGCTATTTTCACCTATAAACAATAGTAACACAAGGGTGCTTATGTCTCAGATTTTGTGCAACAATGAATGCAGTTTACAATTAATGCACTTGGATGCAGGTTTCACTAACTCTTGGGTATGCTTGGGCTACCTTAGCAAAATATACCTCAGACGTAGTTAGACTAATCTTCTTTGGTACTGGGATAAGGCTTGTGGTGGTTCAGCTGGTAACTCCCATAAGGCCCAAGGCACGAGTTCAGCTTATTAGCTACTTGTTTTTCTAAGAATCGGACGTCTGACGATGCAAAATGTAATGCAAATGCGCAATTGGGTGCGTGCACGTGTGTGTGTGTGCAAATACTGAGTAGTGTAAAGTCAAAACCCTAAAATCCCAATTACGTTTCAAGTTAGATTCTCTAAGTCCCCAGCAGAGTCGCCACTGTAGATTCCGTCGAAATCGGTTAGGATCTCTAAATATCCAAAATGAGAAACACGTGGAAATTATTATTAGGGGAGTCGCCACCCAACTAAGGGAGTTGGGACCCAAAAGAAACACTGGTCCAATTTTACAGAGATAGGTACCGGAATCAAGATACGGGCTAGGAAGGTGTGAGGCACCTAGCCCGTCCAATCCGAAGATCGGCCTCTACTTTATAATTGGGATTTTAATCGTGAAAATATATAGCAAAACTATTATCATAAAAATATAACACAAAAGAATATTAGATGCTCAAATTTGCACTTTGTCCAACGAAGTAAAATCTGCTCTCAAAACAAGATCGAATTATTATTATTAGAAAAATAATCACCAATTATTATTATTATGAAAGAAAAAATCAAGATAATATCACAAACCTATTATTATTGTTCAAATCACACGAACCATGGACCAAGACGTCAATATGCTGGATGTATTACAAAAGAGACCCTCAAGCCGCACTGCCGACACCTCCACACACATTACTTAATCGTCAGATAGATCAAATGTATAAGCCAATCAATACAAACAATTATGATGAAAGTTAATTAAAGTCGATCCACTAGATATTATGTTACTGACTTTCAATACTAACTCAGCTTACCACTAAATTATTACTAACTACTTGCATCATGCATGTGATCTTCATATGATAATATGTGCTATGGATGATTAAGAAGATGGAAACTAGACGTGGACTTAAGGGCACGAAACACACAATACCCAAACAAGATATGTGGACAATTTTTATTCAACTGTTACAAGAGTTTCATATCCAAATATATTAACGTGGAAATAAATAAAAGTGTGATTTGATCGACCTGTTTTGGCAGCAACTTTTTTAAAAGAATGTTTACTTAGCTCAATGAGGTAAACCAACAATGTCACAGTCGCCCGTTGCCGCAAGATTGTTTCCAAAGCATTACACTTTTAGTTCTCCAAATTATTTCTCCAACCTCTCCTGGTTTATTCTCCACCTATTTTTCCAAAATATTTTTTCTCCTAGATATCTGTCAGAATGTCCCTCCTAAAGTTTTTCCTCCCCAAAACACCAAAACTAGCTCCCTATTTATAGTGTATCTTCCAATTAACTAGGACCCTAGGATTGAATGCCTACGATCAAACGGTGGAACTCTAAAACCTAAATATTATTACTCATTCTCAAAAATATTATTCCCATTTTTATAAATTCATTGGATATTAATACCAAAAATGAAAAAATTTCATTTAAACTTAGGATCTTAGTTGGATGGAAAGACTTGGGAATAAAGAAACCTTAATACCAAAAGCATGTCGACACTTTGTGGAGGTCGGATAGCTAAATGTAATGACTAGCTTACTTATGGGGCTTGTACTAGACAACGAATATCAAACGGACATGAACTTGGTGGACGTCTAACTTAGAGTAGTGGGTGTCAGTTTGTGGACTATCATTTTTGCTCAAGTCTAACTTAGTGGATGGACCTATAGCAAGACCTGCTAATTTGAAAATGGCCTCTAATTTAGCTTTATACTAGTATAGGAACAATGGGCTCTTATCTAGGCTTTTAGACTTAGGTTGGGTTTCCCATCTAGACCATTTCGGATACGATCTTGTGGCATAATTTCGTGACCATGTAAAATTGGGGTGTCTACAGACAGCTATTGTCATCTTCTAAGAATATTTCAATGATTGAAATGGGAGTTTAGAACAATTAACCATGATTGGATATAACACAATATGCGTACTTGTATGCTAACCGTTGCAAGTTATTTCAAGTCCGGGAACCATAATACTTGTATGGTTTACGGATCACTATGTAAGGGGGAGTGGTTTTCATTGTGAGATGAAGTATTGACTAAGGGGGAGTGATACATATCACCGTAGTATTATTGTCAAAGTTGTGATAAAATTGAACTTTAATGTTGTGTAATAATACTATGACACTGTATAACAATAATTGAGAACAATTGTTTTCATTGTTATGGCTACGGATATTCAACAACTATGACACTGAGTTGAACACGTTCAGAATCACTGGAGTATTTGGAGTGATGAAGAATTCCAGGAATGATGAGAAACCAAGGAAATCAAGCATTTGGATGAGAAGCTACAAAGTTTATTTATTTTGTCATCCATATGTATTGATAGTTTTGTCACTAAAATTGACAAAGTGGGATATTGTTAGAGCACTACTCGGTCAAAATCGCAAGCATTGTTGTCTCAAGCTTGTTTGTCAAGTTTAGTTGTCAAAACTATAAGTCTTGATTTCTAGTGTCTTGGATTAAGATAGAATGTGTAGTTGAGATTTAGACTTCACGATGTTCATCGATTGAAGACGAAGATCTACTAAGGGGAACTTGGAGGAACTTCGTCAACAAAAGGTATGTGGAGACTTGAACTCATATATCACTCAAAAGTCTATTATATTCTATCTCATATTGAGACTAAGTGTTAGAGCATAGCTCGTTTGAACCCACCAAGTATTGGTATGTTAAGTTTGGTCGTCATATTTTAGTGAATCAAAACTCATTTAAAGAGTCGCTTGATTATTTACTAGAGTTAACTTCGTATAGGTTAGCTAAAAAGTTACTAGGATATGAGACTTACAAGTATTACGTGAAGACTTGAAGAATGTGAAGAAGTTAAGAACTACAACGACGACATCATCCTTCCACTTGAGGTTAGTAATATCATTCCTAACGTATCTTTCAAGTCGTGCATATTGAAAACATAACTGCAAAGCTGTGAATGATTATACTCTAGTTAGAAATAATATTAAGGAATTACAATACGAAGTATAACGTCTATCTTTTGAACTTCGTATATAAGACATCGACATAATCGTATAAATGCTATTGTGATTATGTATGGGTATGGGTGAATATTTCGTCCTAGAAAACAATTTTTTTACATTCGTTTAAAGGAAGTACAATTCATAAACTTGTGTTATGAATCGAAAGGGAAATCGATAGGCTTATTGGTATTGTTATTCATTGCAAATATTTGGATTACCAATATGCGTGTTTAGTATAACCGCTCATAACTTGTTTATGTATCTTGGTAAAACTATTCACAAGGCCTGACTTTTGTATTGGTATGACTTTTATTAGTGACATCGATCTTAAGTAATCACCTGAGATGGTATGATCGATTTACTGTAATTGGTATGACCAACTCTAGACATTGGGGAACCAATCCTAGTAAGAGGTGCAACCGATCACAAGTAAGGGAATCGACCCTTGTAAGAGGTGCAACAAAATCTTAGAGATTGGTAACCGATCATATGACTTGTGCAGCCGAATACAAGTTAGATACCATATATATGTGGTAACCGATCCTAGTACCTAGTCAACCAATTTTTGGAAATCTAGTGTGACCGATCCTAGTACCCACATGGAGGTAGAACCGAAACTTGTTTTTTTTGTAGAACCGTTTGAACCCATGATTGGTGATTTGATATGATCATCAATGATCACATAGTTCTTGGAAGTCAGATGAACCAATTCTAAACTTTTTTGGAAGTGTGGAAAATCGGTTCCAGGATTGTAAATATGAAAAAGGATTTACAAAGTAAAGATGTCGAGATACTTTGAACATGTGCAGTAACTCTTATCTGTTATTGTTCAAAAATATTCCTTAATAGCTAAAGGAGAATCCCGGATCTAGATAAATTGAGAATATCTTAATTAAGGTTTTTAGTTTTATATGTTTTTAATTTCCAGCAATTAAAATGCATATCTTTAAAAAATAAAAATTGGTAATGTGCATTTACTAGTTGGATATTTTCTGCTGATATTTCGGTCAATATTTAGATAGTGCATTTCCAGGAATTATGAAAACTGTTTTGCCCTTATTACATATCTTTGAGAATATTCGGTTTTGGAAATTCCTTGGTGTCCAAACTTCCTTGGTCTATAAATATTGAAGTTTGCATTTCGAGAAAACTAATCCTAAGAGCCATCAAAACTACCTAGTTGTGTTGTTTCTGGTGGAGCTGTCTATTCGGAGAGGAAAGTGCCATAATTAGGCGAAATCTCTTACGACCGCTCATTTTAAAGACTTCTTTGGGATTGTGAAGCTCTACGAGTACCGTTGGTGGGAAACTAGATAACTGCAGTTTATTATTAGATTTTCGATTGATTTGATTGACTAATGGTTGTTGAACTTTGATTGCACCTAGTTTGTTTATGCTTGATAATCTTCTCTTATGATATAAGATTCACTCAAACTAGATAGAAATTTCGACGGGGATTTTTAGACTGTTTGTAGATCTAAAGGCGTCTTGTGATAATCCATTGTCAATAGACTTCGTTCTGTATGTAACTGATTACAAGAGATTCAAGTTGATTGTGTGCAGGTGTTTATTAAAGATCTAAGAAGATTTGAAGACGAAGAAGATTTCTGATTTGGGTTCATAATCTTTGGTGTGCACAAAACTTGATCGGCTGGGATCCAACTATAATCGGTTTATCTTTGTGATAAACTTGATTGATTAGTTGAGTAGATCGTCATCAATACGTTTTTTTGTGATTCGAAGTATTGATTGCAAAGTCTTGATAATTACTTTGGTAGTTGTTATTGGATAGATCTAAGAACCTGACAAATGAGTTTATTGGGATAAACGGAAGAGCCTTTTGTCAAACTCATATCACTTGATTGAAAAGAGATGTTACCGAACATATTTGTTGTTCCTTTATTATTTGGAATACGAACCAAAGGAATTGTTCCAAGTGCGTGACTTATTGCAAGTTGGAGGCGCAGGGATACAGACGGAACTAGGTGAACTATAGGTTTAGTTGCTTGGTCTCAACTATACGAAGTTGGTTTAGATTTTGTATAGCGTCTTAATCCTGAGAGTATTCAATTCTGGACAAGGTCCCGGAGTTTTTCTGCATTTGCGGTTTCCTCGTTAACAAAATATTGTTGTGTCTTTTACTTTTCTATTTCCACAATTATAATTGTTTTATTATAATTAGAAGTAAAATACACAAATGTTAATTCCTATTTACTTGATAGCAATCCTATTGTGTTTGGTTAAGTCCGAACCTATTATTAAGTAAACATACTTCATTGTTGTATTGTCTCGATCTTGCATCCATAGTCAATAACACAAGCTATCTTGTTGTCGTATTATCTCGATCTCGTATCCATAGAAGATCACATGAAGTGTGAACGGATTAGTTGTATTGTCTCGACTCAGTCCATAGACAATCACTTTCGGAGAAAGAACTTATAAGTGGAAAAGTTTTAGATTGAGGTATATTTGGGTACCCTCGTCTTTTCACTAAGTCGTATAGCTATATAGACTTTACATTATACTCATCGGATATTTCGAGCTGAGATTAACTCGCGTATATCTTTCTCGAAATATGTGTTGGAAAACTTTTTGCTTTAACTATGTTCATAATTTTTCTTAACGAAAGTCTAAAGATGGTCATTTGAAAATCGCCTTGTAACATCTTACATGATTTGTGTGAGACAATCATTTGATGTAGACTCGGAATGTTTTGTATTGATTATTCGATCACTTAAAAATTGCTTATAAGCTAATAATTTGTGTGAGACATCTATTGTCGTCTTCTAAGAATGTTTCAATTATTGAAATGGGAGTTTAGAACAATTAACCATTGTCAGGATATAGCACAGTATGCATACCAGTATGCAAACTGTTGTAAGAATAATTTAGGTCCGGGAACCAAGTATGCATACTCGTATGCGAACGGTTTTAACTGTTAAAGTCCGAGAACCAACTTTGCATACCATTTTGAAAACTATTTCACCTGAGTTCGGTCCTGAACGACAGTATGCGTACCTGTTTGTGAACTGTCGGAAAATATCAAAGTCCGGAAATTAAGTTTGCGTACCTGTTTGCAAACTTATGTGGTTAAGTTCTAAAATAGGTTAAGTATGATTTCATACTCATGAACAAATGCATTTATATATGAAGGAATGCAATCTTTGCAAACCGTGGCTCAAGTGTTTATGAACTGATTCTTTTGAATCAATCCGATTTTGCTTCAATTGTGCCTTGTATACTTCTATAAGAATATAAACAATTGAACAACTCTATGAGTAACACAATTAGATTCATTTGATCTAGAAGTGTCTAGATGAATGTGGTTAATAAAAAGTGTTCATATGGCTAACTTCGGTTAACTGTTATTGAGCCAACTCAATATACACGTTTAGGTACGGTTACTCATAGCTAAATGAATGTATATTTTATTTGTGTTTAACAAGCTAAGAGCATCTAACGGTGGCGATATATTGCTTTGGTTTTAAGCAAACTTAGCTTGAATCTTAAATCAGAATATCATCCAACGGTGAATATTGAATGTTTTGTTTCAAACCTATCAAACCCTGATTTGAAGACTATATAACGGAGAACTCTGGCAACTGGGAAACCTAATCCCCACACCTCATGTGTGATACTAGTAGCGACTATAGTCGATTTTCCTTTAACCTAGGTTTTTCCTAAAACCATTATAGGTTAATGACTTAAAGACTTCATTGGGATTTTGAAGCCAGACCCAACTATTTTCTCTGTAGTTGCGTGTTCTGATCTTACTTGTTCTATCGTATTAAGTACTATGTTCTCTAAGATTTGCTCGAGATTTATCTCCGATAGGTAAGATATAAAAAGTAATCACAAAGCTCTTCGTCTCATTCTTTGTAATTTCTCAATAACTTGTTCTACTACCATATAGTTAGTTACTGTGAGGTAATTGATAAATCTAGGTTGTTCTTCGGGAATATAAGACCGGATTATCAATTGGTTTCTGTTCAAATTGATTTATCAAAAGACGGAACAAAAACTTCGTAGGCATTTTTGTGGGAGACCGATTATCTATCAGAATAGACTTTTCTGTGGAAGACAGATTTTTTTTATAAAGTCTTCAACTTTGGGTCGTAGGAACTCTTAGTTGTGGGTGAGATCAACTAAGGGAATCAAGTGCGTAGAGTCCTACTTGGATTCAGATATGTAAGGAACGTGACTGTAACTTGATCAGTATGAGATTGGTTAGGGCTCAACTACATTCCAGTATGAAGTAAACTTGTAGTAGGCTAGAGTATGTAGCGGCTTAATACAATGTTTTGTTCAAATCTGGACTAGGTCCCGGGTTTTTTCTGCATTTTCGGTTTCCTCGTTAACAAAACTTTTGGTGTATGTGTTATTTATTTTCCGCATTATATTTGTTTATATAATTGAAATATCATAGGTTGTGCGTAGTTCAATCAATTGGTAAATCCAACCTTTGGTTTTTGATTGAAATCTATTGACACTTGAACATTGATCTTTAGCACCGTTCAAGTTGTTTATCATAATAATCAGGCTCACGAATTCTATCTGTTTGATTTGCTTATTACATTGAGAACCATAGATATAACTCTTGGATATATTTCCTTGATTGGGCCTGACTGTTTAGTTGATTCTCTCGGAATTATATTGGAGTTAGTCCATACATATTTCCTAACTAAATATTGGGTGTAGTTGTTAGACCCCCACTTTTCCAACATTAACACGTATAACTTAGCCATAATCATCTAACACTTCCATACCAAATATGATGATCAATCAATCATGATAGATAATCAAATGAATTTAAATGTGTTTCAAGAGAGTTTTTCAAATGTTTATCATTTCATAGAAATATATATATATATATATATGAACCACTTGAAACAAAATCGGTTTGGTTTGTAATTGTACAAAGTACTTATACAAGAACCAATTCATGAACATAATGCCATGGTTTGTAAAACTAGTTTACATTCCTTAATACATTAAAGTTTCAGGGACTTTAGTTCTCAAACGAACCTAAGTTCATGAGTATGAAAATCCATACTTGCCGATTTTAGAACTCGACCACTCTGTTCGAAAACTGAGTACGTGAACAAGAGTTCCGGACTTTGGCTTTGTTCAGCCGCTCTCAAACAAGGTAAGCGAATAACTATTTCGGACATGGCATTGTCTAGCCTGTTCACGAACAAGGTACGCGAAAAACAGCTCCGGACCTTTACACATAAACCAGTTCGCAAATAATAGTTCCGGTCTGAACTAGACTTACACAATTAGTATACAAGGTATACATTGTGTATTATATCAAGACATAATAGTCATTCTAAAACTCTCATTTAATCACTGAAACATCCTTGGAAGACAACAATGGTAATCTTACACATACCATTATCTTCAAGTAATTTTCAAGTGATTAATTGATCAATACGAAACTTCCCAAGTTGACATCAAATGATTGTCTCACACAAATCATGTAAGATGTTCAAGGTAATTTTCACATGATCATCTTTGACTTAATATTTAGTTTCCAACAAATAAATTGTCTCCAACTAAACTCGTCAAGAATACAATGAACTTAGCTAAAGCTAAAAACTTCCAACATGTATTTCGAGAAATAGATAAACGAGATAAACTCGGATCGAAATATCAAATGTGTATAATGTAAAAGTCTATATACCTCTACAACTTAGGCTCATTAGAAGATACAATAGAATAGACTTCTAAGTGATAGATAAGTTTAAGTCTCCATATACCTTTTGTTGATGAAGTTCCTCCAAGATCTTCAGTACATCTTCTTCCTCAATTGGTGAATGCCGTGAAGTCTAAATCTCGACTACTCACTTCTATCCTAATCCGAGACATAGCTATAAGTAGACTAAAAATCAAGTATATAGTTTTGATCAACTAAACTTGACAAGCAAGCTTGAGATAACAACGCTTGCGAGTTCGACCGAGTAGTGCTCTAACAAAATTACAATTTGACTTAGGAAGGAGTATAAAAAATCACATACAATTTAATATGGCAATAGATTATGTGTGGAAGGATAATCATCTTGCTTATAAGAGGAAAACTTGACCAAAATAGGTTTCTGGTCACGTTTTTGTGGTTTAATCTGTGAACAAAAGTTGAAAGTTTGTGGACTATTTCCTATTCCCGAGATGCCTTTAGCCATACATCACGAGTGTTGCTTTAATAAATCACTTATTATAACTCGGAATTGAGTGATTCTTGGCTCGTTGAATTCGCATTCCATTCAATACAACATGAGGACCGTTTCAGGGACAAAGGTCATTCTCACTAAAGTATTATGCTCAAATATCCTCGAGTGTATACATAAATTTATGTTTAGCGTCATATGAATTATTCCTTACAATGAGAACTTGTTTCGATCATTGATGTCTTCGTTGTCCTCCAGTATTTAACCTTCAAGGGTATTCGACGATTTCTAATACTCAACTATTATGCTATGATCCTCGTTCGACACTTGAATTTGGTAGACTAAAAATCAAGATATAGTTTTGTACATCTAACATTGACAACAAACTTGAGACAACAAAACTTACGAGTTCATTTGAGAGATGATTTAACATATGGTAGTATCAAAATAATACATAACTTAGGCGAATATTTAACAGAATGGTCTTGAATATAACCTTGGTTTTATTCAATCCATAATGACAATTAGAGATAATCAGTTAATAAAATATCAATTCTATTGTGATAGAAGAACATAGATGGGGAGAATCTAAATATCTAATAAAATAAAAGAAGGAAAAGAAAAGAACATGAGTTGGGAAAAAGGAGGCGATGTAAGAACAAAGACTAATGAGTTAGGAATCAGAGGTGGAAGTCGTTTTGGGTTTTATCATTTTCCTTAAAAATTAGGTTTAAGTTTTAGGCTTCATGGTTTTCATAGTTTAGAACATTTTTCTGGAAATATATCAATACGAAATTAAAAGTTGGGTCATCACTACCCTTTTAATATTTGTGTGTTTGAGCGATATTAAGGGATGAGTATTTTTCACTTATTGTTAAATCTTAGGTTTTTGTCATCTTTTAAGTTGAGGCTCATATAACTTTTTTTTTTTTTTTTTGTAAATAAGATATTTCATAAAAGGAACTAAAACTCAAAGTGCGTCGCAATTACAGTAGGAGTAGAGCCATCTAATCTGGGATGTTGAGAATTCCCAATATTAGATTTATCTACTAAAAGTTGTTTCAAGCAAAAAATGGGAGGTGAATCTTTCCATTCTACTATTGAGTTTAAAGGCCTAACAAACTTGGCCAAGACATATGCAACTTGATTTCCTAATCTAGGAACAAAATGAAATCCCAAAAAGTTATTAGAGAGTTGAGTTATTATGTTTGCCTCATCAAGACAGACTTTAGCACGCCATGAAATGTCTGAATTATGCCCTTGAAAATAGTTGAAAATGCTTTCGCAGTCTCCTTCGATATTGAAGTTTTGAATTTGTTTCTCCTTGGCCCAAGTTATTGTCCGCAACACTCCTATATCCCCCGCTTCTTGTGGATCCGATCCTGTCGACTGCCCTACTCTTCCTCCTTCGTAATTTCCTGCATCATTTATAAGGATTAAAGAATAACTGGATGGTAATATCTCTGATATCCAAGCCGCATCCACATTTATATTTAGGGTATTCTTCCTAGGAGCCTTCCATATTTGATTTTGTTTCTTTTTTTACATTCTCTTAGGTTTGGTAAGTTTTTGTTTCCTTGTAGACCAAAATTTTACGTGTCTCTGAATTTGTTGAGCTAGACTACTAGCTTGGTTTTATTTTCAAACACCCTATATCATATTTCTTTACATATGAACCACATTTTAGTGAGAAGTAATTCTATGGTCATCAAACTTTTACAGAGATCTAGTATCATGCTTGAGTTATCCAAGGATAGGTAAACCTGATTAGGCACAGATCCCCAAATTTCCTTAGCATATGGACAATGGAATAAGAGGTGTTCAGTGGTTTCTATTTCATCCTTACACATGGTACAATGTGGAACTACGTTTTTCACTTTTCCAAAAAGTTTAGCATTAGTTGGCAACGCATCTTGTAAACATTTCCATAAGAATAGTTTAATTCTCTCTGAGATATTCAATTTCCACAGTGATTTCCATAGAGATTCTGGTAAGCAAAGGCTGACTATTTCTAATCCTACTTCATTCAATTTATCATACATAGATTTAACTGTGAAATCTCCTGATCTTTTTAGCGTCTATCGCAATTGCTCTTTCCTAAGAATTTGGTTTTTATCTTTAAACATATAAATCTTACATATTTTATGAGCAATTTCATATGGAAAGGCATCAGATAATAAGGGAACATTCCATGTACTTGTTTCTATATTGATCAAATCAGAGACCCTAGTTAGATGACTATTACTATTGGTTCTTAGGTTTTCCATAGTGTTAATCCTGGGATCCAATTATCGTTCCAAATATTAATGTCTTGACGATTACACACTTCCCAAATACTATACTTTTTAACTAATTCTAATCCTTGTATAATGCAGTTCCATGTCTAAGAGCCTCTTTTGGAAGGTTTAGTTCTAAAAGGAGATTTGTTTCCAAATACTTGGAGCCCGTAGTTTTTTCCTAAAGAGCATTAGGTTCCTTAACTAGCCTCCATGCTAGTTTTGCTAACATTGCAAGATTGAATTTACGGGCATCCCTAAAACCTAGTCCCCCTTTGATAATAGGTTTGCAGAGATTTGGCCAAGACTTTGAGTAAAATCCTTTTCCCCAACCGAAATCTCTTTGTATAGCATTAATTTTGTTAGTTATCTGTTTTGGCATCAAGAAACACTCCATTTGATAAGAACGAATATTAGAGAGGACAAATCTATTTAGCACTGACCTCCTTGGTTGGGAAAGAACTAAGCCTTTCCAACCCTTGAATTTTGATTCCATTCTTTCAATAATAGGAGCAAAGGTTTTTATTTTTGATCTATCCATAAAGAGAGGTACTCCTAAGTAAGGGTCTTTAAGGTTTATGTGTTTTATTTTCAACAATTTAGACATCATTCTTTGATGCTTAGGTTCAACTTTCTTACTAAAGAAAACTCATGACTTTTCAAAGTTTATTATTTGTCCTGAGGCCTTACTGAAGATTGCTATTGTGTCTAATATGTTTTTACATTCTATTAGGTCAGCTTTAACAAAAAGTAAGCAGCCATCTGCAAAGAACAAATGTGAAATAGGTTCACTTTTAGGTGTTATTTTAACTCTATGGAGAAGTTTTTTATGTTCCTGAGAAAGAAGAAGTCTAGAAAAAATTACCATGTAGATAATAAAAATATATGGAGAAAGAGGATCTCCTTGTCTTAGGCTAAGTCTTATGGGCTAGATTGAGCTGCTAGATTGGCAAAAAAGTGTTGCAAATGAAGAAAAAAAGTGTGAGAAAAAAGTTAACACTACTTCTCTCTCCTAGCAAGTGCTTGCAGTTCAACTAGCAGCGAGATTGAAACGATGAATGATTCAGCGTTCAAAAAGTGATATAAACGCTGAACGGTTCAGCGTTCACAAAAATAACACGGACCACAAAAATCACAAAATTGATATGACAGTTGAAATTTAAAGCGCTGAATGGTTCAACGTTCAAAAAGTGACCTTAGCGCTGAACCGTTCAGCGCTCACAAAAATCACACGGATCACAAAATCACAAAATTGATCTGACGGCTAAAATTTAAAGCGTTGAACCAAACAACGTTGGCCAGTGGTCCCAGCTGACGTGGACTGCTAATCTAGCTGCTAGATTAACACTCCCATTGGATTTAGGAGGTTGCCCTAGCTGACGTGGACCGCTAATCTAGCTGCTAGATTAGAAGACCATAGGACTTAGCCTTGGACCTCTAGTAGGTTTAAAGGAATCACTAGGAGTCCCATTTAAATGCACAGAGATTGAAGTCGTAGAAATACATTGTTTTATAAGTTGACAAACTTCATTATTAAAACCAATTTTTTTTTAAACCATTTAGTAAAAAAATCCAATTGACCATATCAAAAGCTTTTGACATGTCGATTTTTATTCCTAAACCACATGTTCTAGCTTTTTTCTTTTTAAATGGACGGATAGTTTCATAATTAACTGAAAATTAACCAGAATTTAAATTTCACCTTGCCGATTAATACGTACATTTTTGCCGATCGGAATTTTGGCCGCTCGTCGAATTTCTAACTGGGCTTCTGGCCGATGGCCGCAGTTGCTTTAGTCTCCTTTGGATTGTTTTCCCTGAGGCCCCTGACCAATTGATCGGGTGTAGTTGTATTTTCTTATAGAACGACGAACCAAGTTTTCCATCACTTCTTTCTTCTTTGTATTTTTTCCTCTCACTCTTTCCTTCGATCTAGATAAAAAGTGGTCTGAAGAGAGAGATTTAAAATCAATTGCAAAAACCCTGATTGAATCAATCCTGGGTTTAGAAAATGAGAGGCAACAATGGTCTCACATCATATATTCTTCGACGAGCTTTGAATCCATTAGCATCTAACCAATCTTCTTCTTCTAATGGATTATCATCAGTTATTCATCAAAACCAACAACATTACAATCTTCAAAAACTCTCTTTCTATAGCAATACTAGTAAAGCTTCTTCATCTGGTAGTAAATGGTGGTCGCCCCATTTAGGTCAACATACTGGAAAAGCTGTATCTGTTGGTATTGCTGGAGCCGTTTCATTCTCGATTTTAGCTTCTTCACTTGTTTCTTCAGAACAAGATTTACTAGCTAAAGAACCTCCGAAACCTGAATTTCTTCCTAAAGAAGTTGTTCTTTATCAGTATGAAGCTTGCCCTTTCTGTAACAAGGTTAAAGGTAACTGTTACACCCTGATTCTTGTATAAATTCGTTATAAAATTTGTTTTTGAAGCTTGGGTTTGATTAAATGTTACATGTTTTTGGCAGCTTTTTTGGATTACTATGATATACCATATAAAGTTGTGGAGGTTAATCCATTAAGTAAGAAAGAGATTAAGTGGTCAGAATATAAGAAAGTGCCTATTTTGACTGTGGATGGGGAACATTTGGTAGATTCTTCAGGTTTGTTTTCATCAATTCAGTAATGGATTTCTCTTTTCATTTTGCATTGAGAATGTTGGATTGTTGTTTTGTTTGTTATTTGGCAGATATAATTAATAAAATGAGTGCAAAGATTCATCCTAAGCGGTCTGTGGATTCAGATTCTGATGGTGAGACTGAAGAGAAGAAGTGGCGCGGGTACGTTTTCTTTCTTTGTTTGTACTAGGACTCCAGTGTTTTATATAACGAAATAACTCTACTCTATGAATTAGTATTGCCACCACTTCAAAATCTGTTGCGAATGTGCTTTGAACTGATGTTGTTGGTTTTATTCCATTGGGTATACGTTTAAAGTTTGTCAAGTGGTTTTGGATGCTGGAGGCAGTGAATTGACAATGATCTCTTCTTATACTGTAGGTGGGTCGACAATCACTTGGTTCATGTCTTATCACCAAACATATATCGGAACTCTTCTGAGGCTCTTGAATCATTCGACTATATCACATCCAACGGTAAGACAGTAAAGCAGTTATATATAAAACTGTCTACTAAAACAGCTTAGATGGTTTAGACTTGCTGTGTTAGATGTTAGCAGTATTTAGGCATCTCTATCTTACTTTAAGCGGTTAATCTACTTTTCCAATGTCGTGCACATTAGAATAGGCATACCAGTTTTATTTACCTTTATCTTGGAAAGGTATGGAACTAATGCGAAGTGTCTGGAAACGATATATCCTGAATAGTCCCATGGAATCAGTCAATGTGTTTGTAGGCAGCCTAACAAGTACACGTATTTGCTTGAATTGTTTTTTAAGTCAATGCTAATTCATCTCCTAAATCACAAAAAGGTGATGTATCAATGCTGTACTCGTTCATTAGTGCATTATCCGACTCTGTGGAGAATTAGCTCATGACTTAGTTTTGCTTCATCATACAGCCAAAACTCTTCATTCTGTCGCCTGAATGCTGTTTAGATATGGTCATCTTATAATTTCCATAAAGTACAGGTCTAGGAGTGCTTATGCTAAAAACAAATCAAGGTTTGACATTTCTTATAAATTTAAGGTAACCCACCAGTAGTTAATCTAGTATTCTTCTAAGTGTGGATTATTTGGTGATCTGTCAACTTCATTGATTGCTTGGTGAAATATATTTTGGATTCTGTGATACTGAGATAAATTCAGCGTTCCACTTAAGCTCTTTCTATGTGCTAGAGATAAAATATATTGCATGTTATTCTGCCCTCTTTGAAGGGAGTTCCCATTAGATAGGCTACGAGCCTAGCAAATATAGATGTCAACCCATTTCTTGTCGCATGAAAACAATATGTGGCTTTATGCTTAAGGGGGTCTTTAGATTTACTTGTATTAAACTTCTCTGACCAGTTTGTTTTGTGTACAAGTTAGTGTGGAGTAATAAGAATGATGAGTCATTCTGAATGATTCTTCCTGCTCCTTGACTAGGGAGTTTTAAGTCATAGATAACCACCACGGCCAGATATTATGATTCGAATATGTAACTTAGCATTTCAACATAGATTTGACACCATATAGTGTAGAGGACGATAATAGATTGGACCGCAAACGATAGGATAACATGTTAGTTATGGATTCCGGGATATGGTGTGGAAGGAAGGATGTTCAGCTTTTACATGTGTATCTAAGTAGATTCAGTCCGTCGCTACAACTTAAGTTACTGGTAGTTTTAGTGTGGATTATGACACAAACACCAACATGTATAGACTACAGCAAGCCCAATGTTGCCTGATCAAATGGTTGGTCGGTTTACAAAAGAAATAGGCTAATACTATTCTACACCATAAGCATATTGTCAAACTGCAGGATTAGTAGTGAGACTAGTTTACAATAGTCCATGCATATCAACGTTTACTGTTGCATAGTTTTAGTCATCTTAATTCTCTTTTTTGATTTGAGGTCTTGTTGCAAGATTTCATATGAAGTTGGTATAGATACCATTTTCTCATGTCTTTTGCTTCTTATTATTCAAACCTAGGTAATTTCAGCTATACTGAGAAAATAACAGTGAAGTATGCTGGTGCGGTAGCAATGTATTTTGTGTCTAAGAAACTAAAGAAGAAATACAACATCACTGATGAGCGAGCAGCACTGTACGAAGCTGCAGAGACATGGGTGGATGCCCTAGATGGCCGAGAGTTCCTTGGTTAGTATATATTTACTAGTGTCTTGTTTTTTTTTGTCTTTTTAATTGGCACCACCATCTCACTCTTAATTTTATTGAAATTCTAAATGAGAACGGTAGACATAGTTGTTAACGTGTTATACATTGTTACGTCTCTCACAGGTGGTCCAAAACCAAATTTAGCAGATCTTGCTGTGTTCGGAGTCTTAAGACCCATAAGATATCTGAGATCTGGTAAAGACATGGTGGAGCACACACGCATAGGTGATTGGTATTCAAGAATGGAAGGAGTTGTCGGAGACTCCTGTCGAATCAAGGCATAGACCACTTTCTGCGATTCAAGTCACAGCCAAAACTACCACTGGCAATTTTTGTTCAAGTTGAGTGCATAAATAGCTTTTAATGACAGTCCTCAAGTGAGGATCAAACTGAAATAGAAGAAGTAATTAATTTGATCATCCTGTTCATTCCGTTCTAAAGATTTTGTTACCATAATACCATGTGAAATCAACAATGATTCATTGCAGAACTAATGAAAGACAAATTCTTTATTTGTAAATATTTGATCAAGCACATAAGCTACTTCCAGTAATGGTACAACTGATGACTTGCACAAATCCAAAACTCTAACAAACTAAACCCTAGAGTACAAAATTACTAACATCATCATCCTTATCAGCAATTTACTTGCTACATGACAGTACAAGCATTAGGATTCTCATCACTGAAAGCAGTAGAGTATTTAACTTCAGTAGAACTAGCACGAGCAAGATTAGAAGCTTTAGAATCATCCATCATAACATTTCTGACATAACCAGGTGGTGCTTTTTTATCATAAACTCCAGGTGCATATGGATGATCCACTTCACCATATGGTACATACGGCCATATTTCTGCTTTCTTTCCTGTACGCCTTATAACTCTACTCAACACTTTCCTTGGTTCCACGTATCCAGTTACAGTTAGCTTGTGTTGCTTTGGATCGATATCTATACTTGATACACCTACAATATCATCAGATCATGAAATATCAGTATAACCATTTAGTTTAATCCAACGGTCATAATTTGTTAAAACTCATAATTCTATTTTTAGATTATTTTTTTTCAAGCTACAATTTAAATTCAGTTTGTGTTCAGCTAATATATATACCTTTCATTCCTTCAACAGATCTTCTGATTTTCCTTTCACATCCTTCACAATCAATCTTCACTTTTATCTCCACTGTCTAGTAAAACACAAAAACAAAGTAAATCAGTACCGTTGATGAAAACAAGAAAACCTTAATCATCACTGGATATGCCTCACTGTGAAGTGAACAACCAACCCAATGATGAAAATCTATAAAAGAAGAAGCTTATAATTAGTTGAGATAAATGTATACCTGTAATTCTTTCAACTTTTTCATCTTTCTAGATTTATGAGAAAAATCAAAACGGTGAGAGAGATGATCAAGAATACCCATGATTTGTTTGTGCCTGAAGATAAGAAACTAACTGAGCTCAGCCAATGAATTTGATATACAGTACTGCTGCTGCTTGCAGAGAAGAAGAGAGCTAGAGAGGGGGGGGGGAGATATTGATATTAACTAAGTAGTGAGGTGGTGTTAAGAGTATAAATAAGGGAGAAGAAGAGTCTACCTTTTGTAATTATGTGCGAGTTGGATAAATAATAAATTGGATGATGAAGGGGTTGAAATATTGACACTAAAACACTGTTTTGACCGACCTAAGTAAGATGGGCGAAGTTTCTCGAGAGAGCACGTCGAATCATAAGTAATTTTTTTTTGCGTCTAAACTGTTATTAACAACATATAATTGGTGTAAAGTTGCAATCAGTGCGACTTTTGTCATTTGCAACTTGGTGCTATCTCTTGAACCAAGTCGACATGATGACGAGCCGTGGTAGGGTGTCCGCCTTTAGGAGACTCACTTTTACATAAATACTCTAATTATTTTTCATCGGAAAAATTTATATTGACGGAATACTAGTTGATTAGGAAAATGAGAGGCTGGAAGCGCGACGCGTTGGCTTGTGTAACATTATATTACTTTATACTTACTGCGGTTACTGCGAGATAACATTCATCCCTGTAAGAGTAAAAATACCTTTTCTGCAAAACCATAGCTATAAGTTAGCTACACTGGTGTGGTCCTCTGATCACTCGGTTCTTCAGCTAACATAACTCGTATTGAGGATAAGATAGAGACATTCAGGCATAGGTAGACATCATCCGTCTTAACTCCATTCTTGACTAACATTTCATTTCACTGTTGAAACTTCTGAATCTCATCTTGTTTACGTTACTGCATTTATTTTCCAAATGTCGGTCATTTTTCCAAATGAAGTTTCAAATATTGGGATATTTTTAAGATTCTGATCTTTCCAGATATTTAAAGGGCTACAAAGGAAACAAGTAAGAAGTTTGGTACCATGTAGGCCACTCACTACCCACCGCAATGACCGCATGACAAAAATTTCTCACTTTTCCTTTTCATGCTTTCCATTACCAACGTCTTTTTCCACATGAAAATGGAAAACAATTCATGAGTATTGTAAAGTATCCATGTGATGATTCATTAAATCAACGGACGAAAGGTCATTCACTGAATAATAATGTATCTAAGTGATGTCTGCCGCAATTATTTTATGTTCCCGAATATCCATCAATCACAGTTTTTCATTTGATACCAAGGTTTGAAAAACGGGTCACGGCTCAGATCACGGGCACTAGGCGTAACCGTTATAACGTGTTTTGACAAGTGTGAGCACGTTTTGGGTAAAAAACGCATTTTTTGGACATTTTTCAAAAATAACGGGCGTTGTAACGGTTAAATAGAAAGAAAAAAATGATCTGAAATTCCTATCTAACGGTTATAACGTGTTAACGAGGCTAAAAAATGTTGTTACTAGGTTTTTAATATTTTTTTAATACTCCCTCCGTTCCTAAATAGATGACCTATTAATTTTTTAAATTTTGTCCCACTAATAGATGACTTATATCATTAAAAAATGGGATATTTCTAATATTACCATTTTAATTTATTGTTAGTATAAGAAATATGTATAATTCGATAGTCGTGTTTATATTCCTTACATAGGTGTTTTAAAAGAACCCCCAATTGGGGGATATCAAATCTAATTGGGGATATTGATTACTTCCCCCATCCCATGATTTCTGCTAAGGGGTGACCAAATGTTATGAAAGTACTAAAATGCCCTTTGGTTAATTAAAAATCTTTATGAAAAGACTTTTATACCCTTTCCCCTAAAACATTAAAATCAAAATCCAAAACATATATCCCCCATTTGTATCTGATTTCCGGTAGAGCTCTAGGTTTAGGTTTCGATTTTTTTTTTCTTCTTCGATTCAAAAAAATGTCGTCGATTAACCCACCCGAATAATAACAATGACTCCACGAAAGAAACCTAAAGCCCCATCGAACTCACACTCGATTAGTGAAGAGAAATTAAAACAAAGACTTGCTAAGATTGCTCAAGAGCAAGAAGAAGAAGAAGCAACGCTCTCGGACAATCAACCGCTAGCAGAAATGGGTTTTGTGAGAAGGTAAGTGATTTTAAACTCCTTTATAGCAAAGGGTTTAGGTTAAAATCGCGAAACCTAAACGAAACAATTGAGTTTCAGTAGATTCCAGTATAAAATTGTGTATGAATACTATGCCGGTTTTGATTTACGGCATTCCATCTAGGTTGAATTTAGAGCCGGTATTGAGTTACGGCTTACATGTTAGGATGAATTCTATGCCGGTTTCAAACCCTGAAACTCAAAGTTAGGTACCGACATAGAAATTGGGTTGAATTGTATGCTGGTTTTATGTTACGGCATTCCTTTTTGATAATTCTTGTATGCCGGTAGCGGACTTAAAACTTACAGTAACATTAAAGAATTTATCCACACTACCGGCATTCATTTTTGGTTGCACTGTATGCCGGTACTAAGTTACGACATAGAATTGATATATTTTTATAGTGCCGGTAGTATTGTTTTGTTATCCAGGAGGATTACATATAAGTACCGGCAGTATCGATAGTTAATGTTTACCGCCGGAACAAGGTACCATCATGTAATATTAACTATGTTTCTATGCCGGGACAGCAGTACCGGAGTGGTTTGTTTAGCGAGTCTATACCGTTACTGATGCTAAAAATGAGATGTCTTATATTCATTTCATGTACTTATGATATAGGTCAAAATCCAAGGAAGCTAAGAAAAGAAAAGGTAAAGATGATGTGACTAAGAGAATGAGGAAGGACGGTCTTGATACTCCTCAGACTCTGCCTCCCCGCGGGAAAGCTGAAGGTCGCAAAAAACGTTTAGGGGTTGAGTCTAGAGGGATTACTTGGGAGAGTGGTGGTGACCGTAGTCGACTTGTAATCAATGAACCTACTACACCAGTTGAGCACGATGATCAAGATGAAGAGGAAAGTGAGGAGGAAGATAATGAGGTTCATCCAAGTCAATTTACAAGCCAAAGCGAAGTTGGTGGGCCAAGTCAACAACCGACACAAGGCAAAGTCAAAGGCAAGGGCAAAGTAAAAGTTAAAGGTTCCCACCTTCCTCATGTTGATGACATGATTCCTGACCTTGATCGTGGGAGAATTTGGGGTGAAACTCACAATCCGAAAATTCTATTTGGCTAAAGCACTCGTGGGCTCGTACTATATATCAAACCTATGTAAGAATTTTTACAACAGACCCTTATTTCATCCAAAAGGATTTGTTATGCACAACGCTCACCGTGTGATGAACCAGCTTGGGTACAAGCAGAAAGATCTTCGTAAGACATCTTATCAGAAATTCTCTCATGACTTTCTTCAATGCCGAGCAAATGAGAACAAAATGTGGTAGTTTACAACCCCAGTCCAATTCTTGCACATTGGAGTGAAAGGGTAGAACGGGGACTGGTTTTTGATGGGGTTGGTTGGAATTCGGTGGGAAACGGTTATGAGACAGAACCAACGTTTCTCAGAGGTCATCAGAAGTACTCGCATCCTTATATTGTCCGCCCGGATATCATAGAAGTTCCTCCACAAGCACCACATCCAACCACAACTGCGGATGAACTTTATATACCCGGACTAACTAAGATCCTCACGTTGTTGGTACGTACGTCATTTTATTTTCCTATTCCATTAGTCTACATCTATGAACTTATATATGGCTGCATACTAAGAACGCGTTTAAAAATATGACAACAGCGTCATAGGATCGGAAATTTGGGCAAGTTCTTTAGGAGAAAGAACAAGAAAGGAGAGGTGTTGACCCAAGAAGAAATGGATAAAGTCGAGCAAAAGATAGACAAAATTGAAGATCTGGAGGCCAAAGAATTGTGGGACGAAAAGAAGAAGAGAGTACACCAGAAGCGAATGACCGAGTGATCGTGTGTTTGTTTAACAATGTGGCATTGGTTTATATATGTTTATGTTTATGTCTTGAACAATTTGGTATTGGTTTACGTCTGTTTATGTTTATGTCTTGAACAATGGGGTATTGGTTTATGTCTGTTTATGTTTATGTCTTGAACAATGTGGTATTGGTATAGGTCTGTTTATGTTATGTCTTGAACAATTTGGTATTGGTTTATGTTTGTTTATGTTTATGTCTTGAACAATGGGGTATTGGTATAGGTCTTTTTATGTTATGTCTTGAACAATCTACGTGTCTTGCTAAACTCTTTGGTTGATTTGGCTTATGTTTAACTTGTTTTCGGTTTGGAAACTATTAACTTTGGAGTTTGTTTTGTTATACAATCTAGTTTTGTTAATATATTTATTATGTTCATAAACCCGTTCACCGAGTTTGAATGTTCTTTGGACGCACATGATTTTAGAAATGTGCATAAGGTTCCGACATTGTGTAGGAGGGAAAAAATGCGCCGGAACCCTAAATCTTCCAAACACCAAAACAAAATAGAATTTCTGCATGAAGTGTTATTTGGATAGGATGCCGATAGTGAGAAATTGCCAGGTCCAAAATAAGAATGGTCAGTCTACCGGCACTGTTTGATGTTTAACATTCAATGTCGGCATATTCACTCATTCAACTGGATGTTGTTCCTCACTAACCGGCACCTTGTATATAGTAAATTAGTACACCGACACCAAGCTTCCGGAGTGGTAATGATGAAACTTAACTAAGACGGCGCAGGTATTAACATATTATTGGATGTTTACAATACACATTTCCAAAAAACAAAAGGTTGAGTATTAGTGAACCACATATCTACAAATTACTCATCATCGCTTCCACACGTATGAAGTTCAGTCTTCTTCTCTTGGAGAGACATTTTGGATAGAGCCAACGTATCCCAAAATTAGTGATTCACCTTATACATTGCCATCCATCCCTTCCAGATAACGGATCCAGATCCTTGTTTTTCATCATGCCACAAATACGTGGCAATGGACAATTTTCCTTAAGTTTAAGAATAATAAAAATAATTACCGTTCACGAATGCCAAAACCACTCTTCTCCCCTTAAGGGATCCTTCGCATTGTTGCCACTTTGGTGTAAATGTTACTTCTATGGTGGGGGTGAAATAATGAACAACATAGTTAAATGTATCCGCCACTAGATGCCCACAAAGCGGCATTCTCATCCAATATTGAGAAGGAAGGAACTTCATTTCCTGCTCGGGACCTAACACTCGAGCGTACATATCATCAAACGTTTCTTCATCACCAACCAATTGCTCATAAAAGCTCCTCTTGTTCATAAGTTGGTCGGCCATCCTCTTTCTCGCATATCGGCATGGTGTCATACCTCTACTAACCGCCGTCTCAAATATTCCTAATTGTTCGGTTACGGCATGATACCCGCAATTTCCATCTCCATCGACATCATCTGTATATACAATATACTCGCGAATAACCTCAGGAAGCTGGTCTATGTAATACTTAGGTACCGGCATAGTTTTTTGTTTGAACTCAACGCCGATATGGGTTTCAAATTGGGGGATATTGAGTACCGATATAGCCAAAGCATGAATTATATGCCGTCATTGTATTCATACAACATTTATGCCGGTACGAATGTTTTTCATCTGAAAAAATGGCGGGTTTAAAGAAAAAAAAATCAAATTTTCAACCTCTCAGCAGCTTTACCTGTTTGTTGGGGATGCTTGTATGCTGGGCAAGTTTACTTTCTTGTGTAGGTTCTTCAAACAATTCTCCATGCTCGTAAAAATCATCATTCAAGGGTGTTGGTTCCACAAAAAGTTGCAATTATGAGTTGTTGCCATTACCAAAAGATTGAGGATATGCTTGATGTTGTGGTTGAGCTAAAGATTCAGCAGCATCAATTCTCTCTTTACAATCATCATCCATTTTCATCAAAAAAATTCTCTCCCATTTTTTTTCCCTCCTTCTACTCTCAACTCACTCACCCAAAAACAAATAAAAACACACACTAATCTTATAAAAAAATCTTAACATTTTTACTAATTAAAAATAATGACTAATTAGGATTAGTGAGGGCTAGATTAGGAATTTAAAAAATAATTACATAGGGGGCACCACGAATTGCTATTGGGACACCGTTTTTATCCTGTTGCTATATCCCCCAATTAGATTTGATATCCCCCAATTGGGGGTCTTTTTAAAATGATTTTCACTATACAATTTACGGAAGTTTGATAAAATTTGTGACAGTCAATTATAGCCACTAAAATTTCGTCGGCAGCAATTATGCAATACATGCATAAGTAATGTGAAGAAAGAAACAATAATCAATCCAATTTAAGAGAGTCCATAACCTAACTAGGTAGACTTGTCCCTTTATTAGATTGCAGAATTTCCATCAAATGCCAAGAAGTAAGCAGGGTTTTAACTCGTCCATATGGTACTAATTTCTAAAAGTCAATCATTTAATGCTTAAAAAACTCAATTAACTAGGCATTGCATGGTGAGTTAGGGTAGAGTCAATCCTCGGGCCTCTACAGAAATACCTAGGTCTACTATGCGGCCATCACAACCACCTAGGATGTCTGTGGATATGGGTGGACAATATAACGCTTTTAGGGGTTCTCAACCTTCGATGGCAAAATTTGGCAAAAGTAAAACATGTCGGGAAAATGTCGATTCTTATGTTGGAAGTTTTTTCTATGACAATGATATACCCTTCAATGTGGCTAACTCATCTCAGTACCACGAGGCATTCAATGCAGTTGCAAATTTCGGCCAATCCTATAGAGTTTCATCATCTTATAAGTTGTCGAATCCCATATTAACTTCAGAAAAACAAAGGATTGAAAATATGTGGTGTTTGTCCAACGACATTATTGGAGAGAGTATGGTTGTACACTCATGTCTGGTGGTTGGAAAACCAAAAGAAACCATGTTTAATGGTTAATTATAATTAGTCAAGTTAATAGATTAGTTTGATGATGATTAGCATAAATCATTACCATTGAATTTGTTGATGCAACAACATTAAATCAAGATATTTATGATCATGAAGGTTTAGGTGAAGAACCAACCCAGGAAAGTAAACAAGTTGAACATACAAGTGCTCCAATTACCCATGCATACGTATTAATGTATTAAAATTTGATATTTTTTTTCTCCATTGAATCCGCCTGAAAAACTCAGTGTCGGCATGGTAAAAGTATGAATACCATGCCGGAAGGGACCAAATTGGCATGGTATTCATACTTTCACCATGCCGATACACAATATCCCCCAATTTTGAAATTGTAAGTACACTACCGGCATAAAAAGTTCATTGTCAAGCATGCCGGTAGTGGTGCCGGCATGGTCGATTCGCAAGTGAACCATGCCGGTTTGAGGACAAAAATATACAAAAAAAAATTATCTGGAATAGCAAGTTTCGGCATGGTATTCATCCAAAAATCTATGCCGACACTCACTATCGGCATGGTATTCATCATAAATCCATGACGGCACTCAGTACTGGCATATTCTTCATCACTACCGGCATGGTCTTCATCCCTACCGAATATAAAAATAATAATCAAAGTGAGGAGCCGACACAGAAGGAGAAGGGAATTTAAAAGGGAGCGGGGAATGTTTAGAATTTAAAAGGGAGTAGGGTATTTTTATGTTTGATTTAGATTTTATTTTTTTAAAGGGTAGTTTCGTACTTTCACCACAAAAAATACCCCTTAACAGACATTATTGGTTGGGGAAAGTAATTTATATCCCCCAATTAGTTCAAGTATCCCCCAATCGCGCGTTCAAGAAAATGGTAAGAAAGTTATTTACACGATTATAACGTGCGTGATAACGGGAAAACAGTTCTAAAAAACGCACGTTAAAATGTTATTTAGAAGAAAAAAACATTCAAACTAATTTTAGAAAAACGGTTATAACTTATATGAAAACTGAAAAACGGTCCTAAAAAACTGCCGTTGTTTCCTATTTATCGGCATTAAAAAGGAACGGGGTTCGGGGACCCTCACAGCCACGGTATATGGGTGTGACTGTTTTAACGGTCATTTTTTTCGGTAAAAACGGGTATTTTTCAAACCTTGTTTGATACTGATAGAACGGTAAAATTATTCAATGCTCTATTGGTTCCACTTGGTCCTCAGGTTTTTACCGACTTGTCTAGGGATGGACTAATTGGTGTGGACCAATTAGTGTACCAGCTTTGTACCCTTGGATTTGGAGGGGGTTGGGTTTTTTTTAAATCCAAATGGGATCCACAAAACAACATCCAATGGTCACAAAAAAATGATCCATCATTGGTACACCATTAGGCTTTTCCGTTTTTTACGCAAATTAAGAAGCATCCAAGGGAGTTAATTTTTACAAATCTATCAGTATTAATATTTTCGTAATTTTTTTCTTTTAGTGTTTAATTTCTAGATTCTAGTATAAATTACTAATTCCTTTATGATTTTATCTAGGATAAATCAAATATCAAGAATACAAAACAAAGCTAGGCTAAGTTTGCTTGTCTTAGTGGTGGTCAAGATTTTTCCGTGGGAAAGATAAATCAAAGGTTGTGGTTCTCCCTGCAACACCCTACAAGTCACACACGTGGTGTTAATTCCAATATTATTAATGAAAAATGAATACTCAAGTCAAGATATGGAATTTCAAAAATTATAGCGGGGAGGTTCGAACTCATGACCTATTGTGTCATAAAAGTGGCCTCTAACCATTGTTCCACCTTGGTTGGAATTGATAGAAAAGATAAATCAACAGTGGTGGTTTGTTCAACTTAAATACCATAATTGCTCTATTAATTAGCGTTTTACTAATTGCACATAATAAATAATATATTAATTATAAAGTGTTTTATTAATTAGCGTTTCACTAATTACCCATAATAAATGACTAATCATTTTTTAATTATAAATGTTTTCTTAATTAATTATAATAAATATTTATTTCTATTAATAAGTAATTTTGATAAATAAGAGTGGCCTCTAACCATAATAAATAAGAGTGGACTCAAGTCAAGATATGGAATTTCAAAAATTATAGCGGGGAGGTTCGAACTCATGACCTATTGTGTCATAAGAGTGGCCTCTAACCATTGTTCCACCTTGGTTGGAATTGATAGAAAAGATAAATCAACAGTGGTGGTTTGTTCAACTTAAATACCATAATTGCTCTATTAATTAGCGTTTTACTAATTGCACATAATAAATAATATATTAATTATAAAGTGTTTTATTAATTAGCGTTTCACTAATTGCCCATAATAAATGACTAATCATTTTTTAATTATAAATGTTTTCTTAATTAATTATAATAAATATTTATTTATATTAATAAGTAATTTTGATAAATAAGAGTGGCCTCTAACCATAATAAATAAGAGTGGACTCAAGTCAAGATATGGAATTTCAAAAATTATAGCGGGGAGGTTCGAACTCATGACCTATTGTGTCATAAGAGTGGCCTCTAACCATTGTTCCACCTTGGTTGGAATTGATAGAAAATATAAATCAACAGTGGTGGTTTGTTCAACTTAAATACCATAATTGCTCTATTAATTAGAGTTTTACTAATTGCACATAATAAATAATCTATTAATTATAAAGTGTTTTATTAATTAACGTTTCACTAATTGCCCATAATAAATGATTAATCATTTTTTAATTATAAATGTTTTCTTAATTAATTATAATAAATATTTATTTCTATTAATAAGTAATTTTGATAAATAAGAGTGGCCTCTAACCATAATAAATAAGAGTGGACTCAAGTCAAGATATGGAATTTCAAAAATTATAGCGGGGAGGTTCGAACTCATGACCTATTGTGTCATAAGAGTGGCCTCTAACCATTGTTCCACCTTGGTTGGAATTGATAGAAAAAATAAATCAACAGTGGTGGTTTGTTCAACTTAAATACCATAATTGCTCTATTAATTAGCGTTTTACTAATTGCACATAATAAATAATCTATTAATTATAAAGTGTTTTATTAATTAGTGTTTCACTAATTGCCCATAATAAATGACTAATCATTTTTTAATTATAAATGTTTTCTTAATTAATTATAATAAATTTTTATTTCTATTAATAAGTAATTTTGATAAATAATATCAATAGACATTTTCTGCGACAATGAGTAATAGAAGAGGTGGAGGCCGAAAGATTAGTGTTGATTAAGGGCGGAGCCAAGCACAATTATATTTATTTTTATTCTTTTATCGTAAAATGGGATACGAAGTCCATTTATCACATGTATCCAGCTTGCCAAGAATTTTTTCTCCCTCTCTCCTCAAAATCCAGGCTCCACCCCTGGTTTGTAGTGGAAGAAGTAGTGACGGTGATTGCTGGTGAGTAGTGATGGACAATATTAATTTTATGTTGTCGTTACAACATCGATAACATCGTAGTGTGGAAGATGTGGTTGGTTGTTTTTAACACTTTTGATAAAGGAAGGTACAATATATTTCATGGATGATATCATACAAGACAATATTTTCATGATCTTAGTTGGATCACCCAAATGGTACCCCTGTTATATCGTATAAATCATGATTTTTTAATGTTAAAATAAAATTGATTCCAATACAAAAAATATATATACACGGAAAAAAATTAATGAAACTAATCAATTGACGAAATTTTGTTCAATCTAAACTTCATAATGGCATTTGTGATTGAAAATTAGAATTGCATCCAACAACCTATATGAGATGGGCGGAAGTGATGGAGTCAAAAAATGACATTGAGGAGGCCTATTTTTTTTTTTTAATAAACATGTAAACTTTGGTAGACTAAACCATAAATATATATGGACAAAGTACTATTTATAAAATAAGCTAAAAAAATTATGTAGTTATTAAAAATTTAAGGTGTTAGAGCCAGGTTAGTCAACCCTTGGCTCCGCCACTAAGTGGTGGTGGATAGAAAAAGTGGATTCACATGGTTTTAGGGTGGTGGCGGGTATTGGGGAACAAAAACATATTATGCTAATTTCGTAATATTATAAAGTATAAAACATGTTTGATCATTCTACAGTTAAAATAAACTCGATAAAACACATGTCCATTTTAAAAGATTGGTGCAATCAATTGTCATGTTATGTAATAACTAAACGAACGACACTAATCAAGATCAGAACGTATGAAATTATTTATTATCGATTTGTTTATGTAAAGAGTGGTCAGGATTTGTCCTTGGCAAAGACAAATTTACCGCTGGGGTTTGTTCAACTTAACCATTTTTAAATGGTTTATTAATTAGTGTCTCATTGATTGTTCATAATAATTAATTAAATTTATATTATAAAGGTCCCTTTAATAATATAAAATAAATACATAATTTTATTAATAAATAATTTTACTAAAAACTATATTAATTCTAATTGTGGTAGTGGAAGTAGGGTTAGTATAAGCAGTGGCGGGTGTTTGTGAATGGTGGAGGCGGTAACATTACTATTGGTGGAAGAAATAGTGGCGGTGGATGGTTTTTATGGTGGTGGGAGTTGGTAATAGTAATGTATAATAATCGTTTTTTTGCTTTTTAGTGAGTTTTGTTGACCAAGTAAAAAAAATAATCTTCACAAAACATGCAACATTGTATTGTGAAAGATGTAATTGGTTGTTTTTAGCACGATTGATAAGGACAAAAATCAAATATTTCGAGGATGATACTTGAATATATAAGACAATATGATCATGACTGTTCGATTACCCATATTATATAAAGGCAATTGGTGTACCCACGTAAGAGAACATTACCGCTCTCTCAAGTACTAATACATTCTTTTTCCTGAAAGACCATCAATGTCGAGTTGATTCGCGACAACTACCTACAAAAACAACAACTTTCACTCAATTTCCGATATAAAACCTTATTGACCGGGAAAATGTATTTGCATTCTAAAATATTTGTTTGAAAATTATGTTTGTTCATCAAAATCATCATTAAAAACTCTAAATCATGAACCTAAATTTCTCCTCCGATGTTTATAGAATATTTTTTATATTTTACATTCTCAAATCATGCGACCTCTTGATGACAAATCAACAATATCAAATTACGGATCAATATGTATAGGTTTCATTCACTGGGTTATAAGGTAGAGAAGGCACAGATGGGTAGATCACACAAATCAGAACATGACTGAGAATACTTCAAAAATTTAAGATTAACTTTCTATAGGACTAATTGGATCGGATTCAATAGGAGCTGACTAAAATATGGAGTAATAATAATTTTCACGTAAGACAATTGCAAAACATAGTTTGGCTAACTCTGCCTATGTAAAGATTGGTCAAGATTTGTCCTTCCTCAATTGCCATGTTATGTGAGAAGAAGGTGATATCTAAGATTGATGTATAATTCAAATCTATTAGATTCATACCATTTACAACTGGATGCCTTGAAAAAATTTGATGTGTTGTTATGATTGAGGCAAGGGATACATTGACCACACTTGCGCAAATAGCTCACTTCGCAAATGATTGGTGTTGCATGTACTGTCTAGAATGCAATGAGGAATTTGAGGAAACAAGGCACCAAAAGCAGTGTCCAGAGTATTTTGGCTATAGTAACTTAGACCCGATGTAATACTTATGTTTTTTTTTTTTTTAGTTTTTTCACAATCTATTTATTTAAGAAAAATCAACATTGCAAATACATAACATCAGCAAAAATTAGACAGATTGTTTTTGACAATAAGGGCTACTGATGGTCCGGAAACGACAAAAGAAAGGAATTGTTGTAGAAGAATTGTTGGGATATACAATGGATTACTTGATACGAATGAAAGAGGTATAACTATTTCGATTCTGAAATCACATAAAGTTCACAGTAGAAGATGACATCAAGTTTAAAGTTAGTAACAAACATAATATGGCTAACTAAAAATGGTGGATCGACATCATCTACATAGGTTAGTTAGTAGATTAGTTTGGTTTTTATTATGTTTTCTACTTATCTACACCATTTTGGTGGTTTTATCTACTCTTTTGAGGTTTATCTTCGCTTTAATGGCGATTCTTGGTTATTGTGTTGAGATTTAAGATCAATAGTGATGCTCTCCAACGACGAAACCTTCATCTTGGTTGTCTTCGGCGACGGAATCTACATCGGAATTTTCATCATCAACTTATCCGACGACGGAACCTCCATAGGTGGTCTTTTTGATGACGGAAGCTTCATCAAAAAAATATTATTCTCTGCCTATTTGGAGGATCGACAACATGACCATGATAGATGAGTCAGCTGGAGCGAAATAGGAGCGTGTGGAGACTTTTATGGACGATATTGATTAGTTGATTTCACTGAGATGAGTGCTGCTGACGACATATTTCCAAAAAATATTTAAACCTCCATGTTCGTGTGGAGCATTATCTCATTATAAGCAATGAACCTAAATAAAAAAAGTGTCTTGAAGTTAAGATTATATTTCTTTCGTTTGAGCAAATATCCGGCGATAAAATATTAAAGGAAAAAACAAAGAAAAAAAGAGAGGAAAATCCCAACTATTTTTATGACAAACACATATTAAATCATAAGGAGTTGATAAGTATTCGGGACACAAATTATACGATATATTAAAAGTGAACCAACATCATGGCCCGTGCCGTTACGGCACGGGTTAAGGGCTAGTACCTTCCATAAAATAGATTTTTAAGTGTTGAATATGTATAATTAATTATATCTCCTTGATTATAAAGAATTAATGTTAGGGGGTGATTGCAAAGAAGGGGCAAATAAGTGAAAGAAGGGGCAAATAAGTGAAAATTTGGAGAGGAAAAAAATACCTTCACCCCATCTATTTTGGAACATAAAAAAACCCTAGATCATCATCTAAATTGGAACTGAGGGAGTATTAAAATTACCATCTTTAAAATAAGATTTACTATCAGATTTTAAAACGAAACAAGTTTGAAATCATTGCATACTAATCTATAACAAACTGAGATGTACATGCAACCATTGTGGTTGCTGAACGAGTTGTACTAGGTTCGAGAGTAGAGCCAAGATTTATATGTTGAAGGTAGGGTTGCAAAAAAAACAAAAGTAAGCTTGTGACTAGACTTGAATTTATAATTAGGGCCCAAATTAAGCTTTGGAGCCAGCTGGGTTGGAGGTGCAACTGCACACCCTGCAGTGGGCTATCTCCGCACTTGACTAGGGTACACATAATTGTTAGTAGATGTCCGGCATATATCCTATACGTAGACATTTAATCTTCTGAGGCATGGATAATTTTCAGAGAAGCACGATCATCAAAAATATATATAATCAAATTCAAGTTCCCTGAAGTTATACGTGGAAAATAAAAGCAATTGGTATTAGGAACCTACTATGAGGATAAGGGATGATCCGAATGCTAAGAATTGAAATGGATATAAAGAATAATTTTTGAATTCTTTTGGTTCCTTTCAAAATATGGACTAGAAGGTTGGGTGTCTTCCTAACATATTACTCGGATATGACCCGCATACCTCTAATTTGACAGTTCAACAAATGGACCGGACGATGAGGAAAAACTCTCTGAATTCCTTTTCAAACTAGGATTTTAATCATTTACATGTCCGCGCATGATCCTAAAAATTTGAATTCGACTCGTCAAAATATAAACCAGATAGAAAGGATAAATTATTTATAGTCGGATATGAGTTCATATTCCTTTCCTAACCCTTCCCATGATCCAAGTAAATAGGATTATACGAGTCCAGATATGATCCAGAAGGGGTGGAGGAGTTCTTTGAATGTGGATTCAAGTTCAGGTTTCATTTCTCAACCATCATATGACACAGTTAATGAAAACATATCCCCACCATCAAATTTTTCCTCTAAATCGGTAGCATTAACAAGATTGGCAGATCAAAACTTGAGCCAAATCATTTTTCGACCCAAGAAAAAGGCAGGTTTGGGTTACGCTAGCTTGCGGATTATTAAACTTAGTCAGTTAATAAACATAGTACTCAAAAACCATTTAATTCTCATTCATATTTCACTCTTCGAATTATAAGATTTCAACATCTGTATTTTGACCCTTAGAGAATGAAACAACAAATACATATGGCTTAGTGCTGAAAACATAGGGGTACCAAATACACCACGTACTTTTTCGTTCGGAAAATTGTATGGAAAAAACCTAATACAATTTAAAGTAGACCAACTTAATGATCCTTGACAATATGTATATAGATTTTATATCCCTATCTCTTCTCAATTAGTAACATAGTCTAAGGAGTCCGTGAACCTGGTTTTTAAGAAGAGTACTTAGACGATCTCAAAAATCAATATCTAAGTAATCCAACCGAATTTTTCTGCCAAATAATAAACTTGTTATCTATCTTTCGAGATGCGAATTCTATAACAAACAAATCTCGTAATCAATCACAATTAGATGGACATATCTACTAAGATTGCATACGTACTACCTGCATAAATCCTATCATAAAGATACAGAATTTAATGCGAAAAAGGAAAAACACAAGACACCAGAAATTTTGTTAACGAGGAAACCACAACTGCAGAAAAACCATGGGACCTTGTCCAGATATGAACACCAAACTGTATTAAGCCGTTACAGACACTAGCCTACTATTAGACATCGAAATGGAATGTAGTTGAGACAGAATCCATCCTCCAAGCGTTCAATTATAATCGCACTCCTTATGTCTCTTGAACCTCGCAAGGTTCCACGCAATTGATTCCCTTAGCTGACGTCCTTTACAACTTAAGAATTGCTTCAACCTTGGTGAAGACTTTTGATACCAATTTCATATAACAGATAAGCATATTTGATTTCCCTTTAGATCAAGGATCAATACTTGGACATCTATTTGCAATAGATGAAGCTAGCAAACCTCACAATTCGTATCAGTTACACTCACTTAGATAAGAAGCCTGGATCTTTTACCACATATCAAGAACAATCTTCAAAAAATCACTTAAGATCAATTTTCAGATTTTTATCTTGAGGAATCACAAAGTCTGAATCGAATACAACTTTACGATTTTTATATATCTTTCCTGAAAGGGATTAAAAAAAACCTCGATAACGCAAAATCAAGATCGGGATACACGAGCTATCAAGGTAAAGATAGTCGAACCTGTCTTCACAAATCTCCAAAGCAAAGTATTTTAGTCGTAAACCTAATTATGTTTCTCAAAGGAAACTTAGGTTCATAGAGGACAACTCTTTCTTTCAACTAGGACAAAAAGTGTTAGGGATTATATTTCCCAGTTGAAAGAACGTCTCTATTAATAGATTTTCAAGACAGAGGGTTGCTTAGAATTCAAGCTAAGATAACTTGAGAATCAAGCAAACACTTTTTCTGTTTAGATGAAACTCTAATTAAGGTTTCAATTAAAATATGTGAGAATTAATCTTGAAAATACAATGGAAGAATACACACAGTGGTCCGGTTATGGAACCGTGTCTAATGACCGTTCAATTTGGCAAATATGTCATATGAACAATAAGAAAATTGATGCTCATTTAAACACTCAGGATTTTAATCATGATGCACACACATAAGTGTTTTAGTGATCAATGAAATCTTAGAAGTGTTTAAGAGAGTCATAGTAATGCTAAATATATTTAAAAAATAAATCTTTGAGCATCTGCTAAATATTTTTGGGACTGTTGGTGAAACGGTTCATAAACAACATGGATAAAATTCACGAGTTAGGGAGCTGTGGTTCGTGAACCGGGTTTTCCTACCCCACCCTACCCTGCTCGAGAACTCATATGTACACTGTTCGCGAACTGGGTTCGCCAACAGTAGTTGGTTTCTGAACTGAGATGGACTTAATTCACCAATTGAGTTTACCAACCTTAAGCCTTTTATACTAACACCAAAAATTCAGTTCTTCACGGTTCATGAACTGTTCTCAACAGAACCTGCGGTTAGAGAACTGGTTCACCAACCTTCATTGTATTTCTGAAATCATTAAGGTTTGCAAACTGGTTTGCTAATCTACCCTGAGCAGAAATAACAATAGTTCATGAATTTCTCTCTTATGATGTTTGAAACCTTCCCAAATGATAAAATCACTTATATGGGCGATTTTCAATTGATCCACAAATTAATTCTCGAACAATCAATTATTTTGTACTAATATTGTTACGAACCTTTGAACATCATGATTGAATCATATTTCGAGCTTTTTAACAAGACAAGCTTGACTCAAAATTTCTTCTTTCTAAATATACTAGAAGTCATATGACATAGTCTCAAATGATAGAACGGTAAGATAGTGAGTAAAATAAAATGGTCCAGTCTTCACATACCTGATAAAAGAAGTTCTCCAAATGTCTTAGTCGATCTCAAGGGTGATATATGATACTCAGATACAAAATTCTAACCTAGTCAGAGACTTGACTTAGTATACTAGAAATCAAGATATAGTTTTGATTAACTAACATTGACAACAAGCTTGAGAGAACAAAACTTGTGGGGTTCAACCGAGCATTGTTTTAACAAGTGTTAAAACTCAAGATGACGTGGAAAAATTGGTTACTCTCAGATTGAGTTTCATATGGAGTTCAATAAGTTATAATCTAAAAATTATTTATTGACAGTTTATTAAAAAATTGAAAGAGGCACTAAACAAGATTTGAACATGGAAATTCCTCAATTTGAAGATATTGATGGTCATAAAGAGTTCAATTAAGATGCATCTCATGTTATTTCTGGTACTCTTTTTGAGGAGGAGGATCTCATTGAAGTTGTAAAGTGCGCTTTTGAAAATAAAAATATGAAAAATGATTTTGGTTTAATGTAATATCTATATGGTACAGGTTCTCCATAATGGATCACAAAATTATACATTGGAATATAAGGAGCCTTGGTCAAGATCCTAAAACTGTTGTTATTTGCAATGGCATTCAAAAGAATAATATTACTATTTTCGGGAATCTAAGAAGGAAGCAGTGGACGACTTTATAATTAGAGCTCTACGGGGTTCAAATGGATACAATTTTTTCTTTATTTATTTATTTCGTCTGAGTGGGTTTCTACTTGTATGATATGTGGAACGGTGCGGCTACGATGTGGTCGAGCCACATCCATTTTGTATGTGGCCCCTCTTTATTTTATGACACCTATCTAACTAAAAAACTCGCCCCCTCCAAATCCCCCTAATTGTTTCACTTTTTGAGAAAAAGTAGGAAGTTAAAAATAATAAAAAAAAAAGTTAGGTAATAAAACTGTTTTCCAAAAATTTTTCTTACTTTATACGACGTGTCAGCATTAAAAGAAGGGCTAGTTCAAGCATTTTTTTTCTTACTTCAAGTATGTAGCCCTAAGTATATGGAAGGAAGGAATAGTTCAGATACGAAAACATTCAATTGGCGCATTCTGCGAATCTATCAACTTCAAAAATGTGGCGGGCAATTTTGAATGAACTTATTCTTCTGTTTATGAGGCAAGTTATTATCAACAATTCTTAAGAGATATTAGAGCCTATTTTGATGAATGTTGGCTTATCTGGGGCTAAAAAAGCGGGGGTACAACAACCACACCCAATATTTCGCTTAGCAATCTGTATGGATAACTCCATTATAATTCCAAGAGAATCAACTAGACAGTCAGACTTAATCAATGGAAATATATCCAAGAGTTTTATCTCAATTTCTCAATTCAATCCGCAATCAAACAAATAGGAATTTGCGAGCCCGATTGAATATAAGAAATAACTTGGACGGTAACAAAAACTAATATCCAAGTGTCATTCATTTTAATCAACAACCAAATATTGGATTCATAATTGATTGAACTTACGCACAACCTGTGATATTTTAATTATATAAACAAATATAGTGCTGAAAAGAAATAACACAGACACCATAAATTTTGTTAACGAGGAAACCGCAAATGCATAAAAACCTCGGGACCTAGTCCATATTTGAACACCACACTGTATTAAGCCGCTACATACACTTGCTTACTCCAAGTTAACTTCAGGCTGAAATGTAGTTAAACCCTAACCAATCTTAAACTGATCAAGGTACTGTTGCACTCCTTACATCTCTAAATCCCAGTAGGACTCTACGCACTTGATCCCCTTAGTTGATATCACACAAAAAAATCTATTGAATAGATAAATCTGTCTCCCACAGATAAACCTATGAGTTATGTTCCGTCTTTTGATAAATCAAGGTGAACAGGAACCAATTGATATACCAGACTTATATTCCCGAAGAACAACCTACAAATATCAATTAACTCACAATAATCTTAATCGTATGGTAGTGAAACAAGATATTGTGGAATCACAAACGATGATACGAATATGTTTGTGACTACTTTTTATCTTGCATATCGGAGATTAAATCTCGAGAAAATCTTAGATAAGATAGTACTCAATCATGATAGAAAACAGCAAGATCAGAACACGCAACTACAGAGAAAATAGTTGGGTTTGGATTTACAATCCCAATGAAGTCTTCAAGTCGTTAACCTACAGGGTTTCGTAAAAAAACTAAGGTTAAAGGAGAATCGACTCTAGTCGCAAATAGTATCACACAAGAGGTGTGGGGATTAGGTTTCCCAGTTGCTAGAGTTCTCCTTTATATAATCTTCAAATTAGGGTTTTCAATATAAGTTACCTTGGTAACAAAGCATTCGATATTCACCGTTAGATGAAAACCTGATTAGGCTCAAGCTAATATCTTTCAATCGTTAGATCGAACTTAGCTTGTTACACACAAATGAAAAGTGACTTCATTTAGATATGAGTAACCGTACCTAAACATGCACACCTTTGTTGGCTCAACAATAGTTCACCGAGGTTAGCCATATGAACACTTTTATTTAAACCTTATTCATCTTAACCATAACTAGTTCAAATGACTCAAATGAAACTAGTTCTAGAGTTGTTCAATTGTTTATATTCTCATAGAAGTACACACAACCCAATTGAAGAAAAATCGATTTTGATTCACTCGAATCAAGTCATGAACATTATAGATACGGTTTGCAAAAGATTGCATTCCTTATTATATAAATGTATTAGTTCATGAACAAATCGATTTTAGAACATTATCCACTCAGGTATGCAAACGGGTACGCATACCTAAATGGCCGGACAAAGTTTGGGTTCGCCAGTTAGCGAACTGGTGCGCATACCTTCCAAACTCAGTAGAAATTCCCGGACTTGAAACTCATGCCAGTACGTGTACCGGTATGCGTACAAGGTTCCTGGACTTTCACCAAACCAAGCAGTACGCATACGGATGTGCATACCATGGTTCCCGGACTTGGATTACATATATGCAAGTATGCATAATATGCTTATGTCCAATTGTTGTAAACTCTTATTTCAATCATTAAAACATTCTCGGAAGACGACAATAGCTGTCTCACACAAACTTTTAGCTTCAAAGCAATTTACAAGTGATCGAATGATTAATACGAAACATTCCAAGTCTATATCAAATGACTGTCTCACACAAATCATGTAAGATATTACCAGGAGATTTTCACATAATCATCTTTTGACTTTCGTAAAGAATATAAGATGAACTTGGTTAAAGTGAAAGCTTACCAACACATATTTCGAGAAATATGTAAGCGAGTTAAACTCAGCTCGAAATATCAAATGTGTATAATTGAAGTCTATATAACTATACGACTTTTGTCTCAAATAGGAGATAGAGTAGATAGAATTTTGAGTGATCGATGAGTTCAAGTCTCCACATATCTTTTGTTGATGAAGTTCCACAATCTCCCCTTAGTAGTTCTTCGTCTTCAATCGATGAACGTCATGAAGTATAATGCTCAAATACACTTTCTATCCTAATCCGATACTTAGATATAAGTAGACTAGAAATTAACACTTATAATTTTGGCAACTAAACTTGACAACAAGCTTGAGATAGCAACGCTTGCGAGTTCGACTGAGCAGTTCTATAACAATCTCCTCCTTTGTCAATTTTAGTGACAAAACTATCAATACATACGGAATACAAAATAAATAAACTTTGTAGCTCTCAATCCAAATGCTTCATTTCATTGGTTCTTCAACATTACTAAAAATATTCGTCACTTCCAAGTACTCCAGTGATTCTGAACGTGTTCAACTCAGCATCATAGTTGTTGAAGATCCGTAGCTATAACAATGAGAAAACAATTGCTCTCAATCATTGTTATACAATGTCATAGTATTATTACATAATATCAAAGTCCAATTCTATCACAACTTTGACAACAATACTATGGTGATATGTATCACTCCCCCTTGGTCAATACTTCATCTCACATGAAAACCACTCCCCCTTACATAATGATTCGTAAAACAAATATATTTGTAGTGTGAACTACACATTAATTCTCCCCATTTGTGTCAATAAAAATTGGCAAAGGTACGAAAACTAGTGGGATCCTAATGAAATTTCCATAGAGATAAGGCATGACCAAAAGAGAACAACATATCAACTTTTTTAGATGCAATCATATAGCCGAAACTAAATGCATTCATCAAGGAGTTAATAAAGATACAAGAAAACTCCTACAATATTCCACAACCGCACTCCCCTCAAAGATTTGGCAATTAGGCACAAGTTCGATTAAGAAATCTCCCCCATAAAATGTCATTCCCGAAGGAACAAAAAGAGCGACCTTACTTTAACAAGAAAAGAAGGATTTCTTTGGACATTAACAAATAATAATGAAACATGAATTTGTATCCAAAATACTCAAATAAATTAACCACAATAGAACCCATGATTAATTTAATCGGAAATGATCAACATTAGAGAACTTACGGAGCCACACAGTACATACACAAAGATGTGGACCATGGAAAGACCAATACTGCGGAATATTCAAAGATTCATTCTATTTTTCATCAATATTTGCATAGAGACGTGTAATAGACTTAATCTTTGTACACAAAAGTTCATCCTATCTTCCATCAATATTTTCATAAAGACATATGATAGAAACTTTTGAGCAAATATTGGACAATCATAGTTCACAGACGCAAACACACATATCCCATAACAAGTTGCAATATATAAAACCATAAAGATTAATACTGCAAAATCATCTTCCAAATAAACTTTAGAATTTAAATAAATAAATCTAAAAACATTACAAGATGAAAATCGTTGGAAATAGCTATGTGTACTCACAATAATGGCTATTCCAAACCCTAGTTATCCTTCTTAAAACACAAGAATAAATTTTCATAAGAAGTTTCCTAGACAAAAATAAAAAAAATCAAGTTTCTTTGATAACATCATACCTTTGAAAGGGTTCATCATAAAGGGTATCACTGATATCCTTGATTATTTTGACCATAGAGACACCATGTTCATGAGTTAGAACATTAACTTTCCAATCAACAATGAGGGAAAGATGCCTAGATTTTACACAGTCCATGATGAGTTTCTTCTGATTCCTTATCAAGATATTTTGATTATCAAGGATTTTGGTCTGACCATCAAGAAGCTGATTTATTTTCATTTGAAGATTGGCAAATTCGATCCTAGAGTCATTCTGAAAAAGAATTAAATACTTGACATATTCACCAATGCAGGACTTGTACTCTTTCCTTTCAATCATCTTTTTCAAGACAAGTTCTTGAACAAAATCGCATCATTTAACGTCTTCTTCCATCTCAATATTCACCACTTCTTGAGGTCTTGAGGAGTTCTCCATTTTTTATATATTTTTTTAATTGTTAGGGAAGGAAAAACAATATAAAAGATATATATGTTTACAAACAGGAGAGGGACACCCTTGTTGTGGAAACCCTAAAACTCCCAAGAAGGATACGGACGTTCATGGACTAGACGTGGATGTATAATGAATCAGGAAAGATCCAACAAGAGATACTCTATGTTTTTTAAATATCTCTTATCAACATGCATCAATAACTAAAAGATTTAATCAGAGCATGCGGAAGAGATACATTAGTAACAAGGAGTCAGGAAATGACTCAACCTTTACATAAAGAGAAAACAGATTAAACAAACACAAGAAAAATGGTAATCAATAGTTTACTTGAGCATTTCGTAAATATCATCCTTGCAACTCTCAAGTTAGATACAAGGATGAAATTACCTAGAACTAGGTAGCAGAGTGACATGTAATCCCACCATGATTATTGAGAGATGAACTGTGACTACCGTCTGAGGGTTTAAACCTAGTATATCTTACCTTTCTTCGGCTATTCTTATTCCAGAGGAATTATACGTTTAAAAAATCCATTAGAGGGAATTTTCTGAGAATTAAGTCTAGGACCTCTGGAAACCGGTTCCAGAGGATTAAAGGAGAGAGGTATCCACCTTCTAGACTTAGATCTACCAGACTTATTCTCATGGAATATGTATTTTAGTGGTGTAAGAGTTTGCACCATGAGGAGAAACACGATCCCTGTAGAGATTTCGAAATGAGTGACCATTGAAGTCCCTTTTATGAGAGTTATGGCTTTATGAAGGACTGAAATCCATTGCATATGTCGTTATAAAATTTACTTTATCAACTGTAAAAATAAGTAGACTTTGAATATCAGAAATCTGTTTCTTTCTAGCAAAATAATGTTGGACATAGTGATTCTTTTTCCCACAGAAAGAACATGTTTGTGGAAGAGAAATAATGGAAGGAACCTGTAAGTTCATAGTCCTATTAGAAGACTGCAAGTTATGTAAACACTTCTTAGCAGAGGCTTCCTTTGGAGAACTTTTCTTCATGTACTGTGATTCTGTCTGAGAATTAAAGATTGGTACAAAAGAATTTCTCATTAAAACAGAGTTATCCTTTTTTAAGGATTTGCATTGTTTCTGGGGTAGAAGAAGAGAAGCAACCAATTTCTCTTTATCAACACAAAGGATGTTCAGATCGGATGAATGAGTCTCGATCAAACGATTTTCTGTAATTGAATCTTCTTTAACAATATCCTCAAGAGTACTGATCTTTTCACGCTGTAGAGTAGTTTCTTGAACAAGTTTTTCGATATTGTTAGAGAAAGACTCAATGATGCTATTATAGGATCAGAATATCGCCACAACAATACTCCTGCGAGATTTACAACGAATGTTCTGCGAGCTCTTCAATAACACACTGCGAGTGTAACAAAATAACTCAAAGCAATGATGTAACAGATGACGATAGTTGAAACATGAGAAGAGTGTGACCATTCTGCGAGGGTTATATCATCTGCTATAGTTAGCGTTATCACTGCTGCGATAAGATCGCGAGTCAGATCCGAAATTAAAGGACAGATGAGCTGTCATCCATTATGTAATTATCCTATATAAAGAGACCCGGTAGGTTCAGAAGAGGATGATGAATTTTTGAACGCTAAGAAAGTTTTGAGGAGAGAGAAAATTCAAGAGAGTGATTGTATTCTTGATCTCTTCCATTTCTTGTAAACATTTCTGAGAATCAAATAATAAAGTGTTGTTTTTAATCTTCAAATATGTGTTGATTATTGTGAATTCTTGTGAAGGGTGTAGTGTAGGTTTTCCTGCAACTACATTTTGGCGCCCGAAACAGAGATTGATTGAATGATTATTTGAAGAAAAAGATAAAAATTGACATTGTGATTGGAAGAAATTTGGAACAATTAGTTAAAGATCTTACGCAATATCCAACAGTTTACTAAGATTAATGGCTAGAAGAAGAAGAAATACATCAGAACCACCAACAACCGTAAGGAGGAGTAAAAGACTTGCAGGTGGAGAAACAGATGAAATAGGAGAATCTTCAAGAGTAAGAACAAGAAGAATTAGAACAAGGGATGATGGAGAAAATCAGGCTCGACATCCAAATCAGCAAACACCAATGCAAGATAGAGTTATGGATTATGATAGAGTAAGCGTACATACTTGGCGATCAGATTCAATAGAAGAACTAGAAAATCGACAATTAAGAGACGAAATACGAGAGGGAAGAAACCAAGAAGTAAATGGAGGATTAATACATGGAGATGATGAAAATGAAACAGTAGAGGTATTAAGACAAAGAATACAAGAGGAAAGGAGATTAGAGGCGGAAGAACGTGCAAATTTGGCAAGGCAAAACCATGAATTGAGAATGGAATACATGAGGTTACAAAATAGAAGATCAAGAAGCACAACGATATCAAGTTCGAGAACAATCAGAAGTGAGATAAGAAGAAGATCACCTATAACAAATATTGAAGAAGAAAATCATGATCCAAATGGAGGACGTCGCGAAGGGAGAGAAATAAGGGAAGATCGTTACATACCACATGGTGAAATTCAACAAAATGAACAAAAAAACAGAAGGCAGGAGAATGAACAGCGTCATGCATGAAATAACCAAGATGGTGAAGAAGATCAAGAGGAAGGAAGGAGGATATGGCATGGAAGAGAAACTCTAAGAAATCAGCAGATAATTGAAAGAGAAATCGAGAGACATTACGCTGAACAAGCACACTTAGCTTGCGAGAGGGAAAGATTGAAAGAAGAGGTAGAAGAGCAAGAATTCCAAGAGGCAATTCGTCAGAATAATCATGACAATCGAGAAAGAAGACGTGAACAAAACCGCAATAATGGTAATATTAACGAAGAATACGATAAGGTGCAAAGGAGAGCAGAAGAAAATCGCAGAAGAGAATATGAGAGATATAACGGTGTGCGTATTCGCGAAAGAAATGTAAGAGTAGATAGCGGAGAATGACAAGTAGAAAATAATGGAGATGGAAATCAAAATATCGCAACACAAGATAGGAAAGAACGCAGGAGAAGGGAATCTGCACTGAAAAGACCAATGGAGCAAAATTCAGTTGGGAATGAACAAGTTTTAAGAAAATTAGCAGAAATGAGGGGAATGTTAAATGATATAAGAGAAGGAGGCAGAAGACAACTTGATGAGGCGATTGAAGAAGCTGCAAAAACTCCATTCACTCAAGCAGTACAATTAGGAGGAATACCCCCAAAATGCAACTTGCCAGCATTAACTAGTATTTTTGATGTATCTATATGTGCCATTCAACACATCAAAGTCTATGTGAGATGTATGCCACAGTGGGAAAATCATGATGTTGTGTTGTGCAAATATTTCCCGTCAATCTTAACTGGCGAAGCGCTAAAATGGTTTGAGGGTTTACCCAAGAATACTATAACTTCTTTCACTCATCTACAAACCACATTTTTAGGGGCATACATAAGTAACAATTTTTGCGCGTCCAGGAATTGAAGATGTGTTCGGGTTAAAACAAAGGGTTGGCGAGAGTCTGAAGCACTTAACATTAAGGTGGAAAACAATGTGCAGTGAAATGGATGGTAGAGTGGATGAGAGATACCTCATTTTATCTTTCATTAATGCTATGTTTGCAACCAATCTACTATATGTTCAAGTTTTCAGAGTCAAAAATACCATCACAATGGCTGATCTGCGAGAACTATAAGAAGAATACATTGCTTTGGAGGAGAAATAAAATGAGATGGAATCATATCCAGTCGCAAACACCAGCTCAATAGCGGCAAAAGGAAGTTTACTTCCTAAAATAATTAATAATGTGGCGAGCACCTCGCAGTCACAACAAGAGAAAGTGGTGATTGATAACCAGCAGAAGTTAGTAGCCATGGGAAGTCGAGATCAAGAAGAATACGAAAGGGAAAGGAATTATTACAATCGCGGTGAAAATAATAAAATTCAAAGACTTGATCAGCCGCAAGAGGCTTATGGTGGTCAGAGGCAAAATAATCTTAGAGGGCAAGGGAGTCAGAAGATAATATGGGAAGAAATTAAGATGCCACATCTAAATGCTAGTATAGAAAAAAATTTGGGAGGCTATCATTTTGATGGAAAATATACCATCACCCTAGAATATGGGAAAAGAACCACATCCAAATAATCGAAATCAAGAATTTTATACTTACCATCATTTTCATGGTCACTCAATAAACGATTGCAGGAATGTAAAAAGAATAATTTTGAGGATGATTGATCAAGGAAAATTAAATCATTTTCTAATACGACATCCGCAATCTCATCAGTTACCACCGACACCAGATATTCGCATAGTGAATACTGTAAAAGGAGCAGAAACATTTGTGATAGAGGTTGGAGCCAAGGCGAAGAATTTGTTCTGTAATTCCATCATACATTCATACAAGACTATTGAGGATTTCCACGACAACGTTCTAAGTAGAGTCTTTGCGAGAGACATGGATGGAAGAGAAATAATGAATATTGCGAGAGTCTCGCCATTAGAGGAATGGTAAAAGCAAATTATCTCTTTCACATCACAAGATGTACCAGAGCCTGGCGAGATGCATGACAACCCACTGGTGGTAAGATTAGAAATAAATCGAAAACAAATAGAAAAAGAAGATGAAGAAAATGATGATGATGAAACTGAAGACTCTTGGGCCATTAACAGAGTTCTAATAGATACTGGAAATTCAGTTGATATCTTATTTATCATACTTACAAAACTATGGGTGGAAGAGACGAGGATCTGATACCGTCAACCTATAAGTTCTATGGTTTCAATGGTACTTCCAACAAGCCCAAATGGGAAATTACTATGCGGATTCTGTTAAAGGGGTTATCTTCCAAAGTTTAATTTTGTGTGGTTGGCATAGAATCACCATATAACGCCTTGATTGGCAGACCATGGTTACATGGAATTTTAGGTGTAGCGTCAACTTATCACCAGTGCATTAAGTTTCCACATCCCAGCAGTATTGGAGTTATAAAGGGAGATTGGATTGAGGGAAGGAAGTGTTATGAAATTGACATGGAATCTTGCGAAGAAAGAGCTGCAAGGAATAGAAATTGGAAGCATAACATCAAGAAGATGCAAAAAAGTGACAAATTAATGGTTGATACAATAGAACGGAGAGAAGATGGAATATTACAAAGTCAGCACACACTAAAGGCAATTGATGGTGAGCGCCTCGCAGATGGAGAGAAAATAACAAAACGCAACAAAAGGGCAGAAACAGAAAGTAGTAAGTAGAAAGGTAAAATGATGAAATTTAATAAATTTATAAATGATTTGTTGAAGAAAATGTTTCAAAAGAATATTTCATTTGAATGACAAAGATGAAATTGAAAAATTATACAAGAGTTGAAATAGCAAATAAAGAGAAGATCAAAGAAAAGAAATTTCATCAGAATCACAATACTCGCAAGAGAAATATAAGAACGGGACGAACCTTTGTGGCGTACACCCTAGTTCGCGAATAAAATTTCATAAGAGGCAAATGTAAGACCTAAAGTGCATCATATAAGGGGGTATCTCTTTGCATGGCTCAGGGATAAGGTTATACCGCTGCTGGAACCTGAGTCATGGAGATTGGGGTTATTGAAAACCCATCCAGGAGAGGTACCTTGGATTTCCAACTATATAAGGTTATACACTGGTTGGACGACCGAGGGTCTCTCCTAAGGAGTGCAGAGTATGATCAAGGCGCCGAGGTACACGGTTGAGCCAAGAGTGCCCGGGGCATACGAAACTACCCTGGCCATTCTTGGCAAGTATTGTATATGATGCACTCGGCCCGAAGAAAACCCCACTTAGGGTGCAGTCTTGTAACTATAAGCCATATAGGCATAAAGGACAAGAGGCTGCGAAAACAACTGGTTTTGTTAAGACCGGATGGGAGGAGCTAGTCTTGTATGGCCAATGTGCCCTCCTTGAATGGGCAACCAGGGGGAAGATAAGGGTGGCACCCTCCATTAGGGAGCTGATAAGTGTCTAAAGACGGAAATGTCATGGGGATTTATGATCGCAAGAATATTTAGGCCTGTCATATTGTCGCGTGACAAATATTATACAGAGGAAGCAAGCCATGAGAAAAAGTTAAGATGAGATCAATGGGTTTTTACATGAAAGTGTAAAGACGTCCTGTGATTTCATCGCAAAACGGCAATGTCATAAGGCTTTGTTCTCGCAAGAGAGCTTAGACTTGTCATATTGTCGCAGAGAAATTGACAAAATGCGGATAAGGCAAGATCAATGGGTCAGTACATATAAGTGTAAAGACGTCTTGCGATTTTGTCGCAGAAACAAAAACAAAAAACAAAAACAAAAAAAAGTGGCTAAATAAGACCTTTAACTAGGAAGGCAAAATAAGACCACAAGAGATCATAAGATTATACAGACATGACCTGCGATATTTACGCAGAAGTTGAGGCAAAGTTTACAAATAGATTTTATTCAACATTAATCTGCTCAATCTTTCATATTGCAGATGAATAATAGAGGCAAGTATGGGAATGAACAAAATGATAAGATTATTATTCATCTTTATATGAAAGATTTACGCAGATGGATAAAAATTAATAATCATGTTGATTAACCATATTGCAAAAAAATTTTTATTTATTAACCATATTGCAAAAAAGAATTGTTTATACATATATAAGCAAAAGAAATTTATACATCAAGGAACCTTGCAGTAATATCACAAGAAGAAGGAGATAAATGTACAAATATTACAAGGAGATTAAAAAGAGGAAAAAAAAACTAGTTAGATCCATCATCATCCTCGCCAGATTTTTCTTCTTCTTTGTCTTCACCATCATCTTCGCTGTATCCTTCATCTCCGCCAGATTCTCCAGCTTCACTTTCAGAGATAACAAGATTTGGAGTATTCTTTGGAACTTCTTCCGTGAGGAAAGGATACAAAGAGTGAGGAATGTTGTGATCATCGCAAACCTTCTTGGCAGAATCATTACGAACACCAACAAGGAGATTACTAAAATTGGTAGCAGAAATCTTTAATTGGGTCTTCAATTTTGAATATTTCTCATTGCGAGCAACAAGAGTCTTTGCAAGTTGATTCTTATCAGCTTCAAGTTCTCCAATTCTTTCAGAGTATATCTTCTCATCTCCTGCGAGTATAAAATAACAAGTTGGAAATTTTGCAAAAAACTATAAAAAACAAGAAATTAAAAAGGAAGAACAATTAACAACCTTCTCTTTCAGAAATCATGTCTTTAATTAAGGCCGCTTGTTCAACATGAAGACTAACATCTACACCTAAGTTAGCTCTGGCATTTTCAAGAATCTTCGCAGCCCAGGAAAATTCATTATCATCATTAATAAGAAGATAGGAACGAATTTGGTTTTCTCTTTCAATAAGATCCTCTCTATCGCGGATAAGTTTATCTCTTTCAATTTGGACTTCAAGGAGGGTTTTATGAAAATCCGCTAAAGTTTGAGCTCCTTGCCTAGAAATGCGATCTTTTTCATCTATAAGATCACTTTTTTGGGCTCTTAGAATCTTGATTTCTTCTTTAGAATTAAGATATTGACGCTTGGATGTATTAGACACTCTCAAACTAGATCTGTGATCAATTTCTAAAAGATGAAATTTGGATCTAAGATCATCTATAGAAAGGGATTTAATCTGTTCATTTGAATAGTTGTCTAAGGATTCATTAAGGTAATTGAGAAGAGTATCATCGTCTATTGGATTTGGAAAAGAACGAAGGAATACAGCTTCTTCAGAAAGGCCGTAAACATCTGCGAACAAGAAAAATAAGAAAAAATGCAAAGGAATACAAGGTTAAAGAAAAAAAGAGAGAGATTTCTTACCATAAAGTTGATTGTTCACAGCTTGGAAGCTTGCGACCTTATCTTGCGAGAAAGAAAGTTCAGTTTCCAACCGCTTGATCTTTTCTTGAAGGTCAGCAGACCCAAATTCCAATTGCCCACGAAGACTAGCGGACTCAGATTCCAACTCCACATTCTTCTTGCGAAGAGCAGTATTCTTCTTGTGAAAAGATACGCACCTCTTCTCCAAGTCTGAGGCAACAACAAAGGAAGCTCTTCCAGTCTGCGAGGGAACAATGTAAATTAAAACTTGGCGAGGAAATGAATACATAAATGTGGTGAAGAAATGAAAACATACCAGAATACCAAGAGAATTTAAGAGACTGGGAGTTATTGATCTTGAGATTCCTTGGAGAGAATCATTATTAACCAATATGGGAGCATCGCAGATCTTGTCAAGAGCTTGGGATACCCCGTCAAGAGCTTCATTTCCATAATCATTTGCAATACCATGTGTAATATCGCCAAAAATGTTATATAGTTGGGCCATGGGAGATTCAGATTGGGAGAATTCCATTGCGGAAGGGATATCAGCATCAAAATCATTATCAGTATCATCATGAGAATTTTCTTCATTAGACTGGGGTGATGAAGGGGAAGTAGTTTGGATCTTTCTTTTCTTCGAGAGAGGACCAGTGGATTTTTCCTTGCGAGGAGCACCAGATTTATCCTTGTGAGGAGCGTTAGATTTCTCCTTGCGAGAAGAATCTTTGCTTTTCCCTTTGGTCCTAGCAACCACAACAGGTTCTCTTTCTTCAATAACCTGTGAACAAAGATAAAGATAAGAAATAGAGGCAACAATATATTGTTAAGAATCATAAAGGAATATTTCTTACTTCATTTGTGAGAGACTTAAGGGCTAAAAAGGTGTCGGGCTTCCCAAATTTCTGGTAGTTAAGTTTCAGCCTGTTAATCTGGAAAAATTGGAATAGTCAGCGAGAGTATGAAAACATGAGGAAGATAATAATGATAATTATGCAAAAAAATTGAGGGAACATACCTCTTTATTCCTTTTAGGCTAGTTGAAAACCCACGGCTGATATTCTGCGAGATTCGCAGGCAATGCATGAGGACCGGAGATGTAGGGACCCTCTAGACATAATGGAAAAATGAACCATTTGTCATCACTAGAGTGGCGAGGGCCTTGATTATTACCCGTATTCCAATTGATAACTAATATAAGAACTTTATCTTCAGCTATGTCATCCTTCTTATGTAAGCGGACATCCCAGCAAGTGCTGTCTTTCTTCATAGGAATTATATCGTAATTTGTGAAGAAGTTCTCCACAGTATACTTCGCGGGGACAATTGGAATATCCTTGAATTTAGGATTCTTTGCAGTATCAGGGTAGCGAGATTCTTTACCAGCACCACGAGTAGCATACTCAAGCATTAAGCGAATGCAATCCCCACTCAACCGATATACCGCCCGCAAGAACTTCACGTGAGAGAGTATCTCATAGAATAAAGAAAGTTCAGGGTCATAGAGAGGAATGGGAAGACCAGCTTCAAGCTGGCCTAGAGAGACTATGATCTTCTCATGGTTACATGGAAGATCATAAAATAATGGAACATAAAGCTCAGACTTAGGGTTTTGATTGGGAATGGTGGATAAAGTAAAACCTTTGTCTTGAAGTTTTTTTTGAATCTTCTCAAAAGCAATCACATATTTGCGATCGGCTGCAACAATTTTTAGTATGGGAATAAAGTTTGAAGGAGTAAAAGATCGAAAAAAAAATTGTAACAGTAGCAGATCCAGAATTTACGGAAGAACAGTGAATTTGCAGAGAGATTACGGAGAGAAGGAAGAAAAACGTAAAAAGAAGAAAAGAGTAGAGTGAAGAAGATATACATAGAAGGTAAAAAATCTCGAGAAGATAAGTGCAATTAATACAAGGAAGAGACGTGAACGGTTGGAATGCAGCGGTTGAAAGGGACGTGTCAGAAGTTGAATGGATAAAAAGATACATGTAACAAACCTGGCAAGGAAAAGATATGTATCAAAAGAACATGAAAAATAGACAGATGCGGCATTTCAAAAGGTTTTGATTTCTCATGGTCTTTTTCCTTCACAGAAAATACATGAAAAGAGGCAAGATGTAGGATCAGAATATTGCCACAACAATACTCCTGCGAGATTTACAGCGACAGTTCTGCGAGCTCTTCAACAACACACTGCGAGTGTCACAAAATGACTCAAAGCAATGACGTAACAGATGACGATAGTTGAAACATGAGAAGAGTGTGACCATTCTGCGAGGGTTATATCATCTGCGATAGTTAGCGTTATCACTGCTGCGATAAGATCGCGAGTCAGATCCGAAATTAAAGGACAGATGAGCTGTCATCCATTATGTAATTATCCTATATAAAGAGACCCGGTAGGTTCAGAAGAGGATGATGAATTTTTGAACGCTAAGAAAGTTTTGAGGAGAGAGAAAATTCAAGAGAGTGATTGTATTCTTGATCTCTTCCATTTCTTGTAAACATTTCTGAGAATCAAATAATAAAGTGTTGTTTTTAATCTTCAAATATGTGTTGATTATTGTGAATTCTTGTGAAGGGTGTACTGTAGGTTTTCCTGCAACTACAGCTATAGAGTTCTCGTTCTCGATTGAGAGACTTCTCAAGTTCATCAATAAGCTGATCATGTTTTTCTTGAAGGGGTTTTTATCTTACAATCTTGAAAAATAATAGTCTCAGCTGTATTTTTTTTTTATTTATGGTGAGTTCCATTTCAGTTTTAGACATGGAGAAACATGTCTTATTAAAGGGAATGTTATCAGAATCTGATAGTAAACAATTCCTACCTCGGGATTCAGAAGAATCAGTAAAGGAGTTATCCTTGGAGTTAAGACCAAAACATTTGGCATAATTAAAACTTTTATAACTCATTTTTATGCGTGTAAGTTTGAGATACACAACTATCCACACAAATCAAATCGCTACAAACACATACTTATGAGGTATTAAAAGTGTTTGCCTTCTCTGATACCAATTGAAAAAGTGGGGGTACAACAACCACACCCAATATTTCTCTTAGCAATCTGTATGGACAACTCCAATATAATTCCAAGAGAATCAACTAGACAGTAAGACTCAATCAATGGAAATATATCCAAGAGTTGTGTCTCAATTTAATCCGCAATCAAACAAATAGGAATTTGCGAGTCCGGACGAATATAAGAAATAACTTGGACGGTATCAAAAACTTATATCCAAATGTCAATCAATTTAATCAACAACCAAAGGTTGGATTCACAATTGATTGAACTTACACACAACCTGTGATATTTCAATTATATAAACAAATATAATGCGGAAAAGAAATAACATAGACACCAGAAATTTTATTAATGAGGAAACCGCAAATGCAGAAAAATCCCGGGACCTAGTCCAGATTTGAACACCACATTGTATTAAGCCGCTACATACACTAGACTACTCCAAGTTAACTTCAGAATGGAATGTAGTTGAGCCCTAACCAATCTCACACTGATCAAGGTACAGTTGCGCTCCTTACGTCTCTGAATCCCAACAGGACTCTACGTACTTGATTACATTAGCTGATCTCACCCACAACTAAGAGTTGCTACGACCCAAAGTCGAAGACTTGATAAACCAATCTGTCTCACACAGAAAAGTCTATTGAATAGATAAATCTTTCTCCCACGGATAAACTGAGTTTTGTTCTGTCTATTGATAAATCAAGGTGAACATTAACCAATTGATATACCGGACTTATATTCTTGAAGAACAACCTAGAAATATAAATCACCTCATAATAATATTAATCGTATGGTAGCGAAACAAGATATTGTGGAATCACAAACGATGAGACGAAGATGTTTGTGACTAGTTTTTATCTTGCATATCGGAGATTAAATCTCGAGCGAACACACAACTACAAATAAAATAATTGGGTCTGGCTTCACAATCCCAATGAAGTCTTCAAGTCGTTAACCTACAGGGTTTTGTGAAAAATCTAAGGTTAAAGGAGAATCGAATCTAGTCGCAACTAGTATCACACATGAGGTATGGGGATTAGGTTTCCCAGTTGCTAGAGTTTTCTTTTATATAGTCTTCAAATTAGGGTTTTCAATCTAAGTTACCTTGGTAGCAAAGCATTCAATATTCACCGTTAGATGAAAAGATGATTAGACTTAAGCTAATATCTTTCAACCGTTAGATCGAACTTAGCTTGTTGCACACAAATGAAAAATGATTTCATTTAGATATGAGTAACTGTACCTAAACGTGTGCACTTTTTTTGGCTCAACAATAGTTAACCGAGGTTAGCCATATGAAAACTTTCATATCAACCTTATTCATCTTAACCATAACTAGTTCAAATGACTCAAATGAAACTAGTTCTAGAGTTGTTCAATTGTTTATATTCTCATAGAAGTATACAAGACACAATTGAAGAAAAATCTATTTTGATTCACTCGAATCAAGTCATGAATAATATAGCCACGGTTTGCAAAAGATTGCATTCCTTATTATATAAATGAATTAGTTCATGAACAAATTGATTTTAGAATATTATCCACTCAGGTATGCAAACGGGTACGCATACCTAAATGGCCGTACAAAGTTTGGGTTCGCCAGTACACGAACTGGTACGCATACCTTCCAAACTCAGCAGAAATTCCTGGACCTGAACCTCACGCCAGTACGCATACCGGTATGCGTACAAGGTTCACGGACTTTCACCAAACCAAGCAATAAGCATACGGGTTGTAGGATCGGAATATCGCCATGATATTACTGTTGCGAGATTAACAACACCTCTACGAATATCACCGTGAATTCTTCAACAACACTTCGCAAGTGTCACAAAATAATGACGTAATAGCTGACGAATGAAGAAACACGGGAAGAGCATGATTGTCCTGCGATGGTTACAACGCCTGCGAGAGTCAGCATTACAACTACCAAGAGAGAATCGTGAACCAAATATGAAATTAAAGGACAACTTAGTTGTCATCCACTATGTAACTACCCTATATAAAGAGATCTAGTAGATTCAAAAAGGATGATGATGTATTTTTGAGTGTTGAGAAAGTCTTGAGGAGAGAGAAAATTCAAGAGAGCGATTGTATTCTTGATCTTCTTTTGTTACTTATAAACATTTCTGAAAATCAAATAGTAAAGTGTTGTTTTAATCATCAAATATGTGTTAATTACTGTAAGATCTTATCAAGGGTGTAGTGTAGGATATCCTGCAACTATATTTTGGCGCCCGAAACAGGGATGAATTGATGATTGTTTGAAGAAAAAGATAAAAATTGACATTGTGATTGGAAGGAATTTGGAATAATTAGTGAAATATCTTACGCAACATTCAACAGATTACTAATATTAATGGCTAGAAGAAGAAGAAACACATCAGAACCGCCAACAACCGTAAGGAGGAGTAAAAGACTTGCAGGTGGAGAAACAAATGAAATGGGAGAATCTTCAAGGATAAGAACAAGAAGAAACAGAACAAGGAATGAAGGAGAAAATCAAGTTCAACAGCCAAATCAGCAAACACCAATACAAGATAGAGTTGTGGATTATGATAGAGTTAGCGTGCATACTTGGCGATCAGATTCGATGGAAGAAGCAGAAGATCGACAATTAAGAAATGAGAGAAGAGAATAAAGAGATCAAGGAGTGGTTGAAAGATTAATTCATGGAGAAGGAGAAAATGAAACAGCAGATGATTTAAGACAAGGAATACAATAGGAAAGGAGGTTAGAAGCAGAAGAACATGCAAATTTAACAAGATAGAATCACGAGTTAAGAATGGAGAATTTGAGATTGCAAAGTAGGAGATCAAGAAGTACTGCTAGATCAAGTTCAAGATCATTTAGAGAAGAACCAAGTCAAAATTCCCCTATGGGAAATGCTGGAGCAAATATCCGAGAGGAAATGCAAAATCCAAATGAAGAGCAGCATAATAGAGAATAAGAGATGATTCGTGATCGCTACATTCCACGCGGAGAAACTATGAATGGTAGACGTGATAATATAAATCAAGAGGGCGGAAATAACCAAGATGGTGAATAGAATCGAGAAGAAGGTAGAAGAATATTACATGGGAGATAAATCCAAAGAAATCCAAGAATCATTGGGGAGGAAATCGAGAGGCATTATGATGAACAAGCACGTCTAGCTTGCGAAAGAGAAAGATTAAGAGGAGAAATTGAAGAATAAGAGTTTCAAGAAGCGATACGGCAGAATAATCATGACAATCGAGAAAGAAGACGTACACAAAATCGCCATAACCATAATATCAATGGGGAATTTGATAGAATACAAAGAAGAATAGAAAGACAGCGAATAGAAGCGATGAGAAATGAAGAAACTCGCAGAGAAGAAATTGGGTGGCATAATCAGTTGCAAAATCTAGAAGGCGTTGAGGTGGAAAATTGCTGAATAAGACAGAATGAAGATGCAGATGAAGATACACAGAATCTCGCAAAGACAAGAAAGACATGAACGTAGAAGAAGAGAAGCTGCACTGAAAAGACCGATGGAGCAAAATTCATCTGGAAATGAACAAATTTTAAGAGAATTAGCAGAAATGAGGGGAATGTTGAATAACAGAAGAGAAGGAGGCAGGAGACAACTTGATGAAGCCATTAAAGAAGCTACGAGAACTCCATTCACTCAAGAAGTACAATTAAGAGGAATCCCTCCAAAATGCAATTTACCAGCATTAACCAGTATCTTCGATGGGACTACCTGTGCTGTTCAACATGTTAAGGATTATGTTAGGTGTATGCTACAATGGGAAAACCATGATGTTGTATTATGAAAATATTTTGCATCTAGCTTAACTGGCGAGGCGTTAAAATGGTTCGAAGGCTTACCTAAAAATACAATAACTTCTTTTGATCATTTGCAAGCTACATTTATGGGAGCATATATAAGCAACAATTCTTCACGGCCTGGTATTGAAGATGTGTTTGGGTTAATACATAGGATTGGCGAGAGTATGAAACAACTAACCATAATATGGAAGACAATGTACAGTGAAATGGCAGGATGAGTGGATGAGAGATACCTCATTTTATATTTCATTAATGCAATGTTCTCAACCAATCTGCTGTACATACAAATTTTCAGAATCAAAAATACCATCACAATGACTGAGCTACGAGAACTACAAGAAGAATACATTGCTTTGGAGGAAAAACAAAATGAGATGGAATCATATCCAGTCGCAAACACCAGCTCAATAGCGGCGAACGGGAGTTTACTTCCTAAAATGATCAACAATGTGGCGAGCACCTCGCAGCCACAGCAAAAGAAAGTAGTAATTGAAAATCAGAAGAAGTTGGTAGCTATGGGAAGTCGAGATCAAGAGGAGTATGAAAGAGAAAAGAATTATTACAATCGCGGTGGAAATAATAAAATTCAAAGACTTGATCATCCACAAGAGACTTATGGAGGTCAGAGGCAAAATAATTTCAGAGGACAAGGGAATCAAAGAGTAATATCTATCATTTTGATGGAAAATATACCATCACCCTGGAACATGGGAAAAGAGCCACATCAAAATAATCAAAATCAAGAATTTTGTCCTTATCATCATTTCCATGGACATTCAATAAACGATTGCAAAAATGTAAAAAGAATAATTTTGAGGATGATTGATTAGGGAAAGTTAAATCATTTTCTAATAGGACATCCGCAATCTCAACAGCTACCACCAGCACCAGATATTCGCAGAGTGAATACTATAAAAGGAGCAAAAATATTTGTGATAGAGGTTGGAGCCAAGGCGAAGAATTTTTTCTGTAATTCCATCGTACATTCATACAAAACTATTGAGGATCTCCACGACAATGTTCTAAGCAGAGTCTTCGCGAGAGACGCAGATGGAAGAGAGATAATGAATATCGCGAGAGTCTCGCCATTAGAGGAGTGGAAAAAGCAAACTATTTCCTTCACTGCATAAGAAGTACCAGAGCCTGGTGAGATGCATGACAACCCACTGGTGGTAAGGTTAGAGATAAATCCAAAACAAATAAAAGAAGAAGAAGAAGATGAAGAAAATGATGATGATGAAACTGAGGACTCCTGGGCCATTAATAGAGTTCTAATAGATACTGGAAGTTCAATTGATATATTATTTTATCATACTTACAGAACCATGGGTGGAAAATACGAGGATCTGATACCATCAACCTATAATATTTACGGTTTCAATAACACTGCCAACAAGCCCAAAGGGGAAATTACAATGCGAATTCCATTAAAGGGGTTATGTTCTAAGATTCTATTCTGCGTTGTGGATATTGAGTCACCTTATAATTCCCTGATTGGCCGACCTTGGCTACATGGGATATTAGGTGTGGCGTCAACCTTTTACCAATGTATTAAATTTCCTCATCCTAATGGTGTTGGAATAATAAATGGAGACTGGGCTGATGGGAAGAAATGCTATGAAATTGATATGGAATCTTGCGAGGAAAGGGCAGCAAAGAACAGAAACTGGAAACGAAACATCAAGCAAAAATAAAGAGGTGATAAGTTGATGGTTGATATAATAGAGCAGCGAGAGGAGGGAATACTACGAAATCAACATGAGTATATGAATGGTGAGTGGCTCGCAGATGCAAAACGCAACAAAAAAAACAGAAGCATAAAGTAGTAAGTAGAAAGGTAAAATGAAGAAATTTAAGAAGTTTATGAATGATTTGTTGAAGAAAATGTTTCAAAAGAATATTTCATTTGAATGAAAAAGATGGAATTGAAAAGTTGAAATGCAAATGAAAAGAAGATCAAAGAAAATAAATTTCACCAGAATTGCAATATTCGCAAGAAACGCGAATAAAATTTCGCAGAGACATAAGAATGGGACTAACCTATATGGCGTACACCCTAGTTCACGGATACAATTTCGCAAGAGGCAAATGTAAGACCTAAAGTGCGTCATATAAGAGGGTATTTCTTTGCGTGGCTCAGGGATAAGGTTATAACGATGCTGGAACCTGAGTCACAGAGACTGGGGTCCATCTCTTTGAGATACCTATCCAGGAGAAATACTTTAGATTTCCAACTATATAAGGTTATACCATGGTTGGACGACTGAAGGTCTCTTCTAAGGGATGCAGAGTATGACCAAGGCGCCGAGGTACATGGTTGAGCCAAGGATGCCCGGGATGAACGAACCTACCCTGGCCATTCTTGGTAAGTCTTGGATATGATGCACTCGGCCCAAAGAAAACTCCACTTATGGTGCAGTATTGTAACTATAAGCCATATAGGAATAAAGGACAAAAGGCTGCGAAAACAACTGGTTGTTGGTAAATCCGGATGGGAGGAGCTAGTCTTGTATGGACGATGTGCCCTCCTTGAAGGGTCAACCATGGGGAAGATAAGGGCGGCACCCTCCATTAGGGAGCTGATAAGTGTCTAAAGACGACAATATCACGGGGCTTTACGATCGCAAGAACATTTAGGCCTGTCATATTGTCACATGACGAATATTATACAGAGGCAACAAGCCATAAGAAAAAGTTAAGATGAGATCAATGGGTTTTTATATGAAAGTATAAAGACGTCATGCGATTTTATCGCAAGACGGCAATGTCATGAGGCTTTGTTCTCGCAAGGGAACTTAGACTTGTCATATTGTCGCAGAGAAATTGAAAAAATATAGATAAGGCAAGATCAATGGGTTTTTACATACAAGTATAAGGACGTCCTGCGATTTTGTCGCAAATACAAAAAGTGGCAAAGTAAGACCTTTAACTAGGAAGACATAATAAGACCACAAGAAATTAAAATTGAATGACTGCGATATTTATGCAGAGATTATGAAATTTGCGATATTTGCGCATAGATCATAAAAGTATGCAATTGTTACTTGCGCTGATGCTCCCAACTCAATTTTATTTACAACTGATATCTAAGCTCTAGTCAATTTTTTCATATTGCAGATGAATAACAGAGGCAAGTATGGGAATGCATAGAATGATAAAAAATTTATTCATCATCATATGATAAAGTTACGTAGACATTATTATATGACACATTACACAGATAGTTAAAGATTAATAATTATTTTGATTAACTATATTGCAGAAAGGAATTGTTTTCTAATTCATACAGATAGAAGCAAAAGAAATTTATACATCAAGGAATCTTGCAGTAATTTCACAAGAAGAAGGAGATGAATGTACAAATATTACAAGGAGATTAAAAAAGAGGAAACAAAACTAGTTGGACCCATCATCATCCTCGCCAGATTTTTCTTCTTTGTCTTCACCATCATCCCCGTCAGATTCTTCAGCTTCACTGTCAGAGATAACAAGATTTGGAGAATTCTTTGGAACTTCTTCAGTGAGTCAAGGATACAAGGAGTGAGGAATATTATGATCATCACAAACTCCCCTGATAGAGTCATTGCGAACACCAACAAGAATATTATTAAAATTCGAAGTAGAGATCTTTAATTGTTCCTTCAATCTTGAATATTTTTCATTGCGAGCAGCAAGAGTATTTGCGAGTTGATTCTTATCAGATTCAAGTTCTCCAATTCTTTCAGTATATCTCTTCTCAACTCCTGTGAATATATAACAACAAATTGAAAATTCTGCAAATATAAGAAGATTAATGACATGAAATTAATGAGGAAGAACAATTAGCAACCTTCTCTTTCAGAAATCATGTCCTTAATTAAGGTCGCTTGTTCAACATGAAGACTAAAATCTACACCTAAGTTAGCTCTGGCGTTGTCAAGAATCTTTGCAGCCCAAGAAAATTCATCATCATCGTTAATAAGAAGACGGGAACGGATTTGGTTTTCTCTTTCAACAAGATCATCTCTCTCGCGGATAAGTTTATCTCTTTTAATTTGGACTTCAAGAAGGGTTTTATGAAAATCCGCTAAGGTTTGTGATCCTTGTCTAGAGATACGATCCCTTTCATCTATAAGATCACTTTTTTGGGCTCTTAGAATCTTGATTTCTTCTTTAGAATTAAGATATTGACGCTTGGATGCATTGGCCGCTTTCAAACTAGATCTATGATCAATTGCTAAAAGATGAAATTTGTATCTAAGATCATCTACATAAAGGGAGTTAATCTGTTCATTTGAATAACTACCTAAGGATTCATTAAGGCGATTGAGAAGAGTATCATCATCTATTAGGTTTGGAAAAGAACGAAGGAATATAGCTTCGTCAGAAAGGCCATAAACATCTGCGAAGAAGAATAATAAGAAGAAAAAAAATGCAAAGGAATACAAGGATAAAAAGAAAGGGAAAGATTTCTTACCATAAAGATGATGATTCGCAGCTTGGAGGCTTGCGACCTTTTCTCGCGAGAAAGTTAGATCAGTTTCCAATTTCTTGATTTTTTTTGAAGGTCAGTTGACCCAGATTCCAATTGCCCGCGAAGATTAGCGGACTCAGATTCCAAATCCACATTCTTCTTGTGAAAAGATGCACACCTCCTCTCCAAGTCTGAGGCAACAGCAAAGGAAGCTCTTCCAGTCTGCGAGAGAACAATGTAAATTAAAGCTGGCGAGGACATGAATACATAAATATAGTAAATAAATGAAAACGTACCAGAATACCAAGAGAATTTAAGAGATTGGGAGATATTGATCTTGATATTCCTTGGAGGGAATCATTATCAACCAGTATCGGAGCATTGCAGACTTTAGCGAGAGCCTGGGATACCCCATTAAGAGCTTCATCTCTATAATCATTTGCGATACCATATGTAATATCACCAAAAATCTTGGACATTTGAGTCATGGAGGAATCAGATTGAGAAGACTACATCGCAGAAGGAACATCAGCATTAAAATCATCATTGTTATTGTCATCATCAGAATTATCACTCGAGTTTTCTGTATTAGGCTGAAGAGTTGAAGAAGAAGAGAATTGGGTTTTTCTTTTATTTTCTTTTCTTTAAGGGAGGAGCATCAGATTTCTCTCTGTGAGTAGCAGTAGACGTTTCTTTGAGAGGGGCAGTAGATTTACCCTTGCAACCAATTGTGGATTTATCTTTAGTTCTCGCAAGTTTCACAGGCTCTCTTTCTTCGATTTCCTGCAAACACAGATAAAGATAAGAAATAGAGGCAACAATATATTGTAAAAAGTTATAAAGAAATATTTCTTACTTCATCTGTGAGAGATTTGAGAGCTAAGAAAGTAGCAGGTTTCCCAAACTTATCATAGCTGGCTTTCAACCTTTCAATCTGATAAAAAGGAGATAGTCAGCGAGAATCTAAAGACATGAAGAAATTAATAATGGTAATTTATTATGCAAAGGATTAAGAGAAAATACTTCTTTATTTCTCTCAGGCCAGCTGAATACCCACGGTTGGAACTCTGCGAGATTCGCAGTTAGAGAATGGGTACCAGAAATATATGAACCCTCTAAAAGTAAAGGGAAGATGTACCATTTGTCATCGCTGGAATGACGCGGACCTTGATTAGCACTAGTATGCCAATCGATATCCATCATAATCATTTTATCTTTCACGACATCATCCTTCTTTTGCAAGCGAACACCCCAACAGGTGGTATCCCTCTTCATGGGGATTATGTCATAATTTATGAAGAAATTATCTACGATATACATTGCGGGAATAATTGGAACATCCTTGAATTTAGGATTCTTCGCAGTATCAGGGTAGCGAGATTTTTTATCAGCACCGTGAGTAGCATACTCCACCAGCAGACGGATGCAATCCCCACCCAGTTGATATATGGCTCGTGAGAATTTTGGATGAGAAAGTATCTCATAGAACAAAGGAAGTTCATGATCGTAGAGAGGAATGGGAAGACCAGCTTCAAGTTGACCTAGCGAGACTATAACTTTCTCGCGAGAACATTTATGATTAGAAAATAATTTGACATAAATTTCGGATTTAGGGTTCTGATCTGGAATTGTAGACAAAGTAAAACCCTTATTTTTAAGCTTTTCTCGCATCTCACCAAAATCAACCAAATTTTTATGACCAGGAGCAACCATTTTTTAGTATGGGAATGAAGGAAAAGATTGAAGAACGATAAAGAAGTCACAACAGTAACAGATGCGCAATTTACGGAAGAACAATAAAATTGCAGAGAAGTTGCAGAGAGGAGGAAGAAGAAAGTAAAAAGAAAAAAAGAAAAGAATGAAAGAAGTATTTATAGAATAAGAAAGTTCTCGAGAAGATGAATGCAATTAATGCAAAGAAAGGACTGAACGGTCATATCGCAGGGTTGAAAAGGACGTGTCAAAAATTGAATGGAAGAAAAAGTACGTGAAAACAGCTGGCGAAGAATACAGAAACGTGTCAGTAGAAGAGCGCAAAGAGATAAACCGTTGCGGGATTATAAACTATTTAATTCTCATGATCTTTCCTCCTTCGCAGAAAAGACATGAGAAGAGGCAAGATGTATGATCGAAATATCTCCATGATATTACTGTTGCGAGATTAACAACACCTCTGCGAATATCACCGCGAATTCTTCAACAACACTTCGCAAGTGTCACATAATAATGACGTAATAGCTGACGAATGAAGAAACACGGGAAGAGCGTGATTGTCCTGCGATGGTTACAACGCCTACGAGAGTCAGCATTACAACTACCACGAGAGCGTCGTGAACCAAATCCGAAATTAAAGGACAACTTAGCTGTCATCCACTATGTAACTACCCTATATAAAGAGATCCAGTAGATTCAGAAAGGATGATGATGTATTTTTGAGTGTTGAGAAAGTCTTGAGGAGAGAGAAAATTCAAGAGAGCGGTTGTATTCTTGATCTTCTTCTGTTACTTGTAAACATTTCTGAGAATCAAATAGTAAAGTGTCATTTTAATCATCAAATATGTGTTAATTACTGTAAGATCTTATCAAGGGTGTAGTGTAGGATTTCCTGCAACTACATGGGTATGCATGGTTCCCAGACTTGGATTACATATATGCAAGTACGCATGCTATGCTTATATTCAATTGTTCTAAACTCTTATTTCAATCATTGAAACATTCTCGGAAGACGACAATAGATGTCTCACACAAATTGTTAGCTTCAAAGAAATTTTCAAGTGATTGAATGATCAATACGAAACATTCTGAGTCTACATCAAATGATTGTCTCACACAAATCATGTAAGATGTTACCAGGCAATTTTCACATGATCATCTTTTGACTTTCGTTAAGAATATAAGATGAACTTGGTTAAAGTGAAAGCTTACCAACACATATTTCGAGAAATATGTAAGAGAGTTAAACTCAGCTCGAAATATCAAATGTGTATAATTGAAGTCCATATAACTACAGCTTTAGTTAGAGCACTGCTCGGTTGAACCCACCAATCGTAGGTATGTCAAGATTGGTTGTCATATTTAGTGCCAAAACTCGAGTCGCTTAATTTGTAAACTACACTCAACTTCGATAGGATAGACTAGAAATGATAGAAGTATTGTGCTCCAGTTACTCACAAAGATCTGAAGATGGATTGAAGACAATAAAGACATTATCCTTTAGCTTGAGGTTAGTAACTATGACTTGACTTGTTCCATATCTATCTTGTGTCTTTCAAATCTTTTAGATTGAAAACATAACATGCAAAATTATATTTGTATGAGAAAATTGTCAAGGAACTTTTTAACATAATTTATTGAATGCAATTGTGATTATGTATGAATATAAGTTGAGGATTTCATCCTAGGAAACAATGTTCTTACATGTGTTTCAAGGAAGTAAGTTCATGATATATGTTGTGAACCGAAAGAAAATCGCTAGGCATTATTGGGGCTGTTCTTCATTGCATATATTATGAACGACCAATATGTGTGATTAGTATAGCCGTTCATGAATTGTTTGTGTTCTTGGTAAAACTATTTGCATGAGGCATGACTTATGTATTGGTATGACTTTTATTAGTGAAACCGATCGTAAGTAATCACCTGGGCTATGATCGGGTTTGTGTGTGTAAAACCTAACACTGGGTAAAGGGGAACCGATCCTAGTAAGAGGTGCAACACATACAAAGGGGAACCGATCCTTGTATGAGGTGCAGCAAGATTTATAGAAGAAAGGGGAACCGATCCTATGAACACGTGTATCAATTTTTCTTATTGGGGGAACGGATCCTATGAACATGTATGCATCAAGTTTTCTTATTGGGGGAACGGATCCTATACACATGTGCAGCAAGTTTTCTTATCAAGGGGAACGGATCCTATGAACATGTGCAGGGAGGGGGAAGAAATCCTATGCACATGTGCAGCACGATTTTAACTATAGGGAACCGATACTCTATACATTTGCACCAATTACAAGTTAGATACCATATATATATAAACCATTTTTGGAAAATATATTGCATATCTTGAGAATATTTTTGGTTTTGGAAATTCCTTGGTGTCCAAACTTCCTTGACTATAAATACTTAAAGTTTGCATTTCTAGCAAACTAATCCTTCGTAACAATAGACTTTCTCTTTTGTCTTTGTTACTAGTGAAGACACATATCATAGAGGAGAGTAACCTAATTAGGTAAAAATCTCTTACGGCCGCTCAATTTAAAGTCTTCTTTGGGATTGAGAAGCTCTAGCATGACCCGTTGGTGGGAAACTAGACATTGCATTGTTATTTCAGTTTTCAATTGATTTGATTGACTAACGGTTGTTGAATCTTTGATTGCACCTAGTTTGTTTATTCTTTTGAACCTTCTTTTCTCATATAAGGCTCACTCAAACTAGATCAAAGATCAACGTTTCTATGAATCTAAGTCTTTCTAGATCCGTAAGATAGATTCATTGATTTGCTATTGTTAACAGACTCCGTTCTATGCGACAAATCAATAAGGAATCAAGTTTGTATTTTTGCAGATTGTTACTTTGAAGATTAAATCGAAGATTGAAGATTTTGAAGATTTGAAGAAGAAGTTGTTGTGAATCATTAAGAAGATATACTAGATCTACTCCTAAAGAGAACGTATGTTCTGCTAGGATATTGGGTAACAAATATCTATTGAGAACTTCGGTTCTGCTAGATATTATCAAATCAAGAATACTGCCGAAGCTGAGTAACTAGGATTTTAGTTTACTTAGTTTTGTCTACACGAAGTTGCAGGATTACTTTTTGTAGCGTCTTAATTCAACTGAGTATTCAAAACTAGACTAGGTCCCGGGGGTTTTCCCGCATTTGCGGTTTCCTCGTTAACAAAATTTTGGTGTGTGTGTTTTACTTAATTTGTGCATTATAATTGTTTTTTATATTATAATTAAAGTAAATACACTTGTACGTTAATTAGGGACTTGATATTTATGTTATAAGGTTTTGGTTATCAAGTGAACACTTTGTCGTAGTATTGTCTCGATTCATATCCATAGACGATCACACAAAGTGTGTTGGATTTCTCCACTTATCTGATATAATAATTCACGTGTTAGGCCAGTCCGGACTAACCCTATTTCAAGTGGACATTGTGTTGAAATATTCCTTGAGTGATTGTTGCTCCAAGAGGTTTATACACAGTGGGTCTTGTATAGGTTGTGATCAAAATAAAAGATTGTGGTGTATTTAGGTACCCTCATCTTTTCAATTGGTATCATAGCAGGCAAACACGAAAATATCTAACAATCTGTGTTTGGTGTGATCCAACCTATAAAGTTTTGAATCAAATGATACGTGATTCGGTTAACGTACCTCCAGGGTTTGATGGCTCCAACTATCTATGGTGGAAAATGGCTATGCAGTCTTTTCTTCAAGCTCATGACTTTAAAACTTGGGTTTTAGTTATTGATGGGTATGTACACCTAAAAGTACTGGTCGACAACTCAACCACTGATTTTAGACTAAAGGAATTGAAAGAATTCAGTAATGAAGAAAAATTGCTTTCGAAGCAAAACTCTTATGGATTAAACGCCATTATACATGCTGTAACTCGAGACCTCCATCATCATGTAACCAAGTGTAAAACATCAAAGGAGGCTTGGGATATTCTTAATATCGTATTTGAAGGGAATTCCTCTGAAAAAGAAGCTAGGCTTCTAACCCTATCTTCTAAATGGGACAATCTTCGTATGGATGAAGACGATATCTTTGATGAGTTTGATGAAAAACTTTCTGAAATAGTGAATGCATCTTATGCTTTAGGAAACACTATTTCAGATAAAGATATTGTGTGTAAAATTCTAAGGTCTTTACCACCAAGATACGAATCTAAAAAGCATGCCATCATGGAAGCTAAAGATATTTCCACACTATCTAGAAGCGCTCTAGTTGGTAGATTAAAAATCTTTGACCTTGAATATCAATTCAAGAATGAATTGGGTATTACCCGTAAAGATGTAACTAAGACTTGTTCTTCAGATACAAAAACTGAAAATTGCAGTGTTGATACGACTGCATGAGAATTTAGAAAGTTATTAAGACAAAAGAAAGAAAATTCTTCCCCTTCTCAAAAAACACAAAAGTGTATAGAAAATAAAGAACAAAATAATTATGATAGCTCTAATTGTTCAGAGGTTCAAGAGAACAAAGCTTTCCATGCAACTGTTGAATGCATATCTGGAAAGGATATTGAAGTAACTTTAGAGTCAAAAACACTTGAATGTGATAAACTCTACAAAGAGAATGAAAACCTTAAAAGGGAACTTGATATTCTATATAAGGATATAGAACGTGTAAATAATGGTGAGACTTATATTGAAGTATCATAAAAATACAGAAAACAAAAAGGTGATGATCGAGAAGCTCCAGAGCCAAAGGGACTCGACTGTGATCTCCGTGAAGAGAATAAAAGATTGAAAAAGGAACTTGATGATTTGTATAAGGATATAGAGATTATCAGCAATGAGCAAGATTATCTTGGAGCCATGAGATGTTACAGAGAGAAAATTGAAGAAAGTTATGATCGAGAAAGGAAACTATATGCAGAACTGGAGAACCTAAAGAACACTGAGGTAAGTAATTCTACCGAATCTGAAATTTCTTTAGATTATAAAGTTCAAATTGATAAAGTTAAGGTTGATCTAGATGATGCTCTTGAAAAAATACAAATGTTAGTAAAAGAGAATATGAGTCTGAAAACGGACTTGAAAAAGTTCTATAGTAGCACAAAACAACTTGACTCAATGTTGAATTCGAATAGAGTTCCTCGTGACACTCGAGGATTAGGCTACAAAGGTAAACAAACTTTGAATGCTAAACATGAGACAAAGTTTGTAAATCCTAAAGACTCTGCTGAAGAAATTGCTTCAAAATTTGCCACAAAAGATTGTTCTTCCGTAAAAGAAAAATCTGTATCACCTTCGTCTTCAGCAAAAGATGGAAAACAAAAATTCTGTCAAACTCCAATGAAAGAAATTCCACATCAAGGTAACACTAAACCCCATGGTTCATATGTTACTAAGCATTGCTCTTATTGTGGAAATAAATGACACTTGAAAAGAGGATGCATATTCCGTAAAAGGAATGAAAAAGCCATAGATGCACGTGTTTTCGCAAAATTGGCTGAACTCAATAATGTTAAATCAGGACATGATTGTCCTAAAACTGAACAAAAGAATTATTGTAATGATAGTTCAAATTTTGCTTATCAGGCTTCTACGAAGTTTTCTCAGAATCGCTCAAACTACAAAAGGAGAGATAACTTTGTAAAGACTAGATCCGATGTTCCAAATTGGAGAAAGGCTAACTCTCAGAGTTTTCAATATTTCAGTTACCCTAATGTTTCCTCAAGAGATTCATCTTGGATTTCAAGAAGAAATAATAGGAAGAACAAAGTTGCTTCAGCAAAACCCATTTCTAAATGGAGTCCAAAGTATTCTCTAAAGACAACCAGGATGGTATCAAAAGATAGTCATAATGATGACACTCGAATGATAAGTTTCAATACTCATGACATTCAGAATATTGTATTAAACGTTCTTAAACAAATGAGTATATCTCCGTATTGTCATCAGTATATGAGATATGTCTCATAATCGGTTACCTTTTTATGATTTTGTGACTTTTGATTTAGCGGATTTCATATCTAACTTGTTGGGTTGCTTAATCAAATAATCATAAAAGGATGATGACAATTAATCCCATATGTGAGTCACAATTATACTATTATCAATTTATTTCTCATAAGTTGTGTATATAGTATACATACGAGTCTTTGGTATTAACTTATTACTATTTGACGTAATAGTTAAAACTTTTTCAACCTTTCTCTGGTAAAGGTTTCGTTTGTTGTTATCTTGTCTTTGCGAAAGGATGATAAAAACAATGAGGAGATCAAGTGGATGTGAAATTAAGGTAACAATCGTGTTAGTTGATTGTTATCCTGTTTTAAGAAAAGCCTATTTTTATTTGATATATATATTTCTTTTGCTTAAACGAAATTTTTGGTACAATTGATGTGTTTATTCCATTATGTATGTGTGGATGTATGTGTGATTCAATTGGTTCCGGTTAAGTAAAACTATTGTTATCTTGCTTTGTTGTGTGATATCAATCATTTAGGCTTACAAAAGTTTGGTGCAATTGCGGTGCTTTAATGTTTATGTTAATTCAATTGCTTCCAGTTAAGTAAAACAATTGTTATTTTGCTTTATTGTGTAGTATCAATTGTTTAGGCTTACAAAATTTCGGTGCAATAGTGAAACTTTGATATATTTGTTATTTCAATTGCTTCCGGTTGAGGTGAATAATTATGCAAGTTGATTTATTAGTTTGTATGAATTATTTATGGCTTAATGAATGAATATGTTAACGGGATGAGTTGTTTAGTCCAATTCGATCCCGGGTAAGATAAACTAAGTTAATTCTGATCTTAGTCAGACTTACCAAAGTGGATGTTTTGGTTATTCAAGTCTAGCCGAATGCCTAAGCAAGGAAATGCTAGTTAATTAACCTAGTATTTGGCTTGTTTGAAATCTAAAGGTCTAAGTTATATGGATAATTAGAACCTGATGAGAAAAATGGAGTTTATCTTTGTTTTGGTCTTATCGAATGAAGCGGTTGTATTTATACAATCTGTTTAGCAAATGAACTAAGTTACTTAGTTGATTTTTGGTTTGCTAAACTAGTTGGGAAAATTGCTTCGGGCAATTATTTCCATGATAACATATCAAAACAAAATTGCTTTGTAGTTTCGGTTTTGATATTGGTTATCAAAAATGGTATGTGGAACCATCGTTCTTGACTCAATAGGTTCCAAATATATTTTGAGATTTGTAAGATGCTTTATGTGTTGTCCTTTATTTTTTCGTTTCTTTGTCATTTTTGTGACAAAAATAGGGAGAAATATATGGAGTAAACAGGTGATGCTGGTATCAATTTTATGTTGATTGGAGTCACTAGGGAAGAGGACAATGGTGCTTGAACGTTTATCTAACGAAAGAGGAAAATCACAGACTAAGGGGGAGTAACATATCATATGAATGGTATAACAAAGACGCGCGGATTGAAAATCTACCTATCTCACCTATAGGGGGAGTATGAGCTTTGTTATTATAATGTCAACATTGGCATTTATTTTTGAATATCTCCGTGTTTTTGTGCCATTGAAATGTGAATTTAGCGTATGTAGAATGGTTATGTTTGTAATTCGTAAATCTCTATCTCTATATCTAATAGAGTTTTGTCACTAAATTGACAAAGGGGGAGATTGTTAGAGCACTGCACGGTTGAACCCACCAAGCGTTGGTATGTCAAGATTGGTTGTCATATTTAGTGCCAAAACTCGAGTCGCTTAATTTGTAAACTACTGTCAACTTCTATAGGATAGACTAGAAATGATAGAAGTATTGTGCTCCAGTTACTCACAAAGATATGAAGATGGATTGAAGACAACAAAGACATTACCCTTCAGCTTGAGGATAGTAACTACGACTTGAATTATTCCATATCTATCTTGTGTCTTTCAAATCTTTTAGATTGAAAACATAACATGCAAAATTATATTCGTATGAGAAAATTATCAAGGAACTTTTTAACACAATTTATTGAATGCAATTGTGATTATGTATGAGTATAAGGTGAGGATTTCATCCTAGGAAACAATATTCTCACATGTGTTTTAAGGAAGTAAGTTCATGATATATGTTGTGAACCGAAAAGGAAATCAGCAGACGTTATTGGGGTTGTTCTTCATTGCATATCTTATGAACGACCAATATATGTGATTAGTATAATCGTTCATGAATTGTTTGTGTTCTTGGTAAAACTGTTTACATGAGGCCTGACTTATGTATTGGTATGACTTTTATTAGTGAAACCGATCTTAAGTAATCACATGGGGTATGATCGGGTTTGTGTGTGTAAAACCTAACATTGGGTAAAGGGGAACCGATCTTTAGTAAGAGGTGCAACACATACAAAGGGGAACCGATCCTTGTATGAGGTGCATCAAGATTTATAGAAGAAAGGGGAACCGATCCTATGAACATGTGCAACAAGTTTTCTTATTGGGGGAACGGATTATATGAACATGTGCATCAAGTTTTCTTATTGGGGGAACGGATCCTATACACATGTGCAACAAGTTTTCTTATCAAGGGGAACGGATCCTATGAACATGTACAGGGAGGGGGAAGAGATCCTATGCACATGTGCAGCACAATTTTAACTATAGGGAACCGATCCTCTAGACATGTGCACCAAATTACAAGTTAGATACCATATAAATATAAACCGTTTTTGGAAAATATATTGCATATCTTGAGAATATTTTTGGTTTTGGAAATTCCGTGGTGTCCAAACTTCCTTGACTATAAATACTTAAAGTTTGCATTTCTAGCAAACTAATCCTTCGTAACAATAGACTTTATCTTTTGTCTTTGTTACTGGTGAAGCCTCCTATCAGAGAGGAGATAATCTAATTAGGTGAAATCTCTTACGGCCGCTCAATTTAAAGTCTTCTTTGGGATTGAGAAGCTCTAGCACGACCCGTTGGTGGGAAACTAGATATTGCATTGTTATTTCAGTTTTCGATTAATTTGATTGACTAACGGTTGTTGAATCTTTGATTGAACCTAGCTTGTTTATTCTTGAGAACCTTCTCTTCTGATTTAAAGCTCAGTCAAACTAGATCAAAGATCAACGTTTCTACGGATATAAGTCTTTCAAGATCCATAAGATAGATTCATTGATCTGCCATTGTTAACAGACCCCGTTCTGTGCGAAAAATCAATAAGGAATCAAGTTTGTATTTTTGCAGATTGTCACTTTGAAGATTAAATCGAAGATTGAATATTTGAAGAAGAAGTTGTTATGAATCATTAAGAAGATATACTAGATATACTCCTAAAGAGAACGTCTGTTCTGCTAGGATATTGGGTAACAAATATATATTGAGAACTTCAGTTCTGCTAGATATTATAAAATCAAGAATACTGCTGAAGTTGAGTAACTATGATTTTAGTTTACTTAGTTTTGTCTACACGAAGTTGCAGGTTTACTTTTTGTAGCGTCTTAATTCAACTGAGTATTCAAAACTGGACTAGGTCCCGAGGTTTTTCTGCATTTGCGGTTTCCTCGTCAAAAAAATTCTGGTGTGTGTGATTTATATTATAATTAAAGTAAATACACTTGTACGTTAATTAGGAACTTGATATTTATCTCATAAGGTTTCGGTTATCAAGTGAACACTTTATCGTAGTATTGTCTCGATTCATATCCATAGACGATCACACAAAGTGTATTGGATTTCTCCACTTATCTGATATAATAATTCACGTGTTAGGCCAGTCTGGACTAACACTATTTCAAGTGGACATTGTGTTGAAATATTCCTTGAGTGATTGTTGCTCCAAGAGGTTTATACACAGTGGGTCTTGTATAGGTTGTGATTAAAATAAAAGATTGTGGTGTATTTGGGCACCCTCGTCTTTTCAGCTTTGATGACGATAGTCGATTCTTTATGTCTAACGACTATTATAACATTATAGAAGAATGTTTCAATGATTGAAATGTAGAGTTGAGATTACGTAACCACCTATGGATATAAGCATATATAGTATGTTCGCACATTAGTGTATAAATCCATGTACCGGAAACCAAGTGCGTGCATATGTGTGCATGCAGTATTGGTGAAGGAGACAGATTGGGTACGCGTACTGGCGAAAGTTCACGTCCGTGAATTTCTGATGAGTTTGGAGTTTACGATCTTACAAACCAATCACCTTAGGCACGCGTACCCACGGAAGTTTTCAACCCAAAATTTATGTTGGGTTTTCAAACCCAATTCCGGTAAAGCTAGAGTACGCATACCCGTACGCATACCCAAGCAGGTTATATCTCAAATCGGTTGTTCATGAACTTAAACAATAAATTAATTCGGAATGCATTCTTTGCAAACCGTGGCTATATTTTTCATGAATTGATTCAAGTGAATCAAACCGATTTTGCTTCAATTGTGTCTTGTCTGGTTACATAAGATTTCCTTGCAATTGAACAACTCTTGAACGTTCTTATGAGTCATTTGAACAAGTTATGAGAAAGATGAATATGGTTGATATGAAAGTACTCATATGGCTAACATTTGGTTAAATATTCGTGAACCAACTGAATGTACACGTTTAGGTACGGTTACTCAAACCTAAATAAAATACATTTCATTTGTGTGTGTGACAAGCTAAGTTTCGATCTAACGGTTGAAAGATATTAGCTTGGATAAATTAGGTTTTTCATCTAACGATGAATATTAAATGCTTTTTTACCAAGGTAACTTAGATTGCAAACCTTGATTTGAAAACTATATAAGGGAGACGTCTAGCAACTGGAAAAAACTAGTCCCCATACCTCCTGTCTGATACTAGTTGATTTTGATAGAGTCGATTCTCCGTTAATCGTAGGTTTCTTCTCGATTTCAATTGAATAATTGGTTTGAGATTATATCTTTGATAGGGGAAGATACAAAGAAATCACAGACATCTTCGTCTCATCGTTTGTGATTCCGCAATATCTAGTTTCGTTACCATACGATTTAGATTATTGTGAGGTGATCAATAATTCTAGGTTGTTATTCGGGAATTTAAGTCCGGGTTATTGATTGGTTCCTGTTCACCTTGATTTTATCAAAAGACGGAACAAAACTCGTAGGTTTATCTGTGGGAGATAGATTTATCTATTATCGTAGACTTTTCTGTGTGATACAGATTTTTTTATTCAAGTCTTCGACTTTGGGTCGTAGCAACTCTTGGTTGTGGGTGAGATCAGCTAAGGGAATCAAGTATGTAGTATCCTGTTGGGATCAGAGACGTAAGGAGCACAATTGTACTTTGAATCAATGTGATATTGATTAGGGTTCAACTACAGTCCAGACCCAAGTTAGTTTGTAGTAGGATAGTGTATGTAGCGGCTTAATACAGTGTGGTGTTCAATCTGGACTCGTTCCCGAGGTTTTTTTGCATTTTCGGTTTCCTCGTTAACAAAATTTCTGGTGTCTGTGTTATTTTTATTCCACATTATATTTTGTTATATAATTGAAATATCACAGGTTGTGCGTTGTATCGATCAATTTTGAAATCCAACCTTTGGTTGTTGATTGGAAATTGATTGATCCTTGGATATTAGTTTTTGATACCATCTAAGTTTATATATCTTGTATTTGATACAGACTCACAGATTTGTATTTGCTTTAGTATAGATCAAATCGAGAGATAGAGATATTAACTCCTTGATATACTTTTTAATTAAGATTGAGTCTGACTGTCTAGTTGATTCTCTTAAAAGTATATTATAGTTAGTCCATATAGATTGCTAATCGAAATATTGGGTGAGGTTGTTAGACCCCCGTTTTTTCAGGTAATTCTCCATATATCTCAACATAAACTATCATCTTGAAAGAGGAATCATCTTTCTAAGGATGTAGATTGATAATGATCAATAATGCATCGTCTAGTCTTCCAATGTACCACCTCTCCTTATTTAGATTGTTTGCAAATGCTTCTAAAAATATGGAAAGGATAATGAGAAATTTCTTCTAGGTGAAACTTCAACTATTAAGAAGATAAGTTGGGTTGCTTGGTCCAAGCGGTTCTCCCAAAATATAAAGGAGGAATATTGGAACCAATAAATTGAAAATTGTCATTTCAAATTTTCACTCAATATAAATATAGAGATATGGATCAGAAAACAATGCTCTTTAGAGACACAATATTTTTCAGAAATTTGGTGGTGGTAATCATGTTTCATTTTTTTCCAAACTCTCATTCTTCTGCACTTAGTGATAGCCGCTGGGTTGCTATTATGCAGTCTAGATCTCTAGCATGGCTAATATAAAAGTATATGTAAAAAATGAAGCTAGTATTTCAATCTGGAAAGATGTTTGTTAATGTGAGATCTCTTCGCAACAAAAACTTCTTTCTTTGTTCAAGATCTCAAGGTGGAAGAATACTAATATTAAAGATTTGGTTTTTTCTGATAATGCTTGGGATTTACACTTTTCTAGAAATTTAAATGAGGCTAAGCTTGGTGAAATTGTTCAACTGCGTCAAGTCATTGTTGCTGTTTTTCTTTTTTGAAGATGAGGATAAAAGGTTTTGGATATTTAAATAAGAAATTTGAGTAGCTAATGCTTACTCTACTTATGATATCAATGTATTTATAAGGTTTTCTCATGCTCAGCTTTGGATTCAAAAGTGCCTTTGAAGGTTTCTTTGCCTGTGTGAACATTATGCTACAAAGGAGATTAACTCTTGATTTTCATTTTAACACCGGGATGTGTGGAATGTTAATTGCTTGTTCTGTCAGTCCGAAGTTGAGACTAATAATCATACTTCTCTTTATTGTTGTGTGGCTTCTTAAGTGTAGTTTCAGGAATTCCTACACTACACCCCTGATAAGAATCTACAGAAATTGAATTATGTTTGAGAATGAATTACGACACTTTTTACTATTTTAACTTTTGAATTCTTTACAAAAGACATAAGAACTCAGAAGTACAAATTTCTTTCTAGAGTTTCTCTCTCCTCAAAATCTTATCAACTCTCCAAAAGACATCATCCTTTTCTGAACCTAACGAACACTTTATATAGGGTTTTACATAGTGGATGATAGCTAAGTTTTCCTCCTTTTTCGGATATACTTTGCGATCTTATCGCGATTATTATAATATTCTCTCTCGCAAAATTGATAACCATCGCGGGATAAACATACTCTCTTTGTATTTCTTCTATCGTCAGCTTCTTTTGGATTCTTCTGTGACGCTCGCGAAATGTCGTTAAAGAATCTTCTGTGACGCTCGCAAAAGTGTTATTAATATCGCAGAAATAGTGTTGTAGCGATATTCTGGTCCTACATTAAGAATGAGACTATTTTTAGCAAAAGGTTCAGCTTTCATTGGGATTTTAGTAAGTCAGTAAAGAATACACTTTGTGCGTGGAATGGTAGTAAAAGTAAGAGTAAGAAGAAGAAGAAGAAGGTTTGGTTTATGCTTCCTTTTGGAATCTGGTGAAATTTTTAGCGTGAAAAGAATGACAGATGTTTTGCGAATAAGAAAAGGAGTATCAACAAAATTATTTTAGCAGTTAAATTTACTCTGTACAACTGGTCACCTTCTACTATTTTTTTTGCTGGGTATCCTTTATCATCTCTAATCTATAATAGAGATTCAGTCTTACACTTGCTCATAAGGTCTAGTTTTTTCCTTCCTTATCTGACTTATGGAATCTCTTTGTCTATCTTATTTTTTGTGTATATGACTCCCTCGTAAAAAGGAAAAATTGTTGGATTAATAGTGCGTTTGGATACCAGAAGCAAAAGTCTGAAGCAAGGATATTTTGTTTCACCAAAAGTCGATTTTTTTTTTGCTTTTAAAAGTCGTTCCGAAATTTTACCCACAAGAGTCATAGAGTTACTTCAGGATGTGTAACCAAATGCGTTATAAATATCCTGGTTTAAAATATCTAAGAATTCTAGGAATTACTATTTAGTCCAGAAAACCCAGGACCGGTTAATGTCTAGTCCATCCCCAGAACAAAATTATTCGCTGGTCCAAAAACATGTTTTGGACCAAAATATTTATCCCCAGATCCATAACACGTGTGAATCATATAAGGCGTGTTTTCTTAATTCCCAAAAAGCCCAAACTTCCTTTTTCCAGTTTTCATTTTCTAGATTTAAGCTGTGGCGGAGATTTTTATCCTCTCGAATGGATCTCTGCGATGGAGGAGAGAAGAGGAGAATCAAGTGATACTGAAGAAGAAGAAGAAAATTCGATAATGGGTCAGTGAAAAAAAGTTACAGACTTATCAATTTTGGGTTTTTCTAAACTTTTTAATCTTCTTATTGATCTAGATTTCGATATCTAGTGTTGGAATACGAAGGTTTGTCTATTCAAACGATATGATTTAGTTGATTAAAGTGATGATTATTGGTCTTTCTGTTTCCGGTTAGTTTGATTTCATCTTATTTTTCGTTAATTTTATCTATTTTTGGTTTTAACTTCTTAATGTTTTTTAGTTTCATTTTTAGGTTTTTATTTTCAATATTTGGAGATGATACTAATTCTCTGGTGTTACTGTTTAGGAAACCACTTGGTGATTGGTACTAAATTAGCCTACATATGAGGTTGATTTTGTGGATGTGATTACTCAAATAGTGGTATGGAAGAAAAACCTTCAATGAGTAATTAGTATTTGTAATTTATTTTGTTTGATTCGATTTAATTTGCTAACAGTTTTGATAATCAGATGATGAATTTTGCTCACAATAAATCAAACATAGAGTATAGAGTCCAAGCACTGGGTACATATAGGTATCAACTGGGTTTTCAGCCATTACATATCGATATGCACTGGGTTTTCACTCAGGTACATGTCAGTATGTATTGTGTTTTTACTTCTTGGTTTTCCAGTACATTTGTATATATACTGTTTTTTTTTTCTTCATATTGAGTCTTTCTAAATTTATTGGATTCCAAGTTTTTATTTTGACAAATTTTATCGGATTAGTACGATGTAATATGATGACAAGTATAGCACACAGATTGTGTCAACACATTCAATTGTTTGGATACTTCTACATAATTATTTTGATCCCTGTACAATCTTACAGTTGTCCAAATACAAAGACATATACAACCATAAGAATGTTAGTGCATCTGATTGAGCTGAAAAAAATAATGGGATCTCTAAGAATGTGCATATTATTGTACATCTGTCTTTTTTCTAGAAGAAAAACAATTTTAAATTGGTTCTTTTGTTGTTTTCCAGGTTGTTCTTTTGTTATTTTTGAAATATGGTTGTGCAGTTCATTGGAGAGAAAGTTACATATGCATTTTTTAGAGAATTGGAGGTGGTTGCTTGTATCGGTGATAGTCTTAAACAACGAGAGGCGGGGCAATACTATGACTATTGTGTATGAACAAACAAAATCCATTGCAGGTACTGTCATATCCCCTAATGCTAGCTACTACTTAAATGATTTAAGTCCGACACATGTCTCATCATTGTTACTTCATTACTTCTGAGGGAATTATCATCTTGAATATGTATTTGATTTATGGTGTACTTTATCTGTAAGTAGTAAGTAGTTATCAACATGCACTGGATACTCATAATGTTACGTAAGTAGATGTTTTTTGAACATTAATCCATGTTATGATATTTGATGGATATTTTGATGTATGTTGAATGAGTTGAGTGGAGATTTTGATGTATTGTAAATGATCAGTTCAAAGGATCTTTAGTCTACTGTGAATGATTTGGGTGGATATTTGGTTCTTGAGAGATTTGTTCCAAGTTCCCTAGTAAATTAGTTCTATGTCAAATACGATCCAATCCTTAGATTCATATTCATCTAGGTTATGTTCCCTGCATCACATATAATATCTAAAATCTCAATAAAGTATAAATATGCAGAATTCACACAATACATATTGATATGTACTATGTGATATCTACTAGGTTAGGTTCAGTAGTACATATCTTGTTTTCTTCAGTACATTGAATATGTCTTCACTTAGTACATATCATTATCTACCAGGCTTTAATTTTTTTCCATCAGTACATGCGTATATGTACTATGATTTTCAATGGGAAATCGATCCTGATATCGAATTATTTTAACATGTTCTTTAAATTTTAACACGTTACATATCTAATTGGGTCTTCATATGTAAAGTCATAAATAAAAATTATGTGCTAGAAACATTCAGTTCTCTCCTTATTTATGATTTTAGTTTTATTCCTCCTTTTTCGGAAACTTATAATTTGGTTGGTATCATTTTCCAAGTCAAGGATCCTTTTAGAGCCATGTATTGACAACACAAACAACGTCCTTCCCGAGCAAATTCTCCAATAAATGAGTGAGTTCTTCAACAGAAACCTAATTTTTTTTTGGCTATAGAAAAGCAACGCCCAAAAGGTGTCAGAATTGGTGACAGAGAAAACTATCAGTATAGATTATTTGCGGAAACTAGATCATATAAAAGCTAAGGAAATAGACGATGGAGCTGACAAAGATCCTAATATTCACAATGGAAATACAACTTTCTTTTCTACTGGTATAACAAGTGATCTCGGTGATGATCAGTTCAAGAATTTTTATACAATTGGGTGCACAAGTTGTTGCGATACATTGCAGTGTGATTATAATGCAATATGTTGTATTTGTGTTTCCGAAAGGAAATAAAACTATGTTGCTTTTATCTATTTATTCTGATTCAGCATCGCATCCACAGTACATAGCCGATATGTACACTGTTGAACTTATGTCAAAATCAAATTGAACGACTTGGTTTATTTTTGTTCGTCCAATATGTACTCCCATTTGATAATTTCAAAATTGGCCTAATTTTTTTTCTTCGGTTCAACACAATATGTGATGCTGAATTACAATATATAATATGACAACTATCTTCCAAAAGAAATACATGACAAACCTTGGAACCCCATAAACAAAAGAAAGAAGGAAAGCTATATTAGGCACGTAATACTTGGTTATAACACTAATTTGACTGCTTAGAGTACATATCTGAATGCTTCACTGCTTACAAACTCTGGATCTCTTTCAACTCTTTCTCAATTCATAGTTGTACATATCCGAATGCTTCACTGCTTACAAACTATGGATCTCTTTCAACTATTTCTCAATTCAAGAAGGAACTGTGAGAAGTAATACCCAAAGACAATTCTAAAATTATCAATAATATAAAAAATGTACTAAAAAACTAGAAATTCTAACCAACGGAATCAGGTAAATATCAAAAATTTGAACAACCAAGTGCAAGATAAGTTCAACTTTTAGTGTCATAGGTATAAGATGACTATGTAACATATAAAAATTCGAGAGAGAGTAGACAAAAAACGGCGTGTTCCTTACACAATAATTGCAGCATCCATTGCAATCTCAAAGCTAGATGGTTTCTTCTAGAGTGCAGAGTTCATATACTGAAAAAATTATGTAGTAAACATTTATACATTGATTTTAACAAAGACACCCAGTGCTTCTAAATACGTACCTAAAGATATTACTACATCTAAATATGTACCTAAATCTATTGGTGAACTAACACCCTGAGCACATCTAAATATGCACCTAAATCTATTAGTACATCTTAATATGTACCTAAAGCTATTAAAATGATAATTAAAAATAACTTTATAATAACTAATCAAGCTACTTGTTGACTTCCTCTATCTCTTCTTACATATCAATACGTATTGTAGAGTCATATTTAACCATAAACTAGGGTTTTTACATCACATAATGATATGTACTGCACCTACAAATCATTTTTTCCCTAAGTACATATGGATATGTACCGTAAGATTACATTATGTTCAAGTATAAGGTAGGTGTTTACACAGTACATAATAATATGTAGTGCATCAACGAATCACTCTTTTCCCTAAGTACATATTGATATGTACTGTAGGATCATATTCAAGCATAAACAACAAGAAATTCATACTAAATTGATTTAACAAAAGATTATCTCAACAAATCCAAGTTCAAAACAATATATGAGCAATGAATATCTTATCATGCTACAACTTATAATAATGCATATATTATATAGAATATACCGCAGTCTACGAACCATTTTGCGGCTATGATACTCGGTACATATCAATATATACTGGGTGAAACCACAGTACATATCAATTTATACTGGGTGAAACCATACTGTAAATTTTAACACACGAACTGATATGCTACTTATGGACCACTACATACTAATAAGTTTTACACACAAAATACCACAAAATAGTAAGTAATACTACATATTGACAGAGAGGTTTTCACAAAAAATAGGTTTTTACATGGTATATATATCAATGTGTGCTGATACTTATTCAAGCATAAAAGAAGGTTCTTTATAGTACATGTTAGATCATATACACAACACTAATATACCGCAAAATAGTAAGTAAAACTACATATTGACAGGGAGGTTTTCACATAAAAGAGGTTTTTACATGGTATATATCAATATGTACTGATACTTATTCAAGCATAAAAGAGGGTTCTATATAATACATGTCAATATGTAATGTTAGATCATGTACACAACACTAATATACCTGACGCTACATATTGATATGTACTAATGCATACTCAAGCATAAAAGAGGGTTTACATGTTAACATATACTCTTAGATCATACAAAAATCTCTAACCTAACTATCAGACAATACATATTGATATGTACTATTTCTTTTAAAAGTGAAATTAGAAGTGATTTCTAAATCTGTACCTTTTTGTTAGTAAAGGAGTAATAACGTTTTGTCTTCATTTGTTGTTGTTGGTGAAGGAGCAACAATGTTTTCTCTTCCATTTGATTGTTGGTGAAGGAGTAACAGGAAACAGAAAACCGAGTCATAAAATCAGATTCAAAACGAATCTCCATTAGAGCAACTACCTCAATCTCTTCTTCTATGATTTTTTCTTCTTGTTTTCACCATTGTTTTTCGTTTAGGTCTGATTTATCAGTTGATTTTATGATGGTTTCAATAGATTTTTGTGATGATTTCATCAAATCTAGGGTTTTCTCGTTGATTTTCTTTTCTTTTGATTGATTAAGAAGATCAATTGAATATGGTGAGGTAGCAGAGAATGACAGGAAGTAACAAAGAAAAGTTGTTTAATGGAAGAAACATAGAGAAGTTGTTTCTCTATTATCCGCACGCAAATTAAGAAGGGTACTCGGGTCTTTTTGCAAGACCGTAACCTTTTTTGGACCTCCGATTAAATATTTTTTCTGGATGGACCACAGATTAAATGGATCCGGGTTTTCTGGACCAACTAAGAAATTTTTCCTAGGAATTTTCGTTCAGAATCAAGTGGACGGGTTAAGGTTGTCTTCGACCCGAAATGGAGCTCCGCCAACCACCAAAGGAGTCTATTAGGTTAGCATACTGATTTACAAGGCCGGAGAACCGCACCACTCTTGTCCTCATATAATAGAGTTGAGGTGTTAGCTTTAAAGTGTGTGTACAGTAAAACGGTTGCATCTTGCGTCAAAAGTATTCTGGAGGAGTAAAACGCAGAAGAAGAGAGAAGTAATTTAACCCTAATTCTACAAGCGAAGAATCACAAAGAGGTACTCTTTTTGTTCCTTTAAATAATAAAAATACTTTTTGAAGAACGTTGTTAGGAAATTTTAATATTTATATGTAATTAGGGTTTAGCTAAATCTAGTGACCCTTGGTGAAGTAATTTATAGATGAATTCGATCCTCATGAAATTTGAAATTTTGAATCATCTTTTGATTAGCTGGGTTCGGTGATTTCTCTCAGCATCATTAATATCTGCATTTTTGTTTATGTAATGTTGTTGTTGATAAGAATGTGTTGTTTTGTGGGTATCTACAGTTGTTTTGATCATAGAATTTTTTTCATCCACGCTGAAACTACAGGTATATCTATCTAGATGCAAAATCAAAAGGAAGAACTCGGCACCAGTACGGGTAATCTTATTCAGCCTTGATTGTTAACATATATGTTGTGTGGGTCTTAAAAGAACAATTGGGTAGGTATTACAAATTAGGAATAGTTTGGCAGAACGAGTACTTGCAGTGGGCGAAACTGAAAAGAGAGTCGAGAAAGGTCAATTCATTAGCTTCTTGTTACATCCATTTCACTGTCTGTAACAAAAATTGTTAAAGGGAATGAATTCCATTACGTGCCGTATGTTGTCTCAAGCCCGTTTACTTATGTCCTCAAACTACTGCAAGTCTAAGGCGGCGCCATTGACATGCTTAATCAATATCCAAGCTGAAACTCTTAGAACTTGTCAAGTTAATAAGCCAGTTCGAGAGCATTTCAGAGTTACATCTAATAGTAATAGATTTTATGGATTTCGTAATTTTTGCGCAGCAGCAAATGATTTATCGACCAAGAAGTGTGTGCCATGTAGCTCGAAGGATCTTCGACCCATGACTGAAGAAGCTGCTATGAAGCTAATTCCGGAGGTCCAGGGATGGAATTTGGTAAATGAAGAAGGTACTTTGAAGCTGAACCGGTCATGGAAAGCGAAGAACTTTACTAAAGGGTTAGAATTGTTTAAGTTGGTGGCAGATATTGCAGAAGCAGAAAATCATCATCCTGATCTCCACCTTACTGGATGGAACAATGTGAAGATTGATATTTGGACACATTCTGTCAGTGGGCTGACTGAGAATGATTTCATACTGGCTTCAAAGATCAACACCCTTGAACTGCAACATTTATTACAAAGAAAAAAGAAAGCTGTCAGCAGCAAAGCAGAAGAATAAAACTTGACCTACAGTTTTATCATCTACAGGTATGACACCACTTCCCCTGTAGTTTTGCTAGTGGAATTGTATGACTGCTTCATGTGGTTCATTTCACTACCTAAAAAGTGCAGATACATTTTGTAGGAACTAATAATACCTGTAATGATTTTTCTTTCTTTTTGAGATATGAAGTGTTTTGATATCTGTAACTCTGAAATGTCCAAGGGAAGAGTAATGTAGCTGGATATATTTAGTGAGTAACAAACTCATGCATGATTTATTACTTAGTGTAAATTAAATGTTCATTTGTTCTTGATTCAGCAAAAATGAAAAGACACCGAATCACAAAGATAGTAGTAATACATAGCTGTCATCTGTCACAAATCAATTGATTGTTGATGAATTTCATCAGTGTAGGACGATTCAATATTTTCTTGTAGCAGCAGTTTTTTCTCGTAGTCTCCATTATGACTTGTTTGTTTTCATCCATCTCAAGCATCAGAGCATCTCGGTTTCTCGTGTCAGTGAACCATCTTCTTTTTCCTCTCTCTCGACCTCAACTCTAACTTACAAATTCCCTTCCCGTCAACCTTGCGTTTGCTATCTGGTCACCAATCCCGTCAACTGATGCCTAAGATTAGGACAGTGAGAGTCTTGACAAAAGCCTTCTGCTGGCTGAGAAGTCGGATTTGTTTTACGATTTTAAGCTTGTTTGTTTCTTCGTGATAGTAAGTCATGCAGTAAATTTTGTTGATCACAGTTACTTTCTTCAGTATATTTTGTTGGTCCCGCAGTAAATTTTGCTGGTCCCAAAGTTGAAGGACAGTTTTCCTGTAGTACCAAACAAAGAAAATAATGTGAATTCTGTAACCTGAGGGCTCAGGCCATGTGTTCATTATGCTGTAGGAGATGGATGCTTTAAGAAAATGGTAGGCTCTCGGCTCTTAATGTGAGATAAGCCCTACAAAGAATAGACACATCCTTGAATTTTCAAGCATCTCTGGCTTGGTGGGTGGTGATTCTTTTCTCGTACAAACTTGCTGTTCCCCACTCGGAAAATAAGGACAATCCAAGCAAACTAAATCATCCATTGGTCTGAATGAACATGTTCGTTCGCTTGTTATTGATCAACAAAGTTGATAAAACACAAAATATGACAAAGACCGTACTGATGCATAACTAGCAGTCGTCTGTTACAAGTATTCACTGTTGCAGACCCTGAAGCTTGGTAATGAATTCCTCGGTATAGGAGGATTCAAGATTATCTTTCAGCAAAAACTCTTTCCATTTAGCATGGTTGAGTCTCACTTCGTTAGCAACTTCACCTTTTTCGTCCATCACTAGCCTCACAGCATTGCAGATGCTTTCTTTAGTAAACGAACCATCTTCGTCTCCTCTCTCAACCTCAACTCCAACTTTTAAATCCCCTGCCATCAACCTCGCATTCACTATCTGGTCACCAATCTGTGGAAACAATACAATCTGACAGTCGTTAGCTAATGCCTCTGTTATTGAGCCTGATCCACAGTGGGTCACAAAACACCCGATGGAAGGGTGACTCAGTATTAGTTGCTGCTGAATCCATCCTCCCTCCACAATTCCTCTCCCTTTCACTCTGTCTGTAAACCCTTCTGGAAGCACTTCTTCGACTGAACTATTTCCTGTTGGTGGCTTCAGTGCCGCCAAAAATGGTAAGCCAGTAAGTTCCAGGCCCAAAACCAGTTCCTGGAACTGGTGTTTATTCACGTTAGATTGACTTCCAAGTGCACAGTAGACAACTGATCCTTTCTTGAATCCACCAAGCCACTCTTGCCACTTCTCATCTAAAGTGGAAGTCGGTGTTTCAGGAATTACAGGTCCTGAGAGTAGAACAGGTTTTTTGAATCGTCTCTCTAGATAGTCACAGAATGCTCCTTCCATCTCCCTACAAGCTTTGAAAGCCATGGCGTCACACTCGTTTAATGCTGTCATCATTCGATTGTGGAACGAAACACCGCTGCCTAGTACTTTCTTCCTAAAGGAGACATTTGCTTTAGCTTCGTAGGAGCGGAGTTTCACAGCCGAAGGTGGGAAGCCCAAAGGCGGGTGTTCCAGGTTTAGTTCTGATTCTTGGTCTCGTTCTGGGGTTGTTGTGTAAGCAATAGTTGCTGGACTAATGATGCAGTAATGGATAGATTTAATACCAAGTCGACGAGCCATGGCTGGGATCCAGTGAGTGAAATCAAAGAAGATGAAGTCGGGTTTAAGGTCACGTAAGATGGATTCAACGGTGTTCTCAGTACGATCCATGGCTGTCATGAGGTGAGTATGTAAGGGGAAAGGGACGTCTGCAGTGGTCTCTGCATCAGATGGGATGAGGCCTTCTACGCGTGGTACATCTAGTGGAATGAAACTGATGAGGCTTGGATGAAGGTTGAACGAGCTGAGTTTGGATTGTGTTTTGGTGGGTATTATGAAAGAAACTCTATGGCCTTTTGCTGCGAGTTTGTTGGAAGCGTGAAGGAAAGCAGTTAAATGACCCATTGCAAACCAAGGATACATGACTATGTGCAGCATTTTGCCTCCACCATTCATCGCCATAATCTCCTTGAACTGTCCACAAACTGCCAGGTAAACACACAAATTAAGCTTCTGAATTATTCTTTGTATCACCCTTTAGTAATTCCGTAAACAAGTAAATGATCACAGACTAAGTTTTTGCAATAAACAAGCTCAGTAATGGATGGTAGTGCTAATAATCCTCATTTACACTACAAATGTTTATCAGTATCAGTAAGAAAATAAATTGGAAACGAATAGAATGACATGAAAAACAATACTGTATAAATCACTTACACCAAATGCTCCAATAGAAAAAGTTCCCAAGCAAAGAAATTGCTGTAATGTTAAGTTACAAGTAGAAATTGAGTGGCGAGATATGATTAAAGGTAAAATGCCCTTAAATAGCTTCCAGAGGGAAAGGGGTTCGGATTTCACCACACTGTACATTTGAATGGTAAGTTCTCAAAGACTTTGCTCATACATTTGAAAAGTAAACGCGTGCTTGACAAACTTTAGAGCCAACACCCAAATACTTGGTTAATATCGTAGTAGTAAATTTGAAGCAACACAGGTGAGCTGTAACTTAAAGGTTCTTAGTTCTAACATCATATATTTCCTTATGGGAAACTTGGGTGGGGTACCTTTTAGGTATGGACAGCTTAGTACTTATAGTACATGTAAAAGTCACTCACTTTGTTTATTGCATCCAGCAAATGCACATGAATTGCAGATATTTCCCGTGCTAAGGTGAGCATTTAAGAACCTTTCATGTCAGTTTTCTCCGCTATGCCCAAGCATTACTTAGCGAAAAAAAGGCCTCAAGCTGACGAGCACATCGTTTTCTTCTTTGGTTTGGTTTTAAGGTTCACTATTTCTTGTTTTTCACTTCTAGGACGAGCTCTGAAACTATTTGTTTTCTGAACACAGGAAGAAAATTGAGACAATGGGGGTGATTGACCTCTCTATGACTCATTACATTTTGTGCCTAAACCTTAAGAGGAACTTTTTTCACAGTCGTATGCATCCTCATGCACAGTATTTCTCTCTGCAAAACTAGATTCTCTTCTGTGTCAACGAAATTGCATGTGGAGTTAATGACAGTACAGAACATATCCCTCACTCAACCACCACATTGATACTTAACAGTCTTGACGTTTGAGCAGAAAAAGAGAAGATTTGGGTGACTTTTTCTTTTCTTTTCTGTACTGCTATTTAGATACCAAGTTTTATTAGATTACGAGGTGTTGTCGCTGTCTTTCTTTGATGGATGTGGTGTTTTCAACTATCACCTTTTCTTCTTCTTGTTTGCTTGTATCATCTTTTCGTCTAATATATTTTCTGTTTCGTTTGCTTAGCCAAAAGAAAGTGTGCACATGATGTAGGATCAAGTTCCAGACTGTTTGTTTTCAAAAGAAATCAATGTTGGTTGTCATAGCCAAAAATCAAACTGACTCGATCCCTCAATAGAAGGTTGTATTCTCCCAACTACCTATAGACAGAGATTAGTACTCCACCATTACCATTACTACTCAAAAGAGATGATTCAATCTGTGTCTTTGCTAAAATTACGCAAGTACGTTTCTACAATTGCATATTTGATTAAATCCTGCAAAACATCCCATAAGATGGTTGAGAGGGAGACAATTTTGTTGAGGATAACTGGTTCTTACCATGGATCATCTCTACATGGAAACTTAACATCTCTTTTGAAATTTTGCTTTTTACTAGAGCACATTGAAGTTGCTCGAACCATGCGAAGGATTATACTAGTCAAGCACACTAGCCAAACTCAACACTAACACCAAGTTTTATACGCATTACATTCCTCCAAAAATTTTCTTTACAAATGATAAGCACCATTCCTCTTATTGGGGCGCCACCATATTTATTTCACATAAAGAACAATAATGCGCCTGTACCTAAAAGGCACAAGATATAGTTGCAGAGATAACCCCTGAAGAAAACAGGGACACTGTTGTTGTGCCATTATGCCACAGGTTACACTTAGTTATACACATAAACATCCATTTACAAAGAGCAAATTAAATCATTTTTCGTGTTCGTTCACTTGTTATTGGTTCAGAAATACAGTGCTAGGTATTCATAACTAGCAGTTACCTGTTAGGCGTACTCGCTATTATATCTTGAAGTTTGTTGATAAATTCGTCGGTGTAGGAGGATTCAAGATTATCTTTTAGCAAAAACTTTCTCCATTTATCATGGTTAAGTCTCACTTCGTTAGCAACTTCGCCATTTTCTTCCATCACTAACTTCACAGCATTGCAGATACTTTCTTTCGTAAACCAACAATCTTCATCTCTTCTCTCAACCTCAACTCCAGCTTTTAAATCCCCTGCTAAGAACCTCGCATTTATTATCTGGTCACCAATCTGTGGTAATAATACAATCTGGCATTCATTAACTAATGCCTCCGTTATCGAGCCTGATCCGCAATGGGTCACAAAACACCCGATGGAAGGGTGGCTCAGTATTAGTTGCTGCTGAATCCATCCTCCCTCCACAATTCCTCTCCCTTTCACTCTGTCTGTAAACCCCTCTGGAAGCACTTCTTCGACTGAATTATTTCCTGCTGGTGGTTTCAGTGCAGCCAAAAATGGTAAGCCAGTAAGTTCCAGACCCAAAACCAGTTCCTGGAACTGGTCTTTGTTCAAGTTAGATTGACTTCCAAGCGCACAGTAGACAACTGATCCTTTCTTGAATCCGCCTAGCCACTTGTCCCACTTCTCATCTAGAGTGGAAGTGGGTGTTTCAGGAATTACAGGTCCAGAGGCTAGAACGGGTTTTTTAAATTGTTTCTCCAGATAGTCACAGAATTCCCCTTCCATCTCCCTACAAGCCTTGAAAACCAAAGCGTCACCGTCTCTTAATGATTGCATCATTCGATCGTGGAATGAGACACCACTACCATATTCTATATTTCTGAAGGCGGCACCTGCCTTAGCTTCAAACGAGCGGAGCTTCACGGACGAAGGTGGGAAGCCTTTGGGCGGAAGTTCCAGGTTTATTTCTGATTCCTGGTCTCGTGCTGGGGACATATCATAAGCAATAGTTGCTGGACTGATGATGCAGTAATGTATAGACTTAATGCCAAGTCGACGAGCCAGCGCTGGGAGCCAGTGAGTAAAATCATAGAAGACTAAGTCAGGTTTAAGGTCAAGTAAAATGGATTCAATGGTTGGCTCAGTACGATCCATGGCTGTCATAAGGTGAGTATACAAAGGGTATGGAATGTCTGCAGTGGTTTGTGCATGAGATGGGAGGCCATCAACGCGTGGGACTTCTAGTGGAATGAAACTGCTGAGGCTCGGATGAAGGTTAAACGAGGTGAGCTTAGATTGTGTTTTGGAGGGTATCAAGAAAGAAACTCTATGGCCTCTCTCTGCGAATTTGTTCGCAGTGTGAAGGAAAGCAGTTAAATGACCCATTGCAAACCAAGGAAACATGACTATATGCATCATTTTGCCTCCGATTTTCATCTCCATATTCTCCTTGATCTGTCCACTCACTGTCAGGAAACATATAAACATCAAACTCTACTTATGCTTCTGAATAATTCTTTAACTAGACAAATAGTTTTTAAATGACTAAAAACTAAGTTTTGTAGGTAAATAAGTTCGGGAACCAAGAGAATGACAAAAAAAAAAAAAAAAAAAAAGGTAAATTACTTACAGAAGAAGCTCCAATACTTGGATAACGGAAATATGTCTCAAAATGATTAGCACATTATTTCTGTATGTAGTTTGGTTTGAAAATTTTCAATCTTTTTTCTTATTCGCTCCTAGGATGAACTCTGAAATTATTTGTTTTCCAAACGCAGGAAGAAAATTGAGAAAATGGTGGAGTGGTTTCCGTCTTTATCTAGCATTTTGTACCAAGTGGCAACGGATAGAACCTAAAGAGAACTATTCTATAGGACTAGTCCTGTTCTTTAGGATATTTTGTTATTGTTTTTCCTCAAAATACAGCTCCTATCATATAGGATCAGACATGAATGAGAGATATGGCAGACTATGCATTCCTTTACACCTTTTGCATTATGATTCATGAAAATAACGCTTATCGTTACAGGTACATGAAACCCTTTGCACAGGGCCGGTCCTGTATCTTTTGTGGCCTAATGCAAGAACTATTTTTGTGGCCCCTTGTGAATCAACTTTGTCCATACAAAACAAAATCAAGATATCAAAGTTCTCTACCAGTGGCTCTGGCTCTTCTGATTATGTTTCTCTACTAGACTACTAGTAGTTCTTGAAAAAGACCCATTACATTCTTAATGGGCCTGACTTGAATTACTTGAGAATTGAGATTATCTAAAGTGAAAACTACAGCCACACCCATTCTCACAGATTTTTCCACTGTAAAACCCACGCTCCCAAAACTGCAGGCGCGCACCCATTTTTGGGGAAAATTTATTCCCAAACCCAAAATTAAAAAAAATTCGTTTTTTTGTTTCTTCTTCACAGTTGTTTTCACTTCGATTTCCAGTAAATCAACGTAGAAGAATCAATAAAAATCTTTATCAAAGTTGAATATGAAGATTCAATCAATTATCAAATTAAGAATGGGTATGAGTAGAATCAGGGTTGATTGAGATTTAGAAGTGGGATGAGTTTATGAATCTGTAGCTTGAATATAAATCATTCAATCTGAAGAAAAGCATATGGACGGAATTTGATTAACCTTCATTCCGAACTATTATCAAATCATAAAAACCACATCTCGTTTGAAACTGTACCTTGATTTACTGAACAACACAAATCGGAACAGGAAAGATCTTCATCTAAAACAAGGTCTTGCTGGACTGTCTTCAAAAATTCCAAAGAACTCAATTTTCTCTCCAGGAAGAGAAAAACCTCAACTCCTCGATCTCAATCCAACATCTCGATTTCAAATTTTCTCAAAATGTCGATCCCGATCTCAATCTCTTAGATTCTGAGCCGACATTCAGTAATCGAATTTTTTTGGGAATAATAATTAACCCATAGTATTTGATTGATCCCAACGAGAGTTGATTGATCTCCTATTTGTCCTACTATGAAAAATCAATGAATTAATCACCTCCTAGCTTGGGATTATTGAACATAAATTTACTGTTTGAAAAACATTACAGTTTGAGAGCTTACCTTTCTATTGTTACTAATTTTATGAATGGTTGAATGGTTAATTGGGGATTATCGCAAACACCGAGATTGCAGGGAATGTTGGAATTTAAGAAGTTTGGAAGCAAGTCACCAGCAGACAAGGTGTTTGGTGAAATGCCTTCATGAACAATGCGAAAAGGCAGCAGAAGTGGTACTAGTTATGGGTGTCGGATGTTGGAAATGAAAGTGGGAATCGTAAAGTTTCATTGAATCATCAAGGGGTACGAATCAGATGTTCTTAATTTTTGTTATTTCAATGAATCCCTTTATATCAAGCTCTAGCCTTTTATTTTTCTTCGCATAACTTATTATGCAGTCTAGAAAACGTTTGCATAACACATTATGCAGCTACTTTTTTTTTAGTATTGAAATCAACAAAAAATAAGACTGCATAACTTGTCATGCACCTACAATAATATCTGCATAACATGTTATGCATCTATAAAATTTGTTGCATAACCTATTATGCATCCAAAAATATGACTGCATAATGCGTTATGCATTGAGAAAATTGTTGCATAATCTTTTATGCATCGAGAAAATTGATGCATAACCTGTTATGCATCCGAAAATATGATTACATAATGCATTATGCATCAATTTTTTATATGTACGCGCTAAAATCAACCAAAAAATGGTAATATAACTTGTTATAGATGCATAACTTTGTTATCCAAATGCATAATTTGTTATGCAGTGGAGAAAATGGTTGCATAATTTGTTATGCGTCTGCAGAATGTGTTATGCATCGTTTTTTGGTGGATGCATAATGATTATGTATCAATTTTTCGAAAATTTTTCCTAAAGTGAGGATCACCTCCGATTTTTTCGTGAAAAACAAAAATTTGATATTCTTGTTTGTACTCGTTGCGTAGCTATTTTAAAAAGATATCCAACGATATAAAATTTGTAAAATTCTAAGGCGCGCATTTTTAGATATGTTATGTCCAAGTTGCGCTTCCAATTATACCCCTGAAAAATTAGGCTGCATAACGAGTTATGCCTGAAAAGATAGTATGCATAACGAGTTATGTATTGATTCATTAATAATTTCATATAATTATGGGTGTCACAGTACCCAAAATTAATTGTGGGCTTGACAATGAGAATATTATTTTTTTTGGGTCTCCCCTTAATTTTCCCTAAATCTAAACCTTTAAAATCCCAAGCCATATGAGCCCACGTCGCACGATGAGAATACCCACTTTCGGTAAGCGTCAGCCACCCTTTAGAATTGCTCCAAATTTTCTCTCTCCTCTAATTTTGCTCCAAAAACCAATCCTTCGCACGAGAGTAAATTCTTTTTTTCCTCGATAAACTTCCAACATTTCCATATATTTTCCGGGTTAATCCCTTTTCTCGTAAAAACATTACTTCCCTTTTTTTTTTCTTCTGCCACATCTCTACTTTCTTTCATTCACCGTTTCTCTTAGATTTTCACTTTTTTTTCTTCTTCAGATTTCGTTTATTTTGCTCTGAATAATGATTTTTTTTTATTTTTTTTTTGCTTAATCACATTTTTTTTTTAAATTGAATAGCAGAAGATATACAACAAGTTTACAAGAAATGAAACAGCAAAGTTACAACTCTCAGAACTAAAGATAAGAAGCTAAGACAACTTATGGCTTATTATGCACTAATCTGGAATTCAAATTGAAAAAAATTATTATTTGGGAATCATAGTATGAGCCCATCTTTTCCCTTTCATTCTAATACCTCCTTCATGAACCACTTGAAAATTTTTGTTTTTGAAGTTATGAATATTGACCTTTCCATTTTCAAATAAAATTGAATTTTTGAGAAACCATAACTCCTTCATTGTTGCACAAGCTGCTGTGATCCAAACTTGTTTTATCAGTGGACTTTGTTGATCTGCAGCTTGAAAAATATCTGTAAAAGATGATGGTTTATGAAATAAAAAAACTGAACATAGCCAATTCCAGATTTGCACACTAAAATCACATCTCCACAATGTATGCTCCATGTTGTCCTGTTCTTCTACACACACACACATCATCTAGAAGGCATTTCATAACCTTCATTTCTCATTGTTTCATCATCTACATATACTCCTTGCAGAAGCTTCCAGATATTGCAAGCAATAGAAGGATGTAAAAAAGATTTACATATGAAAGAAGGTCATACCATTTGTTGTTGCTTGAATCTCAGTTTATCCACTGCTAATGTTGTAGTAAATACACCATTTGTGCTTTCATTCCATGTCATAGTGTTAGATCCACCAATGATTGCAGGCATAATATCATATTTTAGAGTAGACCAAGCCCATTTCAGACCTGAATAAACTGATGATTGTTTCCAGTTTTCAAACCACTGACCTTGTTTATTTTTAAATTTTGCAGAAAAGAAGAGAGCCCATTCATCTTGAGAGTTTACCATTTTCCACATTATTTTCATAAGAAATGCCTTGTTAATGATTTCTAATCTTCTGATGCCAAGACCACCTTCATTATATGGAGTGCAAACTTTTTCCATGATAATGTTTTGAATTTTCTAACTTCACTGTTGCCAGACCATAAGAAATTTCTGATAAGATTTTCACAAATTTTAATGACAGAAGCAGGCCATCTATAAACTGTCATATTGTATAATAGAATATTGCATAACACTGATTTGACCAGTACTAGTCTCTCAGCAAAATATAACATTTTACCTTTCCATTTAGCTAATCTATGTTGAATCATCTCTACAACAGGCCATACCATTGCTGAAGTTACTCTTTCTGGAGCTAAAATTACTCCTAAGTATTTATCAGGAAATTTAGACAATTCCATTTTAACCATATCACATATCTGATGTTTTCTAACTGAGGTAACACCATCTATGAAGCACTTACTTTTATCCTTGTTGATTAACTGACCTGAGTTGGCTTGGTATTCATCAAGCAATGTGAATAAACTGTTTAGAGATTTCTTAGCACCATTACAGAAGATAAAAACATCATCTGCAAAAAATAGATGGGTTGGATGAATGCCATTCTTAATCGCCATTGGAAGTATTTTACCTTGAGTCACTAAATGAGAAATGTTTCTGCTAAGAACATGTTCCATTAGTACAAAAAGAAGAGGTGGTAATGGGTCATCCTGCTTTAAACCTCTGCCCATTGAAAAGAAACCACAAGGCCCACCATTGACCATAACTGACATTTTTACTGATTCAAATAATGTAAGTAGCCAATCACACCATGAAGAAGAAAAACCATATTTCTGCAGGACTTGAAAAAGAAACTTCCAACTTACTGAATCATAGGCTTGAGAGATATCAAGCTTAAAAGCTACATTACCTCATCTTCTTTTTTTCTTCATTTCATTCACCATCTCTGAGGCAAGCAAAATTTGCTCATGAATGCTCCTACCTTTGATATAAGCTTCCTGTTGAGGGTATATCAATTTCTCCATAATACTGTTCATCCTTACAGTAATGATTTTGGTGAAGATTTTAAAAAAGACATTACTTAAGCCAATTGGTCTAAACTGGTTTGCTTTCTTTGCTCCTTGGCATTTTGGAAGAAGAACAAGGAAATTGGAGTTTAGTCCTCTTGGAATGAATCTCCTTTTCCAACAAAATTGAATTGTTGCCACTAAATCAATACAAATAATTTCCCAACAAGTTCTATAGAAAATACCAGAAAAACTATCAGGACCTGGAGAGCTCTCTGGATCCATTTGAAAAATAATATTCTTTATTTCTTCCTGGTTTGGTAATGCATCCAACATTTCTTGATCTGAATTACTGACTAATGAAGGAATAACATCCAATAGTTTTTTCTGAAATAGTAACTTCTTGAAATTCAAACTTTTGTATGAAATGATGAACTAGTGTATCAACAATAAGAGATGGATCATATATGATATTACCATTATTATCTTCAAGTTCACTAATTAAGTTTGTTGCTTGCCTTATTTTCATCTTAGTGTGAAAGAATTGAGTGTTTGCTGCACCTTCTTGAATCCATTTTTCTCTAGATTTCTGCCTTAGCATTAAATTGGCTTGCACTTCTCTACTAGCATGTTCATTTTGAGCTGACACTAAACTATTCAAAGCATCTTCATCAAAAGGATGGTCACCTGAATATTGCATTGAAACACTAACTTTCTCTTCTGCTTCTTTAATCTTAACTTGAACATTTCCAAATACATTCCAGTTCCAATCATTTAAATCCTTTTTTAATGCTTTTAACTTCTGCAGAAATATATAAGCAGGATCACTAGAAATATGTTTAGACCAACTTCCATTGACAACTGATCAGAATTATGGATGATAAATCCACATTTTCTGAAATTTTCTTGGACAATTATGTGGTTTAGGAATATTATAACCCCCCCCCCCCCAATAAAGGTGCATGATCTGAAACTATTCTTAAACCAACTTTATAACCCCAATCTCCATATTTGTGTAGCCATTGCTGATTAAATACTGCTCTATCTAGAGTGCACAATATTCTGTTCCTTCCTTGTTGGCAATTTGACCATGAGTATGGCAACCCTGTTTTAGGTGCTTGAATAAGCTCACAATTATCTAAGCAAGTTGAAAATTCTAACATGGAATCTCTGTTAGGAGATTTACCACCTATTTTTTCATCTTGTGAAATAACTGCATTGAAATCACCTAGAACTATCCAAGGTTTCTTTAACTCACTGATAATTTCCATTTTTGACCATAAAAATCTCCTTTGAATCTTCTTGACATGATCATGAACTCCAGATACAAGAACATCTCCAATACTGACTGTAATCATTTGACTAGAAACAGAAATTACTTGAGGAGTTGATATATTTTTATTCCAAAACAACCATATGTTACCTTTTATTATTTGATGTAGAATTGTGAATCACCATACTTTGCATTCCATCTAAATTCAATTTCTCACAAAAATAAGCACTGCATTTAACTTTTGGTTCTGCAATCCAAACTAAGAAAGGACTAAACTGGTTAACTAAAGACCTTAATTTATCTTGAGCCCTAGGTCTTCTCAGGCCCCTGATATTCCAATATATTATCTTCATTTAACAGGAGGAGGACTTTTGGCACCCCATTTTCTTTTGTTTTTCCTGAAATTATACTTGTTATTAGCAGGACCTTGTTTTGTTACCTTTGTTAAATCAAATGGACTTGTTGCTATAGTTGAAGAGGAAGCAATGTTGGAGACCATTTCCTTTTCTACTATTTTCGACCAAGAGGTAACTTTAACAACTTGATTGGATACTTGACCAGTTTTTCCATCTACATACTTGATATTAGTGTTCTGCAATTTTTCAACTTGCTTTGGTGTTGAATTTTTTGGAACTTCCTTAATAATAGCTTCTTCTTCTATCCCACCTTCTTCACATACAAAAGAACTAAATTTTCCTTTTTGTAGAATGTTATCTTCTGTAGCTAACTTGATAACTGGTGTTTCATGAATGGAATTAACTATAGAATCCTCACCAACACATTCTGATCTATAACATATTTCAAATGGAATTTGTTGATGCCTTTCTGGTGTGGTAAATTGCTTATGACTTTTACCTTCCCCTGTACTTTGTTGATTTTGTACTGGTGTGATCCTATGACCAGTTTCTTCACTTATGTTCTGTTCTTTAGTTTTATTCTGCTCAACTCTGCATTCTGTAGTTAAATGACCAATGATTTTGCAATTATGACAAAATTTAGGATACACATGTATAGATATATCCTGAAAGAAACCTCCAAACTTTGTGCCAATCCAAATTTTATTAGGAATAGATTGAGAAAAATCTATCTCAACTAGGACATTAGCATAATAATCCACCTCACAATTTGCAGTTACAGTATCAATCTTAATAGGAGTTCCAATTTCCATACATATCTTGAAAAGAATTTCCTCCTTCCAGAATTCCAAACCTAAACCAGGTAAACAAACCCAAACTTGAGCTTTTGAAGTCCGTTGAGATGATGGTCTAAAATTTGAAACCCAATTTATAACCTGTAAAACTTGATCATTTACTTCCCACAAACCAGACTTGATAGTCATTCTATCCACTTAATTATCAAGCTTAATAGTAAAAAAAAAACCTTCCAAGAGGAATGAGTTTACATTCTCCAACTAATTTCCATTGTTAACGTAAAATAATAACAACATCCACAAATTTAATTTTCTATAAATATAGTCTACCAATGAGAGAAAATTTCCAAGGATTTAAACCCTCCTCAAAGAGATCATCAGGTAAATCTATTGAAGGAATTTTTGATTCAAAGTTGTTTTGGTTTAAACCTAGTTTTTTTGAATGAGAATCATCAGAACAAGTGGTATTCAGACAAGAATCCATAGAAACCACATGAATTAATGAAAACTAATCATGAAAGTACGTAGAAAACAAGCATTAGAGACGTTGATTTCACCTGAATTGATGAAAGTGAGCACTGAAATTGAGATTCGGAGAAGAAAAATTTCACCGAGTCAGTCGCCCGATTCGCAGAGCATGACTCGCCTATCAACTTTCTCACTCGTTCTTTTCGAATAATGATTTGCTTTAATTATTCATTGCTTTTTTCTTTTCTTTTTTTAATTTTGCTGGTACAATATTATTGTTTTTTCCTAAAAACTAAAATCTCTACAATAAAAAAACAATGGTTGCCACGGGAAGAGAAGAATACATGTACTGCTGCGGTTCCTGATAATGAATCTTTTTTTCGTTCGGTTTTTTCTTTCCTTCTAATTATTGTTTCTTTGGTTTTATTTTTGCATATATGATTTTATTAAATCAACAAATCCTAACCATTTTTTTCTACCTTCTTCGGTCTTCTATTCTCAAGGTTTCTTATTATTATGATAGTTTAGGGTGAACACAAGCTAAGTTTCCCCTTCTATATTTCCTTACTTTGGTGTTTATAACTTTTGAGTGAACACAATCACTCTCATCCAATCGACAGTGATTAGAGGTATTAGTTTAACTGTTTATGTTTATGATGTCCAGCCTAAAGACTGATTTCAATATACATGTTGACTGATGCTAATCCGATTTCAAATCATTGGTGATGCAGCTATTGACATGTATCTGCAAAACTACCAACCATTGATAAGCAATTCCAATCAACTTGCAGCATAAAAGTGAAACCTCTATACAGTGGAAAAAACCAAGGTTTTTAAAATCGTGCGATTTGCGATTCAAATCGCACGATTCGCTCCAAATATTCTCAAATCGATTCAGATCGTTGTCTTGAATCGTTTAGCCCATGAATCGCAATTTGACCTACTTTAACTACGATTCTTGACTTCTTGACTGAAATTTGTCCTGAAAATAATGCATTAAAAACCATTATGATCTGCTCCATGAGAGTTTGTTAAGCGTATTTAGAAAAAACTGTAGTATTTTTTAAATCTGGAAACGTGTAATTAAATTATAATAAACTCAGTAAAAGTTCCTCGATGTGAAACAATAGGAATTTAATACAATACAGTAATACTCTAACTTAAAGGTCATTGCACATTTTTTAGTCGGTCAATGGTACACCATGAACCATGATTTACTGCTTTCAGCCCTGTTAGTATCACCAATGACCATCTGTAATAAAAAAACTAAAAAAATTAGTGTCTGGATGTAACTTTTCTGTCTCCTTTATTTCTCCATAATGTTGATATAAGTGTTTGATAGGCATTGATTAGTAACTGACACATCTCTACTTTGTTTTGATAATGTAAAAATTCTGTGTTGCAGAAAGATACTCTACATGCCTTGGAATCCAGAGAGGTTAGTGTTGAATCCAATGCTAATGATAAGTGAAGACCAAATTATGAATAGATTTTGAACTTCAATTATTTTACCTGTAGTTTTTTATTTCATTGATTTTTGCATGCCACTTATGCTACTGATCGACTGTAAAGAAATATCTAACAAGACCCACATTGATCGACTGTAAAGAAATATCTCACAAGACCCACATTTTCTAAACCCAAGCGAAGGAGAAGCATTTTCACCACCAAAGTAAATTGCTTATGTGCGTACGCTTTTATCTTTTAACTATTCTTTGTAGGTCACATATAATGGAGCCGAAAAGTGCAACAAGATCACATATTGGAGCTGTCTTGGCACCGTGAATTAGTGCGCCAGGCATACTACCTGTTAAAGAGACTAAACCATATATAGCATACTTATTTGGTGACTAAGAGCGTCTGCAGCGGTACGACCAAAACCAAAGACCGAAGACTAAAAAAAAAGACCATATATGGGTTTAGTACCTTGAGTGACGCAGTGGTGGGCGAGTAAATTTGGTCGAGCGTTGGTAAAGATTACGCTCTGTGTGGGGCGTTGGTAAAGCTTACGCTCGGTGTGGGGCGCTGATATAGTTTACGCGCGGTGGGGCGTTGGTAAAGATTACGCCTGGAGAAGGGGCGTTTGTATAGTTAACGCCTGATGGTTTTTTTTCTACTATTCACGAAATTTAAAAAAAAAAAAAAAAAAAACTATATGGGGCGGGGGTATAGTTCCCGCCCCAAACATATCAAAATAAATAAAAAAAAAGAAAAGTATGGGGCGTTTGTATAGTTAACGCCCCATCGTAAACAGTTTAATAAAAAAAAAAATATGGGGCGGGGACTTTATAAACGCTCGGTGTGGGGCGTGAACTTCAGCTGCGCTCGGTGTGGGGCGTTAACTTCAGCTGCGCTCGGTGTGGGCGTTAACCCGGGTGCGCTTGGTGTGGGGCGTAAAGTTTATCAACGCCCGACTATATTTGGGTTTGGTCTTGGTCGCAGACCAAATTTGGTCTGGAAATTTGGTATGGTCTTCGATTTAGTCTTTACTCCGTCCCACTACGTCTCTGCTGCAGACCAAATTTTTACTCTTGGTCGTCCACTGCAGACGCTCTAAGTACTAGAAGTAGTACTAATACCAAATGTACATACTATGTATGTTTCCATAATTTTAACATTACCCACACGGACAACGGTAACGACTTTGTTTATGTTGTGATGGAATGCGTCCTATCAGCTGAAGGAACCTAGGGTAATGCAGGAATTATTATCTTAATGAAAACTGGGTGTTGTATGTTAGAAATTCAAAATGACCTGCGACTTCTCTAAATTATTTTATGAAGTTACTACTTGTTAGAATACGGGCATCCAACTCAAAACCAATTGGCAATGAGTGGAGAGGCCCTAAGGGGTTATAAGCCGCAGGATCTTAGATTACCCAACAATGTGGGACTAATAATCTCAACACGCCCCCTCACGTGTAGCCTCGTTGGGTCTAACACGTGGACAATTAAATCGGGTGACGTGGAGTAAAGGCGCGGTCAAAGACTCGTCGCAAATAGCCTGCTCTGATACCATGTTAGAATACGGGCATCCAACTCAAAACCAATTGGCAATGAGTGGAGAGGCCCTAAGGGGTTATAAGTCGCAAGATCTTAGATTGCCCAACAATGTGGGACTAATAATCTCAACACTACTATTTCAGTTTTATTTATCTACTCTTCTGACTTTTCTTTCTGATGCCATGTTACAAAAGCAACTACACTCCAAGCAAGTTAGACAGTTTGAGAGAAATTCGGATAAAAACCTTCAACAAGGCACTGATCTTATAGAATCCAGAAGGTGAGTGCATGTTTGTTGCACTATGTTGTTAATACTGGGTGTACTTTGTCCATTTTGTTCTTAAAACTGCTATTGCTAGCAGTCCGATGTGTAATATTTTTTCAAATGAGTTTTTCGATCTCAGGCTTTCACTTCATAATATAACAATGAGTTAGTCAATCAAGTGCTACCCCTGCAAAAAAAAAAAAGGTGATGAAGCCTAAAATCACTTTCAAAATGATATGCCAGACCTAAGACGAACAACTTTTCCTCCCATCACATCAACAGAAAGTGATTTTCACGTCCGAAGAGGTACGAAAAATGGTAAATGTGTACATAATACTGGAGGTTTTATTCTTGAACAAATTCCTATTCAACTATAGCTCAGCAAACTCCCAGGTATGCATTAGTTGACCATAGTCAAAGGCGATTTTGGTTTTCCTAAGGTTTTCAATTTTCGTTCTCTTGCATCTCCTCTGGTGAGATGCAGACTTCTTCTCCGGCTACATTCCCTCTATTGATCAATTCCCACTCAGTAGAGGATGTATCGATGGGGGAATTTGGGGGTGCTAGTAGTTCTAATGGTGTCTTTGTAAAGGATTCGAGTATTCCTCCTGGGTTTGAGAAATTCCCTCCTCTCAGAGCTAGTGATTTTCCGGTGGATTGGTCTTCTTTTATCATTAATCATAAAGATCCATCTCTTGTTGCTGCTATGGAGCAGTATACCTATCCGATGGTAGATGGTAAGTTGACTATGGATGTTCTATTGAAATCCTTTGAAGAGGATATTTGTAAATGTGAATACATGTTAGTTGGGGTTTTCGTGGGAAGAAAATTACCGTTCAAGGTGGTTAGAAATGTTGTGAATATCAATGTCAGTGGTGATAATATGTTTTTTTTTTTAGTTTAATTCAGCTGAGGATCGTATTTATGCCCTAGAATATGGCTCAATGTTTATTTGGAATCGATTTTTTGTTGTGAGACCATGGTCTAAAAATATTGAACATGAGGTAGTTGAATTGAAATCGGTTCCAATATGGATTAATTTCAAGAAATTTTCTTTGTTCATGTGGAATGCCAAAGGGGAGAAGAATAAAAATCTTGCTTATTGGAGTCCAGTTGAAGAGTTATTCTTTATCAAAGTGCATAATCTAAACCCTGATCAAGTTAATAGTGATATTATAAGGAGGTTTTTTTATTGCATGGGCAGTATCTTTTCATTTTCATGTCTTGTAATGAAAAAAAAAATGGAAGTTATTCCATATCTATGAGTGCGAATATCAGATTCAAAGAGGGGTGAAGATTCAGAGTGGATACTGTGACCTCATTGGGAATAAGTTGCAGAACTGCTTATAATTCATCATTGCTTAACAAGTGGAGGTACAACAACAACAAGTTGATGCCGTCATTGATGATATGCACTGTCCTCGCCAATAGTTTAATGGAGAAGGCTCATCCTCAATGGGTAATAGTATTGCAGATGCTTAAGAACCAGACTTACCTGTAATAGTAACAAATGGGATACTTTGTGTTGACTGCCATCAGAGCCTGTAAGCTCTTATTTTTGAGTTTTTGTTTAGTAATTTTTCTATAGTTGTTTTACCCTGTATTGATCCCTAGTTTACTTTTTAATCTTTTTAGGCGCTTTCATTTATTTTTTTGTACTGTTAGCCCCTTTAGTATTGTTATCATTTGTAGTTTTCCCCCTTGTTTTGTTCCTTTCTAGTTATAGCATAGAGTACCTTCCTTTTTTATATTTTCAATCAAAACATTTTACTCTAATGCATTTTGCTTGATACGCTTAGTAAGGCTTAATTTTGTAACTCTCTTTTTTGTGCTTCCCACCTTCAATCCCAGTAATCCCTTTGGTTTATCTATGTTATCTCTCTCAACGATGCATAGTAATTATTGTTCGGTTGATCCTTGTTCTAGTTTCATTTCCTAGTGGAGTCTTAAGTTTTTTTTTCCTTCAACAGTTTCCTAGTTTTTTTTCTTTTTTTTACTTAGTTCTTATCCTTTCTCCATTTTTGGTCTCTGTCTTCTCTTTTTATTTCAATTTGCATTTTCTGACAAGTTCTATGTCCTTAGTATGCCTCTTCAGTATTTTTAGTCTTGTTATTCTCAATTTTTTCTGTTAATTTAGACATTATGAAAATCCTCTCGTGGAACGTTCAAGGCATAGGGACACCTATAACTAAAGGTTCTGTTCAGTTAATTCCTTTGGGAAAAGGATTTTTCATAATCAAATTAGACAATGAAGAAGATAAGCTTTATATCTGGTCTGGGAATTGGATTGTTGAAAAAAAAAATCTTACTCTTAGGAGTTGGGAACCAAATTTTAACCAGAAATCCACATCAATTTTTGTTTGGGTAAATTTCCATGGACTTAGTATTGAATATTGGAAGGAGAATATCATTATGCAATTGGGTAAAGCTCTTGGTAGGCCAATCAAGGTTGATAAAACAACATTGAAGAAGGAAGCAGGGTTTTATGCAAGTGTTTTTGTGGAGATCGATCTAACTAAGGCTATTCCAAGCAAAATATGGGTTGAATCTAAATATGGTGGTTTTGATCAGGCAATTCAAATTTCTAGTTTGCCAAAATTTTGTAATCACTATCAAGTGATAGGACACCTGGTTTCAGAATGTAGAAATAAGAGAAAAGAACAAGATCAACCTGCAGATATCTCTACAACAAAGATAGTTCAGAAAGTCTGGAAAAAGGTGGAACCAAAGAAAAAAATAGACTCCATTTAAATCTGGTTTTGACATATATTTTAGCACTCCTTCACAGATTAATTTGATGAAAAAAATTGATGAAAACGTATTAGATATTGATGAATAAGTTGATGATATTATTCCTTCTGTTCCAGAAAATATAGCATCTACAAGTGCAATACATTCAGGTAAATTCCAAGTGTTACAAGATATGAATGAGGAGATTTTAAATTCACATTTAGATTTTCCACTCTTGAATGTGGAACAAACTTTAAAATCAGCTACTAGTGCTCCTTCTATAAATGAAGTGATCCATATTATTCCTTCAGTTGAAAAAGAAGTGGTTCATGTTGAAATTCCCAAAAGTAAACAGAAAGCTTCAAAACATATTAGTATTATTAAAACAAGGAATCAAGCTTCGGGCTTAGTCAATAATGGTGTTCAAATTGGGAAGCAGAGAGGGAGTAATTCTTCTCAACCTCAATCTAATGATTCTAATCAATGAAGATATTTTATTGGAATATCAGAGGTCTTAGGAGATCTAAGGGCAAAGATAAACTGATGAGTTTAGTACATAGTTTTTGTCCTTCTTTAGTGATTCTAGCAGAGCCAAAAGTTCAATATTCTGATGATTTTTGTAAGAAACTGAGATTAAGTGGTATGCATTATGAAGCTATTCACAACTCAAGTGAATCAAGGAAAGGTAATATATGGATTTTATGGAGTTTATCTATTCAAATGCCTACAATTATTTCTATCACAGATCAATTAATAACAGTTGAGGTGGGTGGTGAAATGGTTACTGGAGTTCATGTTAATTCTTTAACTGTTAATATAAGAGAGTTATGGTGTGAGATGGAAGATATCAGTTATTTAAATAAACCATGTCTTACAATTGGGGATTTTAATTCAGTTCTAAGAGAGAAAGATAAAAAGGGAGGATAAAGTCCACTGAGGATATCAATGATGGAATTTAATAACTGTCTACATTGTTGTGGTTTAATACAAGCTCCTCATTTTGGGTTGGATTTTTATTAGTGCAACAACAGATATGGAAAAAAAAAGGATAGTGTGCAACTTAGATAGAGCAGTTTATAATGCAAAATGGTTGGATATGTATCCAAATTGGGCTTACAAAGTGGGAGCAAGATGAATATCAGATCATAGTACACTTTATGGAGGAAATGCAGACATTCCTAAACCAAGTAATATTCCTTTCAGGGCCCTTAAGGTGTGGAAGAATCATCCTGGATTTTTACCACTTATTAAAGAATCATGGTGTAAGACAGTAAAAGGTAATCTAATATACGATTTCATGTTCAAATTTAAGAGGTTGAAAATGACATTAAGGAGTGGAATTGGTCTGTTTTTGGAGATGTCAACAAAAATCTGAAGTTAACTGAAATGGAGGTACTGAATTCTTCTATTTCTTCAGATCAGGAACCAGGTAATAATTTTCTCTTAAATAAGCTGGTTACAGCAAGGGGTAAGTTGGATGTCTCAACAACAAAGGGAAATCATTCAGCAAAAATCCAGAGTAATGTGGTTAAAAGATGGAGCTTCAAATACTAAATTCTTTCATGTAAATATGAAATTAAGACAAGCTCAAAATATGATTGGGGAGTTAGAAGATGATGATGGTAACATTATTAATTCACAGAGTGATATAGCTTCAAATCTAGTTGCACATTTTGAAAAAAAAATCAAAGTTCAGGAGGTGGAGATGAATCAACAATTCTTGGATTTGATTCCAGAAGTTGTAGATAGTGAAGATAATAAAATGCTAGAATCAACTCCTTCTGATGATGAAATTAAAAAAGTTGTTTATGATCTCAATCCAGAGAGTGCACCAGGACCATATGGTTTTGCAGGGTGGATGTATAAATTATTGGTAAAGACCTCATTGATGCAATACAATATTGTTGTAGGAGAAGCTTTATTCTTGAGGGCCTTAATGCAATTTTTATTAAGTTGATTCCAAAAGTCAATAATGCAAAAAATCAAAGCAATTTAGGCCAATTGGCTTAATGAATTTCAGCTTCAAATTTTTTAAAAAGATTTGGGCTACAAGACTAGGGAGCATAATTCATAAGATGGTTTCACCACAACAAAGAGATTTTATAAAAGGCAGGACAATACAAGAACAAATTGCATTAGCCTCTGAAATGGTTAATGAGTTAGATATCAAAAGAAGAGGAGGTAATTTTGGATTAAAGATAGACATTACTCAGGCATATGATTCACTTAGCTAGAATTTTCTTTTCCAAGTCATGAGAAAATTTGGTGTTTCAGATACAACAATTCACTGGCTTCAAGTCCTACTAGAATCACCAAGAATATCAGTATTAGTTAATAGAGGTCCAGAAGGATACTTTAAAGTGGGGAGAGGATTGAGACAGGGGGATCCCCTATCTCCACTTCTTTTTGTTTTGGCAGAAGATGCTCTCAGTAGAAATATTACTAATATGATACAAGAAGGAATACTGAAAGAAATGGTCAATAAAAATGGCATCAAACCATCTCATATACTCTTTGCAGATGATGTCCTTCTGTTTTGTAATGGGGATAGGAGGAATGTTAAAAAACTTATGGGGATCCTTAAAGTATACCAAAATGCTTCAGGACAAAAAAATAAGTTTAGAAAAAAGTAGATGTTTTATTGGTGGTACAAGTGACAGTAGAAAAAAACAAATCTCAGAAGACTGTGGTATCCCATTGGCAGAATTTCCAGATAGATATTTGGGAGTTCAACTATTCCCTGATGGAGTGAAATCATTTCATGTATGGAATGGTGTTGAAATGATACAAGACAGACTTGTAGGGTGGAAGGGTAAATTACTTTCATTTTAGGAGAGACTTATTCTGGTGAAATTTGTCTTAAGCAGCCTTCCCATTTACAGTATGTTTATGTATAGATGGCCAAATAGGGTAATAAAAGAATGTGAGAGGATTATTAGGAATTTTTTTATGGACTGGTGATCCTTTTAAAAGGAAACAAGTTACATTAAAATGGAATAAAGTGTGCTCACCTTTAAGTGAGGGTGGACTTGGAATAAGAAGACTAGAAGTGGTGAATAAAGCTCACATTATGAAACTTTTTTGGAAGATTCAACAGGGGACAGGTGAAATGGCTAAATTCTTTCAAGCTAAGTTTCAAAACAAAAAAGGGGAATGGATTGCATACTATAAGAAATGAACTATTTGGTAAGGAATAAAGTGGGTGATAGCTGAAATACAGGAAGGTACTAGATGCCTAGTTGGAAATGGTGAAACTATATATGTGTGGAAAGATAAATGGGTACAAGACAAATCATTGGAAGCCCTTGACTTATTCTTAGGTTGATCATTCTGATCTATCATCTTTTCACACAAAGATGTTTGATCCAGACTCATGGTTCGGACAAGGAAAGATCATAGAAAGTGGAGGATCTCTTTATATTTCTCATACTTCCGAAAATATAATATTCCTAAAGATTCAAATATATCAAATATTTTCAATTTCTAGATTTTATTTCCATAATCTACACAAAAAGTTCCTTGATTGTCTTCTTCCTCACTCGAAATTGGCACACATGGTGAGGAAATAACTCTGATACCGATCAGGTGGTATTAGTATGAGATTTTCTATCATTATGGAACTTTGAAAAACCAGAGTGTTCTTGATCTAGAATCATATGAGAAATTCTCCTTTTATTACCTCGAACTAGCGAAGTATCTTGATGTTGACTTTGGTTGCCTACGCAACTCTTAGCAGTTCTGTTCTTGAGACAGTTTTTGCATCTTATCTTATCTTTCCCTTTACCATTAGGTGATTTAATAACATTGGAAGACATGTCCATTCTTAAAATGGGTAAATCACTAATGGAGGAGGAAGAAATAAGATTGACAATTAATGCAATATTAGTTGTTTCCTCTTCTTCAGAATCGTATGAATCAGAGGTCTCATCATGAGTTACATATAATGCATTACTTCCAGTGTACTTCTTACGATTGGGATAGTCTTTAGCAATATGACCAAACCATTTACACTTGAAGCATTGCGGCTGATATTCATCATCTTCTTCATGTTCGTTTTTTACATGAACTCGATCACGTGGTCGAGAAGATTGGTGAGTATCCTTTATGAATCTCTTATTTTTTTTCCTTAAGAGATCTTGAAACTGTCTAGTAATCAAAGATAATAATTCTTCGATTTCATCATTAGAGTTTCCTGCAATATGTTCATCTGAATCATCCAACTGTCTATTCCTTTCCATTGGAACTTTAAGATATTTTTCAGCTTTAAAAGCAATTCCTTTATTTTGAATAGACTGTGATTCATGATTAAATATCTTTAACTTTCCAACGAGTGTGATTCATGAGAGAGTTGATAGATCATTTGCTTCTATGATTGTATGCTTCTTAGAATCGTATCTTGGAGGCAAGGATCTGAGAATATTGCACATTATATCTTTTTCAGAAATAGTCTTTCCTAGAGAGAAAGAGGCATTAATTATCTCAGAGAGTTTAAGATAAAACTCTTCAAAAGTGTCATTGTCCTCCATTCAAAGGTTTTCCCAATCAGACGTAATAGTTTAAAGTCTAGATTCTTTCTCTGATGTGTTCCCTTCGAACACGATTTGAAGATTATCCCAAGCTTCTTTCGAAGTTTGACATGTTGATACATGATGTTGTAGATCACGGCTTACATCATGTATTATAACATTCAAACCATCTGAATTCTACTTAGCTAGTGCCTTTTCTTCGTTCGAAAAATCTACTAGGCGTTTAAGCTCAGTATCTGATGGTATTTATCAATGATGTTGTAGTAAAGGTTCGTTGAGACTTGTGAAGGAAGATTTTTTTATACTTTATAAAGGAAAATATTAAAACTAGCAAGAATATTCAAACAAAGATAACAAGATTGAGAGTTACTAGGACTCAGGATTCCACCAAACTCATGTTTTTATGGTTCAATTATTAATTCTTTGACAATTATAGCTCCGAAAATAATAACTATTGACTCTAAATCTTTGCCAAGATAGATTTTATAAAACATTAATTGTAAATGGTAAGCATGGGTTATCAAAACACCTGAGCTAAGCATAACCTATCAAACTAAATCACAACTAATTAATTTAAAATCATAAATCAAATTATATTAATGCAAAAGTCGTGAAAAGAATTTAATAAAATTACCATAGTGTTGAGAATTGGCTTCCCCCGTCATCCCAGTGATGGGGTTTAGCTCCTCATGTTGGAAACACGCTCAAAAGAATTTTTCATTGCTCAAAAGTGCTTACAAGAGGTGAAAATATAATGAAACAGAAAATTGCAATGAAAATAAATGTTGCTAATCAATTGTTACAGAGAACGATAATAATAAAGTGTTGCAAACACTGTTTTTCTGTCGCTGAGAAAACTGTTACAAAGATGATTAACAACGAAGGTTATTTAACGACTGTCTTGACGCGTCTGTTCTTGGTGTTCTTCAGCAGCAGAACTGTTTTTTTGCAACTTTGATTTTCTTGATTCTCTCGTCCCTGTTCTATCCCCTCTCACTTCGTCACCTTCTCTTCGACCTCAGAAACCCTTTTATACTACACATGCCTAAGAATCTCTCGTTATTAATCCCCATATCTCCAGTAAATGCGAATATTTTGTTTTTATTGCTCTCGGATATTCACGAGAAAATAATTTCCCTTCTTGTTGTTTCACGCGTCTACATATTCCAAACCTTCCTTGTTTAATTCTTCTACGCTTCTTCATTGACTTAACATACTCTAAACACACTCCAGAACTGCAAAACTAACTCGGAAAATCCCGAGAATATTTCACGTACGTGTGTATACCCTGTTTCTCTTCTTCTTCCACGTGAGTCCGTTTCAATCGAATCCAACGACATTACTAACCCTGTTTTGGTAAAACAGGCCATAGTCAATCCATCTGCGCCACAAAATCTCCAAGAATGTCGCCCATTATTAACCCAGGTAAATACACTGTAAACCAAATTTAAAGAAATATTTTCCCGCCAAAAAGTTTCTTCACGAAGATGAAGGTGGACAGCCCTTAGCCAAATCTGGTGTGTGAATAGCATTGGGTACCGAATAGTAAAACTGGTGTCCCTTAGTAATTGAGTGCCCCTTAGTAATTGAGTGCCCCTTATCCAAAATGGGGGTGCCTTTATCACTTTTCTCCGAGGGTCCAAATAGCACTTTTCGAGCAACTTTTTCCGCATAAGTGTAATTCTCCAATAACACCTAAACAAACATAAAAACACCAAAATCAGTACAAAAATCGAGACTAACAATAGAGACACTGAGGACAATTTAGACACAAAAATGTGTCTATCAAATACCCCCAAACTTATTATTTGCTAGTCCCGAGCAAATCTAATCTAGAAAATAAAATGACTACACTTAGCACGTGCATCAAGCTGTTAAACCGCTAGGTGGCCCTAGTGGCGGAGTGTTGTCTCCGGAGGGTTTACCAGAGGTGTACCCACAAAACATGTACTTCTAATTGGTCATAAGTATCCAAACAGCTATGAGGACATACAAATTCTAAACCTATCTCCAAGTGACTAGAATGCCAGAGAAATTAAAGGTGCCAGCTCTAAAGCTAACTGAGGAAAGGGGAGACAAATCCGCAACACTGCTAGATAAAGAGATATCCGCTACACAACTAGATAAACATTGTAAGATGTGTCCGCTGATTTACAGCTAGATAAGATTAGGAGAGAGATAAAAATGAGAGGGACATCTGCTACACATCTGGAATAATTACGTGTGATGAGTTAAACCAGTGCTAGAAAGATCTTGTGCCAGATTGAAAGCGGACTAACAAAGCAACCAAATGTATATTTCTTCGACTCTCTCATAGTGCTTAGTAGAAACAACGTCTTCTTCGGTCTTCAACTGTTGATGATAAATTCTTGAACCTCGTAGAACCTTGACAATTAACTCTTCTCTTCGATTTCTTGCTTGACATAAAAATTTCTACTTCCCTGTGGCCTTATTGAACAAAACGTAATGATTATTATTATTATTATTAATTTTTGGTGAAAACATGACAAAATTTTACATGGCCATCACAAAAGGAATTTAACACTTGGATCTTTTCAACTTGTAATGTCTTAGTATCATGAACTTCAACAACTTATATCGTTTGATTTTTCTTGCTCTTGTAACTTCTTATAACCCTTGATTTTGAATTCTGATTTTCTATTGTTGCTTCTAAACCTTAAACGTCTTCAACTTTCTTCATAGATTTTGATGTCGCTCCTCTTGTTGTTGATGATAAGTTTTTATTGAGAGAGAGTCGTAATCCAGTAACTAAGACTACATTGTGAGGTTGCTTTGTCTTTCTGGCATTTCCTGACCTACTTTCCTTTCCATCATGGATGGTTAGGTCCATCACGGTTACCCTCTAAAAGGAACAAGTTCTCTCCTGAATTTCAAGGATCTCAATGTCTCAATAGGTTGTTATCCCTAGCATTCCAATTTCTATCTTTTCGGTGAGAAACAGTATGTAAACTTAGATAATCGGATACCATGTGACGCTAGAAGTTTCAAAAGTGCAACTAAAAAGTTTCTCCCATACCCCCAAACTTAAGTCTAACATTGTCCTCAATGTTCTAAAGATAAAATTAAAAACATGAACAAGGATAAACCGTTACCACTAGAAGGAGATGAGGAAAAATATTACCGTGTTGCAAGAGAAAGGTATACCTCCCAAGGAGTGCTAAGTTTTAAGTCTTCATCCAGACATCAAATACCTCAAAAAGGATCTTCACCTTCCAAAGTCATACACCAATAGCCGAAATAGTTGTGGGTCCATAAGACCAAATAGAGTTAACACCAATATGAGACAACTGCACTGGTTCAGAAAAATGAATAGAAGGAGCACATCCTCATCTAAGGTTTCTGTCAAGACAACTTGGTTTATCTGGGGGAAATAACGAAGCTTCATATGTGTGTCTTGATAAAGAGATTCATCCGAGATATTGGCCTCTAAAACCTGGGTCACTTCCTGGACAGTATCAGGAGGATCGGGTTGCGGAGTCTGAATAGACTCAAGTAATATCTCAGACACACAAGGCTCGAGTACCAAGTTAGGGACACGTGACGATCACAAGGACCATCACTACCCCCAAACTTAGGGTTTTCACTACTCACAGACAAACTTCTAACGATTGCTTGAATTTTTGGATCTTCAGAGTCTCTAAAGTACTCAAGAGCTTCTTCTAGTTCTCTACCCCCAAACTTAAGGTCATCATTATTCTCAGAAAGACCTAACACTATTGCTTGGATTTTTGGGTCCGTAGAGTCTTTAAAATACTCAAGGGATTCTTCTACAGATTGATCACACGTCTGGTGTAAGAAAATGGTTTCCTAAAATTCATCTAAAGAGTCTCCTAGTAAAGTGTCATGCCAATCATCCCGAACTAAATCCTGAACTAAAGTGCTAATCATATTCACTTCTTCTAAATCATCATTCTCAGAAGGTTGCCTAGTAACATTAAATACATTTAGTTCGGTGGTCATATTACCAAAGGATATGTTCATAAGCCCGGTCCTACAATTGATGACATCGTTAGCTGTGGCTAAGAATGGGCGACCTAAAATCACCGGGATTTGAGCACTTGGGTCCTGAACAGGCTGTGTGTCTAGAACAACAAAATCCACTGGATAAATAAACTTATAAACCTCAATCAGAACATCCTCTATGACACCATGAGGTACTTTAACAGACCTATCAGCTAATTGAAGTGTCATTTTAGTCAGTTTCAACCTACCAAGACCTAGCTGGGTGTAAACATGATATGGAAGTAAGTTAACACTAGCTCCTAAATCAAGTAATGCATTATCGACCATGTGCTTACCAATTGCACAAGATATGGTGGGGCATCCAGGGTCCTTATAATTAGGGGGTGTTAGGTTCAGAAGAATGGAACTTACTTGACCAGCTAAAAAGGATTTCTTTTGGACATTAAGCTTACGCTTTCGTACAAAGATCTTTAAGGAACTTGGCATAAGCAGGAATCTGTCTAATTGCTTCTAACAATGGAATGTTAATGTTCACCTGCTTAAATGTCTCCATTATCTCGTTGAAAGTCGACTCCTTTTTTGTTGGGGATAAAAACTTTGGATATGGGGCTCTAGGCATAAAGGCAGTCCTATCAGGAATTTCTTGGGACTCCTTAGGAATTGTTTTAGTTTCCTCAGTTATGAGCTCCTCCTCTTGGGAAGTAGAAGGTGGAACTACAGCATGTTCACTTTCAGGCATGGCGACCTTATTGTCAACTTTTTTTCCACTCCTAAGGGTTGTAATAGAATTCACATGATTGTACGATTTCTCTCCTTTGGGGTTAGGATCAGTATGACTAGGGAACATTCCACCTTCTCTCTCACTTATATACTTATCTATCTGGCTGACTTGAAGTTCTAATTTAGCAAGAGACTGGGAATTATTCTTAAAATTCTGCTTGGTTTCCTCTTGAAAATTAACCTGTCTCTTTATTAACATTTCCTGGCTTTGTGATAGCATATCCTGGCTCTTTTTTAATATACTAAGAGATTCCTCTAAGCTAGTCATTCTATTCTCAGATGGTTTCTGGAACTGGGCTTGACCTGAAGAGTTCTTGGCATAATCAAAACCTGGGGGAGGCTGAGAAGTACTAGACTGACCTTGATTCTGGCTCTTAGACCAAGAAAAATTAGGATGGTTTCTCCAACCAGGATTGTAAGTCTCTGAGTATGGGTCAAACTTCTGATGGTTCTCAAACCTAGCATTGTTATAGACAACATGGGCTTGCTCTTCACTAACATGACCTTCCCAAAACAAGTTATTAGGTTCTACGCCACAACTAGAGACTTGAGAGGCTCTAATTATATCATTAGGTTCAACAAAGGACCTATTTTTAGACTGACCCATTTCCAAAGCCTCTAACCTCCTAGACAAATCAACAAACTTAGCATCTAACCCAAAGCTTGTATCTACCACATTGGTGCTACTTCTATTGACCAAGAGTCTTTTAAGGGGTTCAACACAAGACTCCCACTGTTGGGATTTTTCAGCTACATCTTCTAAGAAGGAAAGTGCATCATCAACGCTTTTACTCGTGAATAAACCTGCGCACATAGACTCGACCATGGCTTTGGTCGAATATTCTAAACCTTCATACAAAATTTCAACTAATTTCATTTTTTTGAACCCATGGTGAGGACATTGCGACAAAAGATCATTAAATCTCTCTAAAAACCTATAAAGGGATTCTCCTTTTTGTTGCATACTGGCACTATTTTTCTGCCTAAAAGATGCGGTTATATGTTTAGGGAACCACTTTAAGTAGAAAGCAGCAGTAAGTTGGTCCCATGTTTTTATAAACCCAGATGGTAGGTTATTCAGCCAGGACTTGGCTTTATCCCTTAAGGAAAAGGGGAACATCCTAAGTTTCACGAATTTATCACTAAGGTCTTTAATCTTAATTGTTCCACAAACTTCTTCAAAGTCCCTAACATGAAAGTAAGGGTTTTCATCGTCTTTTCCTAAGAATATAGGGACCATCTGAAGGATACTAGGTTTCAACTCATAATTAGCCGTAGAGGCTGGCAATTTAATGCACGATGCTCGGTTGGTCCTAGTTGGGTACATGTAATCTTTCAAAGTAGCCATTGATGGCACAGCTGAAATACTAGGGGTACTTTCCTCACGAAGAAACAAATTCTCAAAACTGAAGTTTCCAAAAACTGGGCTCTCAAAAGAAGAGTCTTCGAGCTCCCCGCCTTCACAAGAAGAACTACTAGGTTTGTCACTAATCAAACGACCTAGAGTGTTTCTTTTCCAAGCTAGTTCTCTAATGACCTCGGGCATACACTAGAAAAAGAAAATAAAAAGAAAAAGAAAAATTCTAAAAGGAAGGGAGGTTCTAAGCAAACACAAAGCAGGTTGACTCCACCAAAGAAAACCTAGAGATTTATAGCAAACAAAAAGCATGATGGCTCCACTTAGATTGTTTTCTAGACCAGCTTCTAATCCTTCGAAAGGGAATTCATTAAAATCTGAGCAAACCCCTCTGGAATCAATTCGCGTTTAAGTAAGTTGAATAGAGGCGAGGGAAGCTGTTGTATCTTTGATACCCAAGGCCTCACCGCATTACAAGGCGGCGCAGTAACGCATTCAACTCACATAAACCATCATGAACTTCGAAGAATGCTCAAAAGAGTAACCAATATTTTTCGAACGAGTTTCCTATTAAGCTCGTTACCCTATCGGTCTCGTTCTATTCCAAATTTTAAGGCTTAGGTTCGCGTTAAGTTTTATTTTCCTAAGGCGGGCAAGAAGAGAACGGTGATAAAATCCGAACCCTTATCTTGTATGGCCAGTCCTTGCCCTTTACTAGGAATTTAAAACAGCTGTTTTCAGTTCCTCGACATATATGAAAACGAAGGAATACAGTAACTCGCTGACAGGGGATTCGCGAGTGTTTCGACAAACTTACCTCCCGTTCCAGACGGGGGACGAACCGTTGTAGTCGACTCGGGCCACGAATCCTATGTCATGTACGAACCCGAGGGGCCGAGGTGATATCGTAATCACCGTCCTTCTCTGCAAACAATTTAATATTTAATACTACCCTTCCGTAGGTTTAAAAAAAAATAAAAGAATGTCCAAATGTCCAAGTCCAAAGTCCAAAGAGTAAAGAGTAAAGTGCAAAAGAAAAAGAAAATTACAAGAATAAAGAAATCCTAATACAATCTAAAGAAATAAACTCTCTTTTTGTTTTTCTCTTTTTATAATAAAAAAAAATCTTCTTCTTTCGCTCCTTTCGCTTTGTCTTCAACTCCAAACTTTAAGTATTCACCAAAAGCTTTGGCTAATTTTTCTTTCGCTCCAAATTCCAAAATCTGTAGTAAAAAGACAAAAACAAAAACGTAAAGAAGAACAAATAAAGTAAAAACAAATAAAAACCTAAAAAAAAAAGAATAAAAATCTAAAAACTCTAGCCTAAAGACGGCGCCAAAAATTGATGGTATTTATCAATGATGTTGTAGTAAAGGTTCGTTGAGACTTGTGAAGGAAGATTTTTTTAGACTTTATAAAGGAAAATATTAAAACTAGCAAGAATATTCAAACAAAGATAACAAGATTGAGAGTTACTAGGACTCAGGATTCCACCAAACTCATGTTTTTATGGTTCAATTATTAATTCTTTGACAATTATAGCTCCGAAAATAATAACTATTGACTCTAAATCTTTGCCAAGATATATTTTATAAAACATTAATTGTAAATGGTAAGCATGGGTTATCAAAACACCTGAGCTAAGCATAACCAATCAAACTAAATCACAACTAATTAATTTAAAATCATAAATCAAATTATATTAATGCAAAAGTCGTGAAAAGAATTTAATAAAATTACCATAGTGTTGAGAATTGGCTTCCTCCGTCATCCCAGTGATGGGGTTTAGCTCCTCATGTTGGAAACACGCTCAAAAGAATTTTTCATTGCTCAAAAGTGCTTACAAGAGGTGAAAATATAATGAAACAGAAAATTGCAACGAAAATAAATGTTGCTAATCAACTGTTATAGAGAACGATAATAATAAAGTGTTGCAAACACTGTTTTTCTGTCGCTTAGAAAACTGTTACTAAGATGATTAACAACGAATGTTATTTAACGACTGTCTTGACGCGTCTGTTCTTGGTGTTCTTCAGCAGCAGAACTGTTTTTCTGCAACTTTGATTTTCTTGATTCTCTCATCCCTGTTCAAGCCCCTCTTACTCCGTCACCTTCTCTTCGACCTTAGAAACCCTTTTATACTACACAGGCCTAAGAATCTCTCGTTATTAATCCCAAAATCTCCAGTAAATGCGAATATTTTCTTTTTATTGCTCTCGGATATTCACGAGAAAATAATTTCCCTTCTTGTTGTTTCACGCATCTACAGATTCCAAACCTTCCTTGTTTAATTCTTCTACGCTTCTTCATTGACTTAACATACTCTAAACACACGCCAGAACTGCAAAACTAACTCGGAAAATCCCGAGAATATTTCACGTATGTGTGTATACCCTGTTTCTCTTCTTCTTCCACGTGAGTCCGTTTCAATCGAATCCAACGACATTACTTACCCTGTTTTGGTAAAACAGGCCATAGTCAATCCATCTGCGCAACAAAATCTCCAAGAATGTCGCCTATTATTAACCCAGGTAAATACGCTGTAAACCAAATTTAAAGAAATATTTTCCCGCAAAAAAGTTTCTTCACAAAGATGAAGGTGGACAACCCTTAGCCAAATCTGGTGTGTGAATAGCACTTGGTGCCGAATAGTAAAACTGGTGCCCCTTAGTAATTGAGTGCCCCTTATCCAAAATGGGGGTGCCTTTATCACTTTTCTCCGAGGGTCCAAATAACACTTTTCGAGCAACTTTTTCCGCATAAGTGTAATTCTCCAATAACACCTAAACAAACATAAAAACACCAAAATCAGTACAAAAATCGAGACTAACAATAGAGACACTGAGGAAAATTCAGACACAAAAATGTGTCTATCAGTATCCGAATTTTCTATCTTTGGAAGAACATAACCATCGACGACTAATATCCAAGTATTAAAGTCTCGTGATTAAAGAAAAGATCGCACAGCATCCACCATAGATAGTTTGTTCTGTCAAATCTTTGTGGTACGTGAATTGAAGTCGATTCATGAGAATTCGAGTTCATTCTTATAGGATGGATCACAATAAACACAGATTGTTAGATCTTTTCGTGTTTGCCTGCTCTGATACCAATTGAAAAGGCGAGGGTACCCAAATATACCTCAAGCTAAAACTTTTCCTTCATATAAGTCCTTTCTCCAAAAGTGATTGTCTATAGACTTAGTCGAGATAATGCAACTAATCGGTTCACACTTCGTGTGATTTTCTATGGATACGAGATCGAGACAATACAACAACGAAGTATATTTACTTGATACAAAGGTTCGGACTTAACCAAATACAATAGGATTCACGTATCAAGTAAATAGGAATTAACGTTTGTGCAATTTACTTTAATTATAATAAAACAATTATAATGCGGAAATATAAAGTAAATGACACAACAAGATAATGTTAACGAGGAAACCGCAAATTCAGAAAAACCCCGGGACCTTGTCCAGAATTGAATACTCTCAGGATTAAGCCGCTATACAAAATAAACCAACTTCGTATAGTTGAGACCAAGCAACTAAACCTATAGTTCACCTAGTTTCGTCTGTATTCCTTCGCCTCCAACCTGTAAACAAGTCACGTACTTGGACCAATTCCTTTGGTTCGTATTCCAAACAGTAAAGGAACAACAAATATGTTTGGTATCAATTCTCTTCAACCAAGTGATATGAGTTGCACAAAGGATCTTCTGTTTATCTTAACATAAACTCCTTTGCCAGGTTCCAAGATCTATCTTATGTTCAATCACCAAAAGGTAATCATTAAGATTAAGCCAACAACACTCTTAATCCAAAGAATTGTGTTGATGCCGATCTTCTCAATTAATCAATCCAATCTACCACAAAGATAAACCGATTGTTAATTGGATCATCTTTTACCAAAATAAGTATTGTGCACACCAAAGATTGTAAACACCAAGTCAGAAATGTTATATCTCTTCTTTGTCTTCAAATCTTCTTAGATTTTCAATAAACACCTGCACACAACTACTTGAATCTCTTGTGATCAATCACACACAGAACGGAGTCTGTTAACAATGGATTATCACAAGATCGTCTTTAGATCTAACAACAGTCTAAATATCCATGTTGAAACCTTGAACTAGTTTGAGTGAATTTTATATCAGAAGATAAGATTCTCAAGCATAAACAAACTAGGTGCATTCAAAGTTCAACCACCGTTAGTCAATCAAATCAATACGAAAACTAAAGATAAACCGCAATATCTAGTTTCCCACCAACGAGTCGTGCTAAAGCTTCTCAATCCCGAAGAATACTTTAAATTGATCGGCCGTAAGAGATTTCACCTAATTAGATTACTCTCCTCTCCGATAGGCGGCTTCACCAGTAACAGTACGACATAGGAAGTTTACTGTCATGAAGGATTAGTTTGCTGGGAATGTAAACTCAAAGTATTTATAGACAAGGAATTTTGGACACCAATGAATTTCTAAAACTGAAAATATTCTCAAGATATTTTTCCATATTTACCCAAATTCGTTTTTTATAATTCCTTTGAATGCACTGTCCAAATATAATGATCGAAATGTCCTTCGAAAATCTTTAACTAGCAAATGCACATTACTGATTCTTATTTTCCATATATAATTAAAAACCTTAATTAAAAGATTCTTAACTTATTTAAATTCGATCTTGGGATTTACTTCCTTCTTAGCTATTAAGGAATATCTTTGAACAATAAAAGGATACACATTAATGCGCGTGTTCAAAGTGTGTCCACATCTTACTCTTACAAGTCCTTTTTCATACTTACTCACTTGAAACCGATTTACCACACTTCCAATCAAGTTTATAATTAGTTCATCTGACTTTCAAGAACTATGTGATTGACCAAGTACCACTCAATCACAAACCATGGGTATAACGGTTCTACCAAAACAAGTTTAGGTTCTACCTCCATGTGAGTATTGTGCATAGTTACACTATGTTACCATAACTCGGCTGACTAGGTACTAGGATCGGTTCCCCACATATATTTGGTATCTAACTTGTATGAACTGCACATGTCCATAGGATCAATTTCCCCTTGCCTAAAAACGTGTTGCACATGTTCATAGGATCGGTTCCCCTTTCTTCTATAAACCTTGCTGCACCTCATACAAGGATCGGTTCCCCCTTGTGATGTATTACACATCTTCATAGGATCGGTTCCCCTTTCCCAAATTTGGTCAGACACTCACAAACCCGATTATACCCCAGGTGATTACTTAAGATCGGTTTCAATAATAAAAGTCATACCAATACATAAGTCAGGCCTCATGTGAATAGTTTTACCAAGAGCACAAACAAGTTATGAGTGGTTATACTAATCACACATATTGGTCGTTCATAAGATTTGCAATGAAGAACAACCCCAATAACGCCTGTCGATTTCCTTTTCGGTTCACAACACATATCATGCACTTACTTCCTCAGAACATATGTAAACATTGTTACCTAGGATGAAATCCTCACCTTATACCCATAGCAATAGCATTCATACAATTATGTCGATGTCTTATATACAAAGTTTAATGGTTAAGCAAGAAACTTCATATTGTATTCCTTAATACTATGTCTATCTAGAGTGTTCATGCTTCGCAGTTTTATGTTTTCAATATGCACGACTTGAAAGATACGTTAGGAAATGAAACAGTTCAAGTCAAATATCACTAACCTCAAGTGGAAGGATGATGTTGTGGTTGTAGCTCCGTACTTCTTCACTTCTTCAAGTATTCGCACTACTTGTAATGTCTCATCCTAATACTTTCAAGCTAACCTATACGAAGTTGACTCTAGTACATTTAAATCAAGTGACTCTTAAATGAGTTTTGGTTCACTAAAATATGACAACCAAACTTGACATACCAGCGCTTGGTGGGTTCAACCGAGCAATGTTCTAACAATTGGGATTGTGAAGCCATATGAAACTATTTCTCTTGTAGTTGAGCGATCTGATCTTGCCATTTTCTATCATACGAGTTCAATTAAAAGATTGACTTGAGATTATATCTCTGATATGGCATGATGCGTGTCGTAACCACTAAATTATTCAATATATTTCCCACTAATTAACTGGTAATATAGCGGTAGTAAGAGATCGTTCCCACAAAGTGCTGTGTAATTGATATGTTATTTAGTTCAACAAAATAAGATAAAGTAAAAATAATAACAAATAAAAGAAAGAGATGATTAAGGGATCCTTCGCCGTTACCAAACGATAACTGGATTAGTATACTTATCTATCTTCGTTAGAACCATTCATTACCTACCGTAGAATAGCATCTAGATCAGTGTTATCCCCAAAACTCCTTTTACCACGGATACAGAAGCTCTCCAATATCAGATTCTATTCAACGAACCACCAAGTAGTAGCTCACTCAAGGTGTAATCCAATCGAACGCTTTAGGCTTTGTGAATTAGGTTGATCCCAGTAGTTAAACTCTTAGCTCAAGGTTCACTTGATGATGTTATCTTGACTCGCAATTGCTCCACAGAATCCCTCTGCAAGGTCTCGCGATTTCTACTTGTGTATGAATTATTCGACGATTACTTATCTCCTAACCCAATACTAGCAATAGAATAATTATTAGACTAATCTAGTATGCATCCCAAATCAATCTAAGAATCACTCATAAACTTTAGATGTGGTGAAAACAAACGATCAGATGATTAAAACTCATAAAAAACTTGTATAATAATAAAGCTTCACGCTAGAACATTGAATTCATCCTTACCAATAAATATTAGCCTCTGATGCTTACATCGTTTCCCGGTTTCCCTCTAAAGGGGTAAACCCTAGAATTTTAATGAAGAACAAAAGTATAATATGAGATGTATGATATATGATATTTTGATTTTGGTTAAGAAGTGTTTTTTTTATAGTCTCCAAAATTGTAGATGTGCCCGTGCATGATCTCGTTCCAAGTAGGTTGCCAAAAATCGCTAAATTCCAGAATATAAGTCACGCCCAAAGCTGCCAAAACCTTGCCAACTCGTGTAAAACAACCAATCACGTCCAAAACGTCTTTATAGGCTTGGTCATGAACAAAAAATCCCAGTCCAATGCAACTTCTCAGCTTCATTTGTCTTGTCATCTTACTGAAACCGACAGCCTATCTTTTCTTCTTCTATTACGGCCAGGACTTTTCGTCCGTATGTTCTCCTGAATGTTTAACTATTTTCTTTCACTGTAATCATGGCTAGGAATTCTAACCATATCTTCTCCTGTAAATTTTCTTTCCAGTAGATCCTCATTTTCCTTCTCCATAACCACGTCACATCAACTCCATCTAGCTAGTCTTCAAGAGCATCATTTCCTACCTGTCTGCTATCAAACCTCAGCTCCATATTCTCCCAAACTCAAGCTCCGCATCGTCCCTGAACTATCGATAACTTATTCTCCATCAACAACAAACTACATTAGGACCCATAATGGTAGCAGATACCATCATCCTGCTCGAGTTCTTCTCTGGCCATCCACCGTTAATTATGGCAGTAACTTCCAGCTTAAATCGATCTTGATTCTTTGTTGCAATCACCACTGAAATAATTCCATCGTCGCAGAATGACCATCGCCAGCTCGAGCTCTTCATACATCACTTCCATCACCTAAACACTTCCATGACAGACTCGAGTTCACCAACTTCCATTATCATTTCTTGTTCAAACCCACAGACTCGAATCCTCTCCATCGATCCATTTAAACCCGAGTTGTTCTTCATCATAACACACACCCATTAATCATCTCCTCCTTGCTCGTAAACCATCAATCACCGGAAGAAATCATGATCATCATCATCTCCTTGATCACCTCCAACCAACGTCGAGAGGTACAACCACTCATCTTCCCAGCTAGGTCTTCATTAAGTCACTGGCAATTCTCTATTTTCTCTAGCACAAAACCCATATCACTGCCAGCATTAAGAAAAAGCAGTCTCGAGCTCATTTTAATCTTGGAAAAACCATCAAACTAATTCTCTGATCTTCTCTGGCTCGAGTCTCAACCTTACCAGCATTAATCTTCCATCGTTGCTGCCGTTAGCTATCAAATCCATTCTCGGCTTCGTATCAATCACCATCAACATCTCAGTTCACCTTCTTCCATCATCGAGAATCGCCACAGGATCCTCTATCATTCTCTGGCAATGGAAGCATCCAAAATCCACTTCCAAAGTACCTTCCATCATTCCAACAGCCGAAGCAGTCACCGGCCGATATTTCTTTCCTGTTAAAGTCGATGGAGAAGATGATAGTGCCCTAATATGACGGAGAGGTGCCTTTAACAAATTCTTTTTAACTGTCAGTCTTGCGAGACTGACAATTTAGTTTTCTGCTTCTCTCCCATTGTACTGTCAGTTTTGAGGAACCGATAGGTTTAGCTTCTCGTTTCGCCCATAACTTCTTCATATGAAGTCGGAATGACTTCATTCTTTAGCCATTGGCTTCATATTTTTGTCCTCTTCAATGTGATGGCAAGAACTCCTAGGTTTGAATGAGTTCTAGTTGGTATTTGGCCCTTCTACGCTTGTAAACTTTACTTTTGTAACCTTTTTCACTTCTTTTGGATGATTCACCTAGCAAAACATAAATAAGAGAAAACAAGAGTAATATACAATAATTCGCAAGAATATATAGCAATTACTAGCATGGTTCGACACTAAATACATGCAAAATATGCACTTAATAGGGCAAGATAAAAAGAAATCACAAACATCTTCGTCTCATCGTTTGTGATTCCACAATATCTTGTTTCGCTACCATACGATTAAGATTATTGTGAGGTGATTGATAATTCTAGGATGTTCTTCGGGAATATAAGTCCGGGTTATCGATTGGTTCATGTTCACCTTGATTTTTATCAAAATATGGAACAAACTCGTAGGTTTATCTGTGGGAGACGGATTTATCTATTATCGTAGAATTTTCTGTGTGATACAGATTTGTTTATTCAAGTCTTAGACTTTGGGTCGTAGCAACTCTTAGTTGTGGCTGAGATCAGCTAAGGGAATCAAGTGTGTAGCATCATGCTGGGATCAAAGACGTAAGGAGCGCAACTGTACCTTGAATCAGTGTGAGATTGATTAGGGTTCAGCCATAATCCAGACCGAAGTTAATTTGTAGTAGGCTAGTGTCTGTAGCGGCCTAATACAGTATGGTGTTCAATTTGGAATAGGTCTCAGGGTTTTTATGCATTTTCGGTTTCCTCATCAACAAAACTTCTGGTGTCTGTGTTATTCCTATTCCGCATTATATTTTGTTATATAATTAAAATATCACAGGTTGTGCGTTGTATCGATCAGTTGTGAAATCCAACCTTTGGTTATTGATTGAAAATTGATTGATCCTTGGATATTGGTCTTTGATGCCATCCAAGTTTATATCTCTTGTATTTGATAAATACTCACAGATTTCTATTTATTTAAGTATATATCAAATCGAGAGATAGAGATATTAACTCCTTGATATACTTTTTATTAAGATTGAGTCTGACTGTCTAGTTGATTCTCTTAAAAGTATATTAGAGTTAGTCCATACAGATTGTTAATCGAAATATTGGGTGAGGTTGTTAGACCCCCCACATTTTCAATTGGTATCAGAGCATGCAAACACGTTTAAGAACTCAAAAGTCTGTGTTTGTAGCGATCTGACTGTATGGACAGAGGTGCTATCTCTATTAACGTACCACCAGTCTTTGATGGCTCAAACTACTTATGGTGGAAAATTGATATGCGAGATTTTCTTCAATCACGTGATTTTAAATCATGGGTATATGTTGTTAATGGCTATGATGCTCCCGTTATGGCAATAGGTAACGCTACTGTTCCAAAGAATAATGGCGAATACGATGTTGCTGAGATACTTGCTGCAAAGAAAAACTCATACGGTTTGAATGCCATCATACATGCCATTACCCCAAATCTTCAGCACCATGTGTCAAATTACACTAGGTCTAAGTATGCGTGGGATATCTTAGAAACCGTATTCTAAGGAAATACCAGTAAAAAGGAAGCCAGTCCTCAAAACCTAAATTCCGATTGGGAAAACCTACGTATGGCAGATGAAGATTCATTTGATGAGTTTAATCACAAAGTGTCTGAAATTATTAATGCATCTTTTGCATTGGGTAAGACTATTCCTGAAAAGGACATTGTGATGAAAATTCTCAGATCGCTGCCATCTAGATACGATTCTAAGAAGCATGCCATCGTTGAGGGAAATAACCTTGATACTCTCTACAGAAATACGTTAATTGGGAAGCTTAAGATCTTTGATCACTAACATTCATCCAAATCTAAGGATGTTGTGTTCAAAGCACTGAAAGACACAAAATTACTTGATAAAAGTAAAAATGTGTATATCTATGAAGACGATTGTAGCGACCCCAAAGCTAGCAGCTGACTAATACAAGAAATTAACTAAGTAAAGAGGCACTAAGAATCTGAATCATTCACTTAAGCATTCCATTAAGGAATCTGCTACTAAACTTAACCCCAAAACTAACCCCACTCTGAAATACATATACAAAAACTCCTCTCAAATGATACATATTCAATAGTGAGTTGATTTACAAATAGAATACAACCACATAATAAATATAGCGGAAGTTAACTAACTAACGTAAATAATTCTTCGAAGCTCTCATCGTCACATGCACATCTTGATCTGTCTCTGAAACTGAAAGTGGGAATGGGTGAGCATATCATCCCTAAAAGAGGTGCCCAGCAGAAATAACAACTAGCTTTCAAGTAATCATTAATATGATTCTAAGACAATGCGGGTTTAATCGAAAGTCGGTAATACAAGAAAAAAACAATGAAACATAAAGTAGAAACTTATTCATAGACATTCATAAATAACAGTAAACATCCATGTATGAGATGTGTGTTGCTGCACATAAGGGAAGAATAATATTTTGGTGCATCTCCCTAGCCATAATAATATTGCGGTGTATCTCCCTAGCCGTGTAATATTGCGGTGTATCGCCCTAGCCATAGAATACTGATATTGTGTCGGCACACATCTCATACCACACCAAGCACACAAAGATATCCATGAATTTCACAGCACAAAGATTGATTTGTAAAACAATAATGAATACAAGAGAGTTTGTTATCGATTCCCACCTCTTTTGATGACAAGCCTCGCCTACCTCGAGATCCACGATCCACTGGTTCATCCTTGAACGTGTAGGTACTGAATATCGCAAGATAATAGTTCACGAGTGTCGTAAAAAAATAAATGAGGAAAGAGTTATAAAATGATACGATGATAGAAGTAGTGCGGGGAAATATGAATTTTTGCGAGGATGAAATAATTTTGCGAGGATTAATTGCGATACTTCGCAATTCATATACAGCTGCATAAGTTTTACTATAAATAGGAGTTCAAATGTAAAATTCGAGAGGTTCTTTTAATGAGTGTAAGAAATTATCTTAGGAAAGAGAATAGAAAAAGTTGTAACTATTCTAGTTCCATTTTGATAATTCTATGTAATCAACTAAGAGAATTAATAAGAAAATTATCATTCACCATCAAGAACTTCTTGAGTTTTTACTAATTCTATTGAGGGTGTAGTTGTAGATTATTCTGCAACTACATAATTGGCGCTAGAAACAAGGATTTGAAGAATTCCTGTACCAGAAAAAATGACAAGAAGAAGAAACATATCAGAACCATTAACTGAAGTAAGAAGAAGTGTAAGACTCGCAGGAGGAGAAGCAAATATAACAGGAGAACCTAGTAGGAGAAGGAGTAATCGAAGAAATCAAGCTCAACAAATAATAGATCATGATCGAGTGAGTATACACACTTGGAGAACTGATACACAAGAAGAAGAAGATAGAGAACCACAAATCATAGAAAATGGGAGGTTGATGGGAGGAACAATTCTTGAAAGAGAAAGGGAGATGTTAGAAACATTGAGACAAGGAATCCAAGAAGAACGAATGATCGAAGCTTAAGAACGTGCCAATTTAACAAGACAAAATCAAGAATTGAGGATGAAAAATGAGATGCTACAAAGAAGGAAATCTCAAAGTGTTGCAAGATCAAATGTTAGAACATAAAGAGAAGGAAAAAATTCACCGATAATCAATAATGAAAATAATATGCAAGAACAAGCGCAGAATCAAGGTGAAAGAAATCAAGAGAATCGTTTCATTTTAATACCAAACCACGAACAAAACATGGAGAATTTACGAACAAGGCCAAATCCTAGAGAAAACAATCATAATCGAGAGGAAGAACATCAACTTATGGAAGAAACTGAGAGACAACAAGTAGTACATCAAAACAATCACGAGAATGGAGTAAGAAGATATGAAGAGGGTCGTAACAAACAAAATGTTGAGTATGAAAGAATTAAGAGAAGAATTGTAAATCAACAAATAAAAGTGGAGAGGAATGAACCAAACTCTCGAATCAAAGTACAAGCAAATCAAGAAGAAATAAATCACAGAAGGAGGAGAAATGAAGAAGAAGAAATTCCTGATATTCGCATGAGAAGAATGAGAAGAATAGAAAGGGAAGAACAAGAATTCCAAGATGCTCTGCGACTGAACAATTATGATAATTTAGAAAGAAGATATTTGCAAAATTATGCAAATGAAAACATTAATGAAGAATATGATAGAATGCGAAGGATCGCTAGGGAGGAAGCGCAAGAACGTAGAATAAGAGAAGCTGCATTAAAAAGACCAATGGATGAGAATTCTGAGGCAAATGCACGGATCTTTCGAGAATTAGCAGAAATGAGAGGGATGATAAACAATAGAAGAGGAGGAGATAGAAGGCAATTAGATGAAGCAATAGAAGAAGATGCGAGGACTCCATTTGCTAGAGAAGTACAATTGGGAGGAATTCCACCAAAATGCAATTTGCCCACACTTACCAGTATCTTTGATGGGACTTCATGTGCTATTTAGCACATTAAAGCATACATAAGATGCATGTTACAATGGGAGAATCATGATGCTGTGTTATGCAAGTACTTCGCATCGAGTTTAACAGGGGAAGCTTTAAAGTGGTTCGAAGGACTCCTTAAGAACACTATTACGTCATTCAGTCATTTGCAAGCAACTTTCCTTGGAGCATATATCACAAATCACTCTTCACGGCTTGGTATTGAAGATGTATTTGGTTTAAAACAAAGAGTGGGTGAAAGTTTGAAGCATTTGGTAAGACGATGGAAGACTATGTGCAGTGATATGGCAGGGCGCGTGGATGAGAGATACTTTATTCTGTCCTTCATAAATGCGATGTTCGCAACTGAACAATTATATGTTCAAATCTTCAGAAGAAAGAATTCCATAATGATGACAGAGTTACGAGAATTGCAAGAAGAATACATTACACTAGAGGAAAAGCAAAACAGTATGGAGTCATATCCAGTAGCAAACACTAGCAATCAAGATGGAGGAGCAAATTTACTTCCCAAAATAATCAATGTAGTAGCAGGTACTTTGCAAACATCCTCACAAACTTCTTCGCAAATTTTAGAAGAGAAGAAAATCAATGATAGCCAGCCAAAAATGGTAGCAATGGGTAGTAGATATCAAGAAGAGTATGATAGAGAGAGGAATTTCTATAATCGAATAGGAAATAACCAAATTCCAAGATTAGATCAACAACAAGAAAATTATGGGGGACAAAGGCAAAATTATTTTGGACAAGGGAACCAGAGACAAAATTATAACAACGGTCAAGGAGGTCAAAGAATGGTAAGGGAAGAGATAAAGTTGCCACCTTTGAATACAAGTGTAGAAAAGATATGGCAAGCAATTATCCTGGTAGAGCATATACCAACTCCATAGAACATGGGAAAGGAACCACCAATGGGTCCAAGAAGTCATGAATTTTGTTCATATCATCATTTTCATGGACATTCTACAAATAATTGCCATAATATCAAGAGGATAATCTTGTGAATGATTGATCAAGGAAAACTAAATCAATATTTACTTAAGCGGAATACTGATCGCAACAATTACCACGAGGCTCTAGCCATAACTCATGCAGGAGAACACAACACAAGAAAAGGGAGAAGAAACCCTACATATAGAAGTGGGATCAAAAGCAAGGAATGTTTTCTGTAATTCCATTGTTCATTCATATAAAACCATAGAGGATTTTCATGATAATGTGTTAAGCAGGGTATATGCGAGGGATAGTGAAGGAAAGGAAGTAATGAACATCGCAAAAATTTCACGACTTGAAGATTGGCAGAAACGTGAAATTTCTTTTGAAGCCACTGAAATTCCAGAAGGTTGTGAAGCACATGATAATCCATTGGTAGTAAGATTAGCAATCTACATGAATATGGAAGAAAACGAAGATGATATGGAGGAAGAATCAATTGGTCTTAATAGGATTTTGATTGATACGGGAAGTTCTGTCAATATCCTCTTCTATTCTGCTTACAAAACTATGGGGGGGGAAAATATGCAGATTTAATACCTTCTACTTACAGAATTTATGGTTTTAATGGAACTTCTAACAAGCCCAAAGGAGAAGTGAGCATGCGAATTCCATTAAGTGGAATGCGAAATGAAATTCTGTTCTGCGTTGTTGATGTCGAATCACCATATAATGCTTTGATAGGAAGACCATGGCTTCATGGAATTATAGGCGTAGCTTCCACTCTACATCAGTGCATAAAGTTTCCTCATATGAAGGGTATTGGAATTATCAAGGGTGATTGGGCTGAGGGAAAGAAATGTTACGATACAGAAGTAGAAGTTTGCGAAGGAAAAACTACTGAGAAGGAAAATTGGAGAAAAAGAGCAAAGGCTGTGAAAAGAAGTGAAAATTTAATGGCGGAGGATTAAGGCAAAAGAGAATAAAATTACGATGATAATCATACAAGAAATTTACGATGATAATAAGGGGTTGTGATTTGCGAAGAAAGAAGAAGGAAAATAATAAAACAAGAAGGTAATCAGTATGTTTGCTCGTGGAAATGAGGTATGTTGCAAAACAATTTTTTTTATTTCGTGATAAATTTTACGAATATTGTTTGCTCGCAGGAAATTGGGAAAAGTTACGAATTTCAAAATTTATATTGCGATTAAACTTTCATTAATTTTCGAATAAAAGACCGCAATCTGTGATCAGCCTCCAAAAAAGAAAAAGAGACGCAAAAAATTTTATACAGGCAAACCTTTGTGGCGTACACCCTAGTTCGCGAAGCTATATTTCGTAAGAGGCAAAGTCCTAAAGTACGTCATTTAAGGGGGTACCTATAAACGTGGATAAGGGTATTAGGAACACCACCAAGGGCCCTTAGTACATGGTAAAATTTTAGGGGTACAACCCAATAATGGGGTACCTATCCGGGTTAGACACCTTGGATTCTCACCTAATCTAGCGACATTACGCAATATAAAATGCGGTGTAAGAGGATTTAGGTTGGGCGACTAAGGCATACTGTCTTTCCCAAGAAGTGAAGAAAACGATCAAGGCGCCGAGGTACACGGTTGAGTCAAGAGTGCCGGGTGAGGTTGAACCACATCTGCCATTTTTGACAAGTCTTGGCAAATGATGCACTTGGCCCAAAGATACCCCCATAGGGTGCAACCTCGTAACTATAAGCCCTATAGGAAAAAAGGATAATAGGTTGCGATCAAAAGATGGTTGTTGGAAGAACCGGATGGGAAGAGCTAACCTTGTATGGTCGATGTACGCTTCCTTGAAGGGGCAACCAGGGGGAAGATAAAGGGAAGCACCCTCCATTAGGGAGCTGATACGTGCTATAAGACGCAAATGTCACGAGGCTTCTTGTTTGAGAAAACATAAAGGCTTGTCATATTTGTGCAACAAATGAAGTTCTGCGAGCATTCTAAAAAAAAAAAAAAAAAAACATACAAAAAGAACTCGCAGAATGAAACAAAGAAGTTAAGATGAGATCAATGAGTTATTACATGAAAGTGTAAAAACGTCCTGCGATTTCATCGCAAGACGATAATGTCACGAGGTTGTATGTTCGCAAGAATGTTCAGACTTGTCATATTATCGCAAATACAAAAATTTACTACAAAAGAGGTGGCAAAATAAGACCTTTACTTAGGAAGGCATGATAAGACCACATAAATTAATGAAATTCATTACATCAAAATCATTGAAGAAATTATACAAGAATATACATTATGAAGATCTGAAAAGAAGACAACTTCGTCGATATCATTGAAGAAATTTTATGAAGTTTTGAAGAGAAGACAGCTTCGTCAATATCATTGAAGAATTTTTACAAGAAGTCCTATCAAACAAGATAACATCATTGAAGAATTTTCACGAAGACTTAACAAAAGATGCGATTTTGATAGCAATCAAATACAGATAAGTTCATACTCGTAAAATTTTACGAGAATTACATACTTTTTATACTTCTCCATATATTGAATATTTCTCCACAAATTCAATACTATTTATACTTCTTCAAGAATATATCATATTTATTATACTTCTTCAACGGATATTTAATTTTGCGAAGGTTAAGTACTTATTATACTTCTTCATACAGTGAGTAATAATTCTTATACTTCTTCATATATTGGGCAATTCTTCATGAATTGAATACTGCTAATACTTCTTCAAAGATATTTTATACTTCTTATACTTATTAAGGGTATTTCATATTTCGTATACTTCATACTTCCTATACTTCTAGGGGAGATTTATTATTTACTTCGCAACATTCCGCAAAAGGCAAAAGGATTATATTTCTTATACTTCAAAGGGAGGATTTTTTATTCATAATCACAATAAGACGAAACTTCGTAAGATAAATTGAGAAGGATATTCTAATACTTCCAGCGATAGTTGATCATTTGAAGAGCAATAATAAGGGGAAGGGGAATACTAAGCTAAGTATTTAAGATATATTATTTCTCTCCACATGATCAAGTTATGCAAATAAGGGAAACAATCAATCAAATAAAGATTAATTCAAATTAAGCTTTGAAAAAGAAATTGTTGGATTGATTAAAAGTGCAATCAAGAAGAAAGTGTTGTATTGAAAAAAGAAATGTAACAGACATACAAAAAAGAGTGAAGTTACAGAACAGATATACAAAAAAGAGTGAAGTTATTTTTCAGGCGATCTATTCCCATCAAAATTATCTTCTTCTTCAACTTCACTATCATCTTCAACTTCACTATCAGAGATTTACAGATATGGAGTATCTTCAGGAATTTCTTCGGAAAGGAGTGTATGGTACTTCTTGAGAGGAATTTCATTATCTTCGCAAATCTTGCGAGTCATCTTAGCTCGAAAACTCTTGACATATAAACTATGGTTATCTTTGGGAAATTAGAAGTTTGAGATCTCAAATCGAAATTTTCTTATTACGGTTAGCAAGGATAGTTTCAGATCGTCATTCATCTTCGCATAATTTTCTCAAAGCAAGGAGAGAAATTAAGGAATTGGTTAGCAAATTACGAAGGAAAAGTAATCAAAATAATTACCATCGCAAAGAATTTACCTTCTAATTGCTTCTTATCATTACGAAGAGAAGAATTTTCAAGCTTTAATTGATTATTCTCCTCAAGAAGAGAAGAATTATCAATTGCGATGCTCGCAGATTGTGAATTATCTTCGTGACGGGATGTTAATTCTGCGTTATCAATATTTAAATCCTCTACTTTCTGACGGAGATTTGAATTTTCAACCTCTAACTTCTTACAACGATTCAAAGTTTTCTTCTCAGCAATAGAATGACGTCTTTCCCAATCGAAGCATTTGCACAACTAACTCTTCCAACCTAAACAAGAAAAAAGGGGTTAGAAATCAACAAAATAAGGGAAATAAACAAGGAATAGAGAAGAAACTTACCATGCTACCTAAAGCATATAATGAAGCAGGAGAGACGAATCTTGAAATGCCTTTGAGGGAGTTATTATCAATTACAGTAGGAACTTTACAAGCCTTCGCAATAAGTTTGCGAGCATTTGCTGTAGGAGAATTTCCTAATCCACGAGAAGAATGGAGGAAAGCCTCAGATATGCTAACCATTGATGAGGCAAAATTTTCTGGGATACTGCAATCTTCATTTTTACCTTCATCAACATAATTATCATCATATCCTTCGTCAGAAAGGGTATCGGAATTAGAACTAAAGTCCTTCTCATGAAATTTATCATCTTCATCACCAAGATCAGCCTCAATATTCTCATTAGAAGAGATTACATTGGAATGAGACTTGGTTGAGAGTTTCTTCTTTTTCCTCCTCTCGTAAACAACATCTTGAAGTTTTCTTTTCCCTTTGAGAAGAGCATCATCTTGACTACCAGAAGCTTGGGTAACCTTCGCAGAACGAAGAGTTTGTTGTCTTGCAGTAAACCTTTTAGAAGAAGTAGAACTCTTATTTTCACTGCAGGCAATCTCAGGAAGAAGTGGAACCTGCAAATTCAAATAAGGATAAGAAACAGAGGCAACAATATATTGTTTAGAAAAAATACAAGAGTGTTTCTTACCTCATTTGAAATTAAATGGTAACAAAAAGATAAGGAGATGGAAGTACATACATTTCTATAAACCCAAGGTTGATAATGGCGGTTACGAAGGTTCGCAGGAAGTTCTACTATCCCAGAAATATAAGAACCCGATAATATTAAAGGGTACTTATACCAATCTTCATCATTAGAACGACGAGGTGTCTTATTATTTCCTGAGGCATAATCAATATCATGCATGAGAAGATCATCTGTTGCGATATTAGATTTACGATGAAGACGAACACCCCAACGATTATCTTCTTTCCTCGCAGGAATTAGTGTGTAATTTTTGAAGAAACCCTCAACTGTATAATTCGCAGCAACAATTTCCATATTTTCAAATCCAGGTTTCCTAAGATCAACCGAATACAAAGATTTCCCAAAAGCGGCACGATTTGCGAATTCAACTAAGAGGCGAATACAATCACCAGTCAATTGGTAAATGGCACAAGAAAAATTGGGGTGGGAAATAATTTCATAGAATAGAGGAAAGTTAACATCATAAAGAGGAATAGGAAGACCTGCGAGGATTTGACCTCGTGAGATTAAAATTTTCTGATCATCCCAAACATAGTTGGTAAAGAGCTTCACACAGAGAGAAGATTTATTATCATAACCTTCAATCTCAGAGAGAATGAGGTCCCTATCAGCAAGTTCCGCATTAATCTGTTCAATAGTTTTCTTCTTTGGTGCCATTGAATATAAGATGGAAAATAGAAAGGAAAAAAGATAAAAGAGATTGCAGAGGCAGAAGTGGTGAAGAAGATGAATAAGATAAGAGAATAAAAAGCAAAAACAAAGGATAATATTTATAAATAGAGAGAGTTTGATGAAGATAGAAACTCATTAATACGAGTAAACGTGAACGATTGAAAAAAACGGTTACGAAGAAACGTGTCAAAAAGGTAAGGGAAAAGTAAAAAGACGTGTTGCGAACTTGATGGGTGGTAATAACTACACTAAATTTACGAGAATAGAGATTCTCATGACATTTCTTCTTCGTAGAATTGACATGAGAAGAGGCAAGATGTAGGTACTGAATATCGCAAGATAATAGTTCACGAGTGTCGTAATAAATAAAGGAGGAAAGAGTTATAAAATGATACGATGATAGAAGTAGTGCGGGGAAATATGAAGTTTTGCGAGGATGAAATAATTTTGCGAGGATGAATTGCGATACTTCGCAATTCATATACAGCTGCATAAGTTTTACTATAAATAGGAGTTCAAATGTAAAATTTGAGAGGTTCTTTTAATGAGTGTAAGAAATTATCTTAGGAAAGAGAATAGAAAAAGTTGTAACTATTCTAATTCCATTTTGATAATTCTATGTAATCAACTAAGAGAATTAATAAGAAAATTATCATTCACCATCAAGAACTTCTTGAGTTTTTACTAATTCTATTGAGGGTGTAGTTGTAGATTATTCTGCAACTACAGAACGATCGTTATTAATAGTCTAATTGTTAATCATACAAGCACTCTAAGAGTTTAGCCAAAAGGCTCACACAAGAATCATACTAATGGTTCTAAACCCATTATGGTATCTCATTATATACCTTTAAATTAACTAAGAGTTTACTAATCCAATTAGGTTGATTCTATAGTTCGTTAGCTAAGTCTTATGAACATCTACAACTTTATAGAAAGATCCAAAGTTTAATTTGGACCACAAAGGTCCAATTCATGTACAATAGGAATATTGGCTCTAAGCCCAAGTCCATTAACAAGCCCATTAAACTAAGGTCCAGTTCATCTGAGTCAGCTAACAGTCATTAACGGTCAACGGGGTCCACTAACGGTAAACGTCAGTCAAAGGTCAAGTCTAGTCCACAGACAAAGGGTTAACTCGGTCAAAGTCAACTGAGTCAAATAGGGTCAACACCTAGTCACATAATAACCAATTCAGTCAGATTAACTGAGTCAAGACAGGTACATCAGTCAGACATCTGACTGGGATGACTAACAATCTATATTTAAAGGTAAATTTACTTCAATTATAATTCTAACATTCTCATCTTCTTGTTTAACAAATCAACATCAATTCAAATACAAAAGAACTTTGAATTCAATTACAAACAATAACTTTGCCTATCTGCAATTGCAGCTTTAAGCTTCCAATAGAAACTTAACTCAGCATACTCATTTAACCCCCATTCTAACCATTCAATCACACAACACCTCACTCACTGAGATCAAATTCATAACACTTATCACCTACATATCCTCTAAACATCACAGTTATACTAACATCCACATAATTATCCCCCAACTCATTCATTTCCTTTTTATCAGTTAGATAAGTACAACTGCACTTCACCACCAGCTGTAATTTGATTTACCCAACTGCAGCTACACTACAACCCCTGCAACTTATCATACCAACCTTGCCACCTGAAACATTCATTTTAACCATCACACTACAAGGAATTCAACTTCAATCTCATGAGCAACACTCAACACTTCATCTCAAGTAACACTCATTCATCCCAAACTCAATTATCATCCTTCAACTCTACTATCCTTAGTAATCCACCAGATACAGTTGTAACCCCAACTGCATTCCAATCCTCTTACACTAGTTCATGCATCTTATCTTAATCACTCCAAACTTAAGCTATATAACCAACAATATCAGTTCAACTCCAACATCATTACCATCCAACAATTTGCACACCTGTAATAGTTCACTACCAACTCTATTCACAATACCTGCAATCTTAACACACATACAAACATCATCTCAAATTATTAACATAGAAAAACTTCCACTGCAACTCTAGAATTCTCAATTTATCCACTAAACACATCATACTTCAGTTTATTCAACTCAACACCCTTCTTCGAATCACAGTTCAATGTCCAAATTTCACAAACATCAAGTACATCCATACTTCAATGAATATAGCAACCTTACTTAAAAATCATTTCCATTTGATAACTTAACAACATAATTAGTAATACTGAACTAAGATTACTGAGAAGAACAATTACCTTAATTTACTAATACTCATGCAATTGAATTCAGTTCTCCTTCACCTGAATCCATTCATCAATTTATCTCAAGACTAATAACAACTCCTCAATAACCATCCTCATCTTTACACGAGAATCAAACCAAAGTTCTTCATTATCTTCAAACCAACATCTGATTCAAAACTTCAAACCATGATTATCAAATTCAGATTGTTCTTCAACTTTAAACTCTAATTCAATTCAAACCCATCTCATAACAACGTCTTAGAACATCAATTCCATCTTCTAATCTTCTAAGAATTATTACAAACCCTAATTCAAATCTCTGGTAAACCCTAACTCTTGATTCATCTTCAAAACTACTTCATCTCAGCAATTGAGCAATAACCCTCTTCTTATTCATATATCAGAAACTCGATTCACATCCCAATTCCATATAAAACTTCAATTGATTCCATATCTCAGAAACCCTAACTCATACTTGCAGTAACATCAATTTATTATTCTCCCGATGATAAATCAATCTCAGTACCATCACCACCTCACTCGGATCATCATGTTATGAAACTTCAGTGATTCATCTCGATAAAAACAACACAAAACTTCGATCTGAAATCGACATAGAAAAGAAGAGAGAAGTAGAGAAGAAGATGAAAGAAGAAGAAAATGTAAGAATGAGTTTCTCTTCCACGTTTTGGAGAAGATAAGGCCGACCAAAATACCGAGGTGCCCAAAACTTGGATAAGGGCTGCCAAGTCGATTATACTGTAAACTAACTATTTTCCCTTCAAACTAAACTGATGATATCTTCTTCATCCGGTATCCGAATGACACGTTCGAGTATCCCATTCGGCGTAACTTTTCGAGATCTATCTAACTATACTAATTTCGTATCTAGATCGTTGTTAGATTAATTCTTATTAATTAAAGTCCGTGTTAAACTAATCGAGTTATTAGCGGTTAAATCGTCTCTTGACTAGTCTAATAGCGTTGACGTGTCTTGAGGATCCTTACATTCTCCCCACCTTATTCATTTTCATCCTCGAAAATCAAACCATCCTTCGGGTCTTCAAAACTCCCCACGTTATAGAATAATCCCATCTCTTGTCTAAGCGCAAACAATATAAAACAAACCACAAACCTATATGACTTTCTACAACTAAAATCTAAAATTTGTAGCTCTATGTTCAATTACGCTAATTTAAGTTCTATCAAATTGGGAAGTCTAGGTTTCTTACACTAATTTCTATTTTATAAATTACTTGTCTCTAAAAACAAGGGAGATTCCTACGAATCTTTCTAAGTGAAATTATATTTATCTATCAGTTTCTAAAGTTCCCACAACATACTTCTATGATCAGTCATCTCTGAATGCAGTTGCCATATCAAGGTTGGCCAGTCCCAACAATGCCTTCCTACGAACAGAGAGAACACAACCTTCACTATTCTCCAGTGCTAGATTAATTAAGTTCTAACTTATTATGACTAATTAATCTCTAAATTTAATTGTAATTGATTTAACTTAAAAAAAATACTTCATAAATTATATAGCATTTTTAAACAATTTAATCGTTAAAATTTATTTTATTTTATTTTTAATTATTGTTATTATTATTATTGTTTATTTATTTTATCAATATAAGTAATTCAAATTCGATTTCATGTCAATTTATAATATCTGAAATTTTAAGTCTAATGTACTATCATATATAAATTTTATAAATATTATATACCATAAATTTGTTACTAGCTTACTCACTCAAATAATATTATTAACTGTGTTATTATTCTCATTATTCTTAAGTTGATAGTCTTGTTGATACATTAAGCCTTAGTCTTTTTAAATATAATTCTACATCCACATAAAGATATAATAGATTTTTATTTATTCATATTGAATTCGTATATTATATCTTGTCAAATATTGGCGTTGGTAATTTAATATAATTTAAATTTGAGCTTACACAAAATTTATAATATATCCTCATAGTCTTTAGATTTTTCTAATAATGTGAAGTATCATATATATTAATAAACGGATTTATTTATTTCAATTCTAATATCATACTAAACATCTGAATATTATTCTTATTACTTCATGTATATTTGTTCCATGTTAAAGATTTACTGAATCATTTGTTAGATAAAAGATAATTTTTAATTAGTTAAATTTTCAAAACTTAACCGTACATAAATGATATTAGTTTCCAATGACTATTTAATAATAATTATTATTCTTTTATCATTATATATCCTTATTGAAATCTTAGTTAAGTTTAGTTCAATATGACATAAATGCTAATCTTTACTTTATTAAAATTATTACTGCTTTTATTATCATCTATAATTACTATAATAATATTTTATTATTAACATTGATAGTCAAACTATTATTTTAACTACTCTTACAAATATTATTAAGTCCCAAAAATATTATTAACATTTATGTAATTAAAATATGTTTACTCTTCATACAAGTCAATATGTTCAGTAAGTTCCTATGTGATTTACAAGATCTATCAATAATACTAATCTTTGTTTTTATAGTATTAAATTGTTTACGTGTTCATTCTTTTTTGATTAATTATTATCCAATCCTAAAGTTATTGGTGTACCTTACAATTTTTACTTCAATAAAATTACAAACACTCAACATCCAAATCAATCAATCAGATAAATCTTTTAATTATAGATAGCTTTTAGTGATTAAAATTTATCTCACAAACCCAACCCAGTTCTAACTAATCTAGTTCACTAACTGGCACTGGATATTTCTATCTTTTCCCATATAAGATCTAATAATGAGCTCTGATACCAACTTTGTAGTGCCCCCAAAGCTAGCAGCTGACTAATACAAGAAATTAACTAAGTAAAGAGGCACTAAGAATCTGAATCATTCACTTAAGCATTCCATTAAGGAATCTGCTACAAAACTTAACCCAAAAACTAGCCCCACTCTGAAATACATATACAAAAACTCCTCTCAAATGATACATATTCAATAGTGAGTTGATTTACAAATAGAATACAACCACATAATAAATATAGCGGAAGCTAACTAACTAACGTAAATAATTCTTCGAAGCTCTCATCATCACATGCACATCTTGATCTGTCTCTGAAACTGATAGTGGGAATGGGTGAGCACATCATCCCTAAAAGGGTTCCCAACAGAAATAACAACTAGCTTTCAAGTAATCTTTAATATGATTCGAAGACAATGCAGGTTTAATCGAAAGTCGGTAATACAAGAAAAAAAAATGAAACATAAAGTAGAAAATTCTTCATAGACATTCATAAATAACAGTAAAATCCATGTATAAGATGTGTGTTGCCGCACATAAGGGAAGAATAATATTTTGGTGCATCGCCCTAGCCATAATAATATTGTGGTGTATCGCCCTAGCCATAGAATACTGAATATATATAAAAGAAGAATAATATTGCGGTGTATCGCCCTATCCATATAATACTGATATTGTGTCGGCACACATCTCATACCACACCATGCACACAAATATATGCATGAATTTCACAACACAAAGATTTATTTGTAAAACAATAATGAATACAAGAGAGTTCGTTATCGATTCCCACCTTTTTGATGACAAGCCTCGCCTACCTCGAGATCCACGATCCACTGGTTCATCCTTGAACGATCGTTGTTAATAGTCTAACTGTTAATCTACAAGCACTCTAAGAGTTTAGCCAAAAGGCTCACACAAGAATCATACTAATGGTTCTAAACCCATTATGGTATCTCACTCTATACCTTTAACTTAACTAAGAGTTTACTAATCCAATTAGGTTGATTCTATAGTTCGTTATCTAAGTCTTATGAACATCTACAACTTTGTAGAAAGATCCAAAGTCTAATTTGGACCACAAAGGTCCAATTCATGTACAATAGGAATATTGGCTCTAAGCCCAAGTCCATTAACAAGCCCATTAAACTAAGGTCCAGTCCATCTGAGTCAGCTAACAGGCATTAACGGTCAACGGGGTCCACTAACGGTAAACGTCAGTCAAAGGTCAAGTCTAGTCCACGGTTAAAGGGTTAACTCGGTCAAAGTCAACTAAGTCAAATAGGGTCAACACCTGGTCACATAATAACCAATTCAGTCAGATTAACTGAGTCAAGACAGGTACATCAGTCATACATCTGACTGGGATGACTAACAATCTATATTCAAAGGTAAATTTACTTCAATTCTAATTCTAACATTATCATCTTCTTGTTTAACAAATCAACATCAATTTAAGTATAAAAGAACTTTGAATTCAATTACAAACAACAACTTTGCCTATCTGCAATTGCAGCTTTAAGCTTCCAATAGAAACTTAACTCAGCATACTCATTTAACCCCCATCATTACCATCCAACAATTTGCACACCTGTAATAGTTCACTACCAACTCTATTCACAATACCTACAATCTTAACACACATACAAACATCATCTCAAATTATTAACATAGCCAAACTGCCACTGCAACTCTAGAATTCTCAATTTATCCACTAAACACATCATACTTCAGTTTAATCAACTCAACACCCTTCTTCGAATCACAGTTTAGTGTCCAAATTTCACAAACATCAAGTACATCCATACTTCAATTAATATAACAACCTTACTTAAAATCATTTCCATTCCATAACTTAATAACAGAATTAGTAATACTGAACTAAGATTATTGAGTAGAATAATTACCTCAATTTAGTAATACTCAGGAAATTGAATTCATTTCTCCTTCACCTGAATCCATTCATCAATTTATCTCAAGACTAATAACAACTCCTCAATAACCATCCTCATCTTTACACGAGAATCAAACCCAAGTTCTTCATTAGCTTCAAACCAACATCTGATTCAAAACTTCAAACCTTGATTATCAAATTAAGATTGTTCTTCAACTTTAAACTATAATTCAATTCAAACCCATCTCATAACAACATCTTAGAACATCAATTCCATCTTCTAATCTTCTAAGAATTGTTACAAACCCTAATTCAAATTTCTGGCAAACCCTAACTCTTGATTCATCTTCAAAACTACTTCATCTCAGCAATTGAGCAATAACCCTCTTCTTATTCATATATCAGAAACACGATTCACATCCCAATTCCATATAAAACTTCAATTGATTCCATATCTCAGAAACCCTAACTCATACTTGCAGTAACATCAATTTATTCTTCTCCCGATGCTAAATAAATCTCAGTACCATCACCACCTCACTCGGATCATCATGTTATGAAACTTCAGTAATTCATCTCGATAAAAACAACACAAAACTTCGATCTGAAATCGACAGAGAAAAGAAGAGAGAAGTAGAGAAGAAGATGAAAGAAGAAGAAAAGATAAGAATGCGTTTCTCTTCCACGTTTTGGAGAAGATAAGGCCGACCAAAATACCGAGGTGCCCAAAACTTGGATAAGGGCTGCCAAGTCGATTATACTGCAAACTAACTATTTTCCCTTCAAACTAAAATGATGATATCTTCTTCGTCCGGTATCCAAATGACACGTTCGAGTAGCCTATTTGGCGTAACTTTTCAAGATATATCTAACTATACTAATTTCGTATCTAGATCATTATTAGATTAATTCTTATTAATTAAAGTCTATGTTAAACTAATCGAGTTATTAGCGGTTAAATCGTCTGTTGACTAGTCTAATAGCGTTGACATGCTTGAGGGTCCTTACAACGATCACTGTGAGACTGATTCATTAGATGAAGATCTTGACAAATCGGTATCAATGATCACAAGACAGTTTAGGGATCTTATGTTGAAGAGAAGTAAACGGTTCTCCAGAGATAAGCCAAAAGCATCAGTCAAACCTCATAATCGCATTCTTCCTAAAAACAGGGACACAGATGAAACTGATGGTGAGGATATACCTCGGTGCTTTAAGTGTAAGGGTTTTGGTCATTTTGCGAACGAATGCCCAAATCGCAGAAAATACACTAGGAACAAAGGTCTTGCTGCGACGCTTGATGAGATGTCTGACAATTATGATTCTGATGAAGACAAAAAATCAAGTGTTGCTCTTCTATGTGAAAATATTGATTTTGATAATTATAGCAATACATACATCAATCTTGATAATCTTTTAGAAGAGAACCCAATCAAGATGGAAGAATCAACTGACCCTTCTCTTGGAAACTCTATGTTTAATGTTTCAGGATCTACTTTGTGTCAAGAAGCTTGCATTTCACAGACACATGAATAATCTTATGCATTGACATGCTCCTATTGTTCTCTCAAGGGTCATGAACTTTCAAAGTGTTTCAAGTACAAACACAAGATGAGATATGTCAACAATCTTCAACGGAGAGTTGATCGTCTAGCTACCAAGCTTAAACTCGCGGAAAAAACATCTGAGGTATGTAAGATCTTATCTTCCTCGAAGAAATTAGTTTCCAAAGATACATTTATACCATTAGAGATTAGAGAAGAAAACATGGTCTAAACATACAGAAAGGCAGGGTTCCATGAATTCTATCCAAAAGGGTCATAGTGGACAGATTATTGTTCACCACAACACAACTTGAGTGTGTTATCTTTTGCATCTTGTGTATCTTGTATCATGTGCATGTTCAAAAGAGACAAGATCTTGCACACCTCAGGCTTTAAAAGAATATTTTTTTTACCTTTGTGTTATTTTATTTTATTTGGAATTCCTCCATATCACTGTTGATATTGGAAATGACCTATTTGCCAAAAGAAGATGGTTATTATCAACAATTCCACTCTTTATAGGGTTGTGAGCTGTGCGTACACAAACCTTTATTCCCTTTTCCTTCTCTGATACTATTTATATCTTAAGACTACTTGTTGAGTTTTGATTGTGAATTCCTCTCACAAAACCGTGCTTACATGGAAACTCCAAGCACCATATCTTCTGATGGGAAAGACATCAATATGATTGTTAAGCCATCAATCACTAAGAAAAAAGAGAAATCTCAATTGTCTCCAACTTTGAAAAGAAAAAGAAGGAATGTGAGGAAGCCAAGAGTTGTTCCTTCAAACTCTTAGAAGTTTTCTGATATTCTTGAAGAGTTGAAGAAGGCAAGAAAAGAGATTCAACAAATTGGCTTGTGTTCGAATCTTATAGCAAGTCTTGGATAGATTTCTTATTTTTATAAAAAACTTCTTAAGAGAATTTTTATTCTTGTTTTTGTTTAAGAAGGATAACTAGGGTTCGGAATAGCCATTGTTGTGAGTACACATAGCTATGTCCAACATTTTCATCTTGCAATGTTTTTAGATTTATTTAAATTCTAAAGTTGATTTGGAAGATGATTTTTGCTGTATTAATCTATATGGTTTTATATATTGCAAAATGTTATGGGATATGTGTGTTTGCGACCGTGAACTATTATTGTCTCATACGATGTCAAAAGTTATCTCTTTCATATGTCGATATGCATGTATTCATACAAGATCGATGAATTTTTGACAAACAAAAGTTAAGCCTATTATGTCATTTATTGATGGAATATAGGTTAAAATATTTTATTTACAAAGATTATGTCTATTATATGTCGTTATGCAAATAGTGATGAAAATAGAATGAATCTTTGTCTATTCCGCAATATTGATCTTCCCTTATCCATATCTTATGTATATAATGTGCGGATCCATAAGTCTTCTTATGTGAGCATTTCCAACTAGACTAATCATAGATTCATTTGTGTATTCCGATTTAATTAATCATGGGTTTTCTTGTTTAATCGATAATTTTGGATACAAAATCATTTTTGTGGTTTTTGGTGTCCAAAGAAATCCTTTTTTTTCTTGTAAAAGTAAGGTCGCTCTTGTTGTTCTTTCGGGAATGACATCAAATGGAGGAGAGTTCTTTTGAACTTGCGCTTAATTTCCATATATTTGTGGGGAATGCGGCTGTGGAATATTTTAGGAGTTATCTTGTATCTTTATAAACTCCTTGATGAATGCATTTAGCTTCGACTTTATGATTGCATCTAAACAAAGTTGATATGTACTTTTCTTTGGTCTTGAAGCGTCTCCGTGGAAATTTTATTAGGATCTCGCTTTCGTACCTTTGCCAATTTTATTGACAAAAAGGGGGAGAATTAATATGTAGTTCACACTACAAATACATATGGTTTTCGGATCATTATGTAAGGGGGAGTGGTCTTCATGTTGAGATAAAAGTATTGACTAAGGGGGAGTGATACATATCACCATAGTATTGTTGTCAAAGTTGTGATACAATTGAACTTTGAAACTGTATAATAATACTATGACACTGGATAACAATGATCGAGAGCTTTTGTTTTCTCATTGTTATGGCTACGGATCTTCAACAACTATGATGCTAAACTGAACATCTATGGAATCATGGGAGTACTTGTAAAAGACTAAGTTTTTGAGTAATGTTGAAGCACCAAGGAGATCAAGTATGTGGACGACAAGATATAAAGTTATATCTATTTTGTAATCCATATGTATTGACAGTTTTGCCACTAAAATTGACAAAGGGGGAGATTGTTAGAGCATTGCTCGGTCGAACTCTCAAGCGTTGATATCTCAAGCTTGTTTGTGAAATTTAGTTGTCAAAAATATATTTCTTGATTTATAGTCTATTTATAGCTAAGTCTCGGACTAGGATAGTTGAGTGTAGTTGAGCTCCAGACTCCATGGCGATCATCTTACGAAGACGAATAACTACTCAAGGAACCAGTGGAACTTCATCCGACTAAAAGATATGTGGATACTTGAACTTATCTATCACTCAAAAAGTCTATCTACTTTATCTCCTACTCTTGAGCCAAAATTCGTATAAGTATGATAGTTTTCATTCATACACATTTGCTATTTCGAGCCGAGTTTACTCGCCTATCTATTTCTCAAAATATGTGTTGGTAAGCTTTCTCTTTAACCATTTTTCATCTTTATCCGCGATGAAAGTCATGATGATGTTTTAATCTTGAAAATGGCTTTGATGACGATAGTTGTGAATAACGACTGTTATAACATTATAGAATAATGTTTCAATGATTGAAATGTAGAGTTGAGATTACTATCTATGGATATAAGCATATATAGTGTGTTCGCACAATAGTGTATAAATCCATGTACCGGAAACCAAGTGTGTGCATATGTGTGCATACGGTATTGGTAAAGGAGACATGTTGGATACGCATATCCATACGCGTACTGGCGGAACTTTTCCTCCCGAAAAATTCTGTTGAGTTTGAAGTTTACGAACTCATAAACCAGCCATCTTAGGTACGCATACCCGTTCGCATACTAGCGGAACTTTTCTACCCGAAAAAATCTGCTGAGTTTGGAAACTCAAATCCGGTACCTAAGGTACGCATACCCGTATGCGTACCCAAGCTGGTAATTTCTCAAATCGGTAGTTCATGAACTTCAAACAATAAATTATAAGGAATGCAATCTTCGCAAACTATGGCTATATTGTTCATGAATTGATTCAAATGAATCAAACCGATTTTGTTTCAATCGTGTCTATGTATAAAGACCTAAGCAATTGAACAACTCTTCAACTAGTTATTTTGAAGTCATTTGAACTATTTATGAGATAGATGAATACGGTTAATATGAAAGTGCTCATATGGCTAACCATTGGTTAACTATTTGTGAACCAAATAAGAGTACACGTTTAGGTACGGTTACTCAAATCTAAATGAAATACATTTCATTTGTGTATGACAAGCTAAGTTTCGATCTAATGGTTGAAAGATATTAGCTTGTTTGAACCAGGTTTTTCATCTAATGGTGAATATTGAATGCTTTGTTACTAAGATAACATTGATTGAAATCTCTGATTTGAAAACTATATAAAGGAGAACTCTAGTAACTGGAAAAACTAATCCCCATACCTCATGTGTGATACTAGTTGGTTTAGTTAGAGAAGATTCTCCTTTAACCTTAGGTTTCTTCTCGAGATCCTTTAGGTTAACATCTTAAAGACTTTATTGGGATTGTGAAGCCAGACGAAACAACTTCTCTTGTAGTTGAGCGATCTGATCTTTCCATTTTGTATCGTATAAGTTTAATTAAAAGATTGACTTGAGATTATATCTTATATAGGGCAAGATAAAAAGAAATCACAAATATCTTCGTCTCATCGTTTGTGATTCGGTAATATCTTGTTTCGCTACCATACGATTAAGATTATTGTGAGGTGATTGACAATTCTAGGTTATTCTTCGGGAATATAAGTCTGGGTTATCGATTGGTTCCTCTTCACCTTGATTTCTATCAAAAGACGGAACAAACTCATAGGTTTATCTGTGGGAGACATATTTATCTAATATCGTAGACTTTTCTGTGTGATACAGATTTGTTTATTCAAGTCTTCGACTTTGGGTCGTATGAACTCTTAGTTGTGGGTGAGATTAGCTAAGGGAATCAAGTGTGTAACATCCTTCTAGGATCAGAGACGTATGGAGCGCAACCATACCTTGAATCAGTGTGAGATTGATTAGGGTTTAACTACAGTCCAGACCGAAGTTAGTTTGTAGTAGGCTAGTGTCTGTAGCGGCTTAATACAGTGTGGTGTTCAATCTGGACTAGGTCCCGGGGTTTTTTTGTATTTTCGTTTTATTCATTAACAAAACTTCTAATATCTGTGTTATTTCTATTCCGCATTATATTTTGTTATATAATTGAAATATCACAGGTTGTGTGTTGTATCGATCAATTAAGAAATCCAACCTTTAGTTGTTGATTGGAAATTGATTGATCCTTGGATAGTGGTCTTTGGTACCATCCAAGTTTATATCTCTTGTATTTGATAAAGACTCATATATTTCTATTTGTTTGAGTATAGATCAAATAGAGAGATAGAGATATTAACTCCTTGATATACTTTTTATTAAGTTTGAGTCTGACTGTCTAGTTGATTCTCTTAAAAGTATATTAGAGTTAGTCCATACAAATTGCTAATCGAAATATTGGGTGATGTTGTTAGACACATTTTCACATGGGACTTCAAGATGCGGGTTATGAAGGAGTGCCTTTCACGTGGTCCAATAATAGAGAAGGAGATGCCAACATATGTGAAGGAATAGACAGAGCTTTGACATCATTTCAGTGGTCGCAAAAATTTTCCAACACAAAGGTGAGTCGTCTTCCTAGAGTTGTTTCAGATCATAAACCTATACTTTTTGATTCAAATTCGGAAATATAAAAAATCCAAAAACCATTTATATGCATTAGAACCTGGCCATCTCATCCAACACTTGCATCAATGGTTGCCAACTCTTGGAATTTCCACTCCAACATTACACGGGACACAAACATCTATTTGAAGCTTCAACTATTAACCTCAGATTTATCTCAATGGAACTCGGATGTGTTTGGAAACATTCATAAAAATATAAAATCCTTGAATAATAGGATTGAAAGCCTACATAGAGATGGAAAATATTCCAAAAATTTAGAAAAAATAATAAATCTCCAAGCTGAGCTAGGAAAATGGTACAACATAAAAAATGATTATTATCACCCAATATCAAGAGATAATAATTTTGAAGAATACGACCAGAACACAAAGTATTACTATGCTACAACTACCAATAGGAAAATAATCAATGATATAAACTCTCTTAGAGAACCATCGGGACTGTGGATTTCATTTAGGGACAAAATCATACCCACTTGACCAATCAATTCACTCAAATAGGCTCCTCACGTAACAACAACTTGGTAGAAGCTTTATTGATTCTTGCATTTCTGATGAGGAAAATTCTTACCTAATAGTTATCCCATCAAAAGAAGAAATTTGGAAGACAAATTCCAACATGAACTAGCGGGGAGCGCCAGGTCCATAAGGGTTTCAACCAGGCTTCTTCAAAGCTAATTGGGATATAATGGGTCCGAATATAATTCATGTAGTTCAAGAAATTTTTAAAACCGGAAACCTAAATCCTGATTTGAACTATTCCTTCGTAACTCTGATACCTAAAATACCCAATCCACAAACCCCATCAGATTTCAGACCCATCAGCCCGAGTAATACCATTTACGAGATCATATCTAAGATTCTAGCAAACCGGCTAAATCCAATCCTAAACAAGATAATTTCCCAAAATCAATCAGCCTTTCTACTAGGGAGACAAATCACTGACAACATTATCATCGTTCACGAGCTTATTCATTCAATGAAAAACTCAAAATCCACAAAAGGTTATTTCGCCTTAAAGTTAGATATCTTTAAAGATTTTGACAGAGTTGAGTGAAACTTCATCAAATCGTCTATATCAGCACTAGGTGTTGGTGACAAGTGGGTAAAGATAATAATGCAATGCATTTCAACCACCTTATTTTTTATCCTCCTAAATGGCTCACCGGGTCCAAAATTTACCACTTCCAGAGGTCTAAGACAGGGTGACCCACTTTCACCGTACTTATTTTTAATTTGCATGGATATTCTTTCTAGACTCTTAGAAAAAGCAGTTTCTGAAAAGAAATTTTCGAGTCTTAAAATAATAAAGATGCCCCGAACATATCTCATCTTTTCTTCGCATATGATTTCTTTTTATTCACAAAAGCTAATCTAGATGAGGCAAAAAAATTATTAGACATCTTATCAAGATTTGGAGAGATTACGGGACAGATGGTCAACCTACAAAAATCTGGTATCTACTTCAGTCCTAGAATTCATCCGAAACATGGGAAATTCATTGCGAGAATTCTAAAAGTTCCATTGATGACAAAAAATTATAGATATCTGGGAACTCTCTTCTTCGATAGAAATAGAAAAGAAAATTTTAAACCTTTGTTACAAAAATATTATGCCACTCTTCAAGGTTCGAAATCTAAATATCTCTCTCAAGCTGGATGAACAGTTCTAATAAAATCCATTCTTCAAGGTTATCCAACTTACCAAATGCAAGTGCTAGCTCTTCCTAAAGAAATTCTAGATCAGATGGACAAAATCCAAAGAGATTTTTGGTGGAAAAAAGACAAGACCAAAAGAAGAGGAGGATATATTAGGGCTTGGGCCAGCATCTGCAAGCCTCTTTCCTAAGGAGGTCTTGGAATCAAGAACCCGCACCAGTTTAACATAGCTTTCCTTACTAAACTAGCTAGTCGGCTCAACTCAGAGCAAGATCAACTTTGGGCTAAACTTATGAAAGCAAAATATTTCCCAAACTCCCATCCTCTGGAATTCTCTAGATATTCCAAATTATCTTGGATTTGGACTAGTATAAAAAAAAGGTTTGGATCTAATTAAAGGCAATTTTATATGGCAAGTAAAAAATAGAGCTTCCACAAAACTTTGGGAAGACAAATGGGTTCCTAGTACAGAAATCATTCAGAAGCCCATTAACATTCAAAACCCGGTTCCACAGAGGGTAGATTAGTTGATCACTCCAGAGGGTAAATAGGACCAAGAAAAACTCGATGCTTATTTTGATCCAGAAATAAAAGAGAAAATCCTAGCTATTACTCCAAAAAGACAAGAACAAGACAAAATTAGATGGCAACATCATCCTCAGAAACTTTTTCGGCAAAAAATGTTTATAACTTTCGCATAAACCAAGATCAGGAGAGTAATTCGTTAATTTCCTTTCCCTGGAAAAAAATATGGAAAATCCAAGTAATCCCAAGAATAAAATTATTTGTCTGGAAATTAGCTCAAAAAGCTCTTCCAACTAACTCTAGACTCGGGGCACATAATTCACACATAAACACAGAGTGTCCAATGTGTGATTCTCAAGAGCAAGAATCAGAACAACATCTTTTTCGCTCTTTCCCCTTTGCAAGAGCAATTTGGTTTGGTCTTTCTCTAGAAACGGTGAACACTAGAATTACTTCGGATTCCATAGAAAATTGGATAAAAGAGTGGATCATGGACCAAGATCTCACTCATCTATTGGATAAAATAGATACTATATCCTGGTTCATTTGGAAGCACAAATGCTCGGTAGTTTTTAAGAAAATAAACCCGAACCCGATTCACCTTATGGAGCAAATCAAGAAATTTCTGAACCAGAATACTCAGGCAAGGATCCAAAAATTAATGAAGATAGAAAAACTAAATAACCCCAAAGAGAAATGGTCGGACATACCTTCGGATTGGATAATATTTATTGATGCGTCTTTCAAAAAAGAGGATTCGACCATGGGATATGCCTTCTTACTTTATTCTATGGACAGCGAAACATTTATGTATATTGAAGTTGGTTCGGAGTGGGCCTCCTCAGCATTTCATGTAGAATCAAAAGCTTTGCTAAAGGCATCTTCATGGTTAAGTAAAAATATATTATCCACTGTCTCGATAGTAGTATACTGCAAAACTTTGGCATAGACGATCAACAAGTCTTGCAAAGACTCTCCTTGGAGTGCGGATAACACCATACAAGAAGTGAACTCAATACTGAAGAAACTTCTGCAAGCCCAGGTAAAGTATATAAACATGAAATATAACTTTGCGGAAGACCACATAGTAAAAGAAGCTCGAGTAACGCATCTTCGGCACAGGTTCTCACAAATTCAGCACAGGGTTTTAAAATCTAGTGTTATTTCCAATATTTTTGATAAAAATGAGTTCTTAAACATGTTGTACTATATTTCTTGATTAATATAATTTTTGCTTACATTTTCTTGATTAATATAATTTATGTTTACATAAAAAAAAGGTATTTGGTAACATATGATATGAATGTAAACATTATTCGTATACATCATGTGCTAAAATTGAAGACCAGTAAATGACCATATCAGAGCTATTTTGGATTACAATAGAAGAAAGAGAGATAAGAAAAACGATAGATTATGCATTCCACTGTTCTGCTCCATCTTCTCCACCCTCTTAAAAATATTTGAATCTTCTCTGTTCTTGGGTTACATACAATGCATATTTGAATTTTAGACCCCGTTGATGAAGGTGAAAACGATAAATAGCAACAAAAAAAATTGACCAGATTTTTTTTTTGTCAAGTCCAAAATTGTATTAATGTATAGCAATTTTTACAAAAAAAGAGTACAAGAAAAGAGGTCAAAATGACCCCAAAAACTTGTAAACTAATTGAAACGATAATAAATTACATGAGGTAACTCTATAGATGTCAAGAAATCAGGTCGGCCATCATAATTCAAGCCTTCCCCATTTGCCAAAAAAACAACTTATTTCTGCCATTACGTCCGCCGCAAAGTTGGCTTCACGCAAAGTGTGAACAAAACGAATAGAATCATATAAGTTATACAATCTACCCATCTTTGTTGAACAAACCACGGAACTTCACCCTCAAACAAAGCGTGAACTGCACAAGCAGAAATAAAAATTGTAAGTAATTAATTAGTCAAAAATAAAGGTAAAAACTTTTTTTTTAATTAATTGTAATTTGTTAGTATATAACGAAGTGAAGAGTATTTTTAGTCTTCTAAAATTGTTAAAAAGTCAACTGAAAATTAATGTAAGATATTATAGTTTGTACTAATAATCTCTTATTTTCGATTTTGTTTATATAAACCGGGTTTCATACAAACCCGAGTCTCCAATTTGGGTTCAACATATAGTTTCACCAGGATAATGTCTTAATCGCATATTGGGTAAACAATGGAGTCTTTACCGAAAATATGCCCCCTAATAAAATGATCACTAACTTGGTCATGTAACCAGTATAGTTATATCTCTTTCTTGTTTAACAACTTTTGCATCAAAAAAGTAATGCCAAGTTAATATTGCCAGACCTAACCATAGAAAATTCTCACAATTTTTCTCCACCCATAAAAAAAATACAAAACTTTTTTTCTCAAAATAAACTTTCTCTTAGGCTCGGTGAAGCAAGCAACAATTTTAATTGCCCAACCATAAATTTATCTCCCACATATGAGAACAAGTGACAAGAACTTCCACAACAAAATTTCTCATTATGTCATCTTTCTGAGCTCATGAATAGTAAGTGAACAAGTTGTTGAATAATAAAAGATTAACAGGCGCCAAGTCTGTAATTATAAAGGTTCGAGACTCTAAGAAAAGTTATTGAGGGCCTCATATGCACAAACATCAATGCATCTATTAATTAAAAATACAAGGATGACCAATTTGATTATACGATACAGACAGAGATTTCATAAGGAGGATGACATTGTAGAAGATGGTGACAATACAGAAGGAGAAGATACAAAGCGTGTCATTGAGACGGAGCAGAAGTCTGGCGGTGATGAAGAGGAGAGCAATAGGGTAGAAGAATTGAGAGCAGTAAGGGAAGAAATTATATTAAATGGATTTTAAAATTCGTTGCTGGAACATAAGGGGTATGAATGACTACGCTAAGCAATTCAGTTAAGAATTTGATTTTGGCTCAAAGATGCGCTATCTGCCTAATCCAGGAGATAAAAATTCAGTATCTTTCTGACTGGTTTGTCAGACAACTGTGGTATGTTGATAATTTTGGATGGAATTATATATCATCTGTGGGGAATAGTGGAGGATTATTTTCCATTTGGGACAGTAGCAAATTTGAAAAATTGAATGATAGAATTGGTTTTAATAACATCACTTCAGTTCTTTCAAATAGAATTAACGGTTTCCAATGGGCTGTGACTAATGTCTATAGTCCTAGTGAATATGATCCAAGAATGGAATTCTGGGAAGACTTGAATGAAGTAAGAATATGGTGGTCTGGTCCACTGTGCATTGCGAGGGATATGAATGCAGTAAGGACGAATGAGGAAAGGAACATAGAAGATTGAGATTCGCGGAACAATGCATTTCTAAACAATTTTATTTTAGAACAAGAAATGATCGACCAACCACTGATTGGAGGATCGTTTACTTGGTATAATAATCACACCGACCCTCTCCTCTACAGGTTAGATAGATTCTTTTTTATCCACGACCTTGAACAATCTTTTTCGAATGCTCTTCAAGTTGTGCTAACGAGGACCATTTCTGATCACAATCCAATATTGGTGATAACTGAGCCTTCAATGTCTACAGAGCCGTATTTAAAACTCGACAGGTTATGGGTTGAACATAAGGATTTTTCTAGTAAAGTTCAACATTGGTGGCGGGTTATGACTTTCCAAGGGAGTTATAGTTATAGATTCTTTTTTAATCTGCAGAACTTAAAACACCCTATTAAGCCGTGGAGAATACAAGAGTTTGGTGATGTGGGTAGAGAGAAGAACGAACTTACTAGTTGAATTCATGCTTTGAACATTCAAGAAGAAACAACTGCTGTACAACATATCCAATTAGAGGAGAGACTTCAATGCAAGATTAAGTTGAAGAATTTAGAAACCATAGAGGCAAGAAAATGGCAGTTAAGAGCCAAATAAATGATTTCAAATGGGGAGATTCCAACACAAGTTATTTTCATAGCATTGCAAGCGCAAGAAGGAAGAGGAACACGATTTCCAAGTTACAAGTTAGAGGAGTGGATTGTTTTGATCAGAGCATCATAAAAGAATAACTTAGAAGTTTTTATATTAATCTATTTACTCAACATGATGAGGTTAATTCTCAAATGGAGAACCTTCATTTTTCTAAGGTGAAGGAGGAAGATAAGATTTGGATGGAAAGAGACTTCACAGAGGACAAGTTTTGGGGTGTTATAAAAAAGATGGGAAGTAATAAGGCTCCTGGGCCTGATGGTTTTATATCTGAATTTTTCAAGAGTTGTTGGAACACTTTGAAAGAGCATCTTATGCTCATTTTTCAGGACTTTCATAAGTTTGGTTCTATCGATTGGAGATTCAATTGATCTTTCATTACCCTCATTCCTAAGAAGGAAGACTCTTGCACACCTAGGGACTTCAGACCTCTAAGTATTATAAGTAGTGTGTATAAGATTCTCTCCAAACTGTTGGCTGAGAGATTAAAGAAAGTAATGCCGGATCTCATCTCTGATTTTCAAGGATCTTTTATTCATGATAAAAAAATTATTGATGGGGTTCTTATTGCTAATGAATGTGTGGATAGCAGGTTGAAATCTAAGAAACCTGGCATTCTTTCCAAGATCGATATGGAAAAGGCTTTTGATAACGTTAACTAGAATTCCTTATTCATTATTTTGAAAAAGCATGACTTTGGGGATAAGTGGATATCATGGATTAGATGGTGCATTTCTTATTCACATTTATCTTCTCTAGTTAATGGAAGTTCAACGGAAAAGTTCAAACATAGTAAGGGATTAAGACAAGGCGATTTTTTATCTCCGTATTTGTTCTTATTAGTGGTGGAAATTATGTCTAAATTGATTAACGATGATGTTGAGAGAGGGTAACTTACTGGTTTCAAAGTGGTGGAACAATGTACTATTATCTCTCACCTTCAATTTGCTGATGACACTCTTATTTTTATTGACGCAAGTGTTGAAGAAGTAAGAAGACTGTTAATTATTCTAGATGTTTTTGAAGCTCTTACTGGTTTAAAGTTGAACCTAGAGAAAAGCACCATGAATAGTATAGGTACTGAAGAGGTTATTAACGTTCTTGCAAGAGAATTAGGGTGCAAGACAGAAAATCTCCCTTTTACTTACCTGGGTATACCAATAGGAGCATACTGGAGAAGCACTACGGTTTGGGAGCATATCCTATTAAGAATGGAGAAAAATCTAGCAACTTGGAAGAAGAGGAAGTTGAATAAAGCAGGTAGATTAGTTTTGATAAAAAGTTATTTATTTAGTCTTCCTATTTGTTATTTGTCGTTGTTTCACTTGCCCGTGAGCATTGAGAAAAAAATGATAAGAATTATGAGGAACTTCTTGTGGGGTGCTGCGGAGGGTAGAAAAAGGATGGTGTGGGTTGGTTGAACCAAGATATGTATGCCTAAGGCGAATGGCGGTTTGGGTATCAGAAGTTTACGCAAAACAAATCAAGCATTACTGGTTAAATGGATTTGGAGATATTATAAACACAAAAAAAAGCTTATGGAGGAAGATAATTTACCAAAAGTTTAAGAGAAACAAGGACTTGTTGATGCCTGAAGTAGATGGCCAGTCACAATGTAGGATTTTATGGAAAAATGTTATCAACTTGGTTCCGGCTGTGCAACCTATATCTCGTTTTTCTTTAAGGAACGTCAAGGGTATTAGATTCTGGAAGGATAAATGGTTGAATGAAGGGTGTTTAAAGGACTTATTCCCCATGGTTTTTAAGGCTGTCAAAGAGAAATACGTTTTGATAGCAGATGCGCTAAGCAATAACGGATGGAGCTATACTTTTAAGAAACATTTGGATTCCAACGAATAACTTGAATGGGACTTATTAAAGCGAGATCTTACTGTTCCTATTTTAGTTGAAGGCGAAGATAAGCTGATTTTCATGGATAACTTCAGTTCACAAAGATGTTACGAGATTTTGGATGGTGACTTTGTGGAGTGTAGTTTTGAGAAGTATCTGTGGAAACCTAACATCCCTCACAAGGTTAGATTTATCTTATGGGAAAGTTTTCATAATTCTCTTCCGACAAGAGATTTTTTAAGTTATAGAGGAATTGAAATAGAAAGTGATCAATGCGTCTTTTGCAACTCTCACAGAGAAACTTAGGGATGCACAAGACCCGCCCATCATACCCAAACCCGCATGTACCCGCTAAACCCGTGGGTTTTTAATCTGAACCCGCCCGTTGTGGGTGCGGGGTTGGTTATGAAAATAAAAACCCGATGTCTATGGGTGCGAGGTTGGTTTTAGCTAATACCCGCCCAAATCCGCCCTAAAAACCCGCTAAATATGCACCATTGATAAAACTAATCCTAGCCGTCCGTTATCAAAACCCTAGTAGTACTAGTAACCCTTTAAATATGTACACTAGTACTTTTTTAAGCTTAACAATGAAGACTTATGTAGTTATGTTTATGGTTTGTTTTTTAAGTTATCAAGAACTTAAGTAAGTAGTTTATTTAAACTTTAAAACATGTGTGTGAATTATTATTGAATATAAAGCGGGTCTAAACCCAAACCCTCCCAACCCATAGCGGGTGGGTAACAAAACTCGCCCGCTGTTTGTGGGTGTGGGGTTGGTTATGAAAATAAAAACCCGCATTCTGTGGGTGCGAGGATGGTTTTAGCTAATACCTGCCCAAACTTGCCCATGTGCAGCCCTAGAGAAACTACTGACCATATGTTTATGCACTGTACTTTTTCGTTTGGTTAATGAGATTAGTTTATCAATCTTTTAAAATCTCCTGGACACTTCCGCAAACCCTGCTGCAATTGTTCGATGCTTGGAGTACAAACGTTCTAAGTGGCAAAGGAAAGGACGTATGGAAGATAATCCACTATGCAATTTGTTGGTCTCTTTGGAATGAGAGAAATGGGAGAATATTCGGTGGTAGGAGGAAATGCATAGCTGAGATTATTGATTATGTCAAGTACTTGGTGGTTCTTTGGTCTTGTGAAGCAGATACCTTCATCTTTGTTAACCTCAACCTTGTATGGAGTAACTGGGAGACTATTATGCAAATGGAATGAATGGAAAGGAAGGAACAAAGGAAGGTAGACGAGTTGCAGTTTGTTTTCAGCTGCAATGAGGCAGGTATGGAGGTGTTTTGGGTCAATCTCTTGAGCTTGTTTCTGTGTAACTGACATGGTAGAGGTTTAGATAGAGGTTGGTGTGAATGGCTTTCGCAGAGCTTCTGTGTTAAGGTGCTGACTGTCATTAGTTTCTTTCTATGTACAGTTTTTTGTTTTTTTGCAGAACAAGAGACTTCTTTCTTTTGCTGCGCTGGGCTTTTGGTCTTGTATCACCTGCTGAATTCTGTTGAGCTTTTGTTCAATTATTTTGAGATTTTCATTTATTTTAATATAACCTTCAACTTCGGAAAAAAAGCATTGTCAAAAAAACTTGACAAGTCTTTTTATCTTATAGTATGAAACATAATAGATATTAATAAAAAAAACATGATTACTAGCGTCTATATTTCACCTTTGTTTCACGTTTGATATATGCATGTAATATTATTATATATTGTCTTAGTTTGACATTCCATAATTACATATTATCACACACATTACATGTAAAAAATACATGTGATATATGTGATCTACACAAACAAAAATATGCATGTGAAGATTAAATTAAATTTTATTTAGTTCAATGAAACACGTGATATTTAGTACATATGTTGGAAACAAGACGGCTGGACAACCTCATCTTCTATCTTTTCCAAATCTATTTTTAAAACATTAATATTAATATTTTTTGTGTGCTAGCTTTTAATTAAATTTGTAATGAAAAAAATAAATCAACGGTGGAAAACCAAATTTGAACTCTCAATTAACTAATTAACCAAACCCTTTAAATTTGGTTCAACCAAAAGCTGAAATATGCAGAAAATAAACAACATAAGTATTACGAAAGGAGACAAACAAAATTTACCTTATGCATCAAGAGTATTAATGATTGTGATTGAATCTAGAGATTATTATGAATCTCCTTTCCTCAATCTTTCGTCTTCCCTTTTCATTTCTTAGTTTTATGGTTAACCCCAAAATAATAATTAACCTTAGGGAAATTTAGAATTTGTCATCCCTCCCATTTGTGACCTCAAACCGCTTTCCTTGATTTACTGGGAGGGTCATCCCATCCTTTGCACAACAATAGCAAGTTAGCACTTGTATATTTCAAATACAAAATTACATATTTATATTATCCGTACACTTCAAATACAATTACATATTTACATTATTTATATACATATGTGAAAAGTTGTTATAGAAGTAAAACATGAATACAAGTTTTGCTTCGAAAAAACAAAAAAAAAACAGTTTCACTTACAATCATCTGCAGAAATCCGATCGGATGGATGGTTTTAGAGAAAATACATAACCAAAAATGGCGGGTCAGAATATCCGGGCTTCTTAAAGTACCTAAATAATCCATGGGACATGTTAAGACCATAAACCTCCCCTTAGGAAGATATAATAAACCTTCTACCAATAGTTTGTGAGGCGAGTGTCAAACCATTTAGCAATCTTCATTATGGTTAGTTTCAGAAATCAAAGGTAGTAGTTTTTTTTTCTTTTTCTTATAAAACGAAATCAATTGATAGGAATGCTTCTAAACTAACCTAAATTGAAGCACCACAAAATATCCTTGGATTTTATTACTTAAAAAAGTTTATTAATAATTTTAATTCTTCCTCTAAAATATTTTTATTCTTTCTCTTTTCATAACGACAAACATACTACAAAAAGAAGAATGTATTTATTTCTTCTTAGTCTCCATCGTAGGAAATTTTCATGAATGATATTTGAGAAAAACTATATAACTTCAAAAGCCCTTAAAAGACAGCGAGTGGCCTGAGTTCAACAATCGTCACTAAAAAAATTATCGATCCAAAAAAAAATCCTAAACAAAGCAGTAGTTAATTGGTGAAACATCTCAAGATTCAATAGACAGAAGGTCTATTTACTACAAACTAAAGATGCATTATTGATTGTATCAACAAAGTAAAGGTTAGCCTCAGATAGATAGAGTCGATAGTCAACTTGATTTATTTTATTTTTTATGAAAATAAAATTGTATTAACTAGAAGAGTTTACAACTGGGGCATATAGTACTGATCAAAAACCAGTCATTAAAAAATAATTAAAATAAAAGTTCTCTCAAAACTATTATCCCTTGTTTCCTTAGCTGAAAAAGCGGGGGTCTAACAACCACACCCAATATTTTGATTAGCAATCTGTATGGACAACTCCGAGTTACTTTCTAGAGAATCAACTAGACATTCAGACTCAATCAATAGAAAATATCTCAAGGAGTTATTATCTCAATCTCTCAATTTGATTCTTACTCAAGCAAATACAATCTGCGAGTCTTTATCAAAGAGAGATAACTTGGATGTTACCAAAGACCAATATCCAAGTGTCAATCAATTTAAATCAACAACCAAATAGGTCGGATATTTTAATTGATTGAACAACGCACAACATGTATTATTTCAATTATATAACAAAATATAATGCGGAAAAGAAATAACACAGACACCAGAATTTTGTTAACGAGGAAACCACAAATGCATAAAAACCCCGGGATCTAGTCCAGATTAAACATACACTGTATTAAGCCGCTAAATACACTAGCCTACTCCAAGCTAACTTCGGTCTGAACTGTAGTTGAACCCCAACCAATCTCACACTGATCCAAGGTACAGTTATGCTTCTACGTATCTGATCCCAGTAGGATGCTACGTACTTGATTCCCTTAGTTGATCTCACCCACAACTAAGAGTTGCTACGACCCAAAGTCGAAGACTTTTATAAACAAATCTGTATCACACAGAAAAGTCTACAAAGATAGATAAATTCGTCTCCCACGAATAAACCTATGAGTTTTGTTCCATTTTTTGATAAATCAAGGTGAACAGAAACCAATCGATAAAACCAGACTTATATTCCCGAAGAACAACTCAGCTTTATCAATCACCTCACAATAAACTTAATCAACGCATAGAAGAAGATTATTGAGGAATCACAAACGATGAGACGAAGTGTTTGTGAATACTTTTATATCTTGCCTATCGGAGATAGAAATCTCAAGCCAATTATTCCAATTGTACTCGTACGATAGAAGAAGCAAGATCATATCACACAACTACAAGAAAAGTAGTATCGGTCTGGCTTCATAATCCCAATGAAGTATTTAAGTCGTTAACCTGGTTTTAGAAGAAGAAAACCAAAGGTTAGAGGAGAATCGGCTCTAGCTTAGAACAACTAGTATCACACAGAATGTGTGGGGATTAGGTTTCCCAGTTGCTAGAGATCTCCCTTATATAGTCTTCAAATCAGGGTTTGCAATCAATGTTAGCTTAGTAACAAATCACTCAATATTCACCGTTAAATGAAAACCTGATTAGATTCAAGCTAATATTTATCAACCGTTAGATCAAAAACATAGCTTGTTATACACACATGTACTTGACGTTTTTAGGCTTGTGTAACTGTACCCAAACTTGTACATTAGTTGGTTCAACAATAGTTAACCAAATGGTTAGCCATATGATAACTTTCATATCAACCATATTCTTCTTCACCATAACTAGTCCAAATAACTCAAATGAACTAGTTAGAGAGTTGTTCAATTTCTAAGATCTTTATGTACTACACAAGACACAATTGAAGCAAAAACGATGTGATTCACTCGAATCGATTCATGAACTATAAAGCCACAGTTTGTAATAGCATTCCTTAGTTTATTAAGATATGTTCACAAACATCGTTTTTAGACATAACCTACTCAAGTTCGCGGAATGGGTTCGCGGACTTAAGTTCCCGGACGGAGTTCACAAACTCCAGCAGAAATTCTCGGGTTCGAGAACTATGCCAGTTCGCGGACTGAGTTTGTATGATGAGTTCGCAGACTGAGCTCACGCATTACTTCGGTTTCACTTGATCAACAAAGTTCGCAAACTTCGATTCAAGCAATAAGGAATTATACATATATGTGTTACCACAATAATGCTTATATCCTCCAATGGTTATATTGTCTAAACTCTCATTTTAATCATTGAAACATTCTCAGAGGGTGTTATATAATTGTTATTCACAAACTATTTTTCGTCTAAGCAATTTCCGAAATAATTGAAACATAACATGACTTTCGTCACTAGATAAAGATGAACTTGATTAAAGTGAAATCTTTACCAACACATATTTCGAGAAATAGATAAGCGAGATATCTCGTCGCATGCGTTGCTATCTCAAGCATGTTTGTCAATGTTAGTGATCAAAACTATAAAGTGTTGATTTCTAGTCTACTATAGCTAAGGTCTCAGACTAGGATATAAAGTGTAGTTGAGCTCAAGAACTCCATAGAAATCATCATGCAAGACGAAGGACTACTCAAGGAACCAGTGGATCTTCATCAACTAAAAGGTATGTGGAGACTTGAACTTATATATCACTCAAAAGTCTATCCACTCTATCTCATATCTTGAGACAAAAGTCATATTACTATATAGACTAAGAATATACACATGTGACATTTCGAGCTGAGTATATCTCGCTTATTTATTTCTCAAAATGTGTGCTGGTAAAGCTTTCGCTTTAGTCAAGTTCATCTTTTGCCTAGTGACGAAAGTTATGTTATGTTTCAATCACTTTGGAAATTGCTCTGAAGAAAACTAGTTTGTGAATAACAACTATATGACGTCCTCTGAGAATGTTTCAATGATTGAAATGATATTTTAGACAATAAAACCACTGGGGGATATAAACATTGTTGTGGTAACACATATATGTATAAGTCCTTAGCACTTGAACCGCAATTTGCGAACTTTGTTGAGTGAAAACCAGAACTTGAGCAGTCAACCCAGTCCGCGAACTCAGTCTGCGAACATTCGTAGTTCTCGAACCCGAGAATTTATGCTGGAATTTTAGCTTGGTTTCAGTCCGCGAACTGACGGAAGTTCTCGAACCCGAGAATTTATGTTGGAGTTTGTGAACTCCGTCCGGGAACTTAAGTCCGCGAACCCATTCCGCGAACTTGAGTGGTTATGTCTAAAAACGATGTTCGTGAACTTATCTAAATTATCTAAGGAATGTTATTGCAAACCGTGGCTTTATAGTTCATGCATTGATTCGAGAGAATCACATCTTTTTTGCTTCAATTGTATCTTGTGTAGTAAATAAGATCTCATAGAAATTGAACAACTCTCTAACTAGTTCATTTGGACTAGTTATGGTGAAGAAGAATATGGTTGATATGAAAGTTATCATTTGGTTGAATAATATTGAACCAACTATTGTACACGTTTGGATACGGTTACACAAACCAAAAATTGTCAAGTACATGTGTGTATGGCAAGCTAAGTTTTCGATCTAATGGTTGAGAGATATTAGCTTGTATCTAATCAGGTTTTCATCTAACGGTGAATATTGAATGCTTTGTTACTAAGCTAACATTGATTGCAAACCCTGATTTGAAAGACTATATAAGGGAGAACTCTAGAAAATGAAAAACCTAATTCCCACACATTCTGTGTGATACTAGTTTGCTAAGCTAGAGTCGATTCTCCTTTAACCTTTGGTTTTCTTCTTCTAAAACTAGGTTAACAACTTAAAGACTTCATTGGGATTGTGAAGCCAGAAAGATACTACTTTTCTTGTAGTTGTGTGATCTGATCTTGATGTTTCTATCGTACGAGTACAATTGTAATAATTAGATTGAGATTTCTATCTCCGATAGGCAAGATATAAAAGTAATCACAAACATCTTCGTCTCATCGTTTGTGATTCCACAATATCTTGTTTTGCTGCGTCGATTAAGACTATTATGAGGTGATTGATAAAACTGAGATGTTCTTCGGGAATATAAGTCTGGTTTTATTAATTAGTTCCTGTTCACCTTGATTTATCAAAAGAAAGAACAAAACTCATAGGTTTATTCTTGGGAGACGGTTTTATCTATCTTGTATACTTTTCTGTATGAGAAAAAATTATTTTCTAAAGTCTTCGACTTTGGGTCGTAGTAACTCTTGGTTTTGGGTGAGATCAGCTAAGGGAATTAAGTGCGCAGTATCCTGCTGGGATCATAGGCATATGAGCATAATTGTACCTTGGATCAGTGTGAGATTGATTGGGGTTCAACTACAGTCTAGACCGAAGTTAATTTGGAGTAGGCTAGTGTCTGTAGCGGCTTTATATAGTGTATGTCTAATCTGGACTAGGTCCCGGGGTTTTTCTTCATTTGAGGTTTCCTCGTTAACAAAATTCTGGTGTCTGTGTTATTTCTTTTTCTCATTATATTTTGTTATATAATTGAAATAATACAGGTTGTGCGTTGTTCAATCAATTAGAATATCCGACCTTATTGGTTGTTGATTTAAATTGATTGACACTTGGATATTGGTCTATGGTATCATCCAAGTTATCTCTCTTTGATTAGACTCGCGAATCACATTTGCTTGAGTAAATCAAATTGAGAGATTGAGATGATAACTCCTTGAGTATTTTCTATTGATTGAGTCTAGTTGATTCTCTAGAAAAACAACTCGGAGTTGTCCATACAGATTGCTAATCGAAATATTAGTTGAGGTTGTTAGAACCCCGCTTTTTCAATTGGTATCATAGCAGGAAAACACGTTCAAGACCTCATAAGTATGTGTTTATAGCGATCTGACTCTATGGGCGGTCATGCTATATCAATTAACGTACCACCAGTCTTCGATGGTTCAAATTACCCATGATGGAAAATTTCTATGAGCATGTATCTTCAAGCTTGTGATTTTCAAATATGGGTAAATGTTGTTATTGGCTATGATCCCCCGGTAAATACAAAAGACGATGTATATACACCAAAGGATGTTGATAGTTATAGTCCAGAAGAAATTCTTGCTGCAAGGCATAATTCTGAAGGTCTATATGCTATCAGACATGCCATTACCCCTGACTTTCAGCACTATGTGTCTTCTTGCACTAATTCTAAAGATGCCTAGGATATCTTAGAAACTACTTTTGAAATCAACAAACATGTTTCTAAGATATGTACCATCGATGGAGGAAATAACCTCACCACTCCTTCTGAAAATTTATCTTTCGGAAAGATAAGTTCTCTGATCAAGACATTATTCAAATTGTTCCATTCAATGGTGTATCAACCACAAGAAAAACCTTTATCTTGTCTTGGGGTAATGAATGTTGTACGGATGACGTCTGGTTTAAAAAACCATTGATGACAGAAAAGATCAAAGAACTCATAAAAATGAGCATTAGGCGTGATAAACGTCCCTTGTCTGTCCTCTCTACCAATGATTCTATGAAATAAAAACCTTTAAGTGTCAACGGATTGAATACGTTCAATAGATGCAATGAAGTCTCAGCTTTTACAGCAGAAACATATACATACTCAAGTTCTGATTCAGAATATGAGACATACACAGAGGTTTTCAATTTCTTGAATAAGGAAGTCCTTCAAGAAAATCTTCAATTAAAGGCTTCATTGAAGAAACTAGAATCATTAATCCAGGTGAAAAATCTTGAGATAGACTGTCTTAATGATAAACTCACCATAACCACTGTTCTAAAGGGAAAAGAGATTAATACTCTTAAGGATGATCTACAAAGATTATCTGGAAGTTCTGATAAAATTTCAGCTATGTTATTTGGTCAGAAGCCCTTTGGAAATACTAGTGGTTTAGGATACAAAAGCAAGTATGCAGACGTTGTGAATCATGTTTCTTCTATTGATCAGGGAAAGATGAAAACTTGCAGCCACGATAAGCAGAAGATACCTCAACAAAGCCAGGAATCTTTGGGTTGTTCGTTTTGTGGGAATGCAAGGCATGTTCAGAGTACGTGTTGGAGATTCAAGAAGAAAATGGAAAGAATTGCCAAACTACAGAAGAACATGCAAAAGATGAATCTGGATAATCTGCGCAGTCCTCCTAAAAACAATGCTTCAAGAATCAAAATAGGTAGGAAACTTGCTTACACAAAAAACATTAAAAAATCACTATGTGATAAACAGGGAGAGCATTTGGCTCATAACGTTCCTATCTAACATCAGGAGCGTTCGCATCCTCATTTTAACTTAAGAAAGTGAGGCTCTGCGTATTTGTGTGGCTCAAGTTTGTATCTATTTCTGTTAAGAAAATATTCTCCTAACAATATAGATAATGGATCATTAAACTTCAGAAGACTTTTTCTTCTAAGGTTTTTGATGGTCATAAGTCTATTTAATTTATTGATAGACTTCCTCCTTCCTTGAAAAGATACATGAAAAAGCGGGGGTCTAACAACCTCATCCAATATTTCGATTAGCAATCTGTATGGACAACTCCGAGTTGTTTTTCTAGAGAATCAACTAGACTCAATCAATAGAAAATACCTCAAGGAGTTATTATCTCAATCTCTCGATTTGATTTACTCAAGCAAATATGATTCGCGAGTCTAATCAAAGAGAGATAACTTGGATGGTACCAAAGACCAATATCCAAGTGTCAATCGATTAAAATCAACAACCAATAGGTCGGATATTCTAATCGATTGAACAACGCACAACCTGTATTATTTCAATTATATAAAAAAATATAATGCGGAAAATAAATAACACAGACACCAGAATTTTGTTAACGAGGAAACCACAAATGCAGAAAAACCCCGGGACCTAGTCCAGATTAAACATACACTGTATTAAGCCGCTACAGACACTAGCCTACTCCAAATTAACTTCGGTCTGGACTGTAGTTGAACCCCAATCAATCTCACACTGATCCAAGGTACAGTTATGCTCCTACGCCTCTAATCCCAGCAGGATGCTGCGCACTTGATTCCCTTAGATGATCTCACCCACAACCAAGAGTTGCTACGACCCAAAGTCGAAGACTTTAGAAAACATATATGTCTCACATAGAAAAGTCTACAAGATAGATAAATTCGTCTCCCACGAATAAACCTATGAGTTTTGTTCCGTATTTTGATAAATCAAGGTGAACATGAACCAATCAATAAAACCAAACTTATATTCCCGAAGAACATCTCAATTTTATCGATCACCTCACAATAATCTTAATCGACGCAGCGAAAAAAGATATTATGGAATCACAAACGATGAGACGAGAAGATGTTTGTGATTACTTTTATATCTTGCCTATCGGAGATAGAAATCTCAAGACAAATTATTACAATTGTACTCGTACGATAGAAACAACAAGATTAGATCACACAACTACAAGAAAATTAGTATCGATCTGGCTTCATAATCCCAATGAAGTCTTTAAGTCATCAACCTGGTCTTTAAAGGAGAATCGACTATAGCTTAGCAAACTAGTATCACACAGAATGTGTGGGGATTAGGCTTCCTAGTTGCTAGAGTTCTCCCTTATATAGTCTTTCAAATCAGGGTTTGCAATCAATGTTAGCTTAGTAACAAAGCATTCAATAATCACCTTTAGATGAAAACCTGATTAGATACAAGCTAATATCTCTCAACCGTTAGATCGAAAACTTAGCTTGCCATACACACATGTACTTGACGATTTCGGGTTTGTGTAACCGTACCCAAACGTGTACAATAGTTGGTTCAATATTAGTTAACCAAATGGTTAGCCAAATGATAACTTTCATATCAACCATATTATTCTTCACCATAACTAGTCCAAATGACTCAGATGAACTAGTTAAAGAGTTTTTCAATTGCTATGAGATCTTATGAACTACATAAGACATAATTGGAGTAAAAACGATGTGATTCACTCGAATCGATTCATGAACTATAAAGCCACGGTTTGCAATAGCATTCCTTAGATAATTTAAATAAGTTCACGAACATCGTTTTTAGACATAACCACTCAAGTTCGCGGACTCACATAACTGACTAGAGTTCACAACCTCCAGCAGAAATTCTCGGGTTCGAGAACTATGCATTTTCGCGGACTGCGTTCGCGGACTGGGTTGACTGCTCAAGTTCCGGTTTTCACTTGATCAACAAAGTTCGCAAACTTCGGTTCAAGTGCTAATGACTTATTCATATATGTGTTACCACAACAATGTTTATATCCCCCAATGGTTATATTGTCTAAACTCTTATTTCAATAATTGAAACATTCCCAGGGAACGTCATATAGTTGTTATTCACAAACTAGTTTTCGTCAGAGCAATTTCCAAAGTGATTGTAACATAACATGACTTTCGTCGCTAGGCAAATGATGAACTTGACTAAAGCGAAAGCTTTACCAGCACGCATTTCAAGAAATAGAGAAGCGAGATATACTGTAACACCCCGTATTTTTAGCATGGCGCATGCTGAAAGATGCGCCATGGCCTGAGATGAAGCTTCATCCAAAGCTTTCGTTGGTTGGTAAGAGGTAGATTGGCTTAAGGCCAATATCGCGCCAAAATGGCGCATTGCGTTTGACATTTGGCCAAGAGCCAATTCTCGTGTCAAAGGATGCGTTTGGCCAAGGGCCAATGTTTGGTGCCAAGTAAGGCATATCGCGAGGGAATATTGGCAAAAGTCCAATGTTGCATCATCATGATGCATAAGGCCAGAGAGGGCTGGCCGAATGAATGTTGCGCAAGCGCAATCATTGCACGCAATGATTGCGATGAACTTTGGAATGGTGTAACGCAATGATTGCGAAGTAACGCAATGATTGCGAAGTAACGCAATCATATCGAAAGAACGCAATGATTTCGAAGTAACGCAATCATTGCGCTGGAACGTAATCATTGCGAAGCAGTGCACAATCATTGCGATGAACAGTGAAATGCAATGATTGCGGGGAGTAGATGAAAGAATTTTGGTCTTCAAAAGGCCGTTTTTGCCGATTTAAGAAAGTTTTTGCTTTCTTAATAAACCCTTTGCGGATCAAGGGTGAGTTGAAACGCTGTAGAAACTAAGTTAGCTGCATCATGCTCCACGAGCATACTTGCAAGGGAAAATGGACGTACATTTTCCTAAGCTTTAAGTCCCGGATCGTAGCTTCATCATGGCACATCGGGGAAGTTACAGCCTGCGGGGCAACGCGCTAAAGGCGTAATTTTCCGGTCCGTCACAGTTGGTATTAGAGCAAGTTTCGATAAAACACTAGGGACTTGTGTGGAGTGGACTTGTCCACAACTATTTTCCTTAATGGAAAACTTAAAGTTGGAGAGTAGGCCAACTTATGCGCGGAAAAGAGTTGTAACTGCTTCGCCAGTTACTGTGCAAATCGAGTTGAGCTTGTCCATGTACTGTGAGTTTGCTTGGCCTAAGTGGCACCCACTTACGAGTGGATATCCGGAAGACCTTCAGGGGTGGTGGGTAGACAATGGGACTGATCATCCCCACACGTTGGAAACTTTTCAAGGGTGTGTGTTGTCAGGCCCGGCTAGCATCCCACTTACGAGTGGCAACTTGGATGACAGTCAGGGATGGTGGGAAATTGGAAAACTGTTCCACATAGTACCATGCTGAAATCTTGTCATTCAGATGGCATATTTCAACTTGTGAACCTTAGGGATTCCTGGGTGGTAGTATGGGCTGCTATCTAGGATACCTTGTCGAGTTATCCTCTTGGCACTGGACAATTGCGATTCTTGGTATCGTTGTGGGCACTTTTGGATTCCTGTGCAGGTAGTATGGGATATTTTCTCAGAAGGTCTAAATTGTTGTTCATGACAACTTGAAGAAACCTGTGATTTTTGAGCATCTGGTATGGGACTTTTACTCAGGAAATCCAAACCGAAGAGATTGTCCACAATAGTTTTTGTTTTGAATTTCGGGGACGAAATTCTTTAAAGGGGTGAAGAGTGTAACACCCCGTATTTTTAGCATGGCGCATGCTGAAAGATGCGCCATGTCCTGAGATGAAGCTTCATCCAAAGATTCCGTTGGTTGGTAAGAGGTAGATTGGCATAAGGCCAATATCGCGCCAAAATGGCGCATTGCGTTTGACATTTGGCCAAGAGCCTATTCTCGTGTCAAAGGATGCGTTTGGCCAAGGGCCAATGTTTGGTGCCAAGTAAGGCATATCGCGAGGGCATATTGGCAAAAGTCCAATGTTGCATCATCATGATGCATAAGGCCAGAAAGGGATGGCCGAACGAATGTTGCGCAAGCGCAATCATTGCACACAATGATTGCGATGAACATTGGAACGGTGGAACGCAATGATTGAGAAGTAACGCAATCATCTCGAAAGAACGCAATGATTTCGAAGTAACAAAATCATTGCGCTGGAACGCAATCATTGCGAAGTAGTGCACAATCATTTCGATGAACAGTGAAACACAATGATTGCGGGGAGTAGATGAAAGAATTTTGGTCTTCTTTCCATACTTGTAGAAATTCTATTAAGACATATATAGGGAAGGGTAGTTGGTTGAAGGTGCATATGCGGACTATGCACCAAGTGAGCTTCATAGCTTAGCCAGAAGTGTATAAATGATGCCTAAGGCTCATTTATAGTTGTGTATCCTTGAGAGAGGACATTTGATGCTTAGGCATCACTATGCCACAGCGTGGACCCGATGATGCATAATCATTGTGCATCTTTGACGGAATGGCATACGGACCATGACATTACTATTTTTGCTAGGCTATGGCCTAGCAAAGGAGTTGGAATAAGTTGCTTGTCCCTTCGAGGATGAACTACGATCTGTGCTTGATTCCTTTAGAGTAGGGAAGGATACGTAGGCAGACGCAATGAGTTGCAGCATTGCCGGTCCAGCACGTTGGCCCCTCATATCATCTAAGCTCGGTTGCTCGATGCAAGAGATGATTGTGGCCAGACATGATGAGGCTTAGTTGCATGCCAGTAAGTGGATGCTCATACTTCCTATCAAGCTACAAAGAGCAAGTTATAGCCTATTTGGAGGCTAAAAACCCGAGTGTCGTAATTTAGCTCAAGAGGAGTCCATTTTGATGGGAAACTGCGCAAATATCAAGACATGTTGATCTATTGATCCACATGGTCACCAGAATATAGCCAAATTCCATCATTTACGATTTAGGAAAGTTTTGCTTTCTTAATAAACCCTGCGGATCAAAAGGCCGTTTTCATGCCGATTTAGGAAACGTACATTTTCCTTTTGCTTTCATCATTAATAAACCCTAAAGGCGGATCAAGGGTAGAGAGTTGAAACACTAGGGACTTGTGTGGAGTGGACTTGTCCACAACTATTTTCCTTAATGGAAAACTAAAGTTTAGCTGCGGGGGAAAGAGTTAATCGTTTCGCCGCGATCATGCTTGTCCATGTACTATGAATACTTGCGGTGGAAGGGAAAATGGACGACGAGTGGCAACTTGGATTTTCCTGCTATCTAGAAGCTTTATTTATCTATTGTTTATGATTTCTTTGCGATTTTTCTTGTAAATTATGTCTCTTATGTTTGTTTTTGAGTTATTAGGTAACTGAGTCGTTTGGATTGTGCGAGAGCTTCATCGAAGAGGAAATAAAGAATCATAATCGAACTTGGAACCGACGAGGCCAAAGAGTTTGGGTGACCCTTATCCGAGTGTTGCGGGTGTCATTATCCAACCAGGTTTCATTACATCCCTGAATTCGATGAAAGAGCTGCGTTCGAGCTTCACCATTAATGGAGAAAAATAGAGATGAGTAGGGTTTATGAAGGAAACAGGAATTCTGGGCAACATATTGTGGATTGTTTGCTTTCAGATTGAGAAGCAAAGAGTTTTTAATGAAGAAATTAGGGAAGTATTGATGAGATAATTGAGAGATTGAATGGGGTTTGCAAGAATGGAGAATACCAATTCTAATCGGAAATGGAATTATAGAAGAATGAGGCTACTGGTTAATTGGTGGATTCTGCAAATTCAAAGTTGGAATTAAAGAGAGTTGTTAATGCAGAGAAGGAGATAAGGGTTAGAACATGATTCCAAGGGGAAGAATGGCTTTCTTTGTAGTGAAAAATACATTTGTGAAAGAATGACCGAGGGCTTGGCATGAATCGATGGCGTTACAGTTGGTGGCATTGAAATTGCAGCTACGGTGGTGTTGGTGCTGTAAAGATGGAGCAGAAGTGTAAGAATGGGGAAGTTCAAGGAAGAGATGGAACTTGTGCGGAAATGAGAACAATGATTTATGAATGTTATTCGATTCTATGAATTAGTTTTGTCTCAATTTTATCGTTTATGAATGTTTATATTATCATATGATTTGAATAGTCCGAATCAATTGGATTTGTTTTCATATCCGATTTTTTAGTAGCATCTTGTGGTTTATTGATTATTCCAACTATTTACTTTGCTTTGTTTGTTTAATTTTATTACTTAGATAAAAACAAAACATATCTTTCTTGGGATAAATTGGTTACTTTAGAATCTAAAATTGCATAACAACAACTTTCGCCTCTCTATGGATACTTTAGAATCTAAAAATTGCTAACAACAATTTCTTATCGAATACTATATTCATAATTAGTAAAGTGAGGAAGTGAATTATTTTTGACACATACGACACGCATCATGGGCACTTTTGGATTCCTGGGCAGGTAGTATGGGATATTTTCTCAGAAGGTCTAAATTGTTGTTCATGACAACTTGAAGAAACCTGTGATTTCTGAGCATCTGGTATGGGACTTTTGTTCAGGAAATCCAAACCGAAGAGATTGTCCACAATAGTTTTTGTTTTGAATTTCGGGGACGAAATTATTTAAAGGGGAGAAGAGTGTAACACCCCGTATTTTTAGCATGGCACATGCTGAAATATGCGCCATGGCCTGAGATGAAGCTTCATCCAAAGCTTCCGTTGGTTGGTAAGAGGTAGATTGGCATAAGGCCAATATCGCGCCAAAATGGCACATTGCGTTTGACATTTGGCCAAGAGCCAATTCTCGTGTCAAAGGATGCGTTTGGCCAAGGGCCAATGTTTGGTGCCAAGTAAGGAATATCGCGAGGGCATATTGGCAAAAGTCCAATGTTGCATCATCATGATGCATAAGGCCAGAGAGGGCTGGCCGAACGAATGTTGCGCAAGCGCAATCATTGCACGTAATGATTGCGATGAACATTGGAACGGTGGAACGCAATGATTGTGAAGTAACACAATCATATCGAAAGAACGCAATGATTTCGAAGTAACGCAATCATTGCGATGAACAGTGAAACGCAATGATTGCGGGGAGTAGATGAAAGAATTTTGGTCTTCTTTCCATACTTGTAGAAATTCCATTAAGACATATATAGGGAAGGGTAGTTGGTTGAAGGTGCATATGCGGACTATGCACCAAGTGAGCTTCATAGCTTAGCCGGAAGTGTATAAATGATGCCTAAGGCTCATTTATAGTTGTGTAGCCTTGAGAGAGGACATTTGATGCTTAGGCATCACTATGCCACGGCGCGGACCCGATGATGCATAATCATTGTGCATCTTTGACGAAATGGCCTACAGACCATGACATTACTATTTTTTCTAGGCTATGGCCTAGCAAAAGAGTTGGAATAAGTTGCTTGTCCCTTCGAGGATGAACTACGATCTGTGCTTGATTCCTTTAGAGTAGGGAAGGATACGTAGGCAGCCGCAATGAGTTGCAGCATTGCCGGTCCAGGACGTTGGCCCCTCATATCATCTAAGCTCGGTTGCTCTATGCAAGAGATGATTGTGTCCAGACATGATGAGGCTTAGTTGCATGTCAGTAAGTGGATGCTCATACTTCCTATCAAGCTACAAAGAGCAAGTTATAGCCTATTTGGAGGCTAAAAACCCGAGTGTCATAATTTATCTCAAGAGGAGTCCATTTTGATGGGAAACGGCCCAAATATCAAGACATGTTGATCTATAGATCCACATGGTCACCAGAATATAGCCAAATTCCATCGTTTAAGGCTTCAAAAGGCCGTTTTTGCCGATTTAGGAAAGTTTTTGCTTTCTTAATAAACCCTTTGCGGATAATGGGTGAGTTGAAACGCTGTAGAAACTAAGTTATCTGCATCATGCTCCACGAGCATGCTTGCAAGGTAAAATGGACGTACATTTTCCTAAGCTTTAAGTCCCGGATCGTAGCTTCATCATGGCGCATCGGGGAAATTACGGCCTGCGGGGCAACGCGCTAAAGGCGTAATTTTCCGGTCTGTCACAGTTGGTATTAGAGCAAGTTCCGAAAAAACACTAGGGACTTGTGTGGAGTGGACTTGTCCACAACTATTTTCCTTAATGGAAAACTTAAAGTTGGAGAGTAGACCAACTTCTGCGCGGGAAAGAGTTGTAACTGCTTCGCCAGTTACTGTGCAAATCGAGTTGAGCTTGTCCATGTACTGTGAGTTTTCCTGGCCTAAGTGGAATACCACTTACGAGTGGATATCCAGAAGACCGTCTGGGACGGTGGGTAGACAATGGGACTGATCATCCCCATATGTTGGAAACTTTCCAAGGGTGTGCGTTGTCAGGCCCGGCTAGCATCCCACTTACGAGTGGCAACCTGGATGACCGCCAGGGATGGTGGGAAATTGGAAAACTGTTCCACATAGTACCGTGCTGAAATCTTGTCATTCAGATGGCATCTTTCAACTTGTGAACCTTAGGGATTCCTGGGTGGTAGTATGGGATGCTATCTAGGATACCTTGTCGAGTTATCCTCTTGGCACTGGCCAATTGCGATTCTTGGTATCGTTGTGGGAACTTTTGGATTCCTGGGCAGGTAGTATGGGATATTTTCTCGGAAGGTCTAAATTGTTGTTCATGACAACTTGAAGAAACCTGTGATTTCTGAGCATCTTGTATGGGACTTTTGCTCAGGAAATCCAAATCGAAGAGATTGTCCACAATAGTTTTTGTTTTGAATTTCGGGGACGAAATTCTTTAAAGGGGTGAAGAGTGTAACACCCCGTATTTTTAGCATGGCGCATGCTGAAATATGCTCCATGGCCTGAGATGAAGCTTCATCCAAAGCTTCCGTTGGTTGGTAAGAGGTAGATTGGCATAAGGCCAATATCGCGCCAAAATGGCACATTGCGTTTGACATTTGGCCAAGAGCCAATTCTCGTGTCAAAGGATGCGTTTGGCCAAGGGCCAATGTTTGGTGCCAAGTAAGGCATATCGCGAGGGAATATTGGCAAAAGTCCAATGTTGCATCATCATGATGCATAAGGCCAGAGAGGGCTGGCCGAACAAATGTTGCGCAATCATTGCACGTAATGATTGCGATGAACATTGGAACGGTGGAACGCAATGATTGCGAAGTAACGCAATCATCTCGAAAGAACGCAATGATTTCGAAGTAACGCAATCATTGCGCTTGAACGCAATCATTGCGAAGCAGTGCACAATCATTGCGATGAATAGTGAAACATAATGATTGCGGGGAGTAGATGAAAGAATTTTGGTCTTCTTTCCATACTTGTAGAAATTCCATTAAGACATATATAGGGAAGGGTAGTTGGTTGAAGGTGCATATGCGGACTATGCACCAAGTGAGCTTCATAGCTTAGCAGGAAGTGTATAAATGATGCCTAAGGCTCATTTATAGTTGTGTATCCTTGAGAGAGGACATTTGATGCTTAGGCATCACTATGCCACGGCGCGGACCCGATGATGCATAATCATTGTGCATCTTTGATGAAATGGCCTACAGACCATGACATTACTATTTTTTCTAGGCTATGGCCTAGCAAAAGAGTTGGAATAAGTTGCTTGTCCCTTCGAGGATGAACTACGATCTGTGCTTGATTCCTTTAGAGTAGGGAAGGATACGTAGGCATCTGCAATGAGTTGCAGCATTTCCGGTCCAGCACGTTGGCCCCTCATATCATCTAAGCTCGGTTGCTCGATGCAAGAGATGATTGTGGCCAGACATGATGAGGCTTAGTTTCATGTCAGTAAGTGGATGCTCATACTTCCTATCAAGCTACAAAGAGCAAGTTATAGCCTATTTGGAGGCTAAAAACCCGAGTGTCATAATTTATCTCAAGAGGAGTCCATTTTGATGGGAAATGACCCAAAGATCAAGACATGTTGATCTATAGATCCACAAGGTCACCAGAATATAGCCAAATTCCATCGTTTACGGCTTCAAAAGGCCGTTTTTTCCGATTTAGGAACGTTTTTGCTTTCTTAATAAACCCTTTGCGGATCAAGGGTGAGTTGAAACGTTGTAGAAACTAAGTTAGATGCATCATGCTCCACGAGCATGCTTGCAAGGGAAAATGGACGTACATTTTCCTAAGCTTTAAGTCCCGGATCTTAGCTTCATCATGGAACATCGGGGAAGTTACGGCCTGCGGGGCAACGCGCTAAAGGAGTAATTTTTCGGTCTGTCACATATACTCAGATCGAAATGTCACATGTGCATATCTTTAGTCTATATTAGTAAAACGACTTTTGTCTCAAGATAGGAGATAGAGTATATAAACTTTTGAGTGATAGATAAGTTCAAGTATCCACATACATTTTAGTCGATGAAGATCCACTGGTTCCTTGAGTAGTCCTTCGTCTTGTATGATGATTTCCATGGAGTTTTTGAGCTCAACTACACTTTATATCCTAGTCCGAGACCTTAGCTATAGTAGACTAGATATCAAGACTTTATAGTTTTGATCACTAACATTGACAAACATGCTTGAGATAGCAATGCATGCGAGTTCGACCGAGCAGTGCTCTAACAATACAATCTTATGGCTCCTGTAACCTGAAGCATCACAAGCAAGGATGAAGTTGAAGCAGCTAATGTGTATCTGTGTAAATGGATTTTTTCCTCAAGGGTAAAAAAAATGAAGACTATAATTAATAGAGAAGGTTCTTTCTGTAACTGCCTCTTTTCTATTTGTCATTTTGATGCTAATTTTAGAGGCATGGTAAAAGAGTATATCAATAAGAGAAATGGTTTAAAATCTCAAATCATTTCCTCTTTGGAAAGGATAACTCACTATGAACAAATGTTATCTCTATCCAAGAATACTCTACGTGACTTGAGAAGAGAACTCAGTGAGTTAACTGATATTTCTGAAGATTTGGAGGAATTGAACGATCCCATAATTAATGGGTTTTTCAATAATGAGAAGGAATTCTCAATAGATGCTCTAAAAAATATCTACGATAACTAATAAGTCTTATGATGAGAATTATATTTTCGTTTTAGAAGAATAACTAGTGTTTTGGAATAGCCATTATTGTGATTACACATAGCTATATCCAATATTTTCCATCTTCTTGTTTTTAGATTTATTGGTTTAAATTCTAAGTTTGTTTGGAAGATGATGGCTGCAGTATTAATCTTTATGGTTTTATATATTGCAATATTTTGATGGGATATGTGTGTTTACGTCCGTGAACTTGATTGTCCCATACTTTGTCAAAAGTAAAGTTGTTCGTGAATTGATATGCAAATATTGATGAAAGGATGAATAGACTTTTGACAAACACAAAAGTTAAGCCTATATTGTCAATCTTTGATATAAGATAGGTTAAAATCTTTTGTGATTCAAGGATTATGTCTATTGTGTGTCATTGTACAAATGGTGATGGAAACATAGAATGAATCCTTGTGAATTCCGCAGTAATTGACCTTCCCTATTCTATATTTTGTGTATTACTGTGAGACTACGTATTATGACTTATGTTGATCATTAGACAACCAAAGTTGATTATTTTGTGATTAGCTTAGTTATGTTCCGTAAGGCACTTTACTTGAGTATTTTTGAACTAAATTAATCATCTAGCATGGTTATTTAGTTAGCACTCCGTTAGTTTTTCTCATGTTGAGCATGATTGACTAGGATGATTATTTTTATGATTAACTTAGTCATTGCTCCATAGAAAGTTCTTATGTCGAGTGTGGCCAATTAAATTGATTACTCTTGTAATTAGTTTGGTTGAGTATGATAATTAGATTATTTTCGAGTTTTCTTGTGATTAATCTAATTGATTTATTAAGTCTCCATAAGTTTACTTGTGTTGAGCATATTTGGTCAAATTAATCTTGGTTCGCTTTGGTTAATTTGATTGAATATTTCTTGTTGGATTCCAAATTCATGCTTGTATGCAATTTGTTGAGTCTAAAGAAATCCTTCTTTTCTTTTTGAAATTATTAAGGTCGCTCTTGTTGTTCCTTAGGGAATGACATATTATGGGGGAGAGTTCTTTTGAACTTGTGCTTAATTGCCAAATATTTGTGGGGAGTGCAGCTGTGGAATATTAGAGGGGTTTTCTTACGTATTTATAAACTACTTGATGAATGCATTTAGCTCTGGCTTTATGATTGCATCTAAACAAGATGATACACATTTACCTTTGGTCATGAAATGTCTCTTACGGAAATTTCATTAGGATCCCGTTCTTGTACCTTTGCCAATTTTATTGACAAAAAAGGGGAGAATTAATATGTAGTTCACACTACTAATACATATGGTTTTCGGATCATTATGTAAGGGGGAGTGGTTTCCATGTGAGATGGAGTATTGACTAAGGAGGAGTGAAGTATCACCATAGTATTGTTGTTGAAGTTGTGATGCAATTGGAATTTGACGATGTGTAATAATACTATGATACTGTATAACAATGATTGAGAACCGATGCTTTTCTCATTGTTATAGCTACGGATTTTCAACAACGATGATGCTAAACTTACAACCTTTGGGATCATTGGACTACTTGGAAGTGACGAATATTTCGAGTATTGTTGAAGATTAGACATGTGGAATAGGAGCTACAAAGTTTATTTATATATTTTTTGTATTCCCTATGTATTAATAGTTTTGCCACTAAAATTGACAAATGGGGAGATTGTTAAAGCATTTCTCGGTCGAACTCGCATGCGTTGCTATCTCAAGCATATTTGTCAATGTTAGTGATCAAAACTATAAAGTCTTGATTTCTAGTCTACTATAGCTAAGGTCTCGGACTAGGATAGAAAGTGGAGTTGAGCTCAAGAACTCCATGGAAATCATCATACAATACGAAGGACTACTCAAGAAACCAGTGGATCTTCATCTACTAAAAGGTATGTGGATACTTGAACTAATCTATCACTCAAAAGTCTATCTACTCTATCTCCTATCTTGAGACAAAAGTCGTATTACTATATAGACTAAGAATATACACATGTGACATTTAGAGCTGAGTATATCTCTCTTATCTATTTCTCGAAATATGTGTTGGTAAAGCTTTTGCTTTAGCCAAGTTCATCTTTGCCTAGTGACGAAAGTCATGTTATGTTTCAATCACTTTGTAAATTTCTCTGACGAAAACTAGTTTGTGAATAACAACTATATGACGTCCTCTTAGAATGTTTCAATGATTGAAATAAGAGTTTAAACAATATAACCACTGGGGGATATAAACATTGTTGTGGTAACACATATATGTATAAGTACTTAGCACTTGAACCGAAGTTTTTGAACTTTGTTGATCAAGTGAAAACCGGAACTTGAGCAGTCAACCCAGTCTGCGAACTCAGTCCGAGAACGTGCGTAGTTCTCGAACCCGAGAATTTCTGCTGGAGTTGTAGCTCGGTTTCAGTCCGCGAACTGACGGAAGTTCTCGAACCCGAGAATTTCTGTTGGAGTTTGTGAACTCCAAACCGGTTAACTTGAGTCCGCGAACCCAGTCCACGAACTTGAGTGGTTATGTCAAAAAACGATATTCGTGAACTTATCTAAATTATCTAAGGAATGCTATTGAAAACCGTGGCTTTATAGTTCATGAATTAATTCGAGTGAATCACATCGTTTTTGCTTCAATTGTGTCTTATGTAGTACATAAGATCTCATAGCAATTGAACAACTCTCTAACTAGTTCATTTGAGTCATTTGGACTAGTTATGGTGAAGAAGAATATGGTTGATATGAAAGTTATCATTTGGTTAACCATTTGGTTGACTAATATTGAACCAACTATTGTACACGTGTGGGTACGGTTACACAAACCCAAAATCATCAAGTACATGTGTGTATGGCAAGCTAAGTTTTCGATCTAACGGTTGAGAGATATTAGCTTGTATCTAATCAGGTTTTCATCTAACGGTGAATATTGAATGCTTTGTTACTAAGCTAACATTGATTGCAAACCCTAATTTGAAATACTATATAAGGGAGAACTCTAGCAACTGGGAAACCTAATCCCCGCACATTCTGTGTGATACTAGTTTGCTAAGCTAGAGTCGATTCTCCTTTAACCTTTGGTTTTCTTCTTCAAAAACCAGGTTAATGACTTAAAGACTTCTTTGGGATTGTGAAGATAGACTGATACTACTTTTCTTATAGTTGTGTGATCTGATCTTTCTATTTCTATCGTACAAGTATAATTGTAATAATTGTCTTGAGATTTCTATCTCCGATAGGCAAGATATAAAAGTAATCACAAACATCTTCGTCTCATCGTTTGTGATTCCACAATATATTTTTTCGCTGCGTCGATTAAGACTATTGTGAGGTGATTGATAAAACTGAGTTGTTCTTCGGGAATGTAAGTCTGGTTTTATTAATTGGTTCATGTTCACCTTGATATATTAAAATACATAACAAAACTCATAGGTTTATTCATGGGAGACGGATTTATCTATCTTGTAGACTTTTCTGTGTGAGACAGATTTGTTTGCTAAAGTATTCGACTTTGGGTCGTAGCTACTCTTGGTTGTGGGTGAGATCAGCTAAGGGAATCAAGTACGCAATATCCTACTGGGATCAGAGGCGTATGAGCATAACTGTACCTTGGATCAGTGTGAGATTGATTGGGGTTCAACTACAGTCCAGACCGAAGTTAATTTGGAGTAGGATAGTGTCTGTAGCAGCTTAATACAGTGTATATTTAATCTGGACCAGGTCCCGGGATTTTTCTGCATTTGCGGTTTCCTCATTAACAAAATTCTGGTGTCTGTGTTATTTCTTTTCCGCATTATATTTTGTTATATAATTGAAATAAGACAGGTTGTGCGTTGTTCAATCAATTAGAATATCCGACCTTATTGGCTTTAGATTTAAATTGATTGACACTTGGATATTGGTCTTTGGTACCATCCAAGTTATCTTTCTTTGATTAGACTCGCGAATCACATTTGCTTGAGTAAATCAAATTGAGAGATTGAGATAATAACTCCTTGAGTATTTTCTATTGATTGAGTCTAGTTGATTCTCTAAAAAAACAACTCGGAGTTGTCCATACAGATTGCTAATCGAAATATTGGGTGAGGTTGTTAGACCCCCGCTTTTTCAACTGAGCAAGTATTGCTCGATTCGATATATTACTGAATATTGATAGTTGGATCAATATTCGAGCAACTGAGCAAGTATTGCTCGATTCGATAAATTACTGAATATTGATAGTTGATGAATATTCGATCATCTGAGCAAGTATTGCTCGATTCGATAAACTAATGAATATTAATAGTTGGATCAATATTCGAGCAACTGAGCAAGTATTGCTCAATTCGATGAATTATTGGTAGCGTGACACAATAAAATATTAATTAAAATATTGGTAGCCTACCAAATATTATATAATTAATCTGGATGTTGATTACTAGATCAACATAAAATTATTAGTGTTTGAACTTGCTCAGAATTATGATTTGTGGAGCGTTTGTTTGAAACCCTAATTTTGATCAATTGTTCATCAATTGATGAATTGCTGGAAATAAGTCATGGGTGAAGGAGGGACCGACCACATGGGATGATAGATGACAATGTGGTGCGCAAGTTCTCGAGTGAGTGTGCACTATAGTCCTTAGTTGACCAGTTGGTGAAAGAATGATCAAATGCTGGTGTTGATCATTTATTAGAATAATGCTCGTATGAGCATAAGGTAATAAAACCTTATTATGGAGAAGTGAGGGACCGGCCAAGGGAGCATAGAACCAGCCCTTGGTGGTGTGGGACCAGCTGATGGTCAATTGAGCAAATTCCAAGTTGGTTGAAAAGAGTTTGGACCCAATATGAGCAATTGAGCAAATTAGGTCGAAATCATGAAGATGTGGGACCGGATTCTTGCAGGACTTAGGGACGGCTTTTGTAGCCCCCCCTAAGCTAACAGCTGACTGATACAATAAATTAACTAATTAATGAGGCACTAAAATCTAAAACATGCACTTAAGCATTCAACTAAGAAATGCGATACTGGAAATTAACTCAAAGCTAACCCCGCTCAGAAATATATATACAAGATCTTCTCTCAAATGTTTCATGTATATTAGTCATTTGGTTTTTAAATAAAATATACAACATAATAAATATAACATAAGTTAATCAACTAGCGAAGTCAACTCTTGAAGCTTTCGCTGCGCAACCCTGATCTGTCACAGAAACTGAAGTGGGAATAATTAACATTTAACTTCTAAGTAATCATAGGCAAGATTTGGAAAACAATGCATGTTTTTCCGAAACATTAAACATTGACTAAGTCACTGAAATAATCATACATGTATATGGACAAACTCCTTCTTCAAACAATGTATAATATGGTTGTAAATCCCTAACCGGCAATTCACACCTAATAGCTATGGATGCCACCAAGACCATGATGACTAATATAAACAATAAAAGTTGAATTCATGTAGGTATAAATGTGAAGGAGTAAAAAAGAATGCAGTTGCCCTGTCTAGGTTCGCGACGCCTGACAATGCCTACCTACGTAACAAGTATCACCCGAACATATCAGAATTACCAACCTCACTATTCCCCAGTGCTGGATTAACTATGTACTAATTTATTAGTCTTTAACTTATATCTTAATTGGTGTTATTTTGAAAAAATTTACTTCGTAAAATATTCAAATAGTTCACATCCTTGTAAGTAATTTATTCATCAAAATTTATTTTATTTCATTTTTATTTACCATCATTATTATTTACTCATTTTAATGAAATCGAATTTTAATTTTAAGAGGAACTATATTATTATAACTAAATAATTTTTAAATTCATGTACTATTAAAGGGTAACTGGATGTTATAACTATTATCCAAAAGTTACTTTATACTGTTGTATGTATTTGTTTATTTCATCGTGTGACTTGATATAAATAAATAACCGTTAACAATTTTTCATAGTTGTTTGGGATTAATATTTTCTTATTATTATAACATTTATTTCTTATTGCTTAGACCGATAAAAGTTAATCGTAGTTAATCATAATGTCAAGTTTAGTTTTTATTATTAACACTAAATTGATTTGATTTAACTTTATTTCCTTAAATTTATTCTAGTGCTAAGTAATCCTTAAGGTTTATTATTAATAAAAAGTATATTTTTCTAATACAGTACTAACATATAATTATTACCCAAATGATATTTACAATAACTCTAAATTTTTACAGCATTATAATTTGCTTATTTTATCGAAAATTATTGTCTTAATTATACTATCATTTTCATTATTGTTTTATCAAATTTTCTTATTTGATTACTAGCGTAACTAAAATACAATCAAAATAATTATTTAGTAATGATACTTTGTTTAATTTTATTATGCCTTATTCTTGTAAATATAATTCTACTTTCACGAAAAGATTGATGTAACATATTTTATTTATTCAGATTGAATTGGTAATATAGTATATCTTGTTACATATTGGCGTTAGTAATTTAATATGATTTAAATGTTTGAGTCTGCATAACATTTTTTAATATAAATATCTATTTCACATGCAATTTTATTCTCCTTTAAGTTTAATTTTGTTCTAAGTATTCAAGTATTATAGATATCACTTCATGTGTATAATTTAGTAATTTAGTGAATCATTTGTTGGACTAAAGATAATCTAGGTGTATGATCGTTAACAAGTTTTAATCTTTATTTTATGCCTTATATGACCTCATGTTCTAAATCCTACAGAAGAAGTCTTTTTTTATCTATCTGGTTTAAACGCAAAACACAAAATTCAAATTTGTTATTAGTTAACTTTGCAAGACTTAATTATAAATGAGCACTAATAATTTTCCAAGGCTATTTAATCATAATCATTATTTTATCGCTATATATTTGTTAATGAGATTTTAATTTAAGTTATGTTCAATATAATATTAATTTAAATTCTAACAATTTAATTTCGTCATACTAATTTTCCGTTTCAAAAGATGATTAAATCAGTTTACGAAGAAGGATCCTAACAATATAAGAATTTATTTTCTTTTGATTCTAATATTACACTAAATATCCGATTGCTATTATTACTATTTCATGTATGTTTGTTTCATTTTAAAGATTTATTGGATCATTTGTTAAACTAAAGATAATTTAGAAGTAACAATTTGAGTCTTTTCATTTTATACATTATTATATCCTCGTTTTTTTAAGTCTAACGCCTAATAAGCATTACATTAGTTGTCTAGTTTAGAAGTAAACTTATATCTCTAATTTGTATTTAGTTTAATTTACAAGACTTAACCGTAAACAAGTGTTATTAAATTGTTCCATAACTATTTAATTAATCATAATTATTATTTTTATCGTTATATATATCTTTAATGAATTTTAGTTAAGTTAAGTGCAACATGACACTTGATAAATGCTAACAAAATTTTATTAAAAATTTTCTTTACTTTTATTATCATTTATAGTTACTGTTATAATAATATTTTATTGTTAACATTGATGGTTGAAATATTATTCTAACTACTCTTACAAATATTATTAAGTCCAAAAATATTATTAACATTTATGTGATTATAAATTATCAACCCTACGTATAAGGCAAGATACTAAATAAATTTCTACGTGACTTTCAAGATTTATCAATAAACCTGTTCTCTATATTTTTATTATTGGTTTGTGTACTTGTTCATACTTTTTAGATCAATTATTCTCAAATTATTATTAGCTAAAGTATTGGTGTACCCTACAATTATTATTTCATTATGCAAACAACCAAACAAACAAGTCAATCTATCAAATAATTATTTTAATTATTGATAGCTTTTAATGATTAAGATTTATATCGCAAACCCAACCCAGTTCTAAACTAATCTAGTTCACTAACTGACACTGGCTATTCCTATTGTCTACCATATAAGATCTAATAATGAGATCTGATACCAACTTTGTAGCGCCCCCTAAGCGAACAGCTGACTGATCCAATAAATTAACTAATTAATGAGGCACTAAAATCTAAAACATGCACTTAAGCATTCAACTAAGAAATGTGATACTGGAAATTAACCCAAAGCTAACCCCGCTCAGAAATATATATATACAAGATCTTCTATCAAATGTTACATATATATTAGTCATTTGGTTTTTAAATAAAATATACAACATAATAAATATAACATAAGTTAATCAACTAGCGAAGTCAACTCTTGAAGCTTTCGCTGTGCAACCCTGATCTGTCACAGAAACTGAAGTGGGAATAATTAACATTTAACTTCTAAGTAATCATAGGCAAGATTTGGAAAACAATGCATGTTTTTCCGAAACATTAAACAGTGACTAAGTCACTGAAATAATCATACATGTATATGGACAAACTCCTTCTTCAAACATTGTATAATATGGTTGCAAATCCCTACTCGTCAATTCACACCTAATAGCTATGGATGCCACCAAGACCATGATGACCAATATAAATAATAAAAGTTGAATTCATGTAGGTATAAATGTGAAGGAGTGCATCCTATATACCACAAGTGGAAATTCTCATTTCCCATAACAATTCATGTTGACAACGAAACAATACAAGTCCTTTCCAAATCGTGGAAAGATTCACAGAATCGACAGGATTATCATAATGCATTTTAAACAAAACATCGAATGCAGAAACAAACAATGCATGAGTTTGTTAAGCATAAACTTTTATAAAAGCAACAATAATGAATACAAAGAGTCAAATGCATTCCCACACCTTTATTTTTTAAGACAAGCCACGCCTATCTCGAGATCCACTGGTTCGTCCTTTGAATCGGTCGTTGTTAATACTAACTGTTAATCAAAGAAGCATTCTAAGAGTTTAGCCCAAAAGGCTCATACAAATCCAACTAATGGTTTTAAGCCCATTAACTAAGTCTTATGAACATCTACAACTTTGTAGAAGAAGTCAAAGGTTAATTCGGATCATAAGGGTCCAAACATTCAAAGTATAAATACTAAGTCTAAGCCCAAGTCCACTAAATTAACCCATTAAACTAAGGTCCAGTCCATATGAGTCACTAACAGTCTCTAACTGTCAAACTGACGGTCAAAGGTCAATTAACAGTCAACGCCAGTCAAAAGGTCAATGTCCTGGTCAAATGGTCAACTCGGTCAAATAAGACAACTCAGTCAAGGTCCATTGAGTCAGTACTGTGTCAAACCGATTCAACACTAGTCGACTAAGTCGGCTAACTGAGTCAGACATCTGACTGGGTGATAGAACACTGGCATGAGCCATTGTACAGGCCAAAACTTCTTACACAACTGCGACTCTAACTCCAGTTCAACAACAAAACTCTCTAATGTTCAGTTTCATTAACTTAGTTCTATCCAATTGGATCATTACATAAATATTCACTCTAACAAAATTCTATAACTCAAAATATAATTGTAATTTAAGCTTTACCTGCAATTGCAGCTCTAAGCAACACCTTTCTACATTCATACTTCTACAGTCACAACAAACCCATTAGAACTCCCAATCCATAATACATCTAACTTGAGAACACAATTCCAATAACAACACCCTTACCTCTCTACTATTGAACCATCTTAAACAACAATTCTCATCAGTTGAACAACACACATCACATACTCACATAACTGCTAAAACTACACACTCAACTTGAATCTCAACAGCATCATCTTCCTCACTCAGGCAATTCATAACCTTCATTCATTCTCAGATTACTACCACCTGCAATTCCAATCCCAGACAACATTCAACGCCTCAGTTCTAAACTCATATCCATCTTAACCACAACCTGATCAATCCCATACCACCTACAATAACCAATCTTCACAACTGCAGCTAAACAATAATCTCCTTCAAATCATCTCAGTTCAATACCAATTCCGTTGACAACACCTGCAATCTCAATACACATACAAATAACATTCTCAGCATCTCATTGCCAACAACACGCAACTAATAATCAATCCTATCTTACTGAATTCAATACCACTATCCATAATTTAACCCATATTCACCAATATTTTCATCTTATACTTGCAATATTCATTCTCACAGCAAGTAACAAATTCTATACTAGTTCAACAACATCTTCATCAACATCTCATAACTTACAAACTTAACAATGAAAATTACATAACTAAGTTTACTGAGAAGATAATTACCTCCAAATGATTCCCCTCAAGCAATTGAAGTTAGAATTTTCTTTTTACATGTAACTTGATTCAACAGACCATCTTACATCCAATCCTTCATCTGAGGTTGTCTCAATAAGCAACCAATACCAACAATCTAATTCATCATACAACTCTTGAAATCCTTTGAACCCTAACTCAATTCCCACCTTGATTAAAAACAGAACCAAACCCTACTACCGATTCCAATCTATTCTTCAAACTCAAAACTCTAATTCAGGTATCTCTAATCAGACTTCTAAATCATCAATTTCACATCTTCCCCTGAAACTTCTTACAAACCCTAATTCACTGGTTCAATCAGAAAACACCACCACGGCTTCCATCAATCATCAAATAAGAACAAACCATCTCTTTTCTCATCTTATTCATCACCAGAACGAATCCTTGATTAAAACCCATCTCAAATCTCCCCTTTCAACCTCAATTTTAACTCCAAACTCTTCTTACAATTTCTTCAAGAAACCCTAACTTTAACTTTTTCGATTCTTCATCTAAACAACTTCCGAACCTCAATTAATCAACAACCCTTTTACACTGCAGCCATCACCAACTCAGTTTATATCTCAATCCTCACAAACCCTAACTTCAGATTATAACAACATCAGCTTCTTCCTTTTCCGAACTCAATATACATCCACATCACGACCAATAATCGATTCTTATTGATTCTCTTAATTTATGATGCCAAAAACACTCAAAGCTTCTCACAAAATATCGAGCATGAAGAACAGAGGAAAGAGATGAAGAAAGAAGAAGAAAAGAGAGAAAATGAATTCCTCTCAATCAGTTTTTAGAGATAATGCCAAGGACAACACTAAGTAATGCACCAAATTTGATAAGGGGAAACCAAGGTCGGTCCAAAGGAATCCACTGATATCTTCTTCGTGCAGAATTCGATTGACACGCTAGAGTAGTCCACTTCGCATAACTTTTCGAGATATACCCAATGGTACTAGTTTCGTATCTAAATTGTTGTCAAATTAATTTCTATTAATTAACGTTCGTGTTAAACTAATCGAGTTATTATCGGAAAATACGACACTTGACAGGTCTAATAGCGTTGACGAGCTTGAGGGTCCTTACAGCTTTGGTCGGTCAAAGAAGCATGCCCGTGTCACCATAATGTCCATGAATCAGTCCTGGGAGTTTTGGTATTTTCTGGTGTGCGTTTGAGCAATTTTTTAGATTTTCAGAAGAGTTTGATCTTTGATTGAAATTCTTCATTTTTGCTCGAATGAGCAAGTAGTACTTTGCTCGTTTGATCAAAATTTTGAGAATATTAAAATAACAATATTTTAATGTTTGACGTGAGTAGCCTAGTCGGTCACGTGACCATTTGACTTTTTGGCTTTTTCATGGTTTGAGCAATATTTGAGAAAATATGAAGAAACCATGTTTTTTGCTAAAACGGGGGGAGTTTCATGAGATGAGGGAAATAATAATTATGAAAACAAGGGATTGCAAGGTGTGGGACCATCCACGGCTAACGCATAGCCGGCCGACTAGGTATCCCGGTCCCACATCACCTTCCCTATTTTTATTATTTTTCATGAAACCGTGAAAATATGGAGAAACCGTGATTTTTGCTCAAACAAGGAAAGTTGCTCAAATGAAGAAGTCTTCATGAGTTCAGAAAAATAACAAAATAAGAAAAAATAAAGGAAAAGGTGTGCGGGACCGGCCATGGCGGCATGGCCGGTGGGCTCGGTCCCTAGGCGCCTCTTATATATTATTTTATTATTATTTTCTCTCTCCTATTTTGTGTAGGATTCCTCGTTTGTCCATACTCTCAAATGCTCGTTCTTGCATCATTGTTGAGTACACTTGCACCATTTTCTTGGGGCTTACTCGGTGATAGTCCAGATGCCCGATTGTTGAGTAATCATTACTAATTCATGAAATTCATCGGAGAAAAATTCATGAAACGGAGTAATAAAAAAGAATTGAGTATCTATTACTAATCCATGAATCCAGTCGGAGGATTCAGGGAACGGAGTAATGAGATAAAATGGTTATCCATTACAAATCCATGAAATCAGCCGGGGATAGCCATGGAACGGAGTAATGAGATTAAATAGATTATTTTTTAGGAATTCAGTCGGTTAATGTCACGGTAGAATTAATCTATTGCAGGAGAGATATGAGATAGTTGAAGCAGCATACTCGTTCTGAAGAGTGCATAGTCAAGAAACAACGTGCATCATCGATGTCATGAAGGCATTTATCCCTCCAGCAAACAATTATGTCTAGAGAGCCGCCTGAATATATACACGGCCTCTCTACATAGTCAGGGAATAGCGAGTAACGTCGACGTCCTGAAGGCGTTAAGCTCTCCGACAAACAATTATATCCAGAGAACCGCCCAATCGTTCTTATATATAGAGGGGGTCTTTTTATGTAGACAGGGAACAACGAGTATCGCCGACGTCCTGAAAGCGTTAAGCCCTATTGTTAGAGAATTGCTTGGTTGAACCCACTAGCGTTGGTATGTCAAGCTAGTTGTCAAATTTAGTTGAAAAAACGCATTCTTGATTTATCATACTAAAGATAGTTTCGGACTAAATTAGGTCTAAGAAGAGCTACTCTTGAAGGATGAAGACTGAAGATTACAAGAAGACATCAACAAGTACTTCATCAACAAAGGTATGTGATTGATTTCATTTGGATTCTTGTTCAATTCTACCTTTCTAATCTATCGAGATAAATGCTCACTCTATGGAACAATTCCTATGATGGTAAATGTACATTTATGTATATATACTTGAGGTTATTTGATTCATGAATTTTGTGACAATAACCTTTATCCCTATAAATGTTCTCATATAATAGTGAATGAGCTAACGAATCCAACAATCCAAGAATCACTCAATTCCGAGTTATAACGATGAAGTTATGAGTGATTTAAGTTCATTAGTATGAAACAATCCATGGGATGTTTGTAACGGTCCGCGAACTTGGGCCCAATACGTGACTAAAAGGGATTTTTGGTCAAGTTGGTGATGTTTCCTTATCTAGGCAAGTTAGCTATTACTCCAAACATCTTTGATTACCATATTAAAGTGTTTGTGATTCCTTCCTAATTTAATTTGTGATTTATTCACATAAATACAATATTTGCTAATTATTTATTTATTTAATTATTTTGGCAAGAGTTGTAACTTAGGAAAGACTCCCAAAATTAGGAGTCTTGAAAAGGGAAAATAGCTATGCTTAGCTTTCAAGCTACCTTTCACTATAAATAAAGGGTTCATGAGTCTACACGGTTTTCATCCCCTTTTTGGAAAATTGGTTGTTAGCTTCATAAGGTTGTTTTCCATGTCTTATGTTCTTCGTGAACAAGAGTGAGATAAAAGTCTTTGTATTGGGGATCACAAAGCCAAGTTGAATCTAATCTTCGTGATTGTTTATACAACTTGTAATCTAGGTTTTTCACCTCTTGTCTATTCTAAGGTTTTCTCTTCTGATATAAAACCATTCAAGAGTTGTTGATCATAAACCCTAGGTTATGATAGATTTCAGTTTCCGATCGTATACCAACACTTGTTAGTCAAAATCGGAGACTAGAAAGAAAAACTTCTATTGAGGCATCTCGTAAAAATCCTTAAGAAGTTTTAAACAAGATATCTCTAGATTTATCTAGTTGTTCTTGTTGTAGAATTATTAGGGTTTTCTTAACTTGGAAATTGATCTTTGGAATCACCCAAGTTCACTTACAAAAACCAGGTTCACTGACTTCTTGTGAGTACGCATACTGATTGTAAGTTAAAACCCTAATCTACAAGATTTCCAAAACCTTGATTTATATCTAAAGGGAAATCAAACCGGTGTTTTGTGCAAACAAAATATCGAATCGTATCAATTGTGTTGTTGTATCTTCTAAAGAGAACCTTGGGTTCTGCTAGAAGATTTGCGTGAAGAATTCCTAAAGAGAATCGGTGTTCTGCTAGGAGTTCTATAAGAATACAGCTGAAGAAGGTATTACTTCTAGTCCGAATAGGTAGTAGGAAATTGGTGTAATAGCTTATAATAAGTGTGTGTTTATTCTAGACTGGGTTCCGGGGTTTTTTTTCATTTGCAGTTTCCTCGTTAACAAAATTTCTGGTGTCTGTGTTATTTCATTTCCCGCATTATATTGTTTATCTTTATAATTGAAATAATACAGGTTGTACGTTAATCAATCATAGTTGTTAAATCCGACCTTGTTTGTTGGATAAGACTTGATTGATCTTGAACAATTGTTTTTGTTATTTTCACATTGTTAGACTAGTCCGGACTAACCCTGTTTCAAGTGGACACCATGTTAAAATATTCCTTTAGTGATTGTTTCTTAAAGAGGTTTATACACGGTGGATATTGAATAGGTTGTGATTAACACAAAAGCTTGTTTCAAGAAACCTCACACTAAAATCAGGTTTACGGACCTGCTTTTGTTTAACTATTGATTGTGTTGAGAAGGAGATAAATCTCTTTAATATTATTTCTCAATTGAGTTTTTATTCTTGAGATTATATTGAAGTTTGTTCCATACATATTTCCAAGCGAAATATTAGGTGTGGTTGTTAGACCCCCACTTTTTCACCTATGACAAACAATTATGTCCAGAGAACCGCCTAATTCTATTATTCTACTTAGAGGGCACGATGAAATGCACAACATCGAACGCTCAACCAGGGAGGCCTTTCGAGAAACATATTCATCGTGGCTCTAAGAGGAATGCTCACTCAGTCAGAGATCGTGAAACGGTTCACGGATCGTAAAAGATGAATCGTCACATGTATTCCTAAAGCCGGATCAGAAACATGCAGTATCATGATTTTACGATTTTGACCTTTGTCGAAAATCCACCATCAACATTAAGTCCCCTGCTTAGTGAGGGACAATCATGTTCCGCATTAAGCATAAGATGGTGATTTTACAGTTGACGAGACAAGCAGTTGAACTCAGTCGTACAAAGGTATTTTCAGAATCCTCTATTTGCCCTAATGGTGTCATGTACGAGCAAATGCTCAGGTAAGGATCTTGAAAGTATTATATAGTGCTATCCCGGGAGCACGGATAGATGAAGCACTGTTAATTTGGACGATTGGAGGTCCAATTTTGGTCGATTTAGCGTTTACGGGTACAAGCCCATAAAAAGAAATCCTTGTTTTAGGAACAGACCGTTCGTTCGTTAGTTTAAGAAACAAACAATGATCCCTGGCATAAGAGAGTTTTTTTTTTTTAATAGACCCTTGTCTAATGGTAAAAAAAAATTCTATGAGTTTTCATGATTTTTTTTATTTTCGATATGTGAGTTTTCACAAATTTTTGAAAATATACCTTCGTTTCAAAGACGGATGCTCGCGCGAGGGAGCAAATATATATATATACAAATTTACGTGAGTTTCACGATAAAATATATTTATTTATTTATTGTAAAATCAATGTTTTGATTTTGAACAACTGTTGAAAGTAGACAATTATACATGGTGAAAAATGTCTGAATGTGAATTTTCACAATTGTAAAATGGATGTCTGTCCAATTTTTGAAAAACTAGTGAATGTAAAAATTCACGTGGGTTATTCACGGTTTTATGAAAATCAAGTCATGATTTTGAATAATGAATTATGCCCGTCTTTGTAGGTTTGAAAGAACGAGCAAGTTTTCAAAATTCTGACGTTATAATCACTACAGCTAGTGAAATTGTAAATATGTAAGAGTTGGATGGTTACCATTTTTGTTGCGTGTTTGTTATTGGTATATCCATGACTCCATGTATTTCGCCTCAGATAGTGGTGACTTCTGGTTACAACCACTTTTCTGGATTTTCCGTGGAACGCTCCAAGAATATCAAATCGAAGATGAAGAATTCTGCAGATACCTATGCCGAGGCGAATCAACCTTTTAGAGACGATGGAAAGCTGGCACATTGTATGTCTCTCGATCATCTGGGATTCGTCCGTGCTAAGATATATGCTTTCTTGGTACTAGTAGATACAGAGGGTAAGCAGGGACGTGATGAAATATCACAGAAGAGAAAAGTTGAAGATAAAAAGCTCATATCTCATCAGCAGAAACACCGTCGACTTCAACAAGTGAGACTATCGAAGATGAAGTATGGCCTTGCGTTGATGGCGTAGCTCCTGACATGGATGAATGAAGAATTTCGTCATAATTCATTATCTGAAAATTCAGAAGTTAGGTCTTCATTGAAAATGTTGTAGAATCTTCGTTTGATGTCGGAATTTTGTGATCTACCCATGTTTCTTCATCCTCTGAAAATTTCCAATCTTTTCTAAAGAAGCTTTTCGGCTTTTGAGCACGTTTAAGGGCCGGAATCGACGAAACAGTAAACTTTCAGGAGGTTTTCAGAAAATTTTCAGCTGTCATGTTGTGAATTTTGGATATGTTGTAGAGGACATACATACAAAGACAATGGTATATGACCCATCCCTAGATTCTTCACCAATTTCTCCCAGATCGCTGCTTTGTGCGGGATAATGTAAAATCATCTCAGACGAGCTTGTTGTAAAACACTCATGTTGTGTCTTTAGACCATTCGTTTGTGTCTTGAACGGTTGGTGAAGGATTTTAATGTCATTGATTCATTTGAGATCAGGACCCCTTGATTGATATATGAGCATGGTGCTTGCAGTGCCATCTTGTTTCTGTCAGCCGTAGAAACATCACTTCTGAAACCCTGGTCACGGGACCATAACTAAGGTTGCTCTCAAGAGGGGATGATGTAATGACCATGGTTGCATGTCCCGGAGGTAGAATTATTTTTATGATGAATGATTAGCACATGAGAGTCCGGTGCCACGGGTCTTGGATTGTGAAACTGATCGCCATGATCAGTGGACCGTCAGTCCCCAGTAATCTCTCCTTTTCGTTTTCCCTTCTTCTGGTAAGACCTAGATAGAGGACCCATGTAGAAAAATTGATGTAAAGACTTAGGTGGTCGAAGTTGAAGGGTACCTTGATGAAGGACTTAGTGGAAAGCCCTGGTGGACACCGATCGACTTTGGAAGTTATGAATCATGTCTAAGAATTGTTTCTTGCATGTTGTATGCTATGGAAGTTGTAGGAACCTCATACAACATCGGAATTCAATTCTTGACCCCAACTTTTGAATCTAAGAGACTGAGTTATCATATGAGAAAAGAATCACTCAATTTGGAGTTGTAGAGGTCAACCAACGAAGCGTGCACATTTGTAATTTGTAATCCCGTACAAATTTTTCAGATTTCGTAGACCTGACGGTAATGGACATATCTTTCAGAGCGTATGTCCGATTGATGCGCCCTTTTGGTATGTTGTATAAGATACATAGATGAATATCTTTTGTTGAGGAAGCATTGTCCCATTCCTCAACCATTGGTACGTTTTTGTAAAACCATGGCCTGGAATGTGTTGTATCTCCTTTGTAGAGGCGATGAGAACATCTTGTAGAAGACTTTGGCTTGTGTCCGTCCATCGTGCAAGCTTTTGGAAGACGCTCATGTTAAAATGTTTTCACGTCAACACATCTTGATGTGAATCATTAGCGATTGAAAAAGTCTGCTTCAACGAGAAATACTTCAGAGAATGGTTAGTTGATAAAGCCCTATCATGAGGATGTTGCTCCTGAGATCGTTGTTGATGCTGAGATCATGATTGAATTTTCTCCAGACATTCTTCTTGATGCTGATACCATGGACGGAGTTCCTCCAGATATCCTTGTTGATGTCGATAATATGGTCGGAGTTGCTTCAGATACTGAAAAGGTTAGAACCATGATTTATCGACATAGCCTTTGCTCCTCCATCCAGTGAGCCTTTACATTCACGAACTAGTTGGTGGTTTGAGCTTCCCTAAGATAAAGGTGTACTGGGAGTACAACCCGAATTTTCCTGATCAGTATGACTTTACTGTGAACTGGCTTCGTCAGTGAGTCGACGTTGTTGCGGCAGATAGTAGCAGTGGCCTTCATTTTAGATGTGATTGGTGAAGAGAAGAAGTTACTCAGCCATGTAGGGGAATCTGATGTAGAGAGGTTTCGTTGATGATGTTTCATGGAATCATATCATGTTGCAATGACTCGTTATGAATCAATCTTTCCAATAAGATCAAGTCCCCAAAGCGTTTGAAGGAATTTGTGCCATCAATGAATGATGTTGCATCTATGGTAGGCTCGGAAAGATACCTACTATTGTGTATACTGCAAGTGCACAGTGTCGACAAGCAACACAGGGCAAGCACAGGTCGAACCACAGAGACTTGGAGAGTGTAGAAGTTGATTCTAAATCCTTACTTAGAACTGATTCAAAGAGTAACCAAAAGGGGTTTGCTTTTGTCGATACGACGAGATATTGGCAAAGACTTAAACAGAAAATGATATTGAATTAAAATACGCAATTAAATCAAGGTGTAAATACTGAGAATATGGATACTAGGGTATTCAAATCCACCGCTAACTTATGATATGCATTCAACTTGTAATATTATTCTTGTCCTTACAAAGAGATTCAAGTCTACCATATATCTAAGGTGTTTCTCCAATGGATAATTTAATCACAACTAAAGTATTTCTCCAAAGCATTAACTGTCTAATTAAAGCACAACTAATCTGAGGATCAATATTTGGTTAAGCATGAGTTGTAGCATAATCAACAAAGAGATATTCTAACTACAATGGATACATGGCATACATTGTGAGAGAAAGATGTTGACAAACTTGGATTAAATTATATCTTTAAACAATTCTAAACTTTCAATAACAAGATACAAGATATGAATACATACCAATGAGTTACGGCTTCATTTAAACCCTAGCAAATGAAACTAGAACATGAAGAACATTACAACAAAACTGAAATTTGATAAACTAACATGAACAAGCTATTCTTGGATGGTTTTTCAACACAACAACCCTCTCTATTTATACACAAAATTCCCTCAAGCACTTGGATTCGAAATTTGGAAAGCATCCACTCAACAAAACATGTTTTCTTAATTGATGGATTGAATGGAATATATTTGGTTGTGGGAAACAAATTGGGAGTGATTGAGTGAGAGAATGGGGATGTTTTCTTTAATTGATGGATGAAATGGAATACAATGGGGGTGAGGTGGATGTTTTGGAAAGAATCCAATGGGGGTGAGGTGGATGTTTTGGAAAGAATCCAATGGGGGTGAGGTGGAAATGGATTTGGGTCTTGGGTTTTGGATCATGGGTTGTTTAATCACATGAATTTGTAAACAGGTTGCCACTGATGCGCGAGCGGGTTGCAACGCTTCCAACTTTCTTCTCTTTTGTCTTCTCAATTCTTCCAAGCTTTATTTAGTACTTAAAAACACAAAATTAATTAATACAAATATTTATTCTTGAAAATGGTAAAAATGCAGAATTTGGGATAATATATGACTTTGAAGCGCGAAAGATGAGTTAAGTGCCAATGAAAAGGTGTATGAATATGCAATATTTGGCACTCATCAATCTGCTCCAGAAGTCTTATCATGGGATAGTGAAGACTTATCGATTGTAGTTCACTTATACTTTGATCGTGTTGGTGGTGAATCAACGTGTCATCGTCGAGATATTTGTGTTGAAGCCAGAGGTTCCATTATCGAAGGTGTATTCTTTGATTGAGAGTACAATTTGAAGACTTCTTATATGCTTGAGCGTTAAAGCGTCATATCCTTCAAGCTTCGAATGTCTTAGGCTTGATCGTCTCGGCCCCGAGAATCTTCAGTTGATTCAGCATTCCTTTCGCCGCGTAGTGGGATTCAACACTTGTGCATACATCAGAGATTTATATTTTTCTGGCACACATGGACACTCCTATAAGGCTATGGAGAAATTCTCAAATTGTTCTTTGCCATGCTTGAACATCATCTCAGTAATGAATGTCTCAGTGAGATGCTCGATTCGGAGAAATGTCATATTCAACCACTTGGTAAAATATTGCTGAAGTGAGATTACCCACTGATTGCGTCTTGTAATAGCAGAGATGCTAGAAGAATTGAGTCCCCATCTTAGAATAGCATGTGAGGAAATAAATGACATAGACATGGGAGGAATGAGACTTGCCTGAGTGCATGACCTTTTGATGAATGCCTATACATCTTTTGCATGTTCTAGTTTCAACCTCGTCAAAGTTCGAAATTCCCCCAAGTGCTCTGATGATGGAACATCCGCCAAATCTTCTAGATCAGAAATTTCTTTGTTCGAGAGATGTGCAACCAAAAACGCTTTGTTAGTAGTCATATTCTCGGCATAAATCCACGTCCGTCCGAGAATCATGTCATATCCTGGATCTTCCATGATTATGTGAAACTTGGTTTCCGTCCAGGTTGAGCCAACTTTCATTTTGAGAGTAATGAAACCGTATGCATCTCTGAGCGTTCCTTCATGGTCTTTGATTGAGATGGGAGCATGAGTAACTTCTTGTCGAGTGATGCCTACGACTCTGAGGGATTTCAGTGGAACAATGTTGATAGCGGTGCCAGCACCGACCAACGTTCTCCCAAATTATTTTCCTTTGATATGGAATGCGGCAAGCATCCCCATTCGTACATCTCTTTTCCCGTGGCTGAGGCTCAGAAAGTATTTCCGGATGTGATTCAGTGTTGTAAGCATGTCCTTCTTTGTGCCTTCGCTAGATAGAGAAACCCACATATATGCTCGACCGAGGATTGAACTTCCTCTTTGAAAAGTTGCTCAAAGAGAGTGGAGGTTTTGATTGGGAGAGGGTCATGTGTACTCCTTCAGTCCCCATTTGAAGCTCTCCTGGATAAACCCAACGTTCATGGAAGGTTGGACATTGTACTTTTTTTTATCAGGCGCCTGGCACTGCCTCGGGCATCTCGCGGTTCCTCGACTTTTTTAGTTCTTGTTCTTTCCATTAATGTCTTCAAGTGGAACTCCATCTAATGTTTTCTTCAATGGAGCACCAGTGTTGCTAGTGCTAGCATCGTTTGTGTTGGGATTTGTAACTAACCCATACTTAAGACCAGCCATCTTTGTGAAAGTTTGAGATTGCAACCGAGAGAATGATCTCCCACTGTGGTCACCAATCTGTAGATGGGGAAAATGATTTGCTGATTTTTTAGGAAAGTGAAGAGACGACCGTGTGGATGAGACTCCTCAACCGAGCAAACTACTTAACCTCAAACAGATACACTGCACGGGAATGCTTTTAAGTTCGAGAGATCAATCTGCAGGACTCCGGCCTAAACCAAGTCAGTGGCTGTTCCAGAGTCAATTCGGTCACAAATATGTAGATTGGTTGATATGTAGGAGGGAAGCCGAGAATTGTGGGATCAATGATGATAAAGGATTGTGGATGTGTTGAAGGTTACCGCAAGTTTGTGTAAATAAGTTTCGAATGATTGAGAGAGTGTTGCTCACACGATGATTTTTGGTCAGACGATGCATGTAACACCCCGAGTTCCGGACCAGGGTCAAACCCATATGGAGATCCGAACTCGAAGCGTTACGGGTCGGGAAGAGACTTAATGCATACATTTTTTTATTTTATTTTTGCTAATTTACTTTTGCACAAAACATAGTTGTAACTTTACATAACATAAACCGAAGCATATAAATCCACTAATTATCTTTAAAAACATTTTCAACCAAATATATTATTTCAAACTACATTTCAAGAAATACAATAAAACAATTCAATTACTAAGCTACTCATTCCTAGATTTCGATGCGCCACTCTGATAAATCTGCAAGGATGTCAATTGGGGTGAGATGACAGCTCAATAGAATGCACCCCCATTCTCTAAAGATGCGGAAACAAAATCATTTTATCAAGGAATAACATACAATAAGAAATACAATGCAACTTCAACGAATATATTCAACCAACAACATTAACTCACAAATATTATTTCCACTAAATCATGTAATTCATTTGTTCAACCGTGAATTCAAATACCACTATTGTTTCTAACAAATCATTTAATTAATAGACTTCACAATAATCCATCAACAAAACATCCAATTTATTTGTTCAATCATGAGTTCCCCATGCCAATATTATTGCCAACAAATCATCCATTTAGGATTCAACACATCAATTAACATCATCAATAATGTTTCCAACAACCCATCCTTTTAAATGTCAAAACATGAGTTACATATCAATATTGTCACCAAAAAACCATGAGTTTACAATACCAAAATAATTGTCAACAAATCATTCATCAATGATTCAACACATCTATTCATGTATTAATATCGTCATAGAGGAACCATGAGTTCATCACACCAATTATATTTTCCACCAAATAATTTAATCTAGATTCCAACATATTCACATATTTATATTGTCACCTCAAACAATGAGTTCACGGTACGAAAACCTTGATTCGTACACCACCTATCATTTATCGGCACGGACAGCCTCCATCGATGGTCAGGAACAAAGTTCCTATGGGGATCATACCCATTTTCTCTCGGGGATCATTACCCATTTTATTCACAGTACGAAAACCTTGGTTCGTACACCACCTATCGTTTACCGGCACGGACAGCCGCCATCGATGGTCGGGAAACACAAGTTCCCATGGGGATCATTACCCATTTAACTCTCGGGGATCATTACCCGCCGTTAGCATGAAACGATATTCCATCTAACGGAAAATCATGAACTCGTTTATTTTTATAAATCATTTTTACAAACAACACAAGCAACCATGGCTTAAGAACATGAATTTCTTTCAAGCATTTATGCAAACAAGTTAAATGCAGCCACATTACATTATGCATTTCAGGTGATAACTTTGTCCGATCTACCTCAAAATTTTATGAAACATTCCTGACACCATCATGTATAACATATCCAAATTTCACATTAAACTAACGGCGCAATCAAAATATAATGAATTTACAATGACATCCTAAAAACTGGACAGATTACTTGTCTTTACCAAACAATTCATGATAAATTCATAAAAACCTGAAATTAAGCAAATCCAGAGCATAATGAAAGATAAGACATTTATCTACAACTTTTGTTAAGATCTCAAATTTTTTTAACATCATTAAGACTTCCTAAGAACATCAAAATCACAGCAAATCGAAACTGTCCATAATTTCAGAAAATATCACTCAAATTCAAACAAACATTCAACGGTGAATTTACATTGGAAAATTCTCAAATTTTAACAAGAGATGCTTAATCATGCTTTATATCAATAATAGATGCCTGATCATCAACAAGAGGTACATATTTGTTTCAAATAAATTATTGAATCATAACAATACAAAATCATATAAAATAAACACCAAATAAAACACCTAAAGAGAAAGGGTTTCACATTCTACCTCAATTCCTTTGATTCTCCAATGATTTTCCTAATTAGAATTTCTCCTCAAGAACCCTAGCTCCAATTCATCTTCTTCCTCTCCATAGCTTTCTTCTCTAAGCAAAAACCTATATCTCCATCTCTTTTTCTTTCTCCTAACCTTTTGATTTCTAACTTCTAAAATTCTTTTTTTCTAAACTTTTAGGTATATAAAACCTTAATAATATTTTCTCTACTTATATATTTGTCTTTTCATTTTTCTCTCATTTTTTATTTAATTATTAAAACTAATAACATGACTATATTTCCACATTAACTTGTAGACATTCTAGTTCAATCCACCCACCTAGGCTAAGGCTAAGGAACAAGAATCTAAACCACATGGTTAGCTAATTTGGGTACATCCCAACCCGAAACCGCAACTAAAAATACAGGGTATTACATTCTACCACCCTTAAAAGAAATTTCGTCCCGAAATTTAAAACATACGTGTAATCTGAAAATTCCAAAAAAGAAAATTCAATCTAGCACACAATTCATAATGCCAAGAATTACACAAAAGCTACAATACAACTAATACAATGACACAAGCAATCAAATCAAACAAGCATGCTTTGTATCACATCAACATATCAAATAGTTTATTTTACGGTCCCATTCAAGATCTAAAGCCTAGAGCTCTGATACCAACTTGTAACACCTCGAGTTCCGGACCAGGGTCAAACCCATATGGAGATCCGAACTCGAAGCGTTACGGGTCGGGAAGAGACTTAATGCATACATTTTTTTTATTTTATTTTTTGCTAATTTACTTTTGCACAAAACATAGTTGCAACTTTACATAACATAAACCGAAGCATATAAATCCACTAATTATCTTTAAAAACATTTTCAACCAAATATATTATTTCAAACTACATTTCAAGCAATACAATAAAAAAATTCAATTACTAAGCTACTCATTCCTAGCTTTCGCTGCGCCACTCTGATAAATCTGCAAGGATGTCAGTTGGGGTGAGATGACAGCTCAATAGAATGCACCCCCATTCTCTAAATATGCGGAAACAAAATCATTTTATCAAGGAATAACATACAATAAGAAATACAATGCAACTTCAACGAATATATTCAACCAACAACATTAACTCACAAATATTATTTCCACTAAATCATGTAATTCATTTGTTCAACCGTGAATTCAAATACCACTATTGTTTCTAACAAATCATTTAATTAATAGACTTCACAATAATTCATCAACAAAACATCCAATTTATTTGTTCAATCATGAGTTCCCCATGCCAATATTATTGCCAACTAATCATCCATTTAGGATTCAACACACCAATTAACATCATCAATAATGTTTCCAACAACCCATCCTTTTAAATGTCAAAACATGAGTTACATATCAATATTGTCACCAACAAACCATGAGTTTACAATACCAAAATAATTGTCAACAAATCATTCATCAATGATTCAACACATCTATTCATGTATTAATATCGTCATAGAGGAACCATGAGTTCATCACACCAATTATATTTTCCACCAAATCATTTAATCTAGATTCCAACATATTCACATATTTATATTGTCACCTCAAACAATGAGTTCACGGTACGAAAACCTTGGTTCGTACACCACCTATCGTTTATCGGCACGGACAGCCTCCATCGATGGTCAGGAACAAAAGTTCCTATGGGGATCATACCCATTTTATCTCGGGGATCATTACCCATTTCATTCACAGTACGAAAACCTTGGTTCGTACACCACCTATCGTTTACCGGCACGGACAGCCGTCATCGATGGTCGGGAAACACAAGTTCCCATGGGGATCATTACCCATTTAACTCTCGGGGATCATTACCCGCCGTTAGCATGAAACGATATTCCATCTAACGGAAAATCATGAACTCATTTACTTTTATAAATCATTTTTACAAACAACACAAGCAATCATGGCTTAAGAACATGAATTTATTTCAAGCATTTATGCAAACAAGTTAAATGCAGCCACATTACATTATGCATTTCAGGTGATAACTTTGTCCGATCTACCTCAACATTTTGTGGAACATTCCTGACACCATCATGTATAACATATCCAAATTTCACATTAAACTAACGGCTCAATCAAAATATAATGAATTTACAATGACATCCTAAAAACTGGACAGATTACTTGTCTTTACCAAACAATTGATGATAAATTCATAACAACCTGAAATTAAGAAAATCCAGAGCATAATGAAAGATAATACATTTATGTACAACTTTTGTTAAGACCTCAAATTGTTTTAACATCATTAAGACTTCCTAAGAATATCAAAATCACAGCAAATCGAAACTGTCCAGAATTTCAGAAAATATCACTCAAATTCAAACAAACATTCAACGGTGAATTTACATTGGAAAATTCTAAAATTTTAACAAGAGATTCTTAATCATGATTTATATCAATAATAGATGCCTGATCATCAACAAGAGGTACATATTTGTTTCAAATAAATTATTGAATCATAACAATACAAAATCATATAAAATAAACACCAAATAAAACACCTAAAGAGAAAGGGTTTCACATTCTACCTCAATTCCTTTGATTCTCCAATGATTTTCCTAATTAGAATTTCTCCTAAAGAACCCTAGCTCCAATTCATCTTCTTCCTCTCCATAGCTTTCTTCTCTAAACAAAAACCTATATCTCCATCTCTTTTTCTTTCTCCTAGCCTTTTGATTTCTAACTTCTAAAATTCTTTTTTGCTAAACTTTTAGGTATATAAAACCTTAATAATATTTTCTCTACTTATATATTTGTCTTTTCATTTTTCTCTCATTTTTTATTTAATTATTAAAACTAATAACATGACTATATTTCCACATTAACTTGTAGACTTTCTAGTTCAATCCACCCACCTAGGCTAAGGCTAAGGAACAAGAATCTAAACCACATGGTTAGCTAATTTGGGTACATCCTAACCCGAAACCGCAACTAAAAATACAGGGTATTACAATGCATTGTCTGTTCAATATCTCATGGATTTTCTGTGTCCTCTCAATTATAGATTCAACAACTTATTTATATTGTCATAATAGTGAACACATTGATCCCAGTAAGTGTGACAGTTTCTTGGGTGAAAGAGTGGGAAAGTGGGAGATCATGGTGAAACCAGTTCCAGGTCGTGTGGAGACTTGGTTAACCGTCCACCCACTACTTTGCTAACTCCTTCAACCGTTTGCACGACTTACTCACATTTATCATCGTGGATGAACACACGTGCCATAGGCCGCCATACCAAAACCATAATTAATATCCTCGCATGTGACGTGATTGATGTCTCACGAACGTGGAGTCTGCAAAGCAGACATGTATTTGATCAGTCAGTCGTTGACTTGATTAGACAGTAAGTCTAAGTTTTGTTGAATTGAGCATGAGTGACGAATGCTCGGTGATTCATGGATTTGAACATATCATATATATAGTTCTTGTGTTGATATTGCTCGTCTGAGCAAATATTTTAAATTCGATGAATTGTTGAATATTGAGTTCAATCCATATTCGTACAACTGAGCAAGTATTGATTAATTCAATAAATTATTGAATATTTATAGTTTGATCAATATTCGAGCAACTGAGCAAGTATTGCTCGATTCGATAAATTATTGAATATTGATAGTTGGATCAATATTGGAGCAACTGAGCAAGTATTGCTCGATTAGATAAATTACTGAATATTTATAGTTGGATCAATATTCGAGCAACTGAGCAAGTATTTCTCGATTCGATAAATTACTGAATATTGATAGTTGGATCAATATTCGAGCAACTGAGCAAGTATTGCTCAATTCGATAAATTTCTGAATATTGATAGTTGGATCAATATTCGAGCAACTGGGCAAGTATTGCTCGATTCGATAAATTACTGAATATTGATAGTTAGATCAATATTCGAGCAACTAAGCAAGTATTGTTCAATTCGATGAATTATTGGTAGCGTGACTCAATAAAATATTAATTAAAATATTGGTAGCCTACCAAATATTATATAATTAATCTGGATGTTGATTACTAGATCAACATAAAATTATTAGTGTTTGAACTTGCTTAGAATTATGATTTGTGGAGCGTTTGTTCAAAACCCTAATTTTGATCAATTGTTCATCAATTGATGAATTTCTGAAAATAAGTCATGAGTAAAGGAGGGACTGACCACATGGGATGATAGACGACCATATGGTGCCCAAATGCTCGAGTGAGCGTGCACCATAGTCCTTAGTTGACCAGTTGTTGATGGTGTTGATCATTTATTAGAATAATGATCGTCTGAACATTAGGTGATAAAACCTAATTATGGAGAAGTCAAGGACCATCCAAAGGAGCATAGAACCAGCCCTTGGTGATGCGGTTCCAGCTGATGGTCAATTGAGCGAATTCCAAGTTGGTTGAAAAGAGTTTGGACCCAATATGAGCAATTGAGAAAATTAAGTCAAAATCATGAAGATATGTGGGACCGGCTCCTTGCCAACCTTAGGTCGGCCTTGTTCGGTCAAGGAATCATGCCGTGTCACCATAATGTCTGTATCTCAGTCCTGAGAGTTTTGGTATTTCCTGGTGTGCGTTTAAGCAATATTTTAGATTTTCAAAAGAGTTTGATCTTTGACTGAAATTCTTGATTTTTGCTCAAATGAGCAAGTAGAACTTTGCTCGTTTGATCAAAATTTTGAGAATATTAAAATAATAATATTTGACGTGAGTAGCCTAGTCGGACATGTGACCATTTGACTTTTTGGCTTTTTCATGGTTTGAGCAATATTTGAGAAAATATGAAGAAACCATGATTTTTGCTCAAACGGAGGAGTTTCATGAGATGAGGGAAATAATAATTATGAAAATAAGGGATTTCAAGGTGTGGGACCGTCCATGGCTAAGCATGACCGGCCGGCTAGGTAGCCAGGTCCCACGGCACCTTCCCTATTTTTACTATTTTTCATGAAACCGTGATTCTGAGAGCGGAAAAGAAATAACACAGACACCAAAAGTTTTGTTAACGAGGAAACCGCAAATGCATAAAAACCCCGGGACCTAGTATAGATTTGAACACCACACTATATTAAGACGCTAAAGACACTAGCCTACTACAAGTTAACTTCGGACTGGAATGTAGTTGACTTAGCCTCCTCCGTTTGAGAAAAACCTCGTTAACAAAACTTCTGGTGTCTGTGTTATTTCCTTGGTTCTTCAACATTCCTTGAATTCTTCGTCACTCCAAGTACTTCAGTGATTCTGAACGTGTTCAACTCAGCATCATAGTTGTAGTTGCAGGAAATCCCACACTACACCCATGATAAGAATTCACACTAATCAACACATTTTAGAAGATTAAAAACGACACTTTATTATTTGATTCTCAGAAATGTTTACAAGAAATGGAAGAAATCAAGAATACAACCGCTTTCTTAAATTTTCTCTCTCCTCAAGATTTTCTCAACACTCAAAAATACATCATCATCTTTTTGAATCTACTGGATCTCTTTATATAGGGTAGTTACATAGTGGATGACAGCTAAGTTATCCTTTAATTTTGGATCTGGCTCGCGGTGCTCTCGCGGTAGTTGTAATGTTAACTCTCGCAGGAGTTGTAACCATCGCAGAACAATCACTCTCTTCTCGTGTTTCTTGTTTTCGTCATTAGTTACGTCATTCTTTGGATTATTCTTTGAGCTATTCTGTGACGCTGTCAGAGTGTTTTTTTAGAATCTCACAGAAATGTTGTAGCGATATTATGATCCTACATCTTGCCTTTCCTCATGTCTTCTTCACGGAGTGAAGAGGATATGAGGATTTCCAACCCTTCATAATATCGCAACTCCCTGTCTTTTCGCGTTTTTATTTCGAAAACATTCTGTGAATTTAGTTTAACTGCCTACACGTGTCGTGAATCCCCTTTTTTTTACTGGCACGTCTTTCCTCAACAGGTCATCTCCTTTTGCCTATAAAAGGTAAAATCTGGTTACAAATCTAATTTTATTCTTTTACTTTTCTATCTTCTTCATCTCTTCATCTATTCATTCTATTTTTCGTCTGCAACTTTCTTCTCTCAAAGATTCTTCTGCTATTGTTTCCATGGAGTCATCAAGGTATCTCTTCTTCTAATGTTGTTAAATTTGATCTTACTTACTTAGATTATGTTCATTATTATTTATTTGATCTATTTTTATCTGATTTTATATAACTCCCATATTGTGTCTTTGCTTCTGCAGAGCCGTTCCCAACACTAGAGTTATAGTCAAAAACCCTAATCTTCAGGAAGATTTTCAACAAAAACCCGTCGAGAAGAAAAGGAAGTCTGCGAGTAATAAGGTAGGAAGAAACATTCGTCTTCTTAATAACAATATTGTTGCCTTTGTTTCTTATCTATATTATTATTCGCAGGGTAATGAAGATGCTGCTAGACCTCGCAAGAAATATCGCAAGTTCAAATCTCTTGAGATTGATATTACTATTCCCAAATTTACATCTTCAAAACCTATTTCTACTACTTCGCAGATAGAACCTCCATCCTCTATTTGCGAGAATGTTATTATCAATACCTCCAATGCAATCAATCCTCCAATAAATGAGACTCCCAGAACGGTTATGAACAAAGTTTCTTCTTCTCCTATTTTACCCCAAACCGTTACCTTTTCGGACACTCCTCCTCCTGATGATGCAACTATCATAAATTATTCAAATCTCCATCTCGCCATCATTACCACTTTACCCTATACACCTCTTCCCTCATCTAAAGAATCATCAATAGGGGTTGATGCTGCTTTTAGAGTTCTGTCTGACATTTTAGATGATGCCAGAAAATCTTCCATTGACCCCTTCAAATACGATGTTTGCGATACTTAAATCAAATATTTTGATTCTGATCGCACTTCTTCGCAAGAGTCTTTAGAAAATTAAATTGAAGCTCTAAAGAGAAGTCTCCAAGCCAAAACTTCAGAATGTGATATCCTTGGTCACAAGCTTCGCAACTCTTCATTAGATTGCGAAAATCTTCGCAATAAAAACAAGGAATTAAAAGGTATATTTCTTTTGCCTCTTCCTCTAACTTTTCTGCTCCTGTAGATTTTCATCTTTTCTGTACTCAATTTCCTTTTAAATATTTGGTGTGCTTATTTACCTTTAAATCAGAAACGAGTAATGAAGATATTTGAATTAGAATCTGCTGCTGAAGAAGCCCGTGTTGAGAGAGATTCTTGGATGGATCAATATAATAGATTAGATAATATCTACACATAATCAATCGATCAAATAAATAATCTTACCAATGAGAACAATCAATTAGTGCAAAAGCAAAATCTATTAAATAGCGAAGCTACTCGCCTCTCATATTTGTTAACTCGAGCTAACTTGGCGATGGAATCTTTATCAGATGAAAATAAAACTTTATCTCAGGATAAACGTAGCTTTTTAAACAAGATGGAGATCTCCTCGCAACAAATAAATGATCTTCAGAAAACGTGTAACGACCAAGAGAAATCTCTTCGTTTACTAAAAGATGAACTCAAGGAGGTAACTGAATCTTCTACCGCTGAGAAAGATAAACTTATCAAAGGCAGGCTAACTCTAAGTTTAAAGGCCAGTAAACTCCAAGACCAATATTCTCAATTAGAAGAATCTTACTCCTTATTAGCAAAAGAAAACACTTATCTCCTCTCCAAAGAAGAAATTATAAAATCTGGCCTGAAGGGTATAGTTGGAGATAATTTCGATGATGCCATGAATCAATGGGAGAATTGTTTCATAACATTAATTCAAAATTTAACTTCTCAAAAGGAAGGTAGTCATTTTGATTGCCTTAATTGTTAATTTTTCTATTTAATTTCTCTGTTATATTTCTTGCGAAATTTTACTTGAATATTTTCTTGTCAACTTCTGTTTTTCGCAGAATCTGAAAAAAAGCCTTCATTCTACCATTTCTGATCTGACTGAAAAATTGGCTAAAGTTCGCAAAGAAAACGGAAATCTCACTGCCCATCTTGTTCAATCTCGCGATCGTGCTGAGAGGAGATATGACTACCTTGAATACTACAAAAATATAGAGATTAGAAATCGTGATAGAGGTTTCCTTCGCAAGGTTCATCTTAATGCTGAAGTTCTTGTGAATGACGTTCTGTTATCCCAATCTCTTCCTCCAGTATCCATTGATCCTCTAGAAGTAGATGATGATGAAATTCCTCTTCCTATCGATAATGACCTATACTATGCAAGTGATGAAGAAAATGAAGAAGATGAAGAAGATGTCTCTCAAGAAGACCCAACAGAAGAAGAAGATAGTCCTTCTAGAAAAGTAGCTACCGGTGGTGAAGCAATTGCTGGCGAAAAATTAGGTGGAGAAGAAACCCAAGCTGATCGCGATGCAAAGAATACCATTAAGGAGAATGAAGCTGGCGATACTAATAGCGAGATTAATACAGAAGCCTGAATTTTGCTCTTGTTTTCTTTTCCCTCCTTTTTCTTGCGAGCAATGTATTTTTTCTGCAACTTTGGAGTTCAACTTTGCCTCTGTTATTTTGAATATTCTCAAGAAAGATAATGATATTTTATTTATTAACTTCCCTATTTGCCCTTCATTATCTTTCTTATAATGATCAAGTGTTTCCTGCATTCTTCCTTTGCGAACTGTGTTGCGATATTTCTTGCGAAATTATGGATGATGTTGCGATATCATGAATATTATGAATAATCCTGTTGTGTGATTCTGAATAACATTTCTGAAAAATTTCGAAGGATTCTGAGAAATATTTCCTGCATTCTTAAAAGAAAATAGTTAATGTTTGGGATTATTCTGTTGGTCTTATCTTGCCTTCCTAGTTAAAGGTCTTATTTTGCCAATTTTTTCTGTCTGCGACAAAATCGCAGGACGTCTTTACATTTGTATGCAAAAACCCATTAATCTTGCCTTATCTGTATTTTGTCAATTTCTCTGCGACAATATGACAAGTCTAAGTTTTCTTGCGAAAACGAAGCCATATGACATTGCCGTCTTGCGATGAAATCACAGGACGTCTTTACACTTTCATGTAAAAACCCATTGATCTCATCTTAACGTTTTCTCTTATGGATTGTTGCCTATGTATAATATTTGTCACGTGATAATATGACAGGTCTAAATTTTCTTGCGATCATAAAGCCCCATGACATTGCCGTCTTTAGACACTTATCAGCTCCCTAATGGAGGGTGCCGCCGTTATCTTCCCCCTGGTTTCCCCTTCAAGGAGGGCACATCGGCCATACAAAACTAGATCCTCCCATCCGGATTTACCAACAACCAGTTGTTTTCACAGCCTCTTGTCCTTTATGCCTATATGGCTTATAGTTACAAGATTGCACCCTAAGTGGGGTTTTCTTCCGGCCGAGTGCATCATAGCCAAGACTTGACAAGGATGGTCAGGGTAGTTTCATACACCCCGGGAACCCTTGACTCAACCGTGTACCTCGGCGCCTTGGTCATACTCTGCACTCCTTAGAAGAGATCCTCGGTCGTCCAACCAGGGTATAACCTTATATAGTTGGAAATCCAAGGTACCTCTCCCGGATAGGTTTTCTTTAACCCCAACATCTTCATGACTCAGGTTCCAGCAGCGGTATAACCTTATCCCTGAGTCACGCAAAGAGATACCCCTTTATATGACTCACTTTAGGTCTTACATTTGCCTCTTGCGAAATTGTATTCGCGAACTAGGGTGCACGCCATAAAGGTTCGTCCCATTCTATTAATCTCTGCGAAATTTTTATTCGCGTTTCTTGCGATATTTTCGCAGTTCTTACTTGCTTTGTCATCGGAAGAATCTCTCAGTTGTAATTAGGATAGAAAAATTTATTACCCATTTCATCATACAACATACCAGCATCTCTAATCTCGCAGGATTTGTCATTGATAGTATCTTTTCAGAAATAATCTATTCCATGGTCTATCAAGTTTTTGACCAACATCTCTGCCTTCAGGATCCATTAATTTGTATGTGATAGGTGTAGAATACACCGTATTTTATATTTAGTATTTATGCTTTCTTTGCTATTTTTTGTGGGAATTATGTATCTTATATTCGCTTTTGAGTTTTATAGGCAAAAGGAGCGAAACTGGCATTTCATAGGCAAGTGTTATTTGGAGCCCAGCAGAGGATAAGGGACAACCATCCGAAGGTTCACTAAAGATAGGCAATTTGCTAAGGGCTGCCACCAAATTTCTATAGCCTACGGACTAAACCTAGGTCGAGGTTTTCTCCTCCAAAACAGTCATGTCCCAGCTCAGCTACCCAATGAACTCTGCACCAAGTCCCTCACGCCTGCAAGCTCTGGTCTGGTGGATCGATGGTTGTTAATTCAGGTTCGCTTTGGATAGATACACACGAAGCTTTTAATGAAGATTGGTGAAGTTCTGGGTATTGTTTAAACTGAAGAAACATGGAAGAACAAGAGTATTTGCTGCCATGGAGTGTTGTTAATGAACAGAGGCGATTGAAGGGTGATTGAGAAGGTTTCTCAGAATGGGTTTGATTTGTATGTGAAATGAATTACAAGGAAGGAGCGATTTGTGTGGCTTTGTACAACCGTTATCAGTTTGAAAATAGCACACCTAGTGTTTGAGAAAATGTTTGAATAAGCAACTCCTCAATGCAAGGGGTGATTCAGTGACTACTGGGGTTGTTAGTTGGAGTATGTCAGTGAAGTGGAATTGAAGCTTGGGAGCTGGTGGTGCAAAAGTTAGATGTATTAGGAAGAGGCTTGAACTGTGATGGTAGTGTGGTAATGAACTGGTGATTGAAAAATGAGAGCAGCTGTGATACTATTGCAATGGTTAGGAGGTTAGTGCAACTGGGGGAGTTGGTTGATAAAGTTACTAGATGTGAGATGGTGTTATTGATCTGAGCTATATGGGAGGTGATGTACTGATGTTGCTGGAATTGGAAAGTTCAGTTGTAGAATGAATGTATATCGCTGCAGCACTCGAGCCAAGAATGGTTCAGGCAAAGTTGGTCCGAATCTGTATAAAATAGGGAAGAGATGACGTGAACTAATTCAAGGTGGTTATGGTGGTGATGTTCAATGAAGATGATGTTGTTGATGAGCTGGTATGATGTTGATTGAAGCCAAGAATGAAGGGTTGCTGTGTGGAGTTATTGTTTGTAGCATCAGAGTGTTGAGTTGCAGATATGCAAGAATGTGTAGCTGTTGTTACTGGGTTCGATGGATTTCAAGAATTGGAGGGATGGAGGAAGCTGTGTTGATGTATTGATGCCAGGGGTTATGCTGCAATGATGGAATGAACTGGAGTTGTAAGGAAGACATTGCAGAGAAGATATCAAGATGAACTGATTTGGATGTATGTCTAGGATACATGTATTACAGCTGGTGGTAATGAATTGACTAGTTATGGAGACTAAGATGATTGCAGGTGGTATAGCGCTGCAACTGCAGTGATGGAATATGTTGGCGAAGCTGTAACTGGCGTTTGGGTTGCACTGTTATAACGGAGCAAAGTAGGTACTGGTGATGAAACTGATGCCATTCATGGCAATTAATGATTCTGGTGGAGATTGAAGTGCTTTTAATGATTTAGATGGGCGCAGTGATGAATGAGTTGAGGAGCTGGTTGTTTGTGTTGGTGGATGTCTGAGGGTAAAGGTTTTGAGCTGAGCAGAATGCACTGGAGTTAGTGATGCTGATAATGGGTCAGCTGTTGTTGGTACTATTGTGTGAGAATGGTTGTAGATGGTTATGAACTTGTAGTGCAGGTGAGGTAATGAAGCTACAGGTGCAAGCAGTTGGGGTTGCTGCTCTAGTGTTGATTTCAGAGCTGGGATGTTGAATGGAAGTTTTCATTACAAGAGATGTGTGGATAGCTATGTTGCAGGTGGAATTGCAGCTGGTGAAGCTGGATAAGGCAGTAAAGAGTTATGGAATAGCAAGAAGAGTGATGGGTAGAATGGAATTGGCATAAAATGGGAGCTGATCGACACAGGCAAGAAACCAAGACTGCAGAAAATAGTGCGAAAACGGGGTGAAAATGGCACGCCGGTGAGCATAGTTCCGGTAGATGGATTTCGGAAGTTAAAGTATGAATCGCAATATTTCAGTGAATCGCGAGGGGGGTATGAGTCGGATGCAAGAATTGATGGCTGGAAGTATGAGCTACACGTCACGCTTTTGGGTACGTTTTCGCAAGAATAAAAATTGGATTTAGATGGGTTTTGCAAATGTTTGAAATACATGAAAGCAAAGTTGAGCTACTGAAAGTGCAGAATTACTTGGTGATAGTTTCAGATGGCAAAAGTGATCGGAGAAAGTTTTTTATGATCGGATTCCGCGCGGCCAGATTCCGGTGATGATGTCAAAGATTCCGGCGACCAGTTTTGGACCCAAAATTTCCAGAGACATATTTCTCACACCTGGGCTTGGTGGACTAGTAGATGGACGTGGACTTGAAAATTTTGAAGACTTTGACCTATTTTTGGAAATCAAAGGGCTATACAAAGAGAGTTTCTACAACAAAGAAACAACGTTTTTATTCTATTCTTGGAGCTTTTGCAGAGAACTACTTCTAGGGTTTGCTCTCTTTTATGTTTCATCTTATTTCTTTGAATATTATGATGATGAACTCCATGAATATGAGTAGCTAAATACAATAATTGGTTATGGGATAAAAGTTGATTTCTTCAAGCATGATTATTTGATTCTATGAATTAGTTTTGTCTCAATTTTATCGTTTATGATTCATTGTTTTTATTATCATATGATTTGAATGCTAGTTTGGTTGAGTCCGGAATCAATTGGATTTGTTTTCATCTCTAAAGCTATATTAGGGTTTTCAATACGTAAAAGTTGTTATCTCTGATTTTTAGTAGCATCTTGTGGTTAATACTTGTAGTGATACATCTTTTTAATCGCATATGAATCATAACCTTTGTTAAAACGAATTAGTGCTTTTACACGTTTGTTTGCATCGATTAGTCTTATTTCATAGAACTTATTGCTCTTAGGGAGTTAAATCTAATTGTGCTTTTACACTTTAGGTTGCTTTTTAAGAATATTTCACAATAGCATCTTTTAATGTTGTTTGTGATAAAATCAGGAAATAAACGAGATACTCTTGCGATCAAGATATCTTAGGGCTTTTGATAATTGAGAGATTAAATACCAATTCTAATCATAGATGAAAAATACATGTTTATGAATGATACTATCCCTTAACCAATATCTTATCCTTATTGATTATTCCAACTATTTACTTTGCTTTATTTAGTATTATTACTTTGATAAAAACAAAAACACAACTTGGGTTATTTGGTTACATAAGAATCTGAAAATTGCATAACAACAATCGCCTCTCTGTGGATACGAACTCTTTCTTATCGAATACTATATTTATAATTAGTAAAGTGAGGAAGTGAAATTATTTTTGACGCATACGACACGCATCAAATTTTGGCGCCGTTGCCGGGGAGGCATTCGGCTTGTTATCTAGTTTTTAGTTTCTTTTTAATATTTCTGTTCGCATACTAATTTTTGTTTCTTGTCTTGTTTCTTACTTGTTTGTGAGAAGTGTGTTTCAGGTACCTTACCGAAATACAAACAAGAAGAAGCAATGGGTGACACTGAAAATCGTACACTCAAGGACTTGGCTTCTCACAAGCTGGATACACATCAGGGTTGCATTCAAACCAACTATACTTTTGAGATAAAGCCGGGATTGCTTAGAGAGTTACCAAAGTTCCATGGAATGGTGAATTAAGATCCAAACAAGCATCTTATGGATTTCCAAACCATTGTCATGGCCGTGCTTCCAGCGGGTACTAATGCGGATGGTGCAATGTTGAAAGTTTTTAGATTCTCTTTGGTGGATAGCGCTAAGGATTGGTTATATTATTTGCCTCCCGAAAGTGTCACAACATGGAATGGGATGAAGAAACTCTTTCTAGAGAGATATTTTCCAGCATCAAAGGCTACTCAAATTCGCAAAGAGATTTGCGGAATGAAGCAACATATGGGAGAATCTTTATATTATTGTTGGGAACGATACAAGAGATTGGTGGCAAGCTGTCCTCATCACCAATTCAGTGACGCGCTGATTATCCAATACTTCTATGAAGGACTACAATCGAGTGATAGGAATCTTATTGACGCTGCAAGTGGTGGTGCACTTATGAACAAGTCGGTGACACAAGCTCGAGAGTTGATTGAGAGTATGGCAGCAAATTCTCAACAATTTTCAATTCGTGGGTCAGAACCATCTATCAAGGAAGTTAATCAAGTTGGCGAGATTATTGAATTACGTCAACAAATGAACAATATGATGGCAATGATGCAACAAATTGCAGCAGTGGTTGTAAAACCATCACGCCCAACTTATGAGAACGTAGAGCATGTCATGGATATATTCTCAACCCATCCGAATGGTATTTACTCCAACACTTACGATCAAGTTGCAAGTGCAAGTTCTGTTTACAGCCATCCGCATGAGTTCCAACAACAAGTGCAACAACCACAACAAGGGAATAATCCAGAATTGGAGAAGATGGTTACTTTGGTGGAGGCTCTAATGTCCGTGGTACAGCAAAATCAAGAACTAGCGATCTTAAATCAGCAGAAAACGGATAATGCAATTAAGGAGTTGCAATCACAAGTTGGTCTACCACAACAACAACAATTCCAACAACAACAACCACTTGAAAATCAAGGGTCCAATATGGAAGAGTTGCTGAAATCTTTTATGCAAAGAACAGAGGGTGTGGTCCAGGACTTGCAAACACAAGTAGGTTCAATGGCCAAGGATATTAATTAGTTGCATGCACAAAATGGTGAGAAACTCCCTTCCCAACCTCTTAACTCGAGTGAGGGTGTCAATGCTATTAATTTGGGAAATGGTACACAATTTGTGCAACCCGAAGTTACAAATTCGGGTGAAGAAGACGCGCCAAAGGAACCAATGCTGGAGGAAAAGAACGCAGATTTTCCCCAAACTCCCGAGGTAACTAAATCCAACTCTAAACCTCTTGTTTCTACTTATGTTCCTCCTATACCTTTTCCTGGCAGGTTCGCTAAAGCTAATGCGAAGGTGGAACAAGATAGGGATATTTGGGATGTTTTTAAGAAGGTCCAAGTGAATATTCCACTCATTGAAGTAATTAGGCAATATCCTCGCTATGCAAAGTGTGTAAAGGAATTGTGCACTAACAAGCACAAGCTAACCGGTAATGAGGTAATGAGTGTGGGGGAGAACGCTTCGGCGTATCTTAAAAAGAAACTCCCACCTAAATTGAAAGATCCCGGTAGTTTCACTATTCCATGCACAATTGGTAAAACACGGTTTACAAAAGCTATGCTAGATTTAGGAGCTTCCATTAATGTTATGCCTACTTCCATTTATGATGCTTTAAATCTTGGTCCTCTTAAGGAAACCGGCATAGTTATTCAACTTGCCGATAAATCTAACGTTTACCCAAAAGGGATTGTTGAGGATGTTTTGGTGCAGGTAAAAGGACTAATTTTTCAAGTGGATTTCTATGTTCTAGACATGGGTAATGTGAATTCATCGTCGTCTACACCATTATTATTGGGTAGACCATTTTTGAGTACCGCTAGAACGAAGATTGATGTTTACAATGGCACCTTGACAATGGAGTTTGATGAAGAAGTCATTCACTTCAACATCTTTGAGGCGAAGAAACACTCAAGTAACATACAATCAGATTTCCATAATTTGTTGGACACCGTCTAAGGCGTAACAAACGAGGATAACGTCGGGCTGACGACTTTAAACCAAGCACTAAGTGGGAGGCAACCCACCGGTTTGTATCTTTACCCTTATCTTTTTATTTTTATGCATTTGCTTTTATTTTTATTTTCTTTGTTTTTGCATATCATTTGCGGAATTTCCCACCTTGAACTCTCTTTGGATGATTCAATTTTACATTGAAGACAATGTAAAGTTTAAGTGTGGGGGAGCATTTATATGTTTGTATAGTTTGTTTTAGTGTGTTTTATGCATTTAAAAAAAAATCAGAAAAATAGAAAAACCAAGAAAAAAAAATCTAGAAACTTGTGCCTTTAGGATGACACCATTAGTGGATGGAACCATTTTGAATGCAGGAGTTGAGGAACCGATTAACTAAAGGGGACGAACATAGCTCAGAAATCAAAATTAACATGATAGTTGTTACCATATCTCGGAATATCACCATATCGCATTCTATTTTTATTTTTCCATATTTATCTATTGTTCTCTAAGTGCTTTGGTGGGTCACTAAACATCGACGTGTTATTACTGCTAGGATGAAATAGAGTGATTGAGTTACTAGAAAAGAAAAGAAAAAAAAAAAAGACCGACCAATTAGACCAAACGGAATAAAATGACACTTGGGAATAGCAGTATGTGTGAAACGTAGTCCCTGTCTCCGTCGCCTAAACAAGCGTGGAATGAAGGATCCAAGGCAACTATCATGTACTTGATGACAAGAATCATGCGCTTGGATCCAGTTTGATCCAATCATGTTGTCTAAAAAAAAAAAAGTGAAAAAGAAAAGAAAGTATTATTTTGGTTGAATAAAGTCACTTCTGGTTCCCTTGTATATGCCAGTGATTTGATGTAGCATTTAAACCAAGTAGCTCAATCCAATAGGAATAGGTTCATCTTGGCAGTGACCTTCAGACAGATATGAGAAACATCGATCACTTGTGAACATTCGCCAACATCTACATCTATATCCATCTTCTTAATCTTTTCATTGTGATTGTGGTTTGTTAGTTTCCGAGTATTGTGGCTTGTTCGACTATCTAATTAAAGCTTTACTAATATATGAATTGAATTTGTGCAAGGTACCTCCTCCTGTAGTCAATTTGGATTTGTTCATTGATTTGTCACAAATAGACGGAGTTGGAAATATAGGTTTTGTAGGCATACCTCTTGTAAACCTTCACGAGACTAAAACTCATCCACTAGGGACACCTAGGGGTTCAAAGGCTTGTTATTTATGCTAAAATTAACCGTAGCCTCGACGTCAAGGAGTTGTATGTATTTGTTTTATTTGATTTGCTCGAGGACTAGCAAAGTCTAAGTGTGGGGGAATTTGATAGGTGTAGAATACACCGTATTTTATATTTAGTATTTATGCTTTCTTTGCTATTTTTCGTGGGAATTATGTATCTTATATTCGCTTTTGAGTTTTATAGGCAAAAGGAGCGAAACTGGCATTTCATAGGAAAGTGTTATTTGGAGCCCAGCAGAGGATAAGGGACAACCATCCGAAGGTTCACTAAAGATAGGAAATTTGCTAAGGGCTGCCACCAAATTTCTATAACCTACGGATTAAACCTAGGTCGAGGTTTTCTCCTCCAAAACAGTCATGTCCCAGCTCAGCTACCCAATCAACTCTGCACCAAGTCCCTCACGCCTGCAAGCTCTGGTCTGGTGGATCGATGGTTGTTAATTCAGGTTCGCTTTGGCTAGATACACACAAAGCTTTTAATGAAGATTGATGAAGTTCTGGGTATTGTTTAAACTGAAGAAACATGGAAGAACAAGAGTATTTGCTTCCATGGAGTGTTGTTAATGAACAGGGGCGATTGAAGGGTGATTGAGAAGGTTTCTCAGAATGGGTTTGATTTGTATGTGAAATGAATTACAAGGAAGGAGCGATTTGTGTGGCTTTGTACAACCGTTATCAGTTTGCAAATAGCACACCTAGTGTTTGAGAAAATGTTTGAATAAGCAACTCCTCAATGCAAGGGGTGATTCAGTGACTACTGGGGTTGTTAGTTGGAGTATGGAAGTGAAGTGTAATTGAAGCTTGGGAGTTGGTGGTGCAGATGTTAGTTGTAGTATGAGGAGGCTTGAAATGTGATGGTAGTGTGGTAATGAACTGGTGATTGAAAAATGAGAGCAGCTGTGATACTATTGCAATGGTTAGGAGGTTAGTGCAACTGGGGGAGTTGGTTGATAAAGTTACTAGATGTGAGATGGTGTTGTTGATCTGAGCTAGATGGGAGGTGATGTACTGATGTTGCTGGAATTGGAAAGTTCAGTTGTAGAATGAATGTATATCGCTGCAGCACTCGAGCCAAGAATGGTTCAGGCAAAGTTGGTCTGAATCTGTATAAAATAGGGAAGAGATGACGTGAACTGATTCAAGGTGGTTATGGTGGTGATGTTCAATGAAGATGATGCTGTTGATGAGATGGTATGCTGTTGATTGAAGCCAAGAATGAAGGGTTGCTGTGTGGAGTTATTGTTTGTAGCATCAGAGTGTTGAGTTGCAGATATGCAAGAATGTGTAGCTGCTGTTACTGGGTTCGATGGATTTCAAGAATTGGAGGGATGGAGGAAGCTGTGTTGATGTATTGCTGCCAGGGGTTATACTGCAATGATGGAATGAACTGGAGTTGTAAGGAAGACATTGCAGAGAAGATATCAAGATGAACTGATTTGGATGTATGTCTAGGATACATGTATTACAGCTGGTGGTAATGAATTGACTAGTTATGGAGACTGAGATGATTGTAGGTGGTATAGCGCTGCAAACTGTGAGTGATGGAATATGTTGGCGAAGCTGAATCGGCGTTTGGGTTGCCTTTGTTATAACGGAGCAAAGTAGGTACTGGTGATGAAACTGATGCCATTCATGGCAATTAATGATTCTGGTGGAGATTGAAGTGCTCTTAATGATTTAGATGGGCGCAGTGATGAATGAGTTGAGGAGCTGGTTGTTTGTGTTGGTGGATGTCTGAGGGTAAAGGTTTTGAGCTGAGCAGAATGCACTGGAGTTAGTGATGCTGATAATTGGTCAGCTGGTGTTGGTACTATTGTGTGAGAATGGTTGTAGATGGTTATGAACTTGTAGTGCAGGTGAGGTAATGAAGCTACAGGTACAAGCAGTTGGGGATGCTGCTCTAGTGTTGATTTCAGAGCTGGGATGTTGAATGGAAGTTTGCATTACAAGAGCTGTGTGGATAGCTATGTTGCAGGTGGAATTGCAGCTGGTGAAGCTGGATAAGGCAGTAAAGAGTTATGGAATAGCAAGAAGAGTGATGGGTATAATGGAATTGGCAGAAAATGGGAGCTGATCGACACAGGCAAGAAACCAAGACTGCAGAAAATAGTGCGAAAACGGGGTGAAAATGGCACGCCGGTGAGCATAGTTCCGGTAGACGGATTTCGGAAGTTAAAGTATGAATCGCAATATTTCAGTGAATCGCGAGGGGGGTATGAGTCGGATGCAAGAATTGATGGCTGGAAGTATGAGCTACACGTCACGCTTTTGGGTACGTTTTCGCAAGAATAAAAATTGGATTTAGATGGGTTTTGCAAATGTTTGAAATACAGGAAAGCAAAGTTGAGCTACTGGAAGTGCAGAATTACTTGGTGATAGTTTCAGATATCAAAAGTGATCGGAGAAAGTTTTCCGGCTACCAGATTCCGGTGATGACGTCAGCATTCCGGCGACCAGTTTTGGACCCAAAATTTCCAGAGACATATTTCTCACACCTGGGCTTGGTGGACTAGTAGATGGACGTGGACTTGAAGATTTTGAAGACTTTGACCTATTTTTGGAAAGCAAAGGGCTATACAAAGAGAGTTTCTACAACAAAGAAACAACGTTTTTATGCTATTCTTGGAGCTTTTGCAGAGAACTACTTCTAGGGTTTGCTCTCTTTTATGTTTCATCTTATTTCTTTGAATATTATGATGATGAACTCCATGAATATGAGTAGCTAAATACAATAATTGGTTATGGGATAAAAGTTGATTTCTTCAAGCATGATTATTTGATTCTATGAATTAGTTTTGTCTCAATTTTATCGTTTATGATTCATTGTTTTTATTATCATATGATTTGAATGCTAGTTTGGTTGAGTCCGGAATCAATTGGATTTGTTTTCATCTCTAAAGCTATATTAGGGTTTTCAATACGTAAAAGTTGTTATCTACGATTTTTAGTAGCATCTTGTGGTTAATACTTGTAGTGATACATCTTTTTAATCGCATATGAATCATAACCTTTGTTAAAACGAATTAGTGCTTTTACACGTTTGTTTGCATCGATTAGTCTTATTTCATAGAACTTATTGCTCTTAGGGAGTTAAATCTAATTGTGCTTTTACACTTTAGGTTGCTTTTTAAGAAGATTTCACAATAGCATCTTTTAATGTTGTTTGTGATAAAATCAGGAAATAAACGAGATACTCTTGCGATCAAGATATCTTAGGGCTTTTGATAATTGAGAGATTAAATACCAATTCTAATCATAGATGAAAAATACATGTTTATGAATGATACTATCCCTTAACCAATATCTTATCCTTATTGATTATTCCAACTATTTACTTTGCTTTATTTAGTATTATTACTTTGATAAAAACAAAAACACAACTTGGGTTATTTGGTTACATAAGAATCTGAAAATTGCATAACAACAATCGCCTCTCTGTGGATACGAACTCTTTCTTATCGAATACTATATTTATAATTAGTAAAGTGAGGAAGTGAAATTATTTTTGACGCATACGACACGCATCAGTATGCCCCAGTTCCAACTATTTCTTTAATGATGTATGGTCCATCCCATTTTCTCGCTGATAAATTGGTGTTTCTCGCAGCACTAGATCACCTGGCTGGAATTCACGTTTTTTGACACGTTTGTTGTACTCGTGATCTAATCTTCGATGATAATTCTCCATATGTTGTAAAGCTTTTTCTCTCTTCTCTTCCAATTCATCCATTTTATTTAGGATCATCCCAGCACTAAGATTCTTCTCCCAAGCCTCTCTTTTTGTTGTAGGAATAGCAACCTCTGTTGGTAACACAGCTTCAACCCCATATGTCAAACAAAAAGTGACATTCCGGTAGCTTCCCGTCTAGTTGTATTATAAGCCCATATTACATTATGTACTTGTTCACACCATGCCCTGTGTTGTCCTTATAATATCTTATTCAGTATATCTGCAATTGTCTTATTTTTTGCGTCTGCTTGTCCGTTGGCTTGTGGATATAATGGTGTTGATTTTCCACATTTGATTTTAAATGCATTAAGTAACAATTCGATATTATGTCCTTCAAACTATTTTCCATTATCATATACCAACTGCGTAGGGATCCCGAATCTTCAAATTATATTTTCAAATATGAATGTAAAAATGTCTTTATCGCGGATATGTTGCACTTCTTTTACTTCTCCCCATTTTGTGAAGTAATCTGTAGCGACAATTAAATATCTTATTTGTCCAGAGCTTGGTACAAACGGTCCCACAATGTCTAAACCCCACTTTCCAAAGGGCTATACACTTGTTGAATATGATAATGGTGCTCCAGGTGCATGTATTTTATTTCCATGTCGCTGACAATCTTCGCAATGCCTTGATATTTGCTTCACGTCTTCATGCATATATGGCCAATAATAACCTTGCATTTTTTTTTGTATGCCAAAGATCTTCCCCCACTGTGATTTCCAGCATCTCCACTATGCAACATTTTTAATACCTTTTGTCCTTCTTCCCTTGTCAAACACCTTAGCGATGGTCCACTAAAAGATCTGCGGTATAATACTCCATCTCTTAATTCATAATTTATTGCTCGGCTTTTTAATTTATGTGCTTCTAATCTATTTCTTGGTGTTTCCCCTCTTGCCAAATATGCGTGAAATTCTGTTCGCCAATCTACAATAATTCCTCTTGGTTCTTCCTCACCACCTTCTATCATCATCACATTTGCTTCATCTTCTTCTTCCTTATTGACTGAGGGTGATGCAAGCGCCTGAATTTTTATGCATCTCGCGGATGAATTTATCATCATGCTAGATATGAAAGCAAATGCATCTGCGAGTCTGTTATCTTTTCTTGATATATGTCTCCATTTTATTTTTGGAATTCTCGCAGACAATTCTTCAACGATCTTCCTGTATTTCTTCAAAGATGGTTCATTTGTTGTGTATTCTCCTATTATCTGGCGAATAACTAGTTGCAAGTCACTAGTAATTCTGGCATTTTCCAACTTCATTTCTATTGCGAATTTTAACGCATGCACCACCGCTTCATACTCCGTTTCATTATTAGTGGACATGAATTCCAGACGAAATGAAAAAGCAATTTTTTCTCCTTCTGGAGAAATAAAGACAATTCCATTACCTTTTCCATTTGATGATCCATCCACCCAATATTTCCCACATGTTGGGTTCTTTTAATAGATATTTTGGGTCTCCATGTTCTTCTTCTATGTCCATCATTTCTTCTACAGCTTCATCATCTTCTAGAGGAAATTCTACTAAAAAATCTGCTACAACTTGTGACTTTGGCGAGGATAAGATTTCGTATTTGATTTCAAAGTGCCCTACTTGTGCATTCCATCTCTTAACCCTACCTGATCTTTTTGAATTTTTCATTACTAACTCAATTGGTACCTTTGTTAATACCTTTATTTTATGTGCTTGAAAATAGATGTGAAGTATAAAGGTTGCATAAACCAATGCCATAATTAACTTCTCAATATTTGAGTAATTTTTCTCTGCAGTATTAAATGTTTTGCTGATGTAATAAATTGGTTTTTCTATTCCTGCATCCACTCGCAGTAACACTGCACTCAATGCATGCGAGGTTGTCGCAAGGTAGATCAATAATTCTTCTCCAGGCTCTGGTTTCTGTAAAATAGATATGGTCATTAAATATTCTTTAATTCCTTGAAAAGCCTTCTCACATTCGTCTGTCCACTTGAACTTTGTACCCTTCCTGAGTATGTTGAAGAAATGCTTGCATTTGTCTGAAGATCGCGAAATAAATCTTCCTAGCGAGGCTAAGAGCCCGTTCAACTTCTGCACATCTTTTACGGTTGCTGGTGTTGGCATGTCATGAATTGCTTGTACTTTATCTGGATCCACTTGTATCCCTTATTTTGACACAATGTAGCCCAAAAATATTCCTGAAGTTACTCCAAAAATACATTTTTCGGGATTCACCTTGATGTTAAAATGTCGCATTTGATCGAAAATTTCCTTTAAGTCTTTCACATGGTTTTTAGATTATTTGCTCTTGACTAACATATCATCTACATATACCTCTAATGTTTTATGGATCCATTTCCCAAACACTTTTTCCACCATTCTTTGATATGTTGCACCAGCATTTCGTAAACCAAAGGGCATCTTTGTATAACAATACAATCCTCTCGGGGCAAAGAATATGGCGTGCTCTTGGTCTTCTTCAGCGAGAGGAATCTTATTATACCCTTTATACCCATCTAATGAATATATTCTATCATTTCCCGCTGTTGATTCCACCATTTGAGGAATGTCTGGTAATTGAAAGTTATCTTTAGGGAAAGCTTTATTTAAGTCAGTAAAATATGTACAAATTCTTATCCCTTTATTCTTTTTTGGAACCACAACCATATTTGCAATCCATTCCGGGTACTTTGCCTGCTTATAATTCCCGCATCAAGCATCTTCTGTAATTCTTCTTCAATCTGGGAATGGTAAGTTGTTGCGATTTTTCTTATTCTTTGTTTAAATGGTCTTACCTCCTTGTTGATTTATAGTTTATGACATGCAATTGATGGGTCTATTACAGGTATCTCATCCATATTCCATGCGAAGATGTCTTTATATTTTCGCAAGAGGTTTATGGTTTGCTCTTCTTCATATGCATCTTTGTTCTAATTTTTAGCATCTTAGGTTCTTCTTTACTTCCAATATTTACTTCTTTTGTTGGCTCTGCCGCAGTGTATCTGGCTTCAGGTTCTCCCATTGGTGTTGCAGTTTTCACAACTCTCGCGAGTTTATTTCCTTCTTGCGAGATTTCGATGGGTATTCCTTTTCCTTCTTTCGCTCTTATCATGTAAACTTTAAATTCTTCTTCTTTCTTTGTCTCTTTTGCCATTTTTCTGCGAGATTTTCGTAGCTTTGGACGCTCTTCATAATTTCCCATTTCAGTTGGATAACACAGCTTCGCAAGATCGGTATCTCCTCTAATTTTTCCAATTCCATCAGGCATAGGAAATTTGATGCATTGATGTAATGTTGATGCTACAACCTTTATTGCATGTATCCATGGTCTTCCCAGTATCATGTTATACGGCGATTCCATGTCTACCACACATAATTTTACCTGCGTTTCAATCTTTCCTAGCGGAATTCGTACCACTATTTCGCCTTTAGGTTTTGTTAAAGATTTTCCAAAGCCATGAATATGATATGTTGAACAAGATATTTCTTCATCCTTGTATTTCATTTTCTTAAATGCATGATAAAATATTATATACAAAGAACTTCTGCGTCCACCAATGTTCTATTCACGGCCCATTCTTCTACAGATTTCATTGATTTTCCCTTTCCCATTGGTACAGTGGGGTCGTGATTACCAAAGGAGATGTGTGATTTAAATTATCTTCTGGTATTTCTGCTACTGTAAATGTGATCTTATGCTTTTCCCAATCCTTCAATGATGATATTTTTTCCACCGTCATAATTTTCCTTCCTTCAAAATCTCATTTATGTATCTTCCCCTTAATGTTTTCATGAAATTTATCGATCATTGTTCTTGTTACCATACCACACTCCAATTTCCTACAATTCTCCTTGATTCTAATCATTTTTCCTTCAACGTTTTCACCGATTTGTTCAATTATCTTCTTAATCTTGAATAACTCTCATCTTCCACCTAGCTTTTTCTATGATTTTCGTTAGTTCAATCCATGTTTCGGGCACCAAATATAGTTGCAGGAAATCCCACACTACACCCATGATAAGAATTCACACTAATTAACACATTTTAGAAGATTAAAAACGACACTTTATTATTTGATTCTCAGAAATGTTTACAAGAAATGGAAGAAATCAAGAATACAACCGCTCTCTTAAATTTTCTCTCTCCTTAAGATTTTCTCAACACTCAAAAATATATCATCATCTTTCTGAATCTACTGGATCTCTTTATATAGGGTAGTTACATAGTGGATGACATCTAAGCTATCCTTTAATTTCGGATCTGGCTCGCGGTGCTCTCGTGGTAGTTGTAATGTTAACTCTCGCAGGAGTTGTAACCATCGCAGAACAATCACGCTCTTCCCGTGTTCCCTGTTTTTGTCATTCGTTACGTCATTCTTTGGATTATTCTTTGAGCTATTCTGTGACGCTTGCAGAGTGTTGTTTTAGAATCTCGCAAAAATGTTGTAGCGATATTCTGATCCTACAATAGTTGTTGAAGATCTGTAGCCATAACAATAAGAAAACAGATGTTATCAATTATTGTTATACATTGTTATAGTATTATTACACAGTATGAAAACCACTCCCCCTTACATAGTGATCTGTAAACCATGTGTATGTAGTGTGAACTACAAAATAATTCTCCCCCTTTTTGCCAATATAAATTGGCAGAGGTACGAAAACTAGCGGGATCATAATGAAATTCTCAGAGAGATTATTCATGACTAAAAAAGAACATATCAACTTTATTTCGATGATTTCACATAGTCGAAACTTAGTGTATTCATCAAGAAGTTTATAAAGATACAAGATAACTCCTACAATATACCACAACCGCATTCCCCACAAAGATTTGGAAATTAAGCACAAGTTCAATTAAGAACTCTCACCCATAAAATGCCATTCCCGAAAGAACAACAAGAGCGACCTTACTTTTACGAGAAAAGAATAATTTCTTTGGACAATAACAAATCACATGAAACATGAATTTGTATCCATAAAACTCGAATAAATTAACCACATGAGAACCTTAATGGTTAATTTAATCGGAAACGCTCAACATAAGAAAACTTACGGATCCATACAATACTTTCACATAGAAGTGGATCATGGTAAGATCAATACTGCGGAATATTCAAACGTTCATTCTATCTTTTAATTAATATTTGCATAAAGACATAATAGACTTAAATTTTGACATATATGAGATAATCATAGTTCTCGGACAAACACACATATCCCAAAAAAAAATTGCAATATTGAAAACCATAAAGATTAATACTGCAAAATCATCTTCCAAATAACTTAGAATTTAAATAAATAAATCTAAAAATGTTGCAAGATGTAAATCATTGGCAGTAGCTATGTGTAATCACAATATTTGCTATTCCAAACCCTAGTTATCCTTCTTAAAACACAAGAATAAATTCTCATAAGAAGTTTCCTAGACAAACAAAAACAACACTAAAAACCAAAAAGTAAACTCAAACTTGAGTTAGAGAACACTCCTAGAACCCTCACGGGTCTTGAGACCTTTGAGCTTGTGATTAACAACATCCACCGCTTATTCGGAGAAGATAACCTTATTGAGAAGATCTTTAACATGTGTCTTCATGAGAACAAGGTTAGAGTTAACCTTTTTTAACTCAGTTCGTAACACATCGAGACCCTTCATAGTATCAACGAGATGAAGTTTTGCTTCCTCACAGTATTTAAGAAAATCATGAACCACTTCGGCCGAAATCATCTCATTATTTTTTACATCTTGATGAGTATAAGCATAATAGCATGAGACATCAGAATAATCATCAGGATTTTGATATTTGATATCATCAACTTCTACTAGGGTTCTTTTCTTCTTCCCTTTGGACCCGAAACCAATACCTTTATCAAGAAAACCTCATGTAAAATCACAAGTACGAGAAGGTGATGACATTCTTGACCAAACCGAAAATAACCTACAGTATGCGTACGTGACTCAATAGGATCGATATTTAAATGGTTTCTTAGCGAATAACTTTTAGGGTTTATAAAAATTGTTTCATGACAAGTCAATGTGGATACCCGTACGAAAACTAATATGGTCCCTAAAACAAAACTTTAAAAGAGTAATATACCTCTTTTCAAGGTAAAAGAAACACAGAAAAAAAAATTGCTACGTGAAAAATTTCTTTCACAACTTTTTTGGCTCAATAAATTTTATATTACCACAGGAGGAAAAATTTAGAGCACAAAAGTAGCTCACAACTTAATTGTAAAAAAAAAAAATTTCAAAAACATTAAAAAATAGACAATCGAAGTGATTCTCGAACCAAAACAATACTTAGGAAAAACTATATGTAGTGAATTGTTTAGCTATGAACGATAAGAAAATAGCCCAACTAATCATAAAGCATTTTACCAATAAGTATACCCGATTATTAGCATATCTTACTCAACATGATTTTTCGTGAGTAAGAATTCAACCCTTGTGATTAATTAACACAAGTATGAGCTTTATGCTCATCAAATGAATATTGTTCATGGTTAATCCTCTTTTTCCTTTTTATTTTTGGAGGAAACCCCTTTTTATGTGAAAAAGTATCATAAAACTTACTATCATCAAAGTATGAGACTAAGTTTGAATCCTTATCAGAAGTTTGTTTGGAGGATTTTGACATCCTGTTGATAAGATCCTTGTAACCTTCAATTATCAGATTAAGGTTGTCCTTCATATCCCCATTGTTGTTTTCACCTACTAGTACCTTTCTCATATCTTGAACATCATTCTTCACCTTAGGTTGAGAAGAACCTTTCTGAAATCTCCTTGATCGATTTGTATTAATACTATAATTAGTTCGAACATTCGATGAGCAGATTAAACTGACTTTCCTGGAAGAATTCACAGGGTGAGTATTAAAACCAATAGGTTTAGACATCCGAATATCAGTTACACCTTTGAGTATTAAATTTAAGGTGTGCTGAAATCGAATAAAATAATTGTCATTCAATCTCATTTTTCTATTCCGTTGAACATGTCCTTTTGAATCACAAAAGAGACATACTTTCTGATTACCTGGTGTAGGATTAGTAACATCGTTAGAAGATTTCTTCCTTCTGTGAGATGTGGTATTTCCTTGATCAGTGGAAGGACCAAGCACCTCTTTAGCGATAGGAAAGGTTTGAAGTTTAGCTTCTGAAATAGGTTTCATTATAGAAACATGATTACAAGTAGTCATATTTTTTAACATCGCAGTTGAATCAGAAGTAATTAGTATAATGGAATCCATAGAGCATCCTTTACATTGAATAGAGAGATTACTTAATAGACATTCTATTTCCAGGGAATCTTCCTTGAGTTTAGCCTCGAGTAAGGTTCGGGGTGAACATGCTACAACATTTTCTTCACGAAGAACCCTTAGTTGGGAATCATGATCTTTTACCATACCAATCATCATATTTACCTTGTGTTTCAGCCTATTGATTTCAACTGCCTAGATTCTAAAAAGTTTTAGAATCGCTGCACTTTCTTGGACTGCTTTCCTTTCTACTTCAGAGTCAGACTCATCAGTAAGATAATCAGGGTAACACTTATCAATACTTTTCTGTTTCATGGGAACATAAAGTTCATCTATGTGTGAGATCGAAATGTTTATCTCTTTAATAAATTTCAAAGAAATAAAACTTTTGTTTCTAGTAATGCATTTGTCCGAGATATCACTTCTATCCATAGAGTCAGATTGCTACAAACATAGACTTATGAGGTCTTTAACGTGTTTGCATACTCTGATACCATTTTAAAACGCGGGGGTTCTAACAACCACACCCAATATTTCGTTCGGAAATCTGTATGGAATAACTCCAATATAATTTCAAGAAAATCAACTAGACAGTCAGACTCAATCAAGGATATATATCCAAGAGTTATATCTCAATTTCTCAACACAATTTTTAATCGAACGGATAAAGATCCGTGAGCCTGATTGATATGAGAAATAACTTGAACGGTACCAAAGACCAATGTTCAAGTGTCAATCAATTTCAATCAACAACCAAAGGTTGGATTTACCAATTGATTGAACTACGCATAACCTATGATATTTAAATTATATAGAAAATATAATGCAGAAAAGAAATAACACAGACACCAGAAGTTTTGTTAACGAGGAAACCCCAAATGCATAAAAACCCCGGGACCTAGTATAGATTTGAACACCACATTGTATTAAGCCTCTACAGACACTAGCCTACTACAAGTTAACTTCGGACTGGAATGTAGTCGATCCCTAACCAAGTATCATACTGATTAAGGTACAATCGTGTTCCTTACGCCTCTGAATCCCAGCAGGACTCTACGCACTTGATTTCCTTAGTTGATCTCATCCACAACTAAGAGTTCTTATGACCCAAAGTCAGAGACTTTATAAACAAATCTGTCTCCCACAGAAAACTTTATTATGATAGAAGATAAATTTGTCTCCCACAGAAATACCAACGAAGTTTTTGTTCCGTCTTTTGATAAATCAAGGTGAACAGGAACCAGCTGATAATCCGGTCTTATATTCCTGAAGAACAACCTAGAAATATCAATCACCTCACAATAACTTAACTCTATGGTTGTAGAACAAGTTATTGTGGAATCACAAAGAATGGGATGAAAAGATTTGTTATTACTTTTTATATTTTACCTATCATAGATAAATCTCGAGCAAATATTAGAGAAGATAATACTTAACACGATAGAACAAGTAAGATCAGAACACGCAACTACATAGAAAATAATTGGGTCTGGCTTCAGAATCCCAATGAAGTCTTTAAGTCGTTAAGCTATAATGGTTTTAGAAAAAACCTAGGTTAAACGAGAATCGACTCTAGTCGCAATTAGTATCACACATGAGGTATGGGGATCAGGTTTTCCAGTTGCTAGAGTTCTCCCTTATATAGACTGAAAATCGGGGTTTGATAGCTTTGAAATAAAACAATCAATATTCACCGTTAGATGAAATCCTGATTTAATATTCAAGTTAAGTTTTCTTAAAACCAAAGCAATATCTATCCACCGTTAGATGGTCTTAGCTTGTTACACACAAATGAAATATACCTTCATTTAGATATGGGTAACCATACTTAAACGGGTATATTGAGTTGGCTCAATAACAGTTAACTGAAGTTAGTCATATGAACACTTTTGTATTAACCACATTCATCTAACACTTCTAGATCAAATGATAATCAAACGAATCTAATTGTTCTAGTCATAGAGTTGTTCAATTGTTTATATTCTCATAGAAGTATACAAGACACAATTGAAACAAAATCGGATTTGATTCAAGAGAATCAATTCATGAAAATTTTCTCCATGGTTTGCAAAGAATGCATTCCTTAATATATAAATGTATTTGTTCATGAGTATCAAATCATATTTAACCTATTTTAGAACTTAAACTAACTCAGTTTGCAAATGAGTACGCAAACTAGAGTTTCAGACTTTGGTCATGTCTGTCAGTTCGCAAATGGGTATGCATACTGTCGTATCAGACCTAATTCAGGTGAAACCGTTCGCATACTAGTATGCAAACTTGGTTCCCAGACTTTGACAGTTAAAACCGTTCGCATACTGGTACGCAAACTTGGTTACCGGACCCGAATCATATTACAACAGTTTGCATACTAGTATGCATACTGTTCTATATCCAGACAAAGGTTATTTGTTCTAAACTCTCATTTCAATCATTGAAACATCCTTAGAAGACGACAATAGCTGTCTCACACAAACTATTAGCTTATAAGTAATTTTCAAGTGATCGAATGATCAATACGAAATATTCTGAGTCTACATCAAATGACTTCCTCACACAAATCATGTAAGATGTTTCAAAGGAATTTTCACATGATCATCTTTTTACTCATTATTTAGTTTACAACAAATAAATTGTTTTCCAACTAAACTCGTCAATAATAATGATAAACGTAGTTAAAGCAAAAAACCTTCCAACACATATTTTGATAAAGATATAAGTGAGTTAAACTCAGCTCGAAATATCAAATGTGTATAATGTAAAAGTCTATATAGCTATACGACTTAGTCTCATTAAGAGATGGAATAGAATAGACTTCTGAGTGATAGATAAGTTTTAGTCTCCACATACCTTTTGTTGATGAAGTTCCTCCAAGCTCTCCTCAGTAGATCTTTGTCTTCAATCGATGAACGTTGTGTAGTCTAAAGCTCAACTACATATTTTATCCTAATCTGAGACATAGATATAAGTAGACTAAAAATCAAGACTTATAGTTTTGGTCACCTAAAATTGACAAACAAGCTTGAGATATCTACACTTGCGAGTTCGACCGAGCAGTGCTCTAACATATCCTATAGAATTTCGGTTATTTTCCGAACCTATTATCAAGTACACACTTTGTTGTTGTATCGACTCGATCTTGTATCCATAGTCAATCCAACAAGTGATCTTGTTTTTGTATTGTCTCGATCCCGTATCCATAAATGACCATACGAAGTATAGACCGAATTTGTTGTATTGTCTCGACTCTGTCCGTAGACGATCACATTCGGTAAAGGACTTATATGTGGATAATTAAATGATTGTGGTGTATTTGGGTACCCTTGTCTTTTCAATTGGTATCAGAGAAGGTAATAATGAAAATATATAACAATCTGTGTTTGGTACGATCCAACCTATAAGATTTAAATCCATGACTGATTCAAATAATGTATTAAAAAATTTGAGCACTCTACAATACAATTTGGATGATACAAAAGAGTGTTGTTCGGTACTATTTAATATGCTTAAAGTAAAGTTTGAACAAATCTAGTCATATGCTGAAGACATCTGTAATATCTTGATTGATAGAGGACTGTTCAAGGAACCCTTGGAACTTCATAAAAGGAAGTTTCATCAATGTTCAACTCTGACGTTTGGACAGTTAAAATCGAACAGGAAAAAACAAAACATATAACCTCTTATAAAAAGGAGTAAAGTCTTGAATCAGAAGATTTGTTGTGCAAAAAATATGATTAACCGAGCTAAACTATTGTTTAGAAACTTTACAAAACCTCCTGATACAGAATCTAATAACCAATTTGAAAATCCTAGGATAAGTAACAAGTTGTTGAAAGTAGGTAAGACAATAGTTTTTGTGTTTAAAGTTGTTATTGAAAATATTTGTAATTATGACTGAGGAAAATTTACTGAGAATAGAGGTGGATCTTCGATAATACTAATGGTTGTTTATAGATGGCACCAATAAATGCACCATGCATTGAGTAATGTAACTGATTGACGTTTTCGTCGGTAATTTTCTAAAATTCCAAGCATTGCGCTCCAAGATTTTATGAGGGAATTGGGTTTTCTAAAAATTTTCAAAAAGTTAATTTCTCAGTTGATTATCATGATGATCATGAAAATCATCCCATTGGGTTTTGTTGATTTGTGTAGGGACTGAAGAATCCACTATTCTACTGATGATTAGCACCGCTGCTATGCAATGAACTATTTTCCCAAAAGCAAACATTCTAAACTCCACCACTGGTTACCCAGTAGCAATTATCTTGAAGGAATGCAAGGTAAGAAAAGACCTACTCCATACAAGACAAAGAGATTAAAAATTAAGTTTTCACACAGATGTTTCCACAAGATCCAGTGAAACACTTAAAAAGAAACCGATTAACAAAATCCAAAACCAAAGGGCAGGAAACATAATAGATTTACTTAAAAAGTTCGAAGGATGTTTCCACAAGATCCAATGAAAAGAGAAAAAAAAATCAAAACAAAAAGATTAGCTTTCAAAGGATAATTTTACAAGATCCATCGAAAAGATTACAGATAAAAATCACAGCAAGATTAAGAGATTAAAAGTTAAAAGAAAGCACCGAGTTATAGTTGAGTTGACTCATTTGGTCTCCCGATCCTCCGAGCGATTCTGGATAACAAGCCATGTAAATTTTTATATACTCTCGTGATACCATCTTTCCAAATTACATATGAAACAAACCTAACTTTTTGAAACGGAGGTAGTAGCAAATCAAACAATAGTCATCCACTTTTTATATTCCCGCAAAGACCATGAAACAAAATATTTCATTGTTGTTTCTGATTATTGTCACTTTACAAGACTTTTTTCATTGACATTTTAATCAGGGCTTAATTGGGGGGCCCGAAAACTAATTAGGGGCCTCACAATAGAAGATAAAAAAGCTCACCCAAACCTAATTTCAATACCCCTTATCCAAATATTTTAGATAATGGCTAATCTACCCATATTTAATTAATGATATTTTTATTTAATTAGTGTTAATCTCACTTAATTTGATTTTAACTTTTTTTTTCCTTCAAATTTCTTGTTTGCATTTATTTTTTTTCCTGAGACTTGCATGAAAAGTCGTTAGGTAGTGAAGTTTTTCAATAACGACTCTTGGGGTCGTTTTTGAAACTTTAACGACTGTTAAGAGTCGTTATTGAAAAACTTCACTACCTAACGATTTTTCATGCAAGTCTCAGAAAAAAAAACAATTTGAAAAAAAGAAATTAAAATCAAATTAAGTGAGATTAACAAAATTTTAGGTTTAAAAATGAAAATGAGTTGGGGTTTAGAGTTAAGGGTTAATAGAATTTTGAGTTTTAGGTTTAGTGAAGGGTAAAACAATATTTTCACTATATTTTGGGGTGGAAATAGATTTTTTAGGGCGGGAATAAAATGGCTGAGGCCCCTAATTATTTTTTAGGGCCCGATTAAGCCCTGATTTTAATGAGTAGCATGGATTAATTTTTTTGTACTAAAACAAGAAATCCAGGACATTTCTTACTCGCAGAGACTGGACCAGGTTTAAAAAACAGTCTGTTTTTGTTTGGCAAAACAGTCGTCAAAACGGTCCAGGCCGTACGGTGCGACTACGAAGACCGGTGTTATGCTCTCCTGTATGTGAAGGCATTGAACTGAATAACAAATAATCCAAGGATGGGAGCCTTTTTCATTGGAAGGATTACATCACAGCTGGGTTGCACGGAAGCTCCGTTTTTGGAGTTGTGTCCGCGTCCGACTCACGTCGGACGCAGGACGCGCGTTTGACACTGACACGACGCGTGTCCGACACACCAAATACGCGTCCCGCGCGCGTTTTCTTTGGACGCACCGATGACTTAGGTTTGAAGCATTTTTTTTCCATTTTCATTTAAACTTCTTCCTTTATTTTTACTATTATTAACTAAATAAAGAAATACAAACATTTAGATCAATCATTTAAGTTTTTATTAGAATTTTGTAATTGGAAATACATCACATATATCCTTGGCTGGACATGTGTTGTTCTAAGAATGCAATTTGATTGCGCCATGTGTTTAATAGTGATTGATTGTTTGACCTTCGGCGTGTATAAACAAACGATCTTTCATTTTCTTTTGAAATTTATACACATGTAGTATTATTTTCTATTTTTTATGATCAAAACACTTGACTTTGCTGTATAAATACATAATTGTATATATAAATAAAAATATATATACGTGTCCGCGTCCTAGTTTTTTGAGAATTTTATAATATCAGAGGCAGATTGTCTAATCCGTAAAAGTCTTAGCTCCAAATTAACCAGTAGTCAATATAGTAATCCACAAGAAGAAATCGGGTGTTTCCTCTTGGGGATTTTGGCGTCATATAGTGTCTTTTTTAGAGGATGCGTCTATAATCAAAGGAAAGATTAAAGAATTAAAAATCTTGGAGAGATATAAAGGTTTTCAAAGCGGATCTTCGGTGGGGAAATCAAAGAATTTTAAAAAGAACGAGAAATGGTCGATTCAAATTGTGATAGCCTAACAAAAATGGTCGCAACCCAAGATGGTAATCCATCCATGAAGAAAACATATCAGAGTCTTGAGCTCTTGATTCTAATTCACTCAATTCCCGGAAATCTTTTCAATTCAAAGCCACGAAAAAACTGCTTCCCAAGTAATCCATCCAGAGGCAGATTGTCTAATCCGTAAAAGTCTTAGCTCCAAATTAACCAGTAGTCAATATAGTAATCCACAAGACACGGTAACAGAAACAAAGACATCCCCAGTTTAAAACTCAAAGATCCAAATCCAAACTGTCCAAATCTATCCACCTAGTATAAAGCCTAGTCACGAGTCTTAGAGTCGGGTCCCACCTTCACTTTTCTTTTTGGTCTATCTTGACCCAGTGGCAGGTACACATAACACGTACTCACAAACCGGACCCACCATTCACACGTGTCAGCAACAATCTACGTGCTTTACCTATTACTTCATGATATTGTCATGGGCTGGCTGGCTCTATACTATATCCGATATACACTGCATCTGTTTCTTACGTAGCCAATTTTAATACCTAAATAAGCCAATTTTAATATACCTAAATAAAACCAGTTGTTATTATCGTAACGTGCTTTCTTTTTTTTCCCATTAAACCCGATAAAAATTTTAACAGTTAAAAAAAACATAAAAAAGGAGCGAAACTGACAAATCAACATCTGACTGTTTCCCGTTCCTCCTCCGCTCCTGTCCTTTCTGTCAAAATCCTAGTGTTTATTAGATTAGGATTGAATATTGAATTGAGAATTGAATTAGCTTGCTCTTTCAACAAACGGCTCTGAAATTTCTGACCGATAGTTTTGTCACAAAATCAGCGTGTATATACGTACGTCTACTACTACATCCATTAATTACTGGAACCTTTTTTTTCTCTTTCTATCTCTATCAAAACACCCTTTTTTTAGTCTTTTTTCTTCTGATTCGTCGTCTACATTTAAAGATTTTATTTAAGTTTGGACTTTTTCCAAAAACAAAATAATACTATTATGTTATAAATATAGTAATTCGTATTTAATGGACTTTTATTTTTTCCCTTCAAATAAATAAAGAGAGCAGAAAAAGAAAATAAAGTTTGCAGGTGGAGGAGGAGAAGGAGATGATATTATGATGATCATTCATGCGCAACTTCTGCTCTAACCGTACATTAACACCCATAAAAAAGAAACCAATTTTGTGTTTTCTTCTGTTCTGTGTCTCTCTGTTCTTGTTTAGTCAGGGAGGAGGAGGAAAAAAACGAATCTTTAAAAGAGAGTTAGTCTTTGTTTTGTTCATCAGTTTGTTAGGGTTATTATAAATAAAGTGAGAGGAGGAGATGGCTGTTCAGGCTCAGCAACAACAGCAGCATTCAGAGAACCTAGGTATTAGTTTTTGTGGTTCATCATCACAGGAATGGATGATGGAAAATAATAATGCTTGTGGTGGTTTTGATCAACAATTGTATCTTTCTCTTCAACAACAGCAACTGTTACAGCAACAACAGCAACAGATGGTGTTGCAGAATCAACAGAGAAACTTTAGTAGTAATCAGAACATGGGTTTTGATTATTATAGTCAGCACTTAGTTTCTACTTCAAATAATAATAATAATCATGATTCTTCTCTTCATTCATCAATGGCGTTTACTCAATCATTACTCTCTCAAGTGGAGAAACAGCAGAGGCAGGAAATTGATCGTTTTGTTGCATTACAGGTAAATAATAATCAATCATAGCTATGGGTTTCTTTTGCTTTTCCAATTTTCGTGAATTTAATTTGTTATTTTTTTTCTGATTTTTGCTGCGGGAACAGAACGAGAGACTAAGATTAGCCTTGCATGAGCAAAGAAAGCAGCAGTTGGCTGTAATGCTAGCAAGTTTAGAATCTAAAGCAGTGAACTTATTGCAACAAAAAAACGATCAATTATCCGAAGCCACAAAGAAGACAATGGAACTGGAAGAATGTCTAAGAAAAGCAGAAATGGAAAACCAAGTATGGCAAAGAATCGCTAAAGAAAACGAAGCAATGGTTATAGCTCTGCACAACACATTGGACCAAGTTAAAGAAAATGTCTATTGTTATTCATCCGTAGCTGAAGATGCTGGTTCATGCTGTGATAATTACGATGATAATAATAATCCAGAAGCAGAGCAAGTGGATGAAAACAGTTTGATGATGATGAACAAGATAGTGTGCAAGGGATGTAATTCTCGAGATTCGTGTATTCTTTTATTTCCTTGCAGGCATCTCTGTTTGTGTAAGTCGTGTGACGCTTTTTCAAGTCACTGCCCTGTCTGTAAATGTGTAAAGAATGGAAGCATGGAGGTCTACATGTCCATGCCTTGATGATCATTATCAGAAGTAAATCAAAGTTTTAGATTTCAGAAAATTTCAGAAAAAATCATACTTTTATCGTAGATATATATTAATAATCTGTTTAAACAACAACCCATTTTCGATTAACGAGTCCTGAATTCTTGGGTAGAGGACTGATAACACATTAAGTTATGGAGGATTCTGAAACCATATCTTGGAGACTAGACATTGAAGTAAAAAGATAGATAATATTATGCTCTGTCTTTTGAACGGTACAATTACTTCTTTCCTCGTCTAGCTTCCTTTCTTTTCATGCTTTGAATACAAGTATACAACCGGCCAACCCATAATCCATTGTTTCAAAAGAGGATCTTTTTAATCTATTTTCATCGTTTAAAGGTAATTTGCAGGTACGTTCTTTTTCATGAAGATTTTTGCCCATTTTTAGCTTTCAATATTCTGTGTACCAATATTTTAACCAAAATTGTGATCACTGTCCCTATTTTTCCTTTTTAATTGCCTTTGCAATTTGGGTATCTACCTAACTTACTCTACAAAAACCCCCTCGTGAATTTTTCCAGCTTGCAACCCGCGCAAAGAGCCTCTTGTTTCCTTATTTTTATACTCAAATCTGGATTACGTTAAGAGATTGAAAATTAGCCATGTTAAGGTGGTTTATATAAGGTAAAATTTAACTGGCGCATGCGAGGCAACGTTCTAAGAAGCTGCTCAGGCCTAATTCAGTTAGAGGTATGCAGGCAGCTGTTGCTATGACTTTTAGGCTTGCGGATGGGTGCTCTAGTCTTTGACGCAATCAAGAGTCCCGTTCTGTTCTGAGTAGTCCCATTTAAGATTTCTGTTTTCAATACTGGCATCATCTGTTTTTTATTTTGACTGAGAATTTGGCGGGATAGACCGTACGGTACACGTGGGTCAAGTGTGGTTTAAAAGTAAAAGGTAGTACACGTGGACGTTTTGACTTGTCGTTTTTAATGGCAAAGAGATTTTGGAGGTGTGGGACCAGGTATGATGATGGTATATATGGTCAGTTTAGAGTGTTTTGACAAAAACGAGGTGAGTTGGGAATATGGGAGGTAGGAGGACGGTTTCCGTGATCTCCGTTAGTTCTAGACTGATTACGTAGGACGAAGTAGACTTACATGGAGATCCTGGGTATTGATGATGATGTCAGACATTTTATTTTGGACGGTTGTGTAAAGAGGGGGGCGTGGGTTGTAAGCATCGTAACCAACCACCTTCACTCACGATATTAACACTATCTGTCCGTTATGATACAAACAAAACTATTCGGTTTTTTGTTTACAGCGTTTTTTTGTTTGAGAAATGGCGAAGAGAAAAAGAAGAAAAAGTCATGTGTGTTGGTTGTTGTTCATTGGGTTTATAAGTGTCTTTGGAAGTTTTTAACTATGAGGTGATTAAGACGAAAGAGTATGATTTGCATTTGTTGATTTGATTGAGGTTGCGAAAGATAAATTGGTTTCTACGACTCTAGAGATTTGTACTTGCGGATTACAAAGTGCAGCTAACTTTAGGTTCTGTATTACGAAACGAAATGCTTAGCTTTTGTTGATTTGCATTTGTTGATTTGATTAATGTCAGCAATCACTATAGCTTTTGGTTCTTCCAACCCAATATTAGAACGGTTCTTCATTTTTCCAATCCATTATTAGAATTTTTTACACCTTATTGAAATTTATTCTCTATCTATCCGTTCTGTCTTTATAAATATTTTTTGTTGCTAGACCTAGCTATCTAAGAATATAAACAATGAAACAAGAACTCCAGGGAAGAAAAAAAAAAAACAAAGTTTGAAAAATCTAAGTTGTCCAGCTGTCAGTGTCATCCATCGTTAGACAATACATTTTACAAAGCCTATAATTCAAATACATAACGAGGAACACACTATCTCACACGTTGGACGTCATTTTTGCGAATAAAAACCAAATTTTAACGAGTTGAAGCTAATGGGGATGTGTTGCTATTACAAAGTTCTACATGCCTACCAAAAATGAGCATATTCTGAAATACAAACCTCACAATCTACCGGTCTTAATTTCGACGGCCAGAAATCAGTTGATTTTCAACGACTCATTTTCAAAATAGTAGATTGTGGTGTTACACATCCTGGAATCCACTATTTGCAACCTTATTGTGACGGACTGGAAATAACGCCTAGCGTGTCAGGGAGCGCAAGCCATAACTTTCCCGATGCACCATGATGATGCTACTTATCGGGACTTAAAACTAGGCAAATGCACGTTCTTTTGCCGTTGCAAGCATGCTCGTGGAGCATGATGCAGCTAACTTAGCTTCCACACCGTTCCAATTTACCATTGTTTTGCAAAGGGTTTAAAGCCTTGGAGGCAATTGTCGATGTACCTTACATGCATCGCTGGCTTCCGAGTCTTGTCCGGGCATAAGACATGCCTTGAACTTACGTATAAGCCATTGCAGGCCTAATTCCCCCTCTTGACTTAGCTTAGGCATTACTGAAAGCATGCACTTGTCTTGCTCGTGCCAAGGGTGCATCAATCAGGCTCATGCCGTACTTTCCTCGGGCTTATGCAAGCTCCGCTAACTTGCATATTGATGTGGCTTACTTTCTAGGCCATGCCCAATGCGTCATTGGCACATGCCTAAGTCAAACATCTTGATAGGAAGTATTAGCATTCAAGGAATGAAATACAACTTGCCTCATCAAGTTTGTCCATAATCATCTCTTGCGTCGAACTGCCGAGCCAGATGATATGAGAGGCCAGTATGCCGCAATCATCTCTAAATTAGATGATATGAGCGACAAAGTGTTGGACCAGCAATACTGCAACTCATTGCGACTGCCTACGTACCCTTCCCTACTCTAAAGGGATCAAGCACAGACCGTACTTCATCCTCTAAAGGACAGAAGCTTAAGCCAACTCGTTTGGAAGGCCGTAGCCAAGCAATAATGGTAATGGCCTAGTCCGTGTAGGTCGTTCCGTCAAAATGCATCCAAGTGATGCATATTTGTCTCACGGCATGGCATAATGATGCCCATGCTTAATATGCTCCATTAGCAAGGCTACATAGCTATAAATGAGGCCTAAGCATCATTCATACTTTTTCGGCTAAGCCATGAAGCTTACCCACCTTCAAACAACTACCCCTCCCTATATATGTTAAAGACATTTTTACAACTTAGATTAGGGGAGGAAAATGACTTCACCAAGTCCCAAGGCCGTGATGGATGCACATTACTATTGTGACCAACTGCAATGTACGTCCATGATGGTTGTACATTCAGTTCTGGCTCACAGGCCAGTTCCAATGTACGTACATGATGGATGAACATTTCCTGAGCCAGGTCCAGTGAATGGCTGTGATGACTGTATTTCCGGCTTTGGCACATATGCCAATCCAATGTCCATCTGTGATGGTTGTCCACGGCCAGGATGCTCTGGCCTGTTGCGATATTGGCCATAGGCCAATGACCTGCATAATGCGCCATTGTGACGCTACTTTATTCTAGGCCAGCCACCTGACTGGCCTGAGCACCTTTGGTGCAAGATTGGCTCTTGGTCAATACAGCTTACAACTTGTACCCTCTTGGTGTCATATTGGCCCTTAGCCAATATATCTTCGCAATACGCCTTACTTGGCACCATATTGGCTCTAGCCTAATGTTCCTCTTAACATGCGAAGCTTGATATGAAGCTTCAACTCATGCCATGGCGCATCTTTGCACATGCGCCGTGCTAAAAACACGGGGTGTTGCAATATCCACCCCTTTGAAGAATTTTGTCCCCGAAATTCTAAACAAAAATTATTGTGGACAAGCTTTTCGATTTGGATTCCTGAGAAAAAATCCCATACCAGATGCTCATGATATCACAAGGTTTCTTCAGTTGGTCGCGGACGACAATTTGGACCTTCTGAGAAAACGTCCCATACCGCATACTCAGAAATACAAAAAGAGTCCACAACGTTACCAAGAATCTCAATTGGAAAGTTGCCAAAAGAATATCCTAGATGGTGCAATCAAATTAAATCACTTATTTCCACATAATTAACTGGTAATGTAATGGAAGCAAGGATCATTCCCACGAAGAGCAGTGAGTTTTAGTTGTCAAAGTGTCACAAAGTGGGGGTTTTGTTTTATATTTTTGAACAAGGTAAATAAAAGCAAATGAAAATATTAAGTTGTAAGCAATAAAGGGAGACATGATCGAGGAATCCTTCTTCGTTATCAAACCATCAATGAGTTATTATATACTCATCGTTAATCATAGATTATAACCAACCGTAGAATAACATCTATATAAATGTTATCCCAAAAATTCCTTATATCACTGGATACGGAAGTTCTCGACTACCAGATTATATTCGTCTAAACCACCTAGTAGTAGATCACTCAACGTGTAATTTGGTCGAATGCTTTATCTTTTGTGAATTTATAGGTTGATCCTACTAGTTAGACTCTTAGATCAAGGTCTACTTTTTAGTGTTGTTTATACACATAATTTCCCCACAGAATCCCTCTCCAAGGTCTCGTGTTTTCTACTTGTGTACAATTTATTCGATAATTACTTATCTCCTAAATCAATAATAACAATAGATTAAATCAATAAATTTAGTTGCCCCCCTAAACAATCCATCAATCAATCATAAATATGCGTTATAGTAATAAACAAGCGATAATCATATGAAGAACTTCAAAGTAGATTGATATAATAACTCAAATCTTGTTTACAACTTAGAATTCATTCTCAATTAATAGGTGTTTAGCTACTCATGGATGTAGAAGCGTCCATGATATACATATAATAAAAGTTAAGAGATATCGTTACGATTGATGAACATCTCTGAAACCCTAGCTTTCACTCCGTGTGTTATTTCTCCTCTCCAAGACTTACAATTTCGTGACCCCTTGATATATTTTTCTTCATGGCCTAATACCTATTTATATAGGTTAACATTTCTTGGCCTTCAAGTATCTAAGTCGGTTCATAAACTTGACCCTAAACTACGAAAGAAAGACCCAAAAGATAGTTCGTGAATTTTAGCGATCATAGTTTGCAAACCAGTTCGCAAACCATATTTTTAGAAAAGTGTCCAGGAACTTTTTAGTTTGAAAACCGGTATGGAAACTCTTTAATCCACGAAATCATGGTTTACAAACCGGTATGCAAACCCTATTGTCTTCGGTATTCGATAAACTTGTTTTGCCCGTAACTTCTTCGTCCGAACTCAGAATAACCTCATTATTTTTGTAATTAAATTATCTTCATGATGGTGATAAGAAATCATGTATTTGAATGAGTTAAGCTTGGTATTTGGCCCATGTCTTGATTTTGAGAATCTTTGCTCAATTTCATCGCACTTCTTCCACTTATCTTCGATATGGGCACTTGGATACTTGGAATACTTATCATCATAGCTCTTTTTAGCACTTTGTAGATACTTTTTGGATGATTCACCTAATAAAGGCAAAAAAGAGAAAACAAGATTAATAATACGAAAATATGCAAGAATAATAGTTAAAACAAGTATGAAATGGACACTAAAATCATATGAATTATGCACTTATCAAACCCCCCCACACTTAGCTTTTGATAGTCCTCGATAAAACTAAATCAAACTATACAACAACTCCATTTCGTTGAGAATATAGTTACACTTATATAATGCAACATGTCTTTAAACCCCTAGGTGTCACTAGTGGATGAGTTATAGTCTCGTGAGGGTTTACAAGAGGTATACCCACAAAACCTACTCTGATTTCTTGCCTTGGAAGAACTACTAAGGATAGACACAAAGCAGAAAGATAATTAAATAATCATCCTACGTAAGTTCTTTAGCTGCAAACATCCCACATATGTTCCAATCATCATATATAAGCAATTACTTAGTGTGACATTCAGCCTGATTACGTAACTTTACTCAGATAGTCATTGTACTTGTTGTAATGTTTCTCAAAATAAGAAACATTCTTTTCCGCAACACTTGTAGTTGCAGGAAATCCTACACTACACCCTTGATAAGAATTCACACTAATTAACACATTTTGAAGAATAAAAAACAACACTTTATTATTTGATTCTAAGAAATGTTTACAAATAATGGAAGAAGATCAAGAACACAACCGATCTCTTGAATTTTCTCTCTCCTCAAGACTTTCTCCACTCTCAAAAATACATCATCCCCCTTTCTGAATCTACTGGGTCTCTTTATATAGGGTAATTATATAGTGTATGACAGCTAAGTTTTCCTTTTATATCGGATTTGTTCTGCGATCTTATCGCAACAGTTATAATATGCAATATTGCGAGCATTGTAACCATCGCAGTTCAATCACGCTCTTCTCGTGTTTCTTCAATCGTCAGCTATTACGTCATTCTTTGGATCATCCTTTAATTTATTTTATGACGCTCGCAAAGTATTATTAAAAAACTCGCGGTGACGCCCGCAGAAGTGTCGTTAATCTCGCAAGAATAATTCCATGGCGATATTCTGGTCCTACATCTTGCCTCTTCTCATATCTTCTTCGCGAAATGAAGGGGATATGAGAATTTCCAACTCTTCATAATGCTCGTAGCATCCTATCTTTCCACATTTTCTTCTCGACAATACTCCGTGAATTTAGCTTAACCGCCTACACATGTTTTAAATTCCTCTTTTTACCGGCACGTCACTCCTAAACAGGTCATCTCCTTTTGCTTATAAAAGGTAGAATTTGGTTATAGAACCAATTTTCTTCTTTTACTCTTCTATCTTCTTCGTTTTTTCATCCTCTGCAAATTTTTCGTCTGCAATTTTTCTTCTTCTTCATATCTACCTGCTACTGCTTTAATGGAATCTTCAAGGTATGTGTTTTTCTGATGTTACTAAATTCTGTTTTGCTTACTTGAATCATGTTTACTCATATTTTATTAATTTTTTCTGTTTGATCCTTCATAATTCCCCTATTATATCTTGTCTTCAGCGGAACTCCCCCTAACACCCAGTCTGCAACCCAAAACCCTAATTTTCTCAAAAAATTAGCTCACAAGAGAAGGAATCCTGCGATTCATAAGGTAGTAAGAAATATTTACTTCTTATTAATAAAAATATTGTTGCCTCTGTTTCTTATCTGAGTTATTATTCGCAGGATGACGAAAGTATTGTTAATCCTCGCAAAAGATATCGCCAAGTTAAAACTCTTGAGGCTAACATTACTATTCCCAAGATGACATCTGCAAGAGTTATTCCCACAACCTTGCAAATGGAACCTCCTTCTTCATTTTGTGAGACTATCGCTACTAATATCCCCAAAGTTGTTGTCAATAAAACTCTTTCCAACCATTTATTGCCTTCAACTGTTACCTTTCCAAACACTCCTCCTTTTGACGATGCAATCATTGTGAACAATCAAAACCTCCAGCGTTCTACTGTCATTATTTCACCATCTGCACCCTAAGACTAACCATATGCCCGCAAAGTATTATGGAGCTTTATGCCTATATGGCTTATGATAGGTGTCTAAAACACCATATTATTTATCTATTGTTTATGCTTTCTCTGCTAGTTTTCTTGTAAATTATGTATCTTATGTTTTGTTTTGGAGTATTTAGGTACTTTGGAGTTATTTGGATCCAAAGAGGAGGAAACATGGCAAAAGCGTTGGAGGCGGAATATTTCTCATTATTTGCTTTTATTTCTTCATCTCTGTCTGAAAAGTATGTCGGCTTTAGTGATGCGATTTCTGTCTGAAAGGCATGACAATTTTAGTGATGAATAGAAATTGAAGAGATGAAGTGGGTTTGAGAAGTAGGAGGAGGATGCTGCTGGTGGAAGAACTCGAGAGAAGGAGAAAGCTTTCTGGAGCGTAAAGGGGAAAAGTGTCATTTCACGTCAAACACTATCTTGAGCCAGTCAAGTTAAGGGGCAGCTTTATTTGAAGGAGTACTAAACATCAAATAGTCAAGGTTAAGGGGTGGCCAACTGAGTAACCCTTATCAAGAAGTAACCATCTTTTATAAGCACCTATTTGGGTGGAATTTATGCGGCAGTGGGGTGTACTATCCTATCTGGGTATACAAACCCTAAAACCGAGAAAACATTCATTTATTCCAATCATTTCTTTCATTACACATATGGGATCGAGCAGTCATTCAGTGAGGTTTGATTTAATTGAACGGAAATCGAAACCGAGAACTGAAACATTGAGAAATTGATGATAGCGGTTTTCTAGAATTGAAACGATTGAGCAGATGGGTTTTGTTGGAAGAACATGGTGATTGCAGTTGAATGAGTCTCTGCTGAGATTGGAAGCTGTTGTGGTTGATTTCTAAGGAGGGCTGCTGTTGAATCTCAGATGTAGAAACTGGGTTGGGGGTTAAGATCGAGAAGATGAATGCTATGATGGTGGTACTGAGATGCAGTTCAAGTTTGTACAGGTGAATGAGATGGAAAGGGAGAGCTGAAATGGCTAGAATGCAATGGCAGAGATTGTGTTTGTGCTAAGTCTAATATTAGTGCAAGGAGGAATTGCAGGGTATAATAGAGGCAGTGAAGAGGTGGATTGCAGACTGAACTGTTGGTGTTGATGGCTTACAATAATGGACTTTGTGAAATCAGGGTATGGTGGTGATTTTGGTATAAAAAGGAAATGGAATTGGCAGGGTGTATTCTGCACTAAGAATGATGTAGCTGGTGCTTGAACTAGATGGTGGAATTAAGATTGTGAGATGGCAGCGAAGGGAGTTTGCTTGGCAGATGAATGGTCTCTGAAGTTTGAATGGTCAGGAAGTGGTGATATGAAATGGTGTGCAATTGCAGGATTGGATGCTTGGTTGCAGCTGAATTGATGTGCACTCACTTATTGCACAGGGGTTGAGGAGATGCAGTTGCCGTTGATAGTCATGGGTGTGTGACTGAGATGGAATCGATTTGGTGCTGTTGGGTGTCAAGAACAAGAGTGCAGGGGACTGATGGCGTATTGCAGCAAGTGATAGGGCATAGCAGGTGCAACTGAAGTTGGCTACAGAGATGGCACTGATGCTGCAGTTTGTGTATGGAATACCTGAGAATTGAATGCAGGAATGTGAAGTTGAAATGCATAGATGCTGAGAAATGATGGTGGTTGACTGCAGTTCGAGCGATGATGGAGCTGAACTAAATGACAGTGCGGAGAAGAAGTCCATTGCAGGAACTGAACTGGATTGGCAGGGAGTTTGTGTGGTTTTATGTTGAAGTCGCAGTTGCGGTGCTTCCAAGAAAATGGAGTTCAGTTGGAGTTTGAGATGCAATTAGGCAATAGAGCTGATGCTGTAAAGCTGGGAATGGAGCAACTTAGGTGTGAAGAGAAAGGAACTGCGTTGCGCTCAGCTGAGCTGGAGAATGAATGAATGTATATGTATGATTAAGTTGCAGCTGGCATTGCAGGTTCAACTGATTCATATGAATGACAGAGATAGATAAAGCTCGCGATGGAATTGAGTTAGTGAATGAGATGAGCTTGACAATGAAGAATCGATAAAGTTAATGGCCTGAGCTGTGTTGCAGAAATAGTGCAAAAACGGGGTGAAAATGGCGCGCCGGTGGTACTAGTTCCGGTAGTCGGATTTCAGAGGTTAAAGTGTCGATCGTAATATTTCAGTGAATCGCGAGGGGGGTATGAGTCGGATGCAAGAACTGATGGCTGGAAGTATGAGCTACGCGTCACGCTTTTGGGTACGTTTTCACAAGAATAGAAAATTGGATTTAGATGGGTTATGCAAATGTTTGAAATGCAGAAAAGCAAAGTTGAGCTACTGGAAGTGTAGAATTTCCTGGTGATAGTCTCCGATGGTAAAAGTGGTATGAGTCAATTTTCCGGCGACCGGATTCCGGCGATGACGTCAGCATTCCGACGACCCGTTTTGGACCCGAAAATTCCAGAGATATATTTTTCACACATGGGCTTGGTGGACTGGTAGATGGACGTGGACTTGAAGATTTTGAAGACTTTGACCTATTTTTGGAAAGCAAAGGGCTATAAAAAGAGAGTTTCTACAACAAAGATAAAACGTTTTATTCTATTCTTGGAGCTCTTGCAGAGAACTACTTCTAGGGTTTGCTCTCTTTTATGTTTCATAGTCTTCCCTTGAATATTTTGATGATGAACTCCATGAATATGAGTAGCTAAATACAATAATTGGTTATGGGATAAAATTTGATTTCTTCAAGCATGTTATTTGATTCTATGAATTAGTTTTGTCTCAATTTTATCGTTTATGATTCATTGTTTTATTATCATATGATTTGAATGCTAGTTTGGTTGAGTCCGGAATCAATTGGATTTGTTTTCATCTCTATAGCTATATTAGAGTTTTCAATACGTAAAAGTTGTTATCTCTGATTTTTAGTAGCATCTTGTGGTTAATACTTGTAGTGATACATCTTTTTAATCGCATATGAATCATAACCTTTGTTAAAACGAATTAGTGCTTTTACACGTTTGTTTGCATCGATTAGTCTTATTTCATAGAACTTATTGCTCTTAGGGAGTTAAATCTAATTTTGCTTTTACACTTTAGGTTGCTTTTTAAGAAGATTTCACAATAGCATCTTTTAATGTTGTTTGTGATAAAATCAGGAAATAAACGGGATACTCTTGCGATCAAGATATTCTAGGACTTTTGATAATTGAGAGATTAAATACCAATTCTAATCATAGATGAAAAATACATGTCTATGAATGATACTATCCCTTAACCAATATCTTCTCCTTATTGATTATTCCAACTATTTACTTTGCTTTATTTAGTATTATTACTTAGATAAAAACAAAAACACACCTTGGGTTATTTGGTTACATAAGAATCTGAAAATTGCATAACAACAATCGCCTCTCTGTGGATACGAAATCTTTCTTATCGAATACTATATTCATAATTAGTAAAGTGAGGAAGTGAAATTATTTTTGACGCATACGACACGCATCAAATTTTGGTGCCGTTGCCGGGGAGGCATTCGGCTTGTTATCTAGTTTTTAGTTTCTTTTTATTTTTCTGCTTGCATACTTGTGTTTCGTTTCTTGTCTTGTTTCTCACTTGTTTGTGAGAATTGTTTTTCAGGTACCTAATCTCTGGCTTCTAAAGATTGGAATTATCCAAGGTGCGGGATAGCTACTCGAAAAGGAACAATACTCCAACCAAGGAAAGGCACGACGGAAGAACACGACTTGGAAGTAGAACATGAAGCTCTTCGGCAAGAAGGAGAGGAAGTAGAACATGATATTCCTTTTGAAGGAGAAGGAGAAGAAGCAATGGGTGACCCTGCAAATCGTTCACTTAAAGACTTATCTTCTCACAAGCTGGATATACAACAGGGTTGCATTCAAACCGACTCCACTTTTGAAATCAAGCCGGGACTTCTTAGAGAATTACCAAAGTTCCATGGCTTGGTGAATGAAGATCCAAACAAGCATCTTATGGATTTCCACACCATTGTCATGGCTATGCTCCCAGCAAATATGGAGGCGGATGGTGCTATGTTGAAGGTTTTTCGATTCTCATTGGAAGGTAATGCTAAGGATTGGTTATACTACTTGCCTTCCGGGAGTGTTACAACTTGGAATGGGCTCAAGAAACTCTTTCTAGAGAGATATTTTCCTGCATCTAAGGCTACTCAAATTCGCAAGGAGATTTTCGGAATGAAGCAAAATGTGGGAGAATCGTTATATGATTGTTGGGAACGATACAAGAGGTTGGTGGCAAGCTGTCCTCATCACCAATTTAGTGACGCTATGATCATCCAATACTTCTATGAAGGACTTCAATCAAGTGATAGGAATCTTATCGACGCAGCGGGTGGTGGTGCACTAGTGAGCAAGACGGTGGCACAAGCTAGAGAGTTGATTGAAAACATGGCAGCAAACTCTCAACAATTCTTGAGTCGTGGTTCGGATGTGCTTCTTCGGCGAGTCAATGAAGTAAGTGAGGTGGAGGAACTTCGTCAACAAATGAGAAACATCACAGCAATGCTACAACAAGTTTCAGCCGTGGTGATACCAAATTCTCATGGGTATGAAGACGTCAATGAGCAAGCTAATGCGGTTTTTCCAAATCAGCCAAGACGGTATGATCCTTATTCCAATACTTACAATCCGGGATGGAGAGATCACCCCAATTTTAGCTATGAAAACAAGCAAGGAGCGGTTCAACAACCTACTTTCAACAATTCGGGTGGATTTCAACCTCAACAACAACAATTCCAGCCGCGTCAACAATTTCAACAATCTCAATTTCAACAACAACAATCTCAAAATCAGGGGTCAAGTATGGAAGAGTTGATGAAATCTTTTATGCAAAGAACGGAGAGCACGATGAAAGAGTTGCAAACCCAAGTTGGTTCTATGGCTCTTGAGATGAACCAATTGAAGGCACAAAATAGTGGGAAACTCCCTTTTCAACCTATTAACCCAAAAGAGGGTGTCAATGCGATTACATTGAGAAGTGGTACACAACTTGTGCAACCCGAAGTTGCTGATTCGGGCAAGGTGGAACCACCAAAGGAACCTGTTTTGAAGGAGAAGAATGAGGATTCTCCCCAAACTTCTGAGGTACCTATTCCTAAATCTAAAACTCCTATTCCTACTTATGTCCCTCCTTTACCTTTTCCTCGCAGATTTGCAAATTCTAAGAAGGAGGCACTAGAAAAGGAGATTTTAGACGTTCTTAAGAAGATTCATGTGAACATACCACTCATTGATGCTATTAAGCAAGTTCCAAAGTATTCCAAAGTGTTGAAGGACTTGTGTACCAATAAGCAAAGGCTCAAAGGTAATGAAGTGCTTAGTGTGGGGGATAATGCTTCGGCAATCTTACAACACAAACTCCCACTAAAATGCAAAGACCCCGGGCAGCTTTGACATCCCCGTCACAATTGATACCACTACATTTAACAAACCAATGTTAGACTTAGGTGCATCCTTTAATGTTATGCCTGCATCTATGTATAAGTCACTTGATTTAGGTCCTCTCAAAAAGGCTGAAATTATGTTGCAATTAGCCGATCGTTCTAATGTCTACCCTATGGGTATTGTTGAGGATGTTCTTGTGCAGGTTAATCAACTAGTATTTCCTGCTGACTTTTGTGTGTTAGAGATGGATGAAGGTTCACCGGACTCGTCTCTTACATTGCTACTTGGGCATCCCTTCATGAAAACGGCGAAGACCATTATTAATGTGGATAAGGGAACGCTAACTATGGAGTTCATTGGGGAAGTAATACGTTTCAACATTTTTGAGACGATGAGATATCCTAGTGATGTCCATTCTTGCTTCTCCGTTGATGTTATGGATACTTTGGCACAACAAATGTTTGAATTGAATGGTGATGATGCTTTGGAAACCGTTCTAACTACATCCATTGATAATGGCGTAGAGTATGGTATTGAGGTTAAAGAATCCCTTGGTGATCTCAACTCACTACAAGGATGCCCGGAAACTCATAATATCTCTTTTATTTCTTTACCATACAGTGATGAAAAACTTTTACCTTCAATTGTTAAATCTCCAAAGTTAGAATTGAAACCTCTTCCTAGTCACCTAAAGTACTTGTACTTGGGTGACAATGAAGAGTTACCTGTGATTGTTTCTAACGAGCTTAGTGAATTACAGGAGCAAAAACTTCTAAGGGTGCTAAGGAAGCACAAGACGGCCATAGGATGGACAATTGCCGATATCAAGGGTATAAGCCCTGCCGTTTGCATGCACAAGATACGTTTGGAGGATGATGCAAAGCCTACAATGGAAGCGCAATGTCGTTTGAACCCCCCTATGATGAAAGTTGTGAAAAAGGAGATACTCAATCTTTTGGAAGTGGGTGTTATCTACCCCATATCCGATAGCAAGTGGGTGAGTCCGGTACAAGTTGTACCAAAGAAATCAGGTGTGACGATGGTGGAGAATGATGAGAATGATGAGAATGAACTTGTCCCAACTCGTGTTCAAACTGGTTGGAGGGTTTGTATTGATTATAGGAAATTGAATGCCACTACTAGAAAAGATCACTTTCCATTACCTTTTATTGATCAAATGCTTGAGCGTTTAGCTGGACACTCTTATTATTGCTTTCTTGATGGCTATTCAGGTTATAATCAGATTGTGATAGCGCCGAAGGATCAAGAGGAAACCACTTTCACTTGTCCTTTTGGTACTTTTGCTTATCTAAGGATGCCTTTTGGCTTGTGCAATGCTCCAGCTACTTTTCAAAGGTGTATGGTAAGTATATTTTCAGAATATGTTGAAAACATAATCGAAGTGTTCATGGACGACTTTAGTGTCTTTGGTGATTCATTTGACCTTTGTTTGAACAATTTGTCATTAATCCTTGAACGATGTGTTGAAACAAATCTTGTGCTTAATTGGGAGAAGTGCCATTTTATGGTAACTCATGGCATAGTTTTAGGCCATATAGTATCTTCTAAAGGCTTGGAAGTTGATAAATCTAAGATAGACCTTATTCGTTCTCTAACCCCTCCCACTACGGTGAGGGAGATACGCTCTTTTCTTGGTCATGCAGGTTTTTACACGTAGATTCATCAAGGATTTTTCCAAGATAGCATCACCACTTTGTACCTTATTGCAAAAAGATGTGGTTTTTAACTTTGATGAGAAGTGTATGGCGGCATTCAATTGTTTGAAAGAACTTTTGATTTCATCCCCTATCATTAAACCACCAGATTGGAGCAAGCCTTTTGAGCTCATGTGTGATGCAAGTGATTATGCGGTTGGTGCGGTGCTTGGGAAGCGTGTGGGGAAGATACCTCATTCTATTTATTATGCTTCTAGAACGTTAAATGAAGCCCAACAAAACTACACTAACACTGAAAAAGAGTTATTAGCTATTGTTTTTACTTTAGAAAAGTTTCGCTCTTATCTAATTGGTACAAAAGTTGTTGTCTTTTCAGATCATGCAGCACTTAGGTACTTGCTTACAAAGAAAGAGGCGAAACCGAGGCTCATACGATGGATTTTACTCTTGCAAGAGTTTGATATAGAAATCAAAGACAAGAAAGGAATTGAGAACACCGTTGCGGATCATTTGAGCCATCTTACTGTGGACAAGGAAGCTATCCCGTTGCGTGAAAGTTTCCCGGATGAGCAACTTTTCTCAATTGCATTTGCGGAACCATGGTATGAGGATATTGTGAACTACTTGGTGTCTAAACAAATCCCAAAGAACTTGTCTCGTGCTAAGAGGGACAAACTTAAAAGGTTAGGAAATCAATATATATGGGATGATCCATACTTGTGGAAACATGGCAGCGACCAAGTAATAAGAAGGTGCGTTCCCGACTCGGAATTTAACTCTATCTTGTCTTTTTGTCACTCTTATGCTTGCGGAGGACATTTTGGGAGTAAAATAACAGTTCACAAGGTACTTGAAAGCGGTTTTTATTGGCCAACTCTATTTAAGGATGCACATATATTTTGCACAACTTGTGATAGGTGCCAAAGGACAGGCAATCTAGGTGCCCGAAATCAAATGCCACAAATTTTTATTCAATTTATTGAAGTTTTTGATGTATGGGGTATTGATTTTATGGGTCCTTTTGTCAACTCTCATGCGAATTTTTATATCTTACTTGATGTTGATTATGTCTCGAAATGGGTGGAAGCTAAAGCCACCCCAACTAATGATTCTAAAGTGGTTTCAGATTTTGTGCAAGCTAACATTTTTGCAAGGTTTGGAATTCCAAGAGCCATAATTAGCGATGGGGGTTCTCACTTCAAAAACAAGTTCTTACAAGGATTGTTGAAGAAGTACAATGTGTCGCACAAGATTGCAACACCTTATCATCCCCAAACCAATGGACAAGCCGAGGTGTCGAAACGAGAGGTGAAATCCATACTAGAGAAGACGGTGAATCCAACAAGGAAAGATTGGAGCATGCGACTTAATGATGCATTGTGGGCTTATAGAACCGCATACAAAACACCTATTGGGATGTCTCCCTTTAGGCTTGTGTACGGTAAGCCTTGTCACTTACCCGTTGAGATTGAACATAAGGCGTTTTGGGTTATTAAGCAATGCAATTTGGAGTTAGATGGTGCTGGAAAACAAAGGAAGTTACAACTTCAAGAGCTAGAAGAGTTACAAAATGATGCATTTGAAAGCTCGCGCATTTACAAGGAGAAAACTAAGGCATTTCATGATTCTATGATTTCTAGAAAACAATTTTGTGTTGGGCAGAAAGTGCTTTTGTTTAATTCTCGCTTGCAATTATTTCCGGGTAAATTGAGGTCACGTTGGATCGGACCTTTTATTGCTAATAATGTGTTTTCTCATGGTGCAGTAGAAATTCGTAGCATAGCTACAGGAAAGGAGTTTAAAGTGAATGGACACCGGTTGAAACCATATTATGAGAACTTTACTTCCGAAATTGTGGAAGGTGTTAACTTTGTGGATGCACTCCCTCTGGAGGAGTCTTAGCAAACAAGGAGTACGTCGGGCTGACGACTTTAAACCAAGCGCTAAGTGGGAGGCAACCCACCGGTTTTGTATCTTTACCCTTATCTTTTTATTTTTATGCATTTGCTTTTATCTTTATTTTCTTTGTTTTTGCTTATCATTTGTGGAATTTCCCACCTTGAACTCTCTTTGGATGATTCAATTTTACATTGAGGACAATGTAAAGTTTAAGTGTGGGGGAGCATTTATATGTTTGTATAGTTTGTTTTAGTGTGTTTTATGCATTTAAAAAAATCAGAAAAATAGAAAAACCAAGAAAAAATTTGTGCTTTTTGAACTCCGAAATCTAGAAACTTGTGCCTTTAGGATGACACCATTAGTGGATGGAACCATTTTGAATGCAGGAGTTGAGGAACCAATTAACTATAAAGGGGACGAACATAGCTCATAATCATAAATACCATGATAGTTGTTACCATATCTCGGAATATCACCATATCGCATTCTATTTTTATTTTTCCATGTTTATCTATTGTTCTCTAAGTGCTTTGGTGGGTCACTAAAAATCGACGTGTTATTGCTGCTAGGATGAAATAGAGTGATTGAGTTACTAGAAAAAGAAAAAAAAATATGAAAAGAAAAATGAAAAGAAAAAAAAAAGAGACCGACCAATTAGACCAAAACGGAATAAAATGACACTTGGGAATAGCAGAATGTGTGAAACGTAGTCCCTGTCTCCGTCGCCTAAACAAACATGGAATGCAGGATCCAAGGCAACTATCATGTACTTGCTGACAAGAATCATGCGCTTGGATCCAGTTTGATCCAATCATGTTGTCTTAAAAAAAAAATTGAAAAAGAAAGGAAAAAAGAAAAGAAAGGTATAATTTTGGTTGAATAAAGTCACTCCTGGTTCCCTTGTATATGCTAGTGAGTTGATGTAGAATTCATACCAGTAGCTCAATCCAATAGGAATAGGTTCATCTTGGCAGTGACCTTCAGACAGATATGGGAAACATCGATCACTTGTGAACATTCGCCAACTTCTACATCTATATCCATCTTCTTTATCTTTTCATTGTGATTGTGGTTTGTTAGTTTCCGAGTATCGTGGCTTGTTCGACTATCTAATTAAAGCTTTATTTACTAATATACGAATTGAAATTGTGCAAGGTACCTCCTCCTGTAGTCATTTTGGATTCGTTCATTGATTTGTCACAAATAGACGGAGTTTGAAATATAGGTTTTGTAGGCAGACCTCTTGTAAACCTTCACGAGACTATAACTCGTCCACTAGGGACACCTAGGGGTTTAAAGGCTTGTTATTTATGCTTAAAGTGACCGTAGCCTCGACGAGACGGAGTTGTATGTATTCTTTTTAATTGTTTTGTTTGATTTGCTCGAGGACTAGCAAAGTCTAAGTGTGGGGGAATATGATAGGTGTCTAAAACACCGTATTATTTATCTATTGTTTATGCTTTCTCTGCTAGTTTTCTTGTAAATTATGTATCTTATGTTTTGTTTTTGAGTATTTAGGTACTTTGGAGTTATTTGGATCAAAATAGGAGGAAACATGGCAAAAGCGTTGGAGGCGGAATATTTCTCATTATTTGCTTTTATTTCTTCATCTCTGTCTGAAAAGTATGTCGGCTTTAGTGATGCGATTTCTGTCTGAAAGGCATGACAATTTTAATGATGAATAGAAATTGAAGAGATGAAGTGAGTTTGAGAAGTAGGAGGAGGCTGCTGCTGGTGGAAGAACTCGAGAGAAGGAGAAATATTTCTGGAGCGTAAAGGGGAAAAGTGTCATTTCACGTCAAACACTATCTTGAGCCAGTCAAGTTAAGGGGCAGCTTTATTTGGAGGAGTACTAAACATCAAATAGTCAAGGTTAAGGGGTGGCCAAATGAGTAACCCTTATCAAGAAGTAACCATCTTTTATAAGCACCTATTTGGGTGGAGTTTATGCGGCAGTGGGGTGTACTATCCTATCTGGGTATACAAACCCTAAAACCGAGAAAACATTCATTTCTTCCAATTATTTCTTTCATTACACATCTGGGATCGAGCAGTCATTCAGTGAGGTTTGATTTAATTGAACGAAAATCGAAACCGAGAACTGAAACATTGAGAAATTGATGATAGCGGTTTTCTGGAATTGAAACGATTGAGCAGATGGGTTTTGTTGGAAGAACATGGTGATTGCAGTTGAATGGGTCTCTTCGAGATTGGAAGTTGCTGTGGTTGATTTCGAAGGAGGGATCTTTGTTGAATCTCAGATGTAGAAGCTGGGTTGGGGGTTAAGATCGAGAAGATGAAGGCTATGATGGTGGTGCTGAGATCTGATTCAAGTTTATGCAGGTGAATGAGACGGAAAGGAGAGCTGAAATGGCTAGAATGCAATGGCAGAGATTATGTTTGTGCTAAGTCTAATATTAGTGCAAGGAGGAATTGCAGGGTATAATAGAGGCAGTGAAGAGGTGGATTGCATACTGAACTGTTGGTGTTGATGGCTTACAATAATGGAATTTGTGAAATCAGGGTATGGTGGTGATTTTGGTATAGAAAGGAAATGGAATTGGCAAGGTGTATTGTGCACTGAGAATGATGTAGCTGGTGCTTGAACTAGATGGTGGAATTAAGATTTTGAGATGGCGTGAAGGGAGTTTGCTTGGCGGAGATGAATGGTCTCGAAGTTTGAATGGTCGGGGAAGTGGTGATATGAAATGGTGTGCAATTGCGGGATTGGATGCTTGGTTGCATTGAATTGAGGTGCACTCACTTATTGCACAGGGGTTGAGGAGATCGTTGCCATTGATATTCATGGGTGTGTGACCGAGATGGAATCGATTTGGTGATGTTGGGTGTCAAGAACAAGAGTGCATGGGATGATGACGTATTGCGAGCAAGTGATAGGGCATAGCAGGTGCAACTGAAGTTGGCTACTGAGAGATGGCAGCGATCTGCAGTTTGTGTATGGAATACCTGAGAATTGAATGCAAGAATGTGAAGTTGAAATGCATATATCTTTGAAAACGATGGTGGTTGTACAGATTCGAGCAATGATGGAGTGAACTAAATGACAGTCGGAGAAGAAGTCCATTCAGGAACTGAACTGGATTGGCAGGGAGTTTGTGTGGTTTTATGTTGAAGTCGCAGATTGCGGTGCTTCAAGAAAATGGAGGTCAGTTGGAGTTTGAGATGCAATTAGGCAATAGAGTGATCTTTGTAAATCTGGGAATGGAGCAACCGAGGTGTGAAGAGAAAGGAAGCCATTTGCGCTCATTGAAAGTGGAGAATGAATGAATGTATATGTATGATTAAGTTGCAGCTGGCATTGCAGGTTCAACTGATTCATATGAATGGCAGAGATAGATAAAGATCGCGATGGACTTGAGTTAGTGAATGAGATGAGCTTGACAATGAAGAATCGATAGAGTTAATGGCCTGAGTTGTGTTGCAGAAATAGTGCGAAAACGGGGTGAAAATGGCGCGCCGGTGGTACTAGTTCCGGTAGTCGGATTTCAGAGGTTAAAGTGTCGATCGTAATATTTCAAAGTGAATCGCGAGGGGGTATGAGTCGGATGCAAGAAGCGATGGTGGAAGTATGAGCTACGCGTCACGCTTTTGGGTGCGTTTTCACAAGAATAGAAAATTGGATTTAGATGGGTTATGCAAATGTTTGAAATGCGAGAAAAGCAAAGTTGAGCTCTTGGAAGTGTAGAATTTCCTGGTGACAGTCTCCGATGGTAAAAGTGGTCCGAGTCAATTTTCGCTGACCGGATTCGGCGATGATGACGTCAAGCACTCCGACGACCCGTTTTGGACCCGAAAATTCAGAGATGTATTTTTCACACATGGGCTTGGTGGACTGGTAGATGGACGTGGACTTGAAGATTTTGAAGACTTTGACCTATTTTTGGAAAGCAAAGGGCTATAATAAGAGAGTTTCTACAACAAAGATAAAACGTTTTATTCTATTCTTGGAGCTCTTGCAGAGAACTACTTCTAGGGTTTGCTCTCTTTTATGTTTCATAGTCTTCCCTTGAATATTTTGATGATGAACTCCATGAATATGAGTAGCTAAATACAATAATTGGTTATGGGATAAAAGTTGATTTCTTCAAGCATGTTATTTGATTCTATGAATTAGTTTTGTCTCAAGTTTATCATTTATGATTCATTGTTTTATTATCATATGATTTGAATGCTAGTTTGGTTGAGTCCGGAATCAATTGGATTTGTTTTGATCTCTATACCTATATTAGGGTTTTCAATACGTAAAAGTTGTTATCTCTGATTTTTAGTAGCATCTTGTGGTTAATACTTGTAGTGATACATCTTTTTAATCGCATATGAATCATAACCTTTGTTAAAACGAATTAGTGCTTTTACACGTTTGTTTGCATCGATTAGTCTTATTTCATAGAACTTATTGCTCTTAGGGAGTTAAATCTAATTGTGCTTTTACACTTTAGGTTGCTTTTTAAGAAGATTTCACAATAGCATCTTTTAATGTTGTTTGTGATAAAATCAGGAAATAAACGGGATACTATTGCGATCAAGATATTCTAGGACTTTTAATAATTGAGAGATTAAATACTAATTATAATCATAGATGAAAAATACATGTCTATGAATGATACTATCCCTTAACCAATATCTTCTCCTTATTGATTATTCTAACTATTTACTTTGCTTTATTTAGTATTATTACTAGATAAAAACAAAAACACACCTTGGGTTATTTGGTTACATAAGAATCTGAAAATTGCATAACAACAATCGCCTCTTTGTGGATACGAACTCTTTCTTATCGAATACTATATTCATAATTAGTAAAGTGAGGAAGTGAAATTATTTTTGACGTCAGACGCAATGTCATGGGGCTTTATGATCGCAAGATTGTAGTTACAAGCCATAAGAAAAAGTTAAGATGAGATCAATGGGTCTTTACCTAAGTGGGGTTTTCTTTGGGCCGATGTGCCCTCCTTGAAGGGTCAACCAGGGGGAAGATAAGGGCGGCACCCTCCATTAGGGAGCTGATAAGTGTCTTTCTAAAGCATTAATTGTCTAATTAAGCACAACTAATCTAAAGATCAATATGTCATGGGAGCTTTATGATCAAGATGTTGAAAAACTTGGATTAAAGAATATTTACTTTCAAGAACAAGATACAAGATATGAATACATACTAAATAGATTAGGGCTTCATTGTGAAACTAGAACGTGACAAAAAAAATTATACATAGGCAACAAGCCATCAACAAAACAAGAAAAAGTTAAGATGAGATCAATGGGTCTTTACATCAAAAGTGTAGAGCAACACTTCCAACTTTTCTTCTCGTCTTCTCAATTCTTCCAAGCTTTATTTAGTACTTAAAAAACACAAAATTAATTTCATCTCAAGACGATAATGTCATAAGACTTTGTTCTCGCGCGAGAACTTATATTTATCATATTGTTGCAATACATTGAAAGAAAAGAGATAAGGCAAGATCAATGGGTCAATACATGCAAATGTAAAGACGTCCTGCGATTTTGTTGCATACACAAATATTGGCACAATAATACCTTTAACTAGGAAGGCAAAATAAGACCAACAGAATAACAAAACACATTAACTATTTTCTATTAAGAATGCAGGGAAGATTTCTCAGAATCCTTCGGAATTTCAAACACATGTTATTCAGAATCACACAGCAGGATTATTCAGGAATGTCATATTATCGCAGCATTATCCATAGTTTCGCAAGAGGAATTGCAATACAGTGGATCATTCCAAGAAAGATAATGAAGGGAAAATAGGAGAATTAATAAACAAAATATCATTATCTTCCTTGAAAATATTCAAAATAACGGAGACAAAGTTGAATTCCAAAGTTGTATAAAGTAACATTGCTCGCAAGAAAGAGAAAACAGAAGAGAAAACAAAAATAAAACTCAGGCTTTAGTATTGATTTCGCCAGATTCATCATCTTTATTAGTGTTATTAACTTCACCAACATTATTCTCATTGCGATTGATTCGAGATTCTTCTTCTTCGCCAGCAATTGCTTCACCATCAGTGGTTACTTCTCTTGGAGGAATTTTTTCTTTTTATGTTTGGTCTTCTTGAGAAGTATTGTCTTTGTCACTTGCATATTCTAGATCCTTATCCATAAGAAGAGGAACTTCATCATCATCTACTTCTAGGGGAGGAACAGATACCGGGGGAAGAGACTGAGATATTAGAATGTCATTCACAAGGACTTCGGCACTGAGATGAACTTTGCGAAGGAAAACTTTATCGCGATTTCTAATCTCCAAGTTCTTAAAATACTCAAGATAGTCATATCTTCTTTCTGCCCGATCGCGAGATTTAACATAATGAGAAAGGAGAGATCCATTTTCTTTGCGAACTTTAGCCAATTTGTCAGTTAGATTAGAAATGGTAGAATGAAGGCTCTTCTCGGATTCTGCGAGAAAGACAAAAGATTATTCAGATAAGAATCTCGCAAGAAATATAACATAAAAATTTAACAGAAAGACCAACAAGTGAGGCAGTCAAATGACTACCTTCTTTTTGTGAAGTTAAATTTTGAATTAATGTTAAGCAACAATTCTCCCATTGATTTATGGCATCGTCAAAATTATCTCCAGCTATACCTTTCAGGCTAGATTTTATGTTTTCTTCTTTATTGAGGAGATACGAGTTTTCTTTTGCTAGTAAAGAATAAGATTCCTTTAATTGGGAGTATTGATCTTGAAGCTTGCTGGCCTTTAAACTAAGAGTTAACCTACCCTTTATAAGTTTATCCTTCTCAGTGGCAGATGATTCAGTTACTTCCTTGAGTTCATCCTTAAGAGAACGAAGATGCACTTGATTATCACATATTCTTTGAAGATTACTCAATTGTTGCGAGGAAATCGCCATCAAGCTTGAAAAACTATGTTTTTCTTGAGATAAAGTTCTATTTTCATCTGATAAAGATTACGTCGCCAAATTAGCCTTGATTAAAAAATATGAGAGGTGAGTAACCTCGCTACTTAATAAATTTTGACTTTTCAATAATTGATTATTCTCATTAGTAAGATTATCTATTTGATCTATCGAATATGTGTAGAGATTATCTAATCTATTAAACTGGTCCATCTAAGAATCTTTTTCAGCACGAGCTTCTTCAGCGATAGACTCAAATTTAACTCTCTCCATGAATCGATTCTGATTTAAAACTAAATATACGAACCACGAATTTAAGAAGGAAGTTTGAGTACAGAGAAAATAAAAATTTGTTAGAACAGAAAAACCAGAGACAGAGGAAGGAAAATTATACCTTTTAACTTATTATTCTTTCTGCGAAGATTCTCGCAATCAAGTAAAGAATTGCGAAGATTTTGATAGAGAATGTCACATTCTGAAGTCTTAGCTTGGAGATTTATTTTAAGCGATTCAACTTCAATTTCTAAAGTTACTTGTGAAGCCATTTGGTTAGAACCAAGATACTTACATAAAACCTCGCAGACGTCACCTTGGATGGTCGGTGAAGACCTCTTAGCCTCATCCAAAACATCAGACAAAACTTTAAAAGCAACATCTACTCCTATCGAAGTTTCCTTAGAAGAAGAATAAGGTGCAGATGGTGAAATAATGACAGTAGAAAGCTGGAGGTTTTGATTGTTCACAATGATTGCATCGTCAGAAGGAGGAGTGTTTGGAAAGGTAACAATTGAAGGTAATAAAGGGCTGGAAGGAGTTTCATTGACAGCAGCTTTGGGGATATGAGTGGCGATAGTCTCGCAAAATGAAGAAGGAGGTTCCATTTGCAAGGTTGTGGGAATAACTCTTGAAGATGTTAGATTGGGAATAGTAATGTTAGCCTCAAGAGTTTTAACTTGGAGAGATCTTTTGCGAGGATTAACAATACTTTCGTCATCCTGCGAATAATAACTCAGATAAGAAACAGAGGCAATAATATTGTTATTAATAAGAAGTAAGTGTTTCTTAATACCTTATGACTCGCAGGATTCCTTCTCTTGTGAGCTAATTTTTTGAGAAAATTAGGGTTTGGGGTTGCAGACTGGGTGTTAGGGGGAGTTCCGCTGAAGAGAAGATATAATAGGGGAATTATGAAGGATCAAATACAAAATATTAATAAAATATGAGTAAATATGATTCAAGTGAGCAACACATAATTTAGTAACATCAGAAAAACACATATCTTGAAGATTCCATTAAAGCAGTAGCAGGTAGATATGAAGAAGAAGAAAAATTGCAGATCGTAAAAATTTGCAGAGGATGAAAAAACAAAGAAGATAGAAGAGTAAAAGAAGAAAATTGGTTCTGTAACCAAATTCTACCTTTTATAAGCAAAAGGAGATGACTTGTTGAGGAGTGACGTGCCGGTAAAAAGAGGAATTTACAACACGTGTAGGCGGTTAAGCTAAATTCACGGAGTATTGTCGAGAAGAAAATGTGGAAACATAGGAGGCTGTGAGCATTATGAAGAGTTGGAGATTCTCATATCCCCTTCATTTCGTGAAGAAGATATGAGAAGAGGCAAGATGTAGGACCAGAATATCGCCATGGCATTATTCTTGCGAGATTAACAACACTTCTGCGGGCGTCACTACGAGTTCTTCAATAATACTTTGCGAGCGTCATAAAATAAACTAAAGGATGATCCAAAGAATGATGTAATAGCTGACGATTGAAGAAACACAAGAAGAGCGTGATTGATATATGATGGTTACAATGCTCGCGAGATTTCATATTATAACTGTTGCGATAAGATCGCAGAACAAATCCGAGATAAAAGGAAAACTTAGTTGTCATCCACTATATAATTACCCTATATAAAGAGACCCAATAGATTCAGAAAGGGGGATGATGTATTTTTGAGAGTGGAGAAAGTCTTAAGGAGAGAGAAAATTCAAGAGAGCGGTTGTGTTCTTGATCTTCTTCCATTATTTGTAAACATTTCTTAGAATCAAATAATAAAGTGTCATTTTTTAATCTTCAAAATGTGTTAATTAGTGTGAATTCTTATCAAGGGTGTAGTGTAGGATTTCCTGCAACTACAACATTCACGTACTGAAATCACATGGATAGATAGAGAATGGAAATAAAATAGTTAAGTGTGCAAATGTTGACTAAGGTGAACGATTTTACCCACAATACTTGTATGAATGTCGTCAAAGGATTTATATATATATATATAGCGCAATAGTTGAGATAAGCACCGATTTAACTCGATAACATGATTAGATACTCTAAGCGCATGTTTCCTTTCAACAAATATGTGATAGCTTCCATGGATCCTGCATTCCATGCTTGTTTAGGAGACGGAGACAGGGAAAACACACACATATTTCTATCCAAGTGTCGAGAACCTCATCAAGTCTTTTAAACTTGCTATATAATGATGATAGGTTTCACCCATTTATCAACCACATGATTAGTTCCCATGGATCCTGCATTCCACGCTTGTTTAGGCGATGGATACAGGGAGAACTTTCTGTTTGTATTATTGATGTCGATATATGAAGATGAGCCTTATATATATAATTTTGTTTTCTTCATTTTTTCATGGCTCAGTCTACTGAGTGCATGAGACAATTGTCTATGGGGATTTTATATAATTAACCAATGATTATATCCTTACTACAACACCATGGCAGTACTAGGATCCTACCAAATCACTTAGAGAAACATATAACTGCAAAAATAAAAATAAAGTGATTCAGGAATCATAGATTATGAGAACTAATTTTTCCAATGACTACCATGATATTGCTAGCACCCGAGTTTCAAAGTTATATTTCTAACTCCCACAATCAGCAAGTTTATAAAAGCAACTCTGTGAACTTGATTTTCATGTAAGAGAACTTGGACAATCTCAAAAATCAACATCCAAGAATCAATCAGGTCGCATCCAACAGACAAGTTCGGATGTATCTACATTCAATTATGAACGTATATATAATTAAGGATTGTAGAATGATAAAGTGGGAATCAAGCTCAGCCTTAAGAACTATTTCAACCTAAAAAGGTTTACTGTCATCCTAATTAAATCCAAAAGATGAAATCTCAAAAGTATGTGAGAAATCAAAGAGTTTTTTTTTTTTTTTTTTAAATAAATATTATGTATATGCATATGATATGATACTAAATGCTCTCCCACACTTAAATTTTACATTATCCTCAGTGTAATTGACTCATCCAAAGTAATATTAAGATGGGAAATTCAAATACGATATGCAAAAATAACAAAACTAAAAGATAAGAGATAGAAATACAAAACCTATGGGTTGCCTCCCATGTAGCGCTTAGTTAAATGTCCTCACCCGAATTGTCATTCCAATTATGCTACTCCTCTAAAGGGACATAATCACGAAATATTTGCACATCCATATCCAAATAAGCTATGCTTTCATAGTATGGTTTCAACCTATGGCCGTTTACTTTCAAAGTTGTCTCATCCCTGAGACTAGCTATATCAACTGCACCATGAGAATAAACATTAGTAATAACGTATGGTCCAATCTATATGGACCTTAACTTACCGGGAAATAGTTTAAGATGAAAATAAAATAAAAAGAACTTTTTGGCCCACAACAAAATTATTTCGAGAAATTATCTTGTCATGGAAAAGTTTAGTCTTCTCCTTGTATATACGAGAACTCTCGTAAGCATCATTATGTATCTCCTCTAGCTCGTTAAGTTGTAACTTCCTTTGTTTTCCCGCATTATCATAATCCATGTTGCACATCTTTATCGCCCAATATTACTTGTGTTCAAGTTCAACCGGAAGATGACAAGCTTTGCCATAAACCAACCAATATGGAGACATACAAATCGGTGTTTTGTATGTCGTTCTATACGCCCAAAGTGCATCATTAATCCTATAACTCCAACCTTTATGCGTAGTGTTTATGGTTTTCTCAATAATGGACTTAATCTCACGTTTTGAGATTTTAGCTTGCCCACTAGTTTTTGGGTGATACGGTGTACCAACCTTGTGTGTTATGTTGTACTTCATGAGTAGAGCATGGAAGGATTTATGAAAATGTGAGCCTCCGTCACTGATAACCACTCTTGGTGTACCGTGTCTAGAGAAAATATATTCCTTCACCAACTCACAAACAACTTGAAAATCATTAGTAGGGTGGCTTTATCTTCCACCCATTTCTAACATAATCCACAACAAAAAGTATATAATATTTCCCATTAGAATTGACAAACTAAAGGACCTATGAAATCAATTACCCACATATCAAATACTTCTACAATAAGAATTGGTGTGAGTGGAATTTGATTTCGAGCACCTAGATTTCCCGTTCTTTGACATCTATCACAAGATTTGCAAAAAATATAAGCATCCCCAAATATGGTATGCCAATAAAATCTATTAAAGCACTGCTCGGTCGAACTTGCAAGCGTTGCTATCTCAAGCTTGTCTGACAAGTTTAGTTGTCCAAACTATAAGTCTTGTAGTTGCAGGAATTCCCACACTACACCCTATTCAAGAATCTATCAATATTTATGACACAATTTGAAGATTAAGGACCTTTTTTTTATTAATATGGTCTTAAAAGAATTACAGAAATCAAGAACACAGAACACTTAATAAGATTTTCTCTCTCCTAAAAACTTTCTTAGCACTCAAAAATTCCTCTCTCTCTCTGGAACTATTCATTTCCTTTATATAGGCATTTACATAGTGGATTACAGCTCATGAAAGCTCATTTACAGCTAAGATTCCCTTTAGTTTCGGATTTAGGTTCTTGCGATACATCGCAGTTTGCACCGCCTTAATCTTTCGCAGGTTTTATTGATTCATCGCGGAAATGTCACATTTTTCTCATGTTTCTGTCGTTTTCATCCGATATGTCATTTCTTACGTCATTTTGAGATGTATCGCAGAATATCATTGATGTATCGTAAACATGTCTCGCAGAACTGTTGTTTATTTCGAAGGAATATTTTTATGACAATATTCTGATCCTACATCTTGCCTCTTCTCATATCTTTTCTGCGAAGAAGATAAAGATCATGAGAATTTAAGTTTCTTTATTTGCCGCAACTCCTTATTTTTTACCCGACAAAGTTCCCTATTTTACGCTTTACCGTTGGCACGTGTCAATCCTTACTTTTTTACCGATTAACCCGGTTATCCATCCTTCATCTATAAATAGATGTCCCACTCGAGGAAAAGTTTTCTTTCACCTTCTCTCTTTTATTCAACTTCTTTCTTTTTCGTCTGTAACTTTTTCTTTCCTAATATCCTTCCTGCTACTGTTTTAATGGAGACTCAAAGGTATGTACTTATCTTGAACCTTATTTTGTTCATGTTTCATCATATCTATCGCCTGATTTATAATCCCCATATTTTATATTATCCTTTACAGTAACACTACTTCTCAGACTAAGATTACTGTCAAAAACCCTAACCCTAAGGGTCCTTAGAAAAAGCGTGTTGGAAAGGCGAAAAGATCTGAGAATGATAAGGTAGTAAGAAACACCTATTTCTTTGAAATAACAATATTGTTGCCTCTGTTTCTTATCTACATTATTATTCGCAGGGTGAAGAAAAATATTTCTAGACCTCTTAAGCGTTCTCGTCAAGTTAAACCTCTTTCAGATGAAGTGGATATTCTTGATTTTTTGCCTGCAGACCCTGTTCCGCCGCAAGATAAATCTTCTCCTTATCCTCGCGTAAATTCCAATATTAACACCAATACTACTTCTTCATCAATTCCAAATGAAATTATTGATGCTAATACTTCCATCAATATTTTAAAAGTTGCGATGGATGAATCTTTAATGGCTGGAACTAAAGTGAATGAATCAGCAGCCAATGATCCTGCGATTAATGAAACTGTGGTGAATGAAACTACGGTAAATTAAATTGCGGTTAATGGAGCTACGGTGAATGAAGCCGTGGTGAATGAAGTTGCGATGAAGGATGTTGCGGTGAATGAGACTGTAACTGCGACTAATCAAGTTCCTTCTTCCACTCCTACTACCGCGAATGATTCTAATCTTCAAGTTATTCATCGCCAAAACCTCTTCCTCTACTTCTCTTCCTTCTTCTCAAGAAATAGCAACAGGGGTTGAATCTTCTTTTCAAATATTATCTGAAGTTTTGAACGATGCTATGAAATCTTCTACAGATCCTGCGAGACAGAATATTTATATGATTCTAAGCAAGCATATCGGATCATGCGGTTCTTCATCTAAGATAACTGCTTTAGAAAGTGAAATTGAAACCTTGAAGAAGAATCTTCAAGCAAAAACTTTAGAATATGAACTTATCGATCATAAGCTTCGCAATTCTGAATTGGACTGCGAAAATCTTCGTAGCAGAAATGATGATCTGAAAGGTATAACTTTCTTGCCTCTGTTTTTGCCTCAGTAATTCTTTGTTTTCTATGTACTCAATTTTTCTTTATTTATTTGTTGACACATATTTAGCTTCAAAACATAACCAATTAATGAAGATACTTGAATGGGAAACAATCGCTGATGAGGCCCGCATTGGGAAAGAGTCTTGGAAGAATCAATTTGATAGATTGAATATTCTTCACACATATTCAATTGACGAGATAAATAATATCAAGAATGAGAATAATCATCTAATTTGTGAACGATATCGCCTAAGTAATGAAGCCACTCAGCTTTTATATTCGCTAAATCAGACTAATTTGAAGGTGGAATCTTTATTAGATGAAAACAAAACCCTATCTCAAGAGAAACGTAGCTTTGTGAATAAAACAATGGTTTATTCACAACAATTGAGTAATCTTCAAAAGTTGTGTGACAACCAAAAGCAATCTCTTTGTGTATTGAAAGATGAGCTTAAAAAGATAACCGAATCATCTTCCGCTGAACAAGAGAAACTTATAAAAGGTAGATTAACTCTAAGCGTAAAAGTCAATAGTCTCAAAGATGACTATGCTCTACTGAAGAACTCCCATTCCTCCTTAAAATAAGAAAATGCTTATCTTCTTTCTAAAGAAAAAATTATAAAATCTCGTTTGAAAGGTAAAGTTGGTGATACTTTCGATGATACCATGAATCAATGGAAGAATTTCTTCCTTAACATAATTCAAACTTTATCCTCGCAAAAGGAAGGTAGTCATTTTGACTGCCTCATCTATTAATTATTTCATTGTATTTTCCCATCTTATTTCTTTGAGAATTCCATCTAATATGCAATTTTTCTTCGCAGAATCGAGAAGCATCTTCAAGCTTCAATTTCTGATCTGTCTATGAGGTTGGCCAAACTTCGCAAAAAGAATACCGCGCTTTCTAACTCCCGCAACAGAGCATTAAGAAGATTTGACTATCTTGAATACTTCAAAGATATAGAGAACAGAAATCGGGAAAATAATTGCCTCCGTAAGGCTCATTTAGGCGCTGAGGTTCTCGTAAACAATATTCTATTCTCTCATTCTTTACCTCCTATGAAGATCAAACCCTTGGAGATAGATAATAACGAAGTCCCTCGTCTCATATATGAAGATCTAAATTATTCAAGTAATGAAGAAGATTTTTCTGAGGATGAACAAAACCCACCTAAAGAAATAGAAGAAGAAGAAAACCCTCTCAATGATACAGAAGAACAAAATCCTTCTCAAAAGGCAATCGCTAATGGTGGAGAAGAGGAAGAAAATCCTCATAAAGAAGCAGAAGAACAGAATCCTCCTCACAAAACAATCGATGGTGATGGAGAAACCCAAACTGAAAAAGATATCGCTGGTGAAGATAATAGTAGCGAACAAGAATGATAAAATTAGGGAAGAATATTCTTTTAAGTTTTATATTCTTGCGAAATATCTTGTTCTTTTCCTTGTCATGCGAATGATTGTAATTTCTGAATCTTTCTTTTTCCTGCTTCTTTTGTGAAACATTGCAGTTTTTATAACTCCATCATCTTCTTCTGATTATATATTTTTATTAATCTGAATCTAATCTTCGCAAATTCTTGTAACTTGATTATCTTCTTTTTACTATCTTGATTCTTCTCAAGGAAGATAATGAAATATTATTTTATAATCCCCATATTTGCCCCTCATAATCTTCCTTGTGAAGTATGTAATATATTACCATTGTATGAAATCCCATATACTTGCCTCTTTTTATCAATCTGCAATATGATGAATGAATTATCGCGAATAATGCTGCGAAAAATCTGTTATATGCTTCGCAAATATAATCTCTCTTGTGGTCTTATTTCGCCTTCCTAGTTAAAGGTCTTATTATGCCACTTTTATGCGACAAGATCGCAGGACATTCTTACTTTTACATGTAATAATCCATTGATCTTGTCTTATCATTTATTTTGATCTCTGCGACAATATGATAAGTCTAAGCCATCTTGCGAGATTAATCTCTCTTTGATTTTTAAGACTCATGACATTGGCGTCTTTTCGATGAAATCGCATGACGTTTTTGCGATTTATATCCTCTTATCATTGATTTCATTTATCTCATCTTTTGTTCTTATCGCAAAAACCCATTGATCTCATCTTAACATTTCTTTTTTGGCTTTTTGGCCTATCATGCGGCAATATGACGGGCCTAAATATTCTTGCGAATATAAAGTCCCATGACATTGCTGTCTGTGTCACGCGACAATATGACGGGCCTAAATATTCTTGCGAATATAAAGTCCCATGACATTGTCGTCTTTTTTGATACACAGCTCCCTAATGGAGGGTATCGCCCTTATCTCTCCCCTTGGTTGCCCCTTCAAGGAGACGTACTTCTGCCATACAAGACTAGCTCCTCCCATCCGGTTCTAGAAACAACCAGTTGTTTTCGTAGCCTCTTATCCTTTATGCCTATATGGATTATAGTTACGAGACTACACCCTAGTGGGGTTTTCTTCGGGCCGAATACATCGTAAGCCAAGACTTGCCGTGGATGGCCAGGGTAGGTTCATCTGTCCAGGGCACCCACAGCTCAACCGTGTACCTCGGCGCCTTGATCATACTTTGCATTCCTTAGGAGAAACTCTCGGGCGCCCAACTAGGGTATAACCTTATATAGTTGGGAATCCAAGTTATCTCTCCCAGATGGATTTTTTATAATCCCAAATCTCCATGACTAGGTTACAACATCAGTGTAGCCTTCCCATAGTCATGCAAAGAGATACCCCCTTATGACGTACTTTAAGGTCATTACCTCTTACGGAATAGAATCCGAGAACTAATGTGTACGCCATAAAGGATCGTCCCATTCTTATATGTTTTTAGGCGATTTGCGCCCGTCTTATGCATTTTCATTTAAAATTCTTAATTATCTCGCAAATTATTGCGAAAAATTACTTTGTATTTTTCCAATTTTGTTCTTGCGAATCATCTCTTTTATTCTCTCGCAATTGCTTGCGTATAATCCAATCATCTTAGTCTTTCAAACCTTTATTGATAATATTTTCTTAGATATTGTCTATTCCATGGTCTGCCAAGTCTTTGACCCATATCTCTTCCTTCTAGATCCATTAACTTATATGCTCAAGTTCCAATTATTTCTTTGATAATATATGGCCCGTCCCATTTTTTCGCTAATTTTCCTCCATTTTCTCGCTGATATTCTGGTGTTTCTCGCAGAACTAAATCTCCAACTTGGAATTCACGCTTATTTACTCGCTTATTATATTCGCGAGCTAATCTGCGATGGTATTTCTCCATATGTTGTAATGCTTTTTCTCTCCTCTCTTCTACCTCATCAAGTTTGTATAGAATCATACTAGCACTAAGATTCTTTTCCCAAGCTTCTATTTTTGTTGTAGGAATAGCAACTTCTGTTGGTAATACCGCCTCAACTCCATATGTTAAACAAAAAGGTGATTTTGATTGCTTCTCTTCGTGTTGTATTATAAGCCCAAACTGCATTATGAACTTGTTGACACCATGTTCTATGATGCCCTTCTAACTTCTTTTTGAGGATATCTGCGATTGTTTTGTAAGTTGCCTCAGCTTGACCATTAGCTTGTGGGTATAAAGGAGTCGATTTTCCGCATTTTATCTTGAATGAATTAAGTAACATCTCTATATTTTGTCCTTCAAATTGTTTTCCATTATCTGACACCAACTGCGCAGGAATTCCGAATATGCAAATGATGTTTTCAACTATGAATGTAAAAATGTCCTTATCACGAATATCTTTGTACTCGCTTTAACTTCGCCCATTTTGTGAAGTAACTGTTGCAACAATTAAATATCTCTTTTGCCCATTCCTGGTACAAATGGTCCCACAATATCTAAACCCCACTTCCCAAATGGCCAAACATTTTTTGAGGATGTTAATGTTTCTCCGGTGCATGTATTCTTTTTGCAAATCGCTGACATTCTTCGCAACTTCTTGATAAATTTTTCACATCTTCATGCATATATGGCCAATAATAACCTTGCATTTTAGTTCTGTATGCTAAAGATCTTCCGCCGCTGTGATTACCAGCGTCCCCACTATGTAACATTTTTAGTATTTGCTTTCCTTTTTCTTGTGTCAAACATCTGAGGGAAGGCCCATTTAAATATTTTCGATATAATATCCCATCTCTTAACTCATAATTTGTTGCTCTACTTTTTAATTTATGTGCTTCTAATTTGTTTCTTAGTACCTCTCCCCTTGCTAGATATGAGTAAATTTCCGCACGCCAATCTGCGATAATTCGACTTGATTCTTCGCCATTATTTTCTACTACCATTGCCTCGGCTTCCTCTTCCTCTTCTTTATTAATTGAAGGTGCTATGAGTGTTTGTATTTTTATATTTCTCGCAGTTGGGTCTACCATCATACTTGATATAAATGCAAAAGCATCTGCGATCCTATTATCTCTTCTTGAAATATGCCTCCACTTGAGTTTTGGAATTTTCGCAGATAATTCTTCAACAAGTTTCTTATATTTTTTCAAAGATATATCATTAGTTACGTATTCTCCTTCGATTTGGCGAATAATCAATTGCGAATCACTGGTAATTCTTGCATTCTCCACCTTCATCTCTATTGCAAATCTTAGAGCATGCACTACAACCTCATATTCTGTTTCATTATTTGTAGATTCAAATTCTAATCGGAATGCAAATGCCATTTTTGCACCTTCTGGTGAAATAAAAACGACTCCCACTCCATTTCCTTCTCCGTTGGATGATCCATCTACTAATATCTCCCACCTATTTGGTTTTGTTAAAAGATCTCTTGGATCCCCATACTCTTCTTCTATATCCATCATATCTTCAATAGCTTCATCATCCTCCAAAGGAAATTCTGCGAGAAAATCTGCGACAATTTGAGATTTTGGCGAGGATAAAATTGCATATTGGATCTCAAAATGCCCCACTTGCGCGTTCCATCTTTCAACTCTGCCTGATCTTTTTGAATTTTTCATTACTGATTCAATTGGTACTTTTGTTAATACTTTGATTTTATGCGCTTGGAAATATATGCGAAGTTTAGATGTTGCATAAACTAACACCAGAATTAGTTTTTCAATCTTTGAATAGTTTTTCTCCGCAGCATTGAATGTTTTGCTGATGTAGTAAATTGGTTTTTCAACTCCTGCGTCATTTCGCAAAAGTACTGCGCTTAAAGCATGTTGAGTTGTCGCAAGGTACATCAGCAATTCTTCTCCTGGTTTAGCCTTCTGTAAAATGGATATGTTCATCAAATATTCCTTAATTCCTTGAAAAGCTTTCTCGCATTCATCTGTCCATTTAAACTTTGTTCCCTTCTTTAGTATGTTGAAGAAATGTTTGCATTTATCTGATGATCGCGAAATAAATCTTCCTAGTGAGGCTAAAAGTCCATTTAATTTTTGCACATCTTTTCTGTTCTTTGGAGTTGGCATATCTCGAACTGCTTGCACCTTTTCGGGATCAACTTGTATTCCTTCTTTTGATACAATATATCCCAAGAATTTCCCGAGATGATACTCCAAAAGTACATTTCTCAGATTTACTTTGATATTAAAAAGCCGCATCTGATCAAAAATTTCCCTTAAGTCCTGCACATGATTTTTAGCTTCTTTTCTTTTTACCAACATATCATCCACATATACCTCTAAAGTTTTATGTATCTATTTTGCGAACACCTTTTCCACCATTCTTTGGTAAGTTGCTCCTGCATTTCGTAACCCAAAAGGCATCTTTGTGTAGCAATAAAACCCTCTGGGAGCAAAGAATGCAGTATGTCCTTGATCTTCTTCCGCAAGTGGGATTTGATTATAGCCCTTGTATCCATCTAACGAAGATATTCGATCATTTCCTGCGGCAGATTCCACTAGTTGCGGGATATCTGGCAAGGGAAAACTATCTTTGGGACATGCTTTATTAGATCAGTAAAATCAATGCAAATTCTTATCCCCTTATTTTTCTTGGGAACTACTACCATGTTGGCAATCCATTCTGGATATTTTTCTTGCCTTATAATTCCTGCGTCAAGCATCTTCTGCAATTCTTCTTCTATCTTGGCATGATAAGTGGTCGCAATCTTTCTTATTCTTTGTTTGAATGGTCTTACATTTTTGTTAATCTCCAATCTATGGCACGCAATAGATGGATCTATTCCAGGCATCTCATCCATATTCCACGCAAAAATATCTCTGTATTCTCATGAAGGTTTACGTTTGTTCTTCTTCCTCCACATCCATCTTAGTTCCAATTTTCAGCATTTTTGGGTCTTCTTTGCTTCCAACATTTACTTCTTTTGTTGGTTCTGCTACGGTATAACTGGCTTCATGTTCTCCCATTGGTGTTGGTGTTTTTATTACTTCCGCTGGTTCATCATTTTCTTGCGATACATCGTCAAATATTCCTTTTCCTTTTTCTGATCTTATCATGTAAATATTGAATTCTTCTTCTTTCTTTTCTTCTCTCCTTATTTTTCTGCGATGTTTTCGCAACTGAATTTGATTTTCACAATTCTTTACTTCATTCTGGAAACACAACGCTGCATAATCTGCATCTCCTCTAATCTTGCCAATTCCGCTAGGCATAGGAAACTTTATGCACTGATGTAGAGTTGATGATACATCCTTGATTGCATGTATCCATGGTCTTCCCAACAGCATATTATATGGTGATTTCACATCCACCACGCACAAAGTTATCTGCGTCTCTATTTCTCCCAGCGGAATTCGCACTACAATTTCACCTTTAGGTTTTGTTAGAGATTTTCCAAATCCATGAATATGATATGTTGGACTAAGCATTTCTTCATCTTTGTATCCCATTTTCTTGAATGTGTGGTAAAACATTATATCCACAGAACTTCATGCGTCCACCAGAGTCCTATTCACAGCCCACTCTTCTGTAGATCTTATTGATTTCTCTTTTCTCGTTGGTACAACAGACACTATGATCACCAATGGAGATGTATGACTTAAATTCTCTTTCGGAATTTCTACTGCCGTGAATGTAATCTTCTGTTTTTCCCAATCTTTTAACAGGGATGCCTCATCTACCGTCATGATTTTATTTCCTTCAAAATCTCGCTTGTGTATCCTTCCTCTAATATCTTCATGGAACTTATCTATCATCATCTTTTTTATTACATCACACTCCAATTTCTTTTGATTATCTTTGACTTCAACCATCTTTTCTTCCACCAATTTTGTTGATATTCTTCTAACTCTTGAATAATTTCTTTATTTTACATAACTTTTGCTATGATTTTCAACTATTCCTCCCTGTTTCTGGGCGCCAAAATGTAGTTGCAGGAATTCCCACACTACACCCTATTCAAGAATCTATCAATATTTATGACACATTTTGAAGATTAAGGACCTTTTTTTTATTAATATGATCTTAAAAGAATTACAGAAATCAAGAACACAGAACACTTAATAAGATTTTCTCTCTCCTACAAACTTTCTTAGCACTCAAAAATTCCTCTCTCTCTCTGGAACTATTCATTTCCTTTATATAGGCATTTACATAGTGGATTACAGCTCATGACAGCTCATTTACAACTAAGATTCCCTTTAGTTTCGGATTTAGGTTCTTGCGATACATCGCAGTTTGCACCTCCTTAATCTTTCGCAGGTTTTATTGATTCATCGCGGAAATGTCACACTTTTCTCATGTTTCGGTCGTTTTCATCCGATATGTCATTCCTTACGTCATTTTGAGATGTATCGCAAAATATCATTGATGTATCGTAAACATGTCTCGCAGAACTGTTGTTTATTTCGCAGGAATATTGTTGTGACAATATTCTGATCCTACAAGTCTTGATTTCTAGTCTACTTATAGCTTAGTCTGGGACTATGATAGAAAGTATAGTTGAGCTCTAGACTCCACAGCGTTCATCATGCAAAGACGAAGAACTACTCAAGGAACTGGTGGAACTTCATCGACTAAAAGGTATGTGGGGACTTGACCTTATCTATCACTCAAAAGTCTATCTACTCTATCTCCTATCTTGAGACAAAAGTCGTATTGCTATATAGACTTCGATTATACATGTTTGTTATTTCGAGCCGAGTTTATCTCGCTTATCTATTTTTCGAAATATGTGTTGGTAAGCTTTTACTTTGGCCAAGTTCATCTTTACAAATGACAAAAGTCATGTTGATTATTTTAATATCTTAAAAATCGCTTTGATGAAAAATAGTGTGTGAATAACCTCTATTTAAAATCCTCTAAAAATGTTTCAATGATTTAAATGAGAGTTTAGAATATATAACCTTGAATGGATATAAACATTGTATGTGAATTCATACTTGTGTAAGTCCAAAATCCTTGAACTAAAGTATGCGTACTTTACTGGTTCAGGATGTCCGGAAGCTAAGTCCTCGTACCCGTACGCGTACTTCCGTATGTTCACATCCCGTGAATTTCTGCTGGAGTTTTTGAACTGAAAACAAACTCAAACCGGATACTTAAGTATGCGTACCGATATGCATACTTGAGTGGGTTATTTTCTAAAAACGGTTTATTCGTAAACTAAGACATATAAACTAAGGAATGCATATTTGCAAACCGTGGCTATAATGTTCATGGATCGATTCGAGTGAATCAAAATCATTTTTGCTTCGATTGTGTCTTGTATACTTCTATGAGATCTAAGCAATTGAGCAACTCTCTAACTAGTTCTTTGGAGTCATTTGAACTAGTTATGGTGAAGATGAATAAGGTTGATATGAAAGTACTCATATGGCTAACCATTTGGTTAACTACTGTTGAACCAACTAGGTGTACACGTTTAGGTACAGTTACACAAACCTAAATGAACGTGCATTTCATTTGTGTATAACAAGCTAAGTTCGATCTGACGGTTGAAAGATATTAGCTTGAATCTAATCAGGTTTTCATCTAACTGTGAATATTGAATGCTTTGTTACCAAGGTAACTTAGATTGCAAACCCTGATTTGGAGACTATATAAATGAGAACTCTAGCAACTGGGAAACCTAATCCCCACACATCATGTGTGATACTAGTTGTACAAGATAGAGTCGATTGTCCTTTAACCTTAGGTTTCTACCGAGGCCTTGTAGGTTAACGACTTTAAGACTTCATTGGGATTATGAAGCCATACCCAACTATTTTCTTTGTAGTTGCGTAATCTGATCTTGCTGTTTCTATCGTATTTGAGTACAATCATAAGATTGGCTTGAGATTAATTTCTCCGATAGGCAAGATATAAAAGTAGTCACAAACATCTTTATCTCATCGTTTGTGATTCCACAATATCTTGTTTTGTTAGTCGATTAAGATTATTGTGAGGTGATTGATATTTCTAGGATGTTCTTCGGGAATATAAGTTCGGTATTCAATTAGTTCTTGTTCACCTTGATTTATCAAAAGACGGAAAAAAACTCGTAGGTATTTATGTGGGCGACATATTTATCTATTCCTGTAGACTTTTCTGTGTGATACAAATTTGTTTATTAAAGTCTTCGACTTTGGGTCTTAGCAACTCTTAGTTGTGGGTAAGATCAACTAAGGGAATCAAGTGTGTAGTATCCTGCTGGGATCAGAGATGTAAAGAGCACAACTGTACCTTGGATCAGTGTGAGATTGATTGGAATTCAACTACAGTCCAGACCGAAGTTAGTTTGTAGTAGGCTAGTGTCTGTAGCGGCTTAATACAGTGTGTGTTCAATCTGGACTAGGTCCTCGTTAACAAAACTTCTAGTGTCTGTGTTAATTCTTTTCCGATTATCTTTTGTTATGTTATTGGAATATCATAGGTTGTGCGTTGAATCGATCAATTGGTAAATCCAACCTTTAGTTATTGATTAAAATTGATTGATCCTTGAACATTGGTCTTTGGTACCGTTCAAGTGAATTTCTCTTGTATTCAATTAGACTCGCAGATTTCTATTTGCTTGAGTAAGTATTGAATTGAGAAATTGAGATATAACTCTTTAATATACTTTTCATTAAGATTGAGTCTGACTGTCTAGTTGATTCTCTTAAAAGTATATTGGAGTTAGTACATACATATTGCTAAGCGAAATATTGGGTGAGGTTGTTGTACCCCCATTTTTTCAATTGGTATCAGAGCAGGAAAACACGTTTAAAGACCTTATAAGTCTGTGTTTGTAGCGATCTGACTATATGTACAGTAATCTCTCTGATAAAATGCATCATCGGAAACAAAAGTTCTGTTTCGACAATTTCTATTAAAAAGAATAATTCTTCAATCTCAAATATAGATGAACCTAGTGTTCTAACGAAACAGACTAACAATGACATATGTTATCCCGATTACCCTTCAAAAGAGTTTGACTCCGACAAAAGGGAAGCAGCTGAAGAGAGTAAACTGATTCTTAACCTATTTAGAATCCAAGCTGATAGATTTAATCGGTTGAAAAACAATGTCAATATTCTTCTTGGTATAGTAAGAGACTATGATTCCAAAAATGTTGAAGTTCAGTCTTCACATATCTTACTTGATGCAAGCCTTAAAAATGATGCTTTGGGAATTGAACATCGCTTGAGTAAACTCTTAATTCAAGGATGTTCCAAAAAGTCCTCTATATCATCTACTTCTATTACAACTGAGAGAGTTCAAGTTCTATAAGTAAATCAGAATTCCCTTCTATTGAAAAAGATGTGCCTATAGGCTATTCTAATCAAGGATGTTGCATATCAAATGGAAGGAAGAAATCTCCAAACGATGATGTTAAGACGGTACTGTCTAATCACCCTCATGGTCAGAAAGTATGCCTCTTTTGTGATTCAAAAGGACATGTTAAGCAAAAGAGAAACTCTAGGTTGAATAACAATTCCATTGTTCGACCTCAATACACCTTAGACTTAATCCTCCAAGGTGTAACTGACATTCGTATGTCTAAACCAATTGGTTTCAGTACTCACCCTGTGTATTCTACCAGGAAAGTCATTTCTATGAGTTCCTCAAATGCTTAGAAGCACAACAAACGTCTTAACAAAAATCATCCTAGAAGAGATCAGGAATTCTCTTTTGTCAAAAAGGGAGATAATGTTACTTTTGATGTGGACAAATCGTCAGGAGAAGGGAGCAAAAATGATGATATGAAGAATATCCTAAATATGATAATTGAAGGTTATAAGGAAATCATCAATAGGATGTCAACTTCCTATGGTAAGAACTCAAACTATGTCTCGTACTTTGATGACAATAATTTTTATGACAATTTTTCACATCAAAAGAGATTCTTTCCTAGATTCGAAAGGAAAAAAAAACTCAACCGTAAACACATCTCTTCTAATGAGCTTAGGGCTCATACTTGTGCTAATTAATCACAAGGGTGGAGAACTTACTCAGAAAATTCATGTTGAGTAAGATGTGTTAATAATTTGAGGTTGTTCTTCTTTTTATTTTTTTAAAAAGAAGTTTTCGTTGCAACTATGATTTCCTGCTACTTTTGTGCTCTAAATTGTTTCTCGATGAAGATATAAAATTTATTGAGCCAATTTTTTTTTTTTCTGTTAATAAATTTTCACGTAGCAAAAAATTATGTCGTGTCAACGACCCCTTGTGGTTTTATTTTTGGGTCAAGTTGTGTTCGTGCGGGTACCCATATTACTGTCAGAAAACAATTCTTGGAAACCCTAGAAGTTACATTCCCTAAGAAACCATTTAAATACCAAACCCGTAAGTCACGTACGCATACTCTGGGTTGTTTTGTGATTTGTCAAGAATGTCTTTCTCTTCATTTTCACAATCTGGTGTCTTTGCAAGAGGTTTTCTTGAAAAAGGTATTGGTTTCGAGTCCAAAGGGAGGAAGAAAAGAACTTTAGTGGAAGATGATTTTGCAGTATTAATCTTTATGGTTTTATATATTGCAATTTATTATGGGATATGTGTGTTTGCTTCCGTGAACTGTGATTGTCCCATATGTGGTCAAAAGTTAAGTCTTTCATATGTCGATATGCAAGTATTGATAAAAGAATGAATGAACTTTTGATAAACTAAAGTTAAGCCTTTTATGTCATTATGCAAATATTGATGGAAGAAAGGATAAAACTTTTGTTTACAAAGATTAAGTCTATTGTATGTCATTGTGCAAATAGTTATGAAAGATATAATACATCGTTGTTTATTCCGCAGTATTGATCTTTCCTGATCCATATTTTTATGTATATACTGTGTGGCTCCGTAAGTTCTCTTATGTTGAGCATTTCCGATTAAATTAATCATGGGTTCTCTTGTGGTTAATTTAATTGAGTATTTTGGATATAAATTCATATTCTTATGTGATTTGTTTTTGTCCAAAGAAATCCTTCTTTTCTTGTGAAAGTAAGGTCGCTCTTGTTGTTCTTTCGGGAATGACATTTTATGGGGGAGAGTTCTTAATTGAACTTGTGCTTAATTGCCAAATCTTTGAGGGGAGTGCGGCTGTGGAATATTATAGGGGTTATCTTGTATCTTTATAAACTCCTTGATGAATGCATTTAGTTTCTGCTATATGATTGCATCTAAAAATTTGATATGTACTTTCTTTTGGTCATGAAGTGTCTCTATGGAAATTTCATTAGGATCCCAATAGTTTTCGTACCTTTGCCAATTTTAATGACAAAAATGAGGAGAATTAATGTGTAGTTCACACTACAAATACATATGGTTTTCGGATCATTATGTAAGGGGGAGTGGTTTTCATATTAGATGAAGTATTGACTAAGGGGGAGTGATACATATCACCATAGTATTATTGTCGAAGTTATGATATAATTGAACTTTGATAATGTGTAGTAATAATATGATACTGTGTAACAATGATTGAAAGCTTTTGTTTTCTCAATGTTATGGCTACGGATCTTCAACAACGATGATGATGCATTGAATATCTTTGGAATCATTGGAGTACTTGGAAGTGACGAAGATTTCGAGTAATGTTGAAAAACCAAGGAGACCATGCATGTGGAAGAGAAGCTGCAAAGTTTATTTATTTTGTATTCCATATGTATTGATGATTTTGTCACAAAAATTGACAAAGGGGGGGGATTGTTAGAGCACTGCTAGGTCGAACTCGCAAGCATTGCTATCTCAAGCTTTGTTTGTCAAGTTTAGTTTCCAAAACTATAAATCTTGATTTCTAGTCTACTTATAACTAAGTCTCGGACTACGATAAAAAGTGTAGTTGAGCTCTAGACTCCACGGCGTTCATCATGAAAAAACGAAGAACTACTCAAGGAACTGGTGGAACTTCATCAACTAAAAGGTATGTGGAGACTTGAACTTATCTATCACTCAAAATTCTATCTACTTTATCTCCTATCTTGAGACAAAAGTCGTATTGCGATATAGACTTTGATTATACACATTTGCTATTTCGAGCCGAGTTTATCTCACTTATTTATTTCTCGAAATATGTGTTGGTAAGCTTTCGCTTTGGCCAAGTTCATCTTTACAAGTGACGAAAGTCATGTTGATTATTTCAATATCTTGAAAATCGCTTTGATGGAAAATAGTGTGTGAATAACCTCTATTTAACATCCTCTAAGAATGTTTTAATGATTGAAATGGGAGTTTAGAATATATAACCTTGAATGGATATAAACATTGTATGTGAATTCATACTTGTGTAAGTACAAAATCCTTGAACTAAAGTATGCGTACTTTACTAGTTCAGGATTTACGGAAGCTAAGTCCGCGTACCCGTATGTGTACTGCCGGAAGTTCACATCCCGTGAATTTTTGCTGGAGTTTGTGAACTAAAAACAAACTCAAACCAGATACTTAAGTATGCATACTACTTGAGTGGGTTATTTTCTAAAAACGGTTTATTCGTCAACTAAGACATATATAAACCAAGGAATGCATATTTTCAAACCATGGATATAATGTTTATGGATCGATTCGAGTGAATCAAAATCATTTTTGCTTCAATCATGTCTTGTATACTTCTATGAGATCTAAGCAATTGAACAACTCTCCAACTAGTTTTTTTTGAGTCATTTGAACTAGTTATGGTGAAGATGAATAAGGTTAATATGAAAGTGCTCATATGGCTAACCATTTGATTAACTACTGTTGAACCAACTAGGTGTACATGTTTAGGTACGGTTACACAAACCTAAATGAACGTGCATTTCATTTGTGTATAAAAAGCTAAGTTCGATTTAACGGTTGAAATATATTAGCTTGAATCTAATCAGGTTTTCATCTAACGGTGAATATTGAATGCTTTGTTACTAAGGTAACTTAGATTGAAAACCCTGATTTGGAGACTATATAAAGGAGAACTCTAGCAATTGGGAAACGTAATCACCACACCTCCTGTGTGATACTTGTTGTATAAGTTAGAGTTGATTCTCCTTTAACCTTAGGTTTCTATCGAGACCCTGTGGGTTAACGATTTGAAGACTTCATTGGGATTGTGAAGCCATATCCAACTATTTTATTTGTAGTTATATGATCTGATATTGCTATATCTATCGTATTTGAGTACAATCATAAGATTGGCTTTAGATTAATTTCTCCGATAAGCAAGATAGAAAAGTAGTCACAAACATCTTTGTCTCATTGTTTGTGATTCCACAATATCTTGTTTCACTAGTCGATTAAGATTATTGTGAGGTGATTGATATTTCTAGGCTGTTCTTTGGGAATATAAGTCCGGTATATCAATTGGTTCCTATTCACCTTGATTTATCAAAAGACGGAACAAAACTCGTAGTTATTTCTGTAGGAGACAAATTTATCTATTCTTGTAGACTTTTCTATGTGATGGAGATTTGTTTATTAAAGTCTTCGACTTTGGGTCGTAGCAACTTTTAGTTGTGGGTGAGATCAGCTAAGGGAATCAAGTGTTAATATCCTGCTGGGATCAGAGATGTAAGGAGCGCAACCGTACCTTGGATCAGTGTGAGATTGATTGGGGTTAACTACATTCTAGACCGAAGTTAGTTTGTAGTAGGCTAGTGTCTGTAGTGGCTTAATACAGTGTGTGTTTAATCTGGACTAGGTCCCGGGGTTTTTCTTATTTTTCGGTTTCCTCGTTAACAAAACTTCTGGTGTCTATGTTATTTCTTTTCCGCATTATATTTTGTTATGTAATTGAAAATTGAAATATCACAGGTTGTGCGTTGAATCGATCAATTGGTAAATCCAACTTTTGGTTGTTGATTGAAATTGATTTATCCTTGAATATTGGTCTTTGGTACCGTTCAAGTGAATTTCTCTTGTATTCAATTAGACTCGCAATTTTCTATTTGCTTGAGTAAATATTGAATCGAGAAATTGAGATATAACTCTTTAATATACTTTTCATTAAGATTGAGTCCGACTGTCTAGTTGATTCTCTTAAAAGTATATTGGAGTTAGTCCATACAAATTTCTAAGCGAAATATTGGGTGAGGTTGTTGTACCCCCCACTTTTTCAAAATCCACTTTCAAGTACTTTGAAAGTGGTACATTTAGAACCAAAGTGAACACCACATGCATAAGTATGACAAAAGGTAAGATGGATTGAAATTCAGAATTAGGCACGCACCTACGGATAATTTGATCAACACCGTATTTCCACAAGTATGGCTCATCCCACACATACTTCTTGGCTATTTTCTTAAGATAAAGCATTTGAAAATTAGACATTATACTAGGTACTTGTCACGTGACCAATTATTTCACTATATCCGCGTACCAAGGTGTTGAATCTTCAATCGATAAAAGTTGTTCGTTTGAAAAACGATCTTGTAAAGGAATTTCTTCTTCAGAAACAACAAGTCTACTAAGATGATCGAAAACCATATTTTCAACACCTCTTTTATCCTTGATCTCCATATCAAATTCTCGCAAAAATAATATCCACCATATAAGTCTTGGTTTAGCTTCTTTTTTCTTTAGTAGGTATTGAAGTACTGCATGATCAGAATATACAATTACTTTTATACCCACCAAATATGATCTAAATTTTTCTAGTGCAAACACTATAGCCAATAATTCTTTTTCGGTGGTAGAATAATTGATTTGTGCATCTCTTAGGGTCCTAGATGCATGATAAATCACATGAGACATCTTGTCTACTCTTTGACTCAAAACGGCTCCAACTGCGTAGTCACATGCATCACACATTAATTCAAATGGAAGGCTCCAATCCGGTGATTTGATAATTGGTGCACTTGTAAACAATTCTTTTAACATATCAAAGGTATCCTTTCACTCCTTGTTGAATTAAAAAACAATCTATTTTTGCAATAATTTGCACATCCGTTGTAGGATCAAAATATCGCTACATCAATACTTATGCGATATTTACAGCGGTAACTTTGCGAGTTAATCAACAACACATTGCGAGCGTTGCAGACGACAGAAAGAATGACGCAATGGATGACGATAGCCAAAACACGGAAAAATCATGATGATACTGCGAGTTTCACAAATACATGCGAGGGTTGGTATTACAACTACTGCGAGAATATCGCAGGACAGATCCGAAATTAAAGGACAGCTTAGCTGTCATCCACTATGTAACTACCCTATATAAAGAGACCCAGTTGATTCAGAGAGGGGATGATGTATTTTTTGAGTGTTGAGAAAGTCTTGAAGAGAGAGAAAATTCAAGAGAGCGGTTGTATTATTTATTTCTTCCATTCCTTGTAAGCATTTCTGAGAATCAAAGAAGAAAGTGTTGTTTTTAATCTTCAAATATGTGTTAATTACTGTAAATTCTTATCAATGGTGTAGTGTAGGTTTTCCTGCAACTACATTTTGGCGCCCAAAATAGGGATGAATTGATGATTCTTTGAAGAAAAAGATAAAAATTAACATTGTGATTGGAAGGAATTTGGAACAATTAGTGAAAGATCTTACGCAACATCTAATAGTTTACTAAGATTAATGGCTAGAAGAAGGAGAAATACTTCAGAACCACCAAAACCGTAAGGAGGAGTAAAAGACTTGTAGGTGGAGAAACAGATGAAATGGGAGAATCTGCAAGACTAAGAACAAGACGAAACAGAATAATGGATGATGGAGAAAATCAGGTTCGATATCCAAATCATCAAATACCAATGCAAGATAGAGATGTGGATTATGATAGAGTAAGCGTGCATACTTGGCGATAAGATTCAATAGAAGAACCAGAAAATCGACAATTAAGAGATGAAAGACGAGAGGGAGGAAATCAAGAAATAAATGGAGGATTAATACATGGAGATGATGAAAATGAAACAGTAGAGGTTTTAAAACAAAGAATACAAGAAGAAAGGAGATTAGAAGCGGAAGAACGTGCAAACTTGGCAAGGCAAAACCATGAATTGAGAATGGAAAACATAAGGTTGCAAAATAGAAGATCAAGAAGCACAACAAGATCAAGTTCGAGAACAATTAGAAGTGATATAAGAAGAAGATCACCTATAACAAATATTGAAGAAGAAAATCATGATCCAAATGGAGGACGTCGCGAAATGAGAGAAATAAGGGAAGATCGTTACGTACCACAAGATGAAATTCAACCAAACAACAGAAGACAGGAAAATGAGCAGTGTCAGGCACGAAATAACCAAGATGGAGAAGAAGATTAAGAGGAAGGAAGGAGGATATTGCATGGAAGAGAAACTATAAGAAATCAGCAGATAATTGAAATAGAAATCGAGAGACATTATGCTGAACAAGCACACTTAGCTTGCGAGAGGGAAAGATTAAGAATAGAAGTAGAAGAGCAAGAATTCCAATAGGAAATTCGCCAGAATAATCATGATAATCGAGAAAGAAGACGTGAACAGAACCGCAATAATGATAATATTAACGAAGAATACGATAGGGTGAAAAGGAGAGCAGAAGAAAATCGCAGAAGAGACAATGAGAGATATAAAGGTGTGCGTATTCGTGAAAGAAATGTAAGAGAAGGTAGCGGAGAAAGACAAGTAGAAAATAATGGAGATGGAAATCAAAATCTCGCAACACAAGATAGACAAGAGCGCAGGAGAATAGAATCTTCACTGAAAATACCAATGGAGCAAAATTCAGCTGGGAATGAACAAGTTTTAAGAGAATTAGCAGAAATGAGGGGAATGTTAAATGATAGAAGAGAAGGAGGAAGAAGACAGCTTGATGAGGCGATTGAAGAAGCAGCAAAAACTCCATTCACTAAAGCAGTACAACTAGGAGCAATAACCCCCAAAATGCAACTTGCCATCATTAACTAGTATTTTTGATGGATCTACATGTGTCATTCAACAAATCAAAGCTTATGTGAGATGTATGCTACAGTGGGAAAATCATGATGTTGTGTTGTGCAAATATTTCGCATCAAGCTTAACTGGCGAGGCGCTAAAATGGTTTGAGGGTTTACCCAAGAATACTATAACTTCTTTCACTCATCTACAAACCACATTTTTGGTGGCATACATAAGTAACAATTCTGCATGTCAAGGAATTGAAGATGTTCGGGTTAAAACATAGGGTTAGCGAGAGTCTGAAGCACTTAACATTAAGGTGGAAAACAATGTGCAGCGAAATGGCTGGAAGAGTAGACGAGAGATATCTCATATTATCTTTCATTAATGCTATGTTTGCAACCAATTTACTATATGTTCAAGTTTTCAGAGTCAAAAATACCATCACAATGAATGATCTGCGAGAACTACAAGAAGAATACATTGCTTTAGAGGAAAAAAAAAAGAGATGAAATCATATCCAGTCGCAAACACCAGCTCAATAGCGGCAAATGGAAGTTTACTTTCTAAAATAATTAATAATGTGGCGAGCACCTCGCAGTCACAACAAGAGAAAGTGGTGATTGAAAACCAGCAGAAGTTAGTAGCCATGGTAAGTCGAGATCAAGAGGAGTATGAAAGGGAAATGAATTATTACAATCGCGGTGGAAATAATAAAATTCAAACACTTGATCAGCCGCAAGAGACTTATGGTGGTCAGAGGAAAAATAATTTCAGAGGGCAAGGGAGTCAGAGAATAATATAGGAAGAAATTAAGATGCCACCTCTGAATGCTAGCATAGAAAAAATTTGGGAGGCCATCATTTTGATGGAAAATATACCATCACCCGGAATATGGGAAAAGAGCCACATCAAAACAATCGAAATCAAGAATTTTGTCCTTACCATCATTTCCATGGTCACTCAATAAAACATAATGTAAAAAGAATAATTTTGAGGATGATTGATTAGGGAAAGTTAAATCATTATTTAATAGGACATCCGCAATCTCAGCAGTTACCACCAGCACCAGACATTCGCAGAGTGAATACTGTAAAAGGAGAAGAAACATTTGTGATAGAGGTTGGAGATAAGGCGAATAATTTGTTCTGTAATTCCATCATACATTCATACAAGACTATTGAGGATTTCCACGACAACATTATGAGCAGAGTCTTCGCGAGAGACGCAGATGGAAGAGAGATAATGAATATTGCGAGAGTCTCGCCATTAGAGGAATGGCAAAAGCAAACTATTTCTTTCACTGCACAAGAGGTACCAGAGCCTGGTGAGATGCATGACAACCCACTGGTGGTAAGATTAGAAATAAATCCAAAACAAATAGAAGAAGAAGATGAAGAAAATCAGGATGATGGAGTTGAAGATTCTTGGGCAATTAACAGAGTTCTAATTGACACTGGAAGATCAGTGGATATCTTGTTTTATCATGCCTACAAGACCATGGGAGGAAGAGACGAGGATTTGATGCCATAAACATATAATATCTATGGTTTTAACGGTACTGCCAACAAGCCCAAAGGGGAAATTACAATGTGAATTCCATTAAAGGGGCTATCTTCTAAGATCTTATTCTATGTTGTGGATATCGAATCACCTTACAATGCCCTGATTGGCCGACCTTGTCTACATGGGATATTAGGTGTGGCGTCAACTTTCCACCAATGTATTAAATTTTCTCATCCTAATGGTGTTGGAGTAATAAAGGGAGACTGGGTTGATGGGAAGAAATGTTATGAAATTAATATGAAATCTTGCGAGGAAAGGGCAACAAAGGGCATAAAATGGAAACGAAACATCAAGCAAAAACAAAGAGGTGATAAGTTGATGGTTGATACAATAGAGTGGTGAGAGGAAGGAACATTGCAAAATCAACATGATCTGCAAACAACAGATGGCGAGCGTCTCGCAGATGGAGAGAAAATAACAAAACATAACAAAAAAGCAGAAGCAGAAAGTAGTAAGTAAAAAGTTAAAATGATGAAATTTAAGAAAAGGTCTCAAAAGAATATTTCGTTTGAATGAAAAATATGAAGTTGGAAAATTATACAATAGTTGAAATGCAAATAAAGAGAAGATCAAAGAAAATAAATTTCATCAAGGTTGCAATACTCGCAAAAGAAATAAAAGAACGGGATGAACCTTTATGGCGTACACCCTAGTTCGCGAATAAAATTTCGTAAGAGGCAAATGTAAGACCTAAAGTGTGTCATATAAGGGGGTACCTCTTTTCATGACTCAGGGATAAGGTTATACCAGTGCTGGAACCTGAGTCATGGAGATGTTGTGGTTAAAGAAAACCTATCCGGGGGAGGTACCTTGGATTTCCAACTATATAAGGTTATACCCTGGTTGGATGACCGAGGATCTCTCTTAAGGAGTGCAGAGTATGATCAAGGCGCCGAGGTACACGGTTGAGCCAAGACTGCCCGGGGAGTACGAAACTACCCTGGCCATTCTTGGAAAGTCTTGGCTATGATGCACTCGGCCCAAAGAAAATCCCACTTAGGGTGCAGTCTTGTAACTATAATCCATATAGGCATAAAGGACAAGAGGCTGCGAAAACAGCTGGTTGTTGTTAAGACCGGATGGGAGGATCTAGTCTTGTATGGCCGATGTGCCCTCCTCGAAGGGACAACCAGGGGGAAGATAAGGGTGGAACCCTCCATTAGGGAGCTGATAAGTGTCTAAAGACGGCAATGTCATGGGGCTTTATGATCGCAAGAACATTTAGGCCTGTCATATTATCGCGTGACAAATATTATACAGAGGCAACAAGCCATAAAAAAAAAGTTGAGATGAGATGAGATCAATGGGTTTTTACATGAAAGTGTAAAGACGTCCTGCGATTTCATCGCAAGACGGAAATGTCACGAGGCTTTGTTCTCGCAAGGGAACTTAGGCTTGTCATATTGTCGCAGAGAAAGTGACAAAACGCAGATAAGGAAAGATCAATGGGTTTTTACATGCAAGTGTAAGGACGTCCTGCGATTTTGTCGCCAATACAAAATGTGGCAAGATAAGACCTTTAACTAGGAAGGCATAATAAGACCACAAGAAATCAAGATTGAATGACTGCGATATTGACGCAGAGATAATGAGACTTGCGATATTAATTCAGAGATCATGAGATTTGCGATATTTACACAGAGATCATAAAATATGCAACTGTTACTCGCAATGTTATCGCAAATATTGAGGCAAAAATAATTAAATAGATTTTATTCACAACTAATGTCTAAACTCTACTCAATTTATTTCATATTGCAGATGAATAACAGAGGTAAGTATGGGAATGAACAGAATGATAGAAATTGTTATTCATCATTATATGATAAATTTACGTAGACAGTATCATATGATACATTTACAGATAGTTAAAGATTAATAATCATGTTGATTAACTATATTGCAGAAAAAAATTGCTTTCTGATTTAATACAGATAGAAGCAAAAGAAATTTATACATTAAAGAATGTTAGAAGCTGGAGAAACTCGCAACAATATATTACAAGGAGAAAGAGATAAATGAAAAAATATTACAGAGGGATTAAAAGTGAAAGACAAGACTAATTAGACCCATCATCATCCTCGCCAGATTTTTCTCCTTTTTTACCATCATCTTCACTATGTCCTTCATCTTTGCCAGATTCTTCCGCCTCACTGTCAGAGATAACAAGATTTGGTGTAGTCTCTGGAACTTCTACCGCCAGGAAAGGATATAAGAGTGAGGAATATTGTGATCATCGAAGACCTTTTTGGCAGAATCATTACGAACACTAACAAGGAGATTACTAAAATTGGTAGCAAAAATCTTTAATTGGGTCTTCAATTTTGAATATTTCTCATTGCGAGCAACAAGAGTCTTTGCGAGGTGATTCTTATCAGCTTCAAGTTCTCCAATTCTTCCAGTATATCTCTTCTCAGCTCCTGAGAGTATATAACAACAAATTGGAAATTTTGCAAAGAAAATAAAATACAAGGAATTAAAAAGGAAGAACAAATAACAACCTTCTCTTTCAGAAATCATGTCTTTAATTAAGGTCGCTTGTTCAACATGAAGACTAACATCTACACCTAAGTTAGCTCTGGCGTTGTCAAGAATCTTTGCAGCCCAAGAAAATTCATCATCATTATTAATAAGAAGGCAGGAATGGATTTGGCTTTCTCTTTCAATAAGAATCTTTTTATCGCAGATAAGTCTATCTCTTTCAATTTGAACTTCAAGAAGGGTTTTATGAAAATCCGCTAAAGTTTGAGCTCCTTGTCTATATATACGATCTTTATCGTCTGAGAGATCACTGTTCTTGGCCCTTAAAGATCTAATTTCTTCTTTAGAATTGTGGTAAAATCGTTTGAATTTGTTAGCCATGTCTAAACAAGATCTATGGTCAGTTTCTAAGAGGCGAAGCTTAGACCTGAGTTCATCTATGGAAAGAGAATTAATTCTATCATTGGAGGGATTATTCAAAGAGTTATTTAGAAGCTATAAAAGAGTATCATCGTCTATTGGATTTGGAAAAGAACGAAGGAATACAGCTTCGTCAGAAATGCCGTAAACATCTGCGAAAAAGAAAAATAAGAAAAAATGCAAAGGAATACAAGATTAAAGAAAAAGAGAGAGATTTATTACCATAAAGTTGATTGTTCGCAGCTTGGAGGCTTGCGACCTTATCTTGCGATAAATAAAGTTCAGTTTCCAACCGCTTGATCTTTTCTTGAAGGTCAGCAGACCCAGATTCCAATTGCCCACGAAGACTAGCAGATTCAGATTCCAATTCCACATTCTTCTTGCGAAGAACAATATTTTTCTTATGAAAAGATGTGCACCTCTTTTCCAGGTCTGAGGAAACAACAAAGGAAGCTCTTCCAGTCTGTGAGAGAACAATATAAATTAAGATTTGGCGAGGAAATAAATACATATATATGGTGAAGAAGTGGAAACATACCAGAATACCAAGTGAATTCAAGAGACTGGGAGTCATTGATCTTGAGATTCCTTGGAGAGAATCATTATCAACCAGTATGGGAGCATTGCAGACTTTAGCGAGAGCCTGGGATACCCCATTAATAGCTTCATCTCCATAATCATTTGCGATACCATGTGTAATATCTCCAAAAATCTTGGACAGTTGAGTATAGAAGATTCAGGAGGGGAAGAATCCTTCATGGAAGAGATATCGTAATTATCTTCATCCTCATCATCGTCATCATCAATGTCATCACTCGAATTTTCTTCATTAGATTGGGGAGTTGAAGATTAAGGGAGTTGGATCTTTCTTTTCTTTGAAAGAGGAGAACCGGATTTCTCTCTGCGAGGGGCGACAGACTTATCTTTAAGAGGGGCAGTAGATTTCCCCTTGCGACCAACTGTGGATTTCTCTTTAGTTCTCGAAGGCTTCACAGGATCTCTTTCTTAAATCTCCTGCGAACACAGATAAAGATAATAAATAGAGGTAACAATATATTATAAAGAGTTATAAAGAAATATTTCTTACTTCATCTGTGAGAGATTTGAGAGCTAAGTAAGTAGCAGGTTTCCCTAACCTCTGGTAGCTGGCTTTCAAACTTTTAATCTAATAAAAATGAAATAGTCAGCGAGAATCTAAAGACATGAAGAAAATAATAATGGTAATTTATTATGCAAAAAATTAAGAAAACATACTTCTTTATTTCTCTCAGGCCAGTTGAATACCCATGGTTGGTATTCTGCGAGATTCGCAGGTAAAGCATGGGTACCGGAGATATATGAACCCTCTAAAATTAAAGGGAAGATATACCATTTTTCATCGCTAGAATGACACAGACCTTGATTAGTACAAGTATGCCAGTCGATGTCCAACATAATAATTTTGTCTTTCGCAATATCATCTTTCTTTTGCAAGCGGACACCCCAGCAAGTGTTATCTCTCTTCATGGGGATTATGTCGTAGTTTATGAAGAAATTATCTACAGTATACATTGCGGGAATAATTGGAACATCTTTGAATTTGGATTCTTTGCGATATCAAGGTAGCGAGATTCTTTCCTAGCGCCGCGAGTAGCATACTCCACCAGCAAACGAATGCAATCCCCACCCAGTTGATATATGGCTCACGATAATTTTGGATGAGAAAGTATCTCATAGAACAAAGGAAGTTCAGGATTGTAAAGAGGAATAGGAAGTCCAGCTTCAAGTTGACCTAGCGAGACTATAATCTTATCGCGAGAACTTGGATGATCAGAAAATAGTTTAACGGAAAGTTCAGCTTTAGGGTTTTGATCACGGAAGGTGGATAAAGAAAAACCTTGATCCTTAAGATTCTTCTGCATTTCCTCAAAGGCGATCATGTATTTACGACCAACGTGAGCCATTTTTAATAAAGTAAGTATGGGAATGAAGAAAAGGATAGAAGATTAAAGGAAAAGATGCAACAGTAACATATGCGGAATTTACTGAAGAACAGTAAAATTACAGAGAAATTGCAGAGAGATAGAAAGAAGAAGTAAAAAGAAAAGAAGAAAAGAAAAGAAGGAAAGAAGTATTTATAGAAGGCAAAAATTCTCGAGAAAATAAGTGCATTCAATGCAAGGAAGAGACGTGAACGGTTGGAGCGCAGCGGTTGAAAAGGACGTGTCATATGTTGAATGGATAAAAAGATATGTGTAACAAATCTGGCGAGAGATACATATGCGTGTCAGAATGAAAGAACGTGAAGATATAGATAGTTGTGGCATTCCAAAAGATCTCAATTTCTCATGACCTTTTCTCTTTCGCAGAAAAGACATGAGAAGAGGCAAGATGTAGGATCAAAATATCGCTACATCAATACTTCTGCGATATTTACAGCGACATCTTTGAGAGTAAATCAATAACACATTGCGAGCGTTGTAGACGACAGAAAGAATGATGCAATGGATGACGATACCCAAAACACGGAAAAAGCATGATGATACTGCAAGTTTCACAAATACCTGCGAGGGTTGGTATTACAACTAATGAGAGAATATCGCAGGACAAATCCGAAATTAAAGGACAACTTAACTGTCATCCACTATGTAACTACCCTATATAAAGAGACCCAGTATATTCAGAGAGGGGATGATGTATTTTTTTAGTGTTGATAAAGTCTTGAAGAGAGAGAAAATTCAAGAGAGCGGTTGTATTCTTGATTTCTTCCATTCCTTGTAATCATTTCTGAGAATCAAATAAGAAAGTGTTGTTTTTAATCTTCAAATATGTGTTAACTACTGTAAGTTTTTAGCAAGGGTGTAGTGTAGGTTTTCTTGCAACTACATCCGCAATGAGATTTTGGAGAAATCTTTGATAAACCGCTAGTAGAAACCTGAATCACCAAGAAACGAGCGAATTTCCCTCATTGAAGTGGGGTATTGTAAGTTTCTTATTAAGTTTATCTTTGCTTTGTCAACTTTGAGAACTCTCTATAGGACACAATGTGACCGAGAACTATACCATGGTTTACCATAAAGTGGCATTTCTCCCAATTAAGAACAATGTTAGTGTTGTTAGAGCAATGCTTGGTCGAACTTGCAAGCGTTGCTATCTCAAACTTGTTTGTCAAGTTTAGTTGCCAAAACTATAGTTCTTGGTTTCTAATCCACTTATAGCTAAGTCTCGGATTAGGATAGAAAGTGTAGTTGAGCATTAGACTTCACGACGTTCATCAAAAAAGATGAATAACTACTAAGGGGAGCTTGTGGTTCATCAACAAAAGGTATGTGGAGATTTGAACTTATTTATCACTCAAAATTATATCTACTCTATATCCTATTTGAGACAAAATTCGTATAGCTATATAGACTTCGATTATACACATTTGATATTTCGAGTTGAGTTTAACTCGCTTACATATTTCTCGAAATATGTGTTGGTAATATTTCGCTTTAACCAAGTTCATCTTATATTCTTGACGAAAGTCAAAAGATGATCATGTGAAAATCGCTTGGTAACATCTTACATGATTTGTGTGAGACAGTCATTTGATGTAAACTCGGAACGTTTCGTATTGATATATTGATCACTTGAAAATTGCTTTGAAGCTAATAGTTTGTGCGAGACAGCTATTGTCGTCTTCCAAGAAAGTTTTAATGATTGAAATGGGAGTTTAGAACAATTAACCATGATTGATATAGCACAATATGCATACTTGTATGCAAACTGTTGCAAGTTATTCCAAGTACGGAAACCATGGTATGCATACCTGTATGCGTACTGGTTGGTTTAATGAAAGTCCGAGAACTTAGTACACATACCCGTATGCGTACTGGCATAAGTTCATGTCCGAAAATGCAACTGAGTTTGGAAGTTATGCACACCCGTTCGAAAACTGGCGAACCCAAACTAAGTCCGACCACTTAGGTATGCGTACCCATTTGCATACTTGAGTAGGTTATGTTCTAAAATTGGTTTGTTCATGAACTAATATATTTATATAAAAAGGAATGCAATATTTTGAAAACCGTGGCTATAATGTTCATGAATTAATTCGAGTGAATCAAAATGATTTTTCTTCAATTGTGTGTTGTATACTTCTATGAGAATAGAAAAAAATGAACAACTCTATAACTAGTTTCATTTGAATCATTTGAATTAGTTGTGTTAAGATGAACAAGGTTGATATGAAATTGTTTATATGGATAATTTAGGTAAACTATTGTTGATCCAACAAGGTGTACGTGTTTAGGTACGGTTACCCATATCTAAATGAAGTCACTTTTCATTTGTGTGTAACAAGCTAAGTTCGATCTAACGGTTGAAATATATTAGCTTGAGTCTAATCATGTTTCATCTAACGGTGAATATTGAATGCTTTGCTACCAAGGTAACATTGATTGCAAACCCTGATTTGAAGACTATATAAGGGAGAACTCTAGGAACTTGGAAACCTAATCCCCACACCTCTTGTGTGATAATAGTTGCGACTAGTGTCGATTCTCCTTTAACCTAGGTTTTTCTAAAACCATTATAGGTTAACGACTTAAAGTCTTCATTGGGATTGTGAAGCCAGCCCCAACTATTTTCTCTGTAGTTGCGTGTTCTAATCATGTTGTTTTCTATCGTGATTGAGTACTATCTTCTCTAAGATTTGCTCGAGATTTAATCTCCGATAGGCAAGATAAAAAGTAGTCAAAAACATTTTCGTCTCATCATTTGTGATTTTACAGTATCTTGTTTCGCTACCATACGATTAAGATTATTATAAGGTGATTGATATTACTAAGCTGTTCTTCGAAAATATAAGTTCGGTGTATCAATTGGTTCATGTTCACATTGATTTATCAAAAGACGGAACAAAACTCTTAGGTATTTTGTGGGAGATATATGTATCTATTCAATAGACTCTTCTGTGTGAGATAGATTGGTTTATCAAGTCTTCGACTTTGGGTCGTAGCAACTCTTAGTTGTGGGTGAGATCATCTAAGGGAATTAAGTGCGTAGAGTCCTGCTGGGATTCAGAGGCGTAAGGAACTCGATTGTACCTTAATCACTGTGAGATTGGTTTGGGCTCAACTACATTACAGTCCGAAGTTAACTTGGACTAGGCTAGTGTCTGTAGCGGCTTAATACAGTGTGGTGTTCAAATCTGGACTAGGTCCCGGGTTTTTTCTGCATTTATGGTTTCCTCGTTAACAAAATTTCTGGTATCTGTGTTATTTCTTTATCGCACTATATTTGTTTATATAATTGAAATATCACAAGATGTGAGTAGTTCATCAATTAGATAATTTAACCTTTGTTTGTTGATATGAATTGATTGACACTTGAACATTGGTCTTAGGTACCGTTCAAGTTGTTTCACATAATAATCAGGCTCGCAGATTCTATCTTTTTGATTTGTTGATTACATTGTGAAACAAAGATACAACTCTTGGATATTTTTCCATTGATTGAGTCTGACTGTCTAGTTCATTCTCTTGGAATTATATCGGAGTTTGTCTATACAGATTGCCTAAACAAAATATTGGGTGAGGTTGTTAGACCCGCAATTTTTCAATTGGTATCATAGTAGGCAAACACGTTTAAAACCTCATAAATCTGTGTTTGTAGCAATATGACTCTATGGACACTAGTGTTATATCTGACTTAGTTCAAAACCTTGGTTCTCCTGAGAAATATCTCACGTTTTCTCCGTTGTCTGAAACTGTGTATAACTGGGAAAAACACCTAGATGAACAGTTGGATGATCTTTCAGATGAAAGTGATTCATATGAGGGACAAGATATTGATGAGGAAGTCTCACAATATATCAAGCTTTTCGACCATCTCATAAAGAAACATAAGTCAACAGATTGCTTGGCTGAATTTTTGACTCCTCTCTGTCTAGAAAATAGGAAATTGAGAAAACTCTTTAAGGAATATGATTGTGGTTATAAACTCTTACAATATCTTCTTAAAGATCGTGAAGAAGATGTGCGTTAAAAAAACTCAGAATGTGATAATCTTCGTCGAAATCTCTTTGTGTTGAAATAACGACTTGCAGAAACTGAAGCAAGATATGACTCTCAACAGAAATGTTTTAGGACAGAGAAATCGGCTTTCTCGCCAGAGAAAAATAATTGGAGTATGATATAACGGTTGTTCTTGATAAGGTCAAATCATTGTGTAACAATGATTGAGAGGTTTTTTTTTCTCAAAGTTATGGATACAGATCTTCAACAACGATGATGATGCATTGAATATCTTTGGAATCATTGGAGTACTTGGAAGTGACGAAGATTTTGAGTAATGTTGAAGAACCAAGGAGATCATGCATGTGGAAGAGAAGCTACAAAGTTTATTTATTTTGTATTTCATATATATTGATGGTTTTATCACTAAAATTGACAAAGGGGGAGATTATTAGAGCACTTCTCGGTTGAAATCGCAAGCATTGCTTTCTCAAGCTTGTTTGTCAAGTTTAGTTGCCAAAACTATAAGTCTTGATTTCTAGTCAACTTATAGCTAAGTCTCAGATTAGGATAGAAAGTGTAGTTGAGCATTAGACTTCACGACGTTCATCGATTGAAGACGAAGAAATACTAAGGGGAGCTTGTGGAACTTCACAAACAAAAGGTATGTAGAGACTTGAACTCATCTATCACTCAAAATTCTATCTACTCTATCTCCTATTTGAGACAAAAGTCGTATAGCTATATAGACTTCGATTATACACATTTGATATTTCGAGCTGAGTTTAACTCGCTTACATATTTCTCAAAATATGTGTTAGTAAGCTTTCACTTTAACCAAGTTCATCTTATATTCTTGACGAAATTCAAAAGATGATCATGTGAAAATCGCCTGGTAACATCTTACATGATTTGTGTGAGACGGTCATTTGATGTAGGCTCGAAATATTTCATATTGATCTATCGATCACTTGAAAATTGCTATGAAGCTAATAATTTGTGTGAGACAGCTATTGTCGTCTTCCGAGCATGTTTCAGTGATTGAAATGGGGGTTTAGAACAATTAACCATGATTGGATATAGCACAGTATGCGTACTTGTATGCTAACTGTTGCAAGTTATTCCAAGTCCGGAAACCATGGTATGCATACCCGTATGCGTACTGGTTAGTTTAATGAAAGTCCTGGAACTTAGTATGCATACCCGTATGCGTACTGGCGTAAGTTCATGTCCGGAAATTCAACTGAGTTTGGAAGGTGTGCATACCCGTTCGCATACTGGCGAACCCAAACTAAGTCCGACCACTTAGGTATGCGTATCCATTTGCATACTTGAGTAGGTTATGTTCTAAGATCGGTTTTTTCATGAACTAATATATTTATATATAATAAGGAATGCAATCTTTTGCAAACCGTGGCTATAATTTTCATGAATTGATTCGAGTGAATCAAAATCAATTTTGCTTCAATTGTGTTTGTATACTTCTATGAGAAAATAAACAATTGAATAACTCTATAACTAGTTTCATTTGAACTAGTTGTGTTAAGATGAACAAGGTTGATATGAAAGTGTTCATATGGCTACCTTCGGTTAACTATTGTTGAGCCAACAAAGTGTACACATTTAGGTACGATTACCCATATCTAAATGAAGTCACTTTTAATTTGTGTGTAACAAGCTAAGTTCGATCTAACGGTAAAAAGATATTAGCTTGAGTCTAATCATATTTTCATCTAATGGCGAATATTGAATGCTTTTTTACCAAGGTAATTGATTGCAAACCCTGATTTGAAGACTAAATAAGGGAAAACTCTAGCAACTAGGAAACTTAATCCCCACACCTCCTGTATGATACTAATTGAGACTAGATTCGGTTATCCTTTAACCTTGGTTTTTCTAAAACCATTATAGGTTAACGACTTAAAGACTTAATTGGGATTGTGAAGCTAGACCCTACTATTTTCTCTGTAGTTGTGTGTTCTGATCTTGCTGTTTTCTATAGTGATTGAGTACTATCTTCTCTAAGATTTGCTCGAGATTTAGTCTCCGATAGGTAAGTAAAAAAGTAGTCACAAACATCTTCTTCTCATCATTTGTGATTCCACAATATCTTGTTTCGCTATTGTTTTTGGGTAAAAACGGATTCTGCTATTTTTGGTAAACTTGGGTGTGTTGATGAGAAACGAATTCAAACCCTAAACAAATGCACTGCATGGGAGTACTTTTAGATTCGAGAGATCAATCTGTAAGACTCTGGCCTAAACCAAGAAATGGTCGTTCCAGATTCAATTCGGTCACAAAGTGAATGAGAAGGGTTGATCTTAGGGAGGGAAGAAAATAAGATGTTTGAGATCAGAATATTGAATTATGAAGGTGTGGTTGTTTTATGACTTGTATCATAATATGGTTTCTGGATACTTTTGTTGATAACACTTGTGTTGTTATTGTCGAAATAGATTGAAAACCTATTTATACAAGTCATTGAGCGCATACTTACCTCGTAGGAAGTGGAGGAGATTAATTAGTGGAGTAGTGGGGTTGTGTAAGAGGTGGTGATCATCATGCTTCCATTATGAGGGAAGACTGGTCACACCTTCACCCACTACTCTCATCGTTGTTAACCGTCCGTCCTTTCTTGAAACTTTCTTGTAGTGGGCGCGTTGCACGCCGCACGTTGTAAACCGCCATACAAATACCCTAGTGAGTATCCCCCAGTTTGTGACACATTTGATGTCTCGAGTAAATGGTTCAAGCCGTGGGACTTGCCGCATAGAATAACACGCGACGCTATTAGGTTAAATAACTAAGTTATTTGTGAAGCCAATATTCATAAAATATCGTATATATTCGATGCACGTAGAAGCATCTCTTTTAAGAAAGCATCTCAAAATAATCAATGTGCATGGAGCATCGTTGTTTTAGAGCTTGACTAAATTAGTCGCGAGTCGATCGTCTTAAAAAGAAGAGCGTGACCGGAAAACTTTGGGCGATCATTTTGTAGCTATAGGGGTGTATTACTACTTGGTCGATCAATCCCTGTAGGAGAGTGGCGGATGGTAGCCATTCAAAAATCCTACCGGTTGATCTAAATTAGATCAGGATCGCTCAAATCAGCTAGCCAAGTTTAGTGGTAGAGACAATTTACGGCAGTTAATGACTGTTGTTGAAGCAGCGCGAAGGGCCATCTTTGGGCAATCTTTTGGGATCATACGGGCGAGATGTAGCTTGGTCGAACGCTCCTTACGGAGGGGTATGGCCGGTGATCATAGCGGAACCCCATCGATCATCTAGTATCCGATCTAAGTTGTCCGACCAAGATAGCGAAGTTGGACGGATGAGATGGTTTTGCGGCAGCTGCTTGATGTCGTTGATTTAAGGTTTGGAAGCCGTGCGTCCAACCCTAGTTTTGGCTCATCAAATCAAAGCGTTGGGCGCTGATTTGAACAAGCCGATCGATCATGTGAAAAGACGGGCCATTTGTGAGAACGATGACATAAAAGGCCATCTAACATTAAATTTAAGCCACTTGATTCGGCTGGCGAAGATGGGTGGTCATGATCGATTTGCGACAGTAGCATACTGCCGAAAATATAATTAGGATTTTAAAACGGCCGCGTCCACCCTAGTTCAATCGAACATTTTGATGCGTCATTGACTTCCCACGAGCAAGTCGATCGACCGGGAATGAAATTGGGCCGGCGGTGAACGCATTGACATCTCTTTAATGATGCGAGATACATCTAGGCCGTCTAACATGGCTGGATAAGTTGGATGGATTGATGATTTTCAATAGTTGTATGATGTCGCAACCCAAATTAGGGCTTTGGAATAGCGTGTTCTCCCTAGTTTGGGCAAACAATCTGACATCCTCTGGACTTGCCGCGGGCATGTCGATCGACCAATAGAGAAGTTAGGATGCAATGGGTATGATGATGCCTCTTTGATCATTCCAAGGAAGATCTCAGTCATCCAACTAGGCTGGCTAAGTTGGACATTCATGATGTATTTGAGACCGTTTTTGCCGGACTTAGCTTGTTTGTGCTTATTTTTCAAATAGCGTGAACACCCATATTAAGGTTAACGTTCGAAGTGCTTGCAGGTGTACTAGATGGAATATGTTCGGTAGATATGTTAGTGGACCCATCGGTGGCTATCATGATGATCACCTAGTTCCGCTAGGAGTAGGCTAGGAATGTTGAGTTATGTGGCCAAATCGTGTGGCCGTGATCATTTTTTAAGACTGGTATGAACAGTCTAGATTTTACTTAAGTAATTTAAACGTGTTTGATCGCCTTAACTTTTAATTAAAAAGTGTGTAAACACGCTGATCTATTTATAGAAAGTGGTGTGGCCTATGTGAATGTTTTCATGCAGGTCTCAATAATGACACTTCGGGAGATTCATTCTACTCCGCTAGGAGCGAACGTTAATAGTCATGTCATGCCAATATTGAGAGTTCAGCTGGAACATTGCATAGGAAAATACTAGGTAGGCAATGCATTAGTGAATAATACCGGTGGAAGATAAAATTCACATAATATTTTGGGATTGTTGTTGCACGCACCATTCTGAGTAAATTTCATATATATACAGATATATTGAATTTCTCAATACATATGTGAGCGAAGAGAATTAAGCACTCATTGCTTTTAAATGGCTTCTGTTCCTTTGCAGGATGACATCGCATTAAATATAGGGTTTACGATTTCAGCCCTTGAACTAAAAACCACCATCAACATTAAACCCCCTGCTTAGTACGTAATAATGACATTATTGCGGGGTAAGCACTAGATGGTGACAAATAAAGATAAAACTTATGAGACAAAGTTAGATGTTACCAGAAGAGATGGATCGGCATGTCCTTGGAATATGTCACGTTCAAAAGGCGTCCATGTGAGTGTTCCCCTAACATGATGTCGATTGGGCCTAGGTAGATTAGGCATATGGTTGATTGGGATCTCAAACTCCATTCCAAGCCCCTTGTACATCTGAGTATCATTCGAGAGAGTGTCCAAGATTTACTGGCTTCGGTTAGCATGGAGGAAAAGTGGAGGCGCGATGAAGCATCTCAGATAACAAGTGCTAGGGATGAAAGTTTTGCTGCCCGGATAAAGTGAAAGAGGATGAAGCATAACATGAACTCCTGGAAAAACACGAATACCCTATTCATGACGACGTCATAATCCTCGACTCTGATGTGGACGAGCCCTATCATGAGGAATATCCTTAAAAGGCTGCTGAACCAATTTCTGAAAAAGATGTTGAAGTATCTCCCAAAGAGAATGTTGATGTAGCTTCCGAAAAGGGTGTTGAAGCGGCTCGACAGAATGTCGAATCAGTTTCCGGAGAGGATGTTGAAGCAGCTCCTGGAGAGAACTCTAGTGAAGGCGCCTTTGGCCCTGGCGTTGATGACACTTCTTTGATGTTTAGTAGTCTTTGTTTCATACAACTGGAGCCAGGGCTTGATCGAATAATAATCCCTCATACATGCTGCATTTATGATTTTATGTTTCCAGTTGGATGAATGAATGAAATCTCCCGACTAAAAAATCCAAATTCTTAGAAATAGCTCGCAATATCTTGAAACTTTAGACCTATTGCTCTTCGGTAAGGTTATAGTAGAGCCTGTGTACATGAATTTGAAATCTGAGCTCTCCCATTCTTTTATTTGATATTCCCCTTATAAAATACACGCTTCTTGAATAGTTGTGGCGTGCCGGCTTGGTATGTAAAAGGATGGACGATGTGCCGCAAATCTAGAGACCCAATAAGCCTCATATTGTTAGCTAAACGGATGAGAGATGCCTTATATTCAATTGACGACATGTGCATCGTGATTTCTAAAGAAGTAATTGCAAACTGGGGGTGTCACTGGGTACTGCGCCACATTAAAATTCAGTGCTTCCCAGTCCATGAAATGATTTCCAAAATTCGAAAATTGCATAATGAAATGGACAGAAACTCCTATAGGGATCATGTCAGTCAAAAGAGGTGGTGGTTGAGAAAACCGTCTCAATGTTAAAGAAGGTTGTTTTCTGGGATACCTTTAAGGACTTCGTTCCAAGCGACATATTTTGATCCGTCTTATGGATCTTAGATGGTTATATGGAATGGGATGCGATGAGCAGTCTCCAGTTACACTTCAGATTTGATGGCGTGGCTGGATATGTGAAAATATCTCCGACTTGTACTTTTGGAGTCTTTGATGCACATGCACGTCTTAATGTTGAGAAATGTTTGCATCTCGTAAACCTTCAATAGTGATGATGCTAATATTAGAAATAAACCGGTTGAGGAACGTGAAGGCATCCTGTGCTGGCAGTCCCCAGGTGTAATTATTTCGAGTTTATTTTCTTTTGAAAGACGTACTTCCACTGTATTTTCCGGTAAGGTGGTTGACGAATTTATGAAGGCGACTATCTTTTGGATTCGTCATTTGTTGATCAATGGGCGGGATTCACTCTTGATAGATCTGTATTTTATCCAAACTTTTGGCAGCCCATGTACCCTTCCCATAGGAAATTGGAAATCTAGTGTTAGAGCACTGCTCGGTCAAACTCGCATGCGTTGCTATCTCAAGCATGTTTTTCAATCTTAGTGATCAAAACTATAAAGTCTTGATTTCTAGTCTACTATATCTAAGGTCTCGGACTAGGATAGAAAGTGTAGTTGAGCTCAAGAACTCCATGGCGATCATCATACAAGACGAAAGACTATTCAAGGAACCAGTGGATCTTCATCGACTAAAATGTATGTGGAGACTTGAACTTATCTATCACTCAAAAGTATATCTACTCTATCTCCTATCTTGAGACAAAAGTCATTTTACTATATAGACTAAGAATATGCACATGTGACATTTCGAGCTAAGTATATCTCGCTTATCTATTTATCTAAATGGGTGTTGGTAAAGATTTCGCTTTAGCCAAGTTCATCTTTGCCTAGCGACGATAGTCATGTTATGTTTCAATCACTTTGGAAATCGCTCTGACGAAAAATAGTTTGTGAATAACAACTATATAACGTCCTCTGAGAATGTTTCAATGATAGAAATGAGAGTTTAGACTATATAACCATTGTGGGATATAAACATTGTTGTAGCAACACATATATGTATAAGTACTTAACACTTGAACCGAAGTTTGCGAACTTTGTTCATCAAGTGGAACCGGAACGTGATCAACAACTCAGTCCGCGAACTAGCATAAGTTCTCGAACCCGAGAATTTCTGTTGAAGTTGAAGGTCAGGTGCAGTACGCGAACTGAAGAAAGTTCTCATCCCGAGAAATTCTGCTGGAGTTTATTAACTTCAACCGATTAGTTGAGTCCGAGAACTCAAGAGGTTATGTCTGAAAACGTTGTTTGTGAACTTATCTTAAATTACAAAGGAATGCTTTTGCAAACCGTGGCTTTATAGTTCATGAAATGATTCGAGTGAATAACATCGTTTTTTTATTCAATTGTGTCTTGTATAGTACATGAGATCTCATAGAAATTGAACAAATCTCTAACTAGTTCATTTGAGTCATTTGGACTAGTTATGGTGAAGAAGAATATGGTTGATATGAAAGTTATCATTTGGCTAACCATTTGGTTGACTAATATTGAACCAACCATTGTACACATTTGGGTACGGTTAAACAAACCCAAAAACGTCAAGTACATGTGTGTATGGAAAGCTAAGTTTTCAATCTAACAGTTGAGAGATATTAGCTTTTATCTAATCATATTTTCATCTAACGGTGAATATTGAATGCTTTGTTAGTAAGCTAACATTGATTGCAAACCCTGATTTGAAAGACTATATAAGGGAGAACTCTAGCAATTGGGAAACCTAATCCCCACACATTATGTGTGATACTAGTTTGCTAAAGTGTAGTTGCAGGAAATACTACACTACACCCTTGTTAATATTTCACAATATTCAAGTCATACTTAAATATTAAAAACAACTCTTTATCATTTAATTCTCAGAAATGCTTACAGAAATGGAAGAAATCAAGAACACAACTATTCTCTCAAAGTTTCTCTCTCCTCATGACTTTCTCAACTCTCAAAAATGCATCCCCCCCTATGAACATATTGGGTCTCTATATATAGGGTAGATACATAATGGATGACAGCTAAGCTGTCCTTTATTTTCGGATTTGATTTGCGATCTTATCGCAACAGTTATAATATGAAATCTCGCAAACATTGTAACCATCGCAGATAAATCATGCTCTTCTCGTGTTTCTTCAATTGTCAGCTATTACATCATTCTTTGAATCATTCTTTTAAGTTATTCTGTGACGCTCGCAAAGTGTTGTTGGAAGATCTCGCGGTGATGATCATAGGAGTGTTGTTAATCTCGCAAGAATACTGTCATGGCGATATTCTGGTCCTACATCTTGCCTCTTCTCATGTATTTTCTGCGAAAGAGGAAAGATCATGAGAACTGAAATTTTTATAACACCGCAACTGTTTATCTTTTGCATTCTTCAGTTTTGACACGTTTCTGTATTCTTCGCCAGCTGTCTTCATGTATATTTTCTTCCATTCAATCTTCGACACGTCTTTTCAACCGCTGCGATCTAACCGTTCATGTCCTTTCATTGCATTGATTGTATTTATCTTTTCGAGAGCTTTCTTCTTCTATAAATACTTCTTTCACTCTTTTCTTTCCCTATTTTTACTTATTTCTTCCTTCTCTTCATAACTTCTCTGCAAATTCATTGTTCTTCCGTAAATTCTGGATATATTACTTTCATAAATTTTCTCTCAATTTTTTTTTATTCAATCTTCATTCCCATCCTCAAGATGGTTGTAGCTGGTCGCAAATATAAGGCTGCCTTCGAGAAGATTCAAAAAGAATATCAAGACAAAGGTTTTACTTTATCCACCATTCCCAATCAAAACCCTAAGTCTGAACTTTCTGTACCATTATTTTCTAACTTTCAATGTAACCGCGAGAAAATCATAGTCTCACTAGGTCATCTTGAAGCTGGTCTTCCCATTCCTCTTTATAACCCTGAACTTCCTCTATTTTATGAGATTCTTTCTCATGAGAAGTTCTCACGAGCGATATATCAGTTGAGTGGGGATTGCATTCGTCTGTTGATGGAATATGCTACTCGCAGTGCTAATAAAAAATCTCGCTATCCTGAAACCGCGAAGAATCCTGTTTTGAAGGATATTCCAATTATTCCTGCGATGTATATTGTAGAAAATTTCTTCATAAATTATGACATTATCCCCATGAAGAGGGATATCACTTGCTGGGGTGTCCGCTTGCAAAAGAAATATAAGATCGCTGAAGATAAAGCACTTATGTTGGATATCGATTGGCATACAAGTACTAATCAAGGCCCTCGCCACTCTAGCGATGACAAATGGTTCATCTTTATTTTATGTCTTGAAGGTCCTTACACCTATGGTCTTCATACCTTGCCTGCGAATCTTACAAAATATCAACCGTGGGTCTTCAACTGGCCTGAGATAAATTTAGAAGTATGTTCTTCTTAAGTCTTTGTATAGTAAGTTATTATTATCAATCTTTCCAGATCTTTAAGCTCTCACTGACTATCCATTTTTATTAGATTGAAAGGTTAAAAGACAGCTACAAGAAGTCTGGGAAACCTGCTACTCACTTAACTCTTCAATTACTCACAGATGAAGTAAGAAATACTTCTTTATAAATCTTAACAATATATTGTTGTCCCTGTTTCTTATCTTTATATGTGTTCGCAGGTAATTGAAGAAATAGAACCTGTAAAAATTGTGAAAACCAAGGGGAAAGACAAAGATGCATCTCGCAAAGAGAAATCTACTGCGCCTCTCAAGGAAAAATCTTATGCTTCTCGCGGAGGAAAATATGATGCTCCTCCCTTAAAGAAAAGAAAAATTCAACTTCTTTCTTCTTCAACTCTTCAATCCAATGAAGGAACTTTGGATGATGATTTTAACAATGGCAACGATAATGATGATGAAGATAATAATGGTTCTTCCCCTCCTGAGTCTTCTATGACTCAATTATCCAAAAAAATTGGCGATGTTACACATGGCATCGCAAATTATTATGGAGATGAAGCTCTTAATGGGATATCCCAGGCTCTTGCTAAAGTCTGTGATGCTCCCATATTAGTTGGTAATGATTCTCTCCATGGAATCTCAAGATCGCTGACTCCCGGCCTCTTAAATTCGCTTGGTATTCTGGTATGTTTTTATTTCTTCATCACTCTTATGTATTTATTTTATCACTATATCTTGACTTATATTATTATCTCGCAGGTTGGGAAAGCTTCATTTGGTGTTGCCTCTGACTTGGATAGAAGACGTGCATCTTCCCATAAGAAGAACATTTCTCTTCGCGGAAAGAATGAGAAATTAAAATCTGACTTCTCTAACCTCCACGAGAGGAATGAACAAATGGAATCTGAACTTGATAGTCTTCGCGAGAAGAATAAAGAACTTGAGAATAATCTTTCTCAACAATCGCTCAAAGTATCCAATCTTGATACTGCTAACAAACAACTCTTAGGTATGATAATCTTCTTCGTTTCCTTCATAATTTTATGTTTCATTATTCTTTATTACTTGATTTATCATTCTCGCAGACATTTATGGTCTCACTGATGAGGCTTTAACCATTCGTTCTTTTCCTGAACCAATAGACAATGATACTCTTCTAGAACTTCTTAATAAATCTTTGAATAACCCTTCCAATATTAATTCTCTTTCCATAGATGAACTCAGATCTAAGTTTCTCCTTTTAGAAATTGATCACAGATCTTGTTTAGATATAACTCACAGATTCAAACAACTTTATCACAACTTCAAAGTTGAGATTAAAACTTTAAAGGCCAAAAATAAGGATCTTTCAAAAGACAAAGACCGTATATCTAGATAAGGAGCTGAAACCTTAGAAAATTTCCATAAGACCATTCTTGAAGTTCAAATTGAAAGGGATGGGCTTATCCGCGAGAAGGAAGGTTTTATTGAAAGAGAAAACCAAATCCGTTCCCGTCTTCTTATAAATAATGATGAGGAGTTTGCTTGGGCTGCGAAAGTTCTTGACAATGCCAAAACTAATTTAGGTGTAGATGTTAGTCTTCATATTGAACAAGCATCTTTAATTAAAGACTTGATTTCTGGAAGAGAAGGTTATTAACTGTTCTCCCTTGTTAATTCCTTGCTTTTGTTATTCTTCCTTGCAAAACTTCCAACTTATTGTTGTATACTCGCAGGAGCTGAAAAGAGATACTCTAAAAGAATTGGATAACTTGAAGCTGATAAGAATCAACTCGCAACTACCATTGCTGCTCGCAATGAGAAGTATTCAAGATTTAAAGACCAATTAAGAATTAACGCTGCGAATTTTAGTAGTACTCTTGTTGATGTTCGCAATAATTCCATTAAATTGGTCTGAGATGATCATAACATCCCTCATTCTACATATCCTGATCTTACAAAAGAATTTCCAGCAAAAACTCCAAACCTTGTTATCTATGATAGTGAAGCTGAGGAATCTGATGAGGATAAAGATGATGGTAAGGATGAAAAATGAGAAAAATCTAGTCACAATGATGGTGGATCTAATTAGCTCTATTTCTTATTTTATCTTCCTTGTAATTCTGTACATTTATTTTCTGCTTCTCGTAATATTACTGCGAGTTTCTCCAACTTGCTGTATAAATTTCTTTTGCTTCTATCTGTATGAATTAGGAAACAATTCTTTTTTGCAACATGGTCAATCAAAATAATAATTATTTTTTAACAGTCTATGTAAATGTGTCATATAATAAGATATACGTAATTTTATTGTATAATGATGAATAATAATTTCATCACTCCGTGCATTCCCATACTTGCCTCTATTATTCATCTGCAATATGAAAAAATTGAGTAGAGCTTATATATCCATTGTAAATAAAATTGAGTTGCGAGCATCATCGCAAGTATCAGTTGTATACTTTTATGATCTATGCATGAATATCGCAAATTTCATAATCTCTGCAGAAATATCGCAGTCATTCAACTTCTTGTGGTCTTATTATGCCTTCCTAGCTAAATGTATTACTTTGCCACTTTTTGTATTTGCGACAAAATCGCAGGACGTCTTTACACTTGTATGTAAAAACCCATTGATCTTGCCTTATCTGTATTTTTTCAATTTCTCTGCGATAATATGACAAGTCTAAGTTCTCTCGTAAGAACAAAGCTTTATGACATTGCCGTCTTGCGATGAAATCGCAGGACATTTTTATACTTTCATGTAATAACCCATTGATCTCATCTCATCTTTTCTCTTATGGATTGTTGCCTCTGTGTAATATTTGTCACGCGACAATATGACAGGCCTAAACTCTCTTGTAAGAGTAAAGCCCAATGACATTGCCGTCTTAAGACACTTATCAGCTCCCTAATGGAGGGTGCCGCCCTTATCTTCCCCCTGGTTGACCCTTCAAGGAGGGCACATCGGCCATACAAGACTAGCTCCTCCCATACGGATTTACCAACAACTAGTTGTTTTCGCAGCCTCTTATCCTTTATGCCTATATGGCTTATAGTTACAAGAATGCACCCTAAGTGGGGTTTTCTTCAGGCCGAGTGCATCATAGCCAAGACTTACCAAGAATGGCCAGGGTAGGTTCGTCCGTCCCGGGTACCCTTGGCTCAACCGTGTACCTCGGCGCCTTAGTCATATTATGCACTCCTTAGAGGAGGTCTTCAGTCGTCCAACCATGGTATAACCTTATATAGTTGGAAATCCAAGGTACCTCTCCTGGATAGGTTTTCTTTAACCCCAACATCTGCATGACTCAGGTTCCAGCAGCAGTATAACCTTATCCCTAAGTCATGTAAAGAGATACCCCCTTATATGACGTACTTTATGTCTTACATTTGCCTCTTGCGAAATTGTATCCGCGAACTAGGGTGTACGCCATAAAGGTTCGTCCCGTTCTTTGTTTCTTTTACGAATATTGCAATCTTTTTTTCTTTAAGTAACTTTGAATAATCTCGCGATTTCACTCGTTGATTCTAATGAAATTTCTTCTTTTGATCTTATTTCAGCTCTTGCATAATTTTTCAATTTCATCCTTCTTAAAAATAAAACAACAAACCATTTATAGACTTCATCATTTTACCTTCCTACTTACTGCTTTTTGCTTCTGCCCTTTTGTTGCGTTTTGTTATTTTTTCTCCATTTGCGATACGATCGCCATCTATTTTATGCTACTCATATTGGTTTTGCAGCATTTCATCTTCTCGCTGCTCTATTGTATCAACCATTAACCTGTCACACCTTTGTCTTTGTTTGATGTTCTGTTTCCAATTGCTATTCTTCGCAAATCTATCTTTACAAGACTTTATATCAATCTCATAACATTTTATACTCTCACCCCAATCTCTTTTGATGACCCCGACACCATGTGGATGTGGAAATTTAATACATTGATGATAGGTTGACGCCACACCTAAAATTCCGTGTAACCATGGTCTGCCAATTAAGGCATTATAGGGTGTCTCCACATCTACTACACAAAATAAGACTTTGGACTTGATTCCCTTTAATGGTATCCTCATTGTGATCTCTCCCTTTGGTTTATTGGCGCTACCATTGAAACCATATATCTTTTATGTTGAGGGTATTAAATCCTCGTCTCTCCCTCTCATGGTCTTATAAGTGTGATAAAATAAGATATCCACCGAACTACCTGTGTCAATTAATACTCTATTAATTGCCCATGAATCTTCATTTTCATCCTCTTCAAATTTATCTTCATCTTCATCTTCTTTTTGTTTTGGGTTTATCTCTAATCTCACAACCAATGGTTGATCATGCATTTCTCCAGGTTCTGGTACTTCTTGTGCGGTGAAATGAATGGTTTGTTTTTGCCACTCCTCTAATGGCGAGACTCTCGTAATGTTCATAATCTCTCTTCCATCTGTGTCTCTTGCGAAGACTCTGCTAAGAACGTTGTCGTGGAAGTGCTCAATAGTTTTGTATGAATGTACGATGGAATTACAAAATAAATTCTTTGTCTTTGCTCCAACCTCTATCACGAATATTTCTTTTCCTTTTAAAGTATTCACCCTGCGAGTGTCTAGTGATGGTGGTAATTGTTGATATTGTGGATGTCCTATTAGAAAATTATTTAACTTTCCTTGATCAATCATCCTCAAAATTATTCTTTTTACATTCCTGCAATCATTTATTGAATGTCCATGGAAATGATGATAAGGACAAAATTCTTGATTTCGATTATTCTGATGTGTCTCTTTTCCCATGTTCCAGGGTGATGGTATATTTTCCATCAAAATGATAGCTTCCCAAATCTTTTTTATGCTGGCATTCAAGGGTGGCATCTTAATTTCTTCCCATATTACTCTTTGATTCCCTTGTCCTCTGAAATTATTTTGCCTCTGACCACCATAAGTCTCTTGCGGCTGGTCTAATCTTTGAATTTTATTATTTCCGCCTCGATTGTAATAATTCTTTTCCCTTTAATACTCTTCTTGGTCTCGATTTCCCATGGCTACTAATTTCTGCTGGTTATCGATCACCACTTTCTCTTGTTGTGTCTGCGAGGTGCTCGCCACATTATTAATCATCTTAGGAAGTAGACTTCCATTTGCCGCTATCGAGCTGGTATTTGCAATTGGATATGATTCCATATCATTTTGTTTCTCCTCAAAGGCAATGTATTCTTCTTGTAATTCTCGCAGCTCTGTCATGGTAATTGTATTCTTGATTCTGAAAATTTGTATGTACAACAGATTGGTTGCGAACATTGCATTGATAAAAGATAAAATAAGATATCTCTCATCCACTCTTCCTGCCATTTCACTGCACATTGTTTTCCATCTTATGGTTAGGTCTTTTAGACTCTCGCCAACCCTCTGCTTTAACCCAAATACATCTTCAATACCTGGAAGCGATGAATTGTTGCTTATATATGCTCCCAGAAATGTAGCTTGCAAATGGTCAAAAGAAGTTATAGTATTTTTGGGTAATCCCTCGAACCATTTTAGCGCCTCGCCAGTTAAACTGGACGCAAAATATTTGCATAATATAGCATCATGGTTTTCCCACTATAGCATACACCTAACATAAGCTTTGACATGTTGAACAACACAGGTAGTCCCATCAAAGATACTGGTTAATGCTGGTAAATTGCATTTAGGGGGTATTCCTCTTAACTGTACTTCTTGAGTGAATGGAGTTCTCGCAGCTTCCTCAATCGCTTCATCAAGTTGCCTTCTACCTCCTTACCTTCTGTTATTTATCATACCCCGCATTTTTGCTAGCTCTCTCAATATTTGTTCGTTTTCAGCTGAATTTTGCTCTATTGGTCTTTTTAGTGCAGCTTCTCTTTTTCTGCGTTCATGTCTTTCTTGTCTTACGAGATTTTGTGTATCTCCTTCTTCATCTTCATTTTGCCTTCTTCTGCCATCTCCTCCTTCATCTCTTTCTTGAAATCGCAGCTGATTATGCTGTTTATTTTCTTCTCTGCGAATTTTTTCATTTCTCATCATTTCTTTTCGTTGTCTTTCTATTCTCCTCTGTATTCTATCATACTCCTCATTGATATTATTGTTATGGCGATTTTGTGTGTGTGTCCTTTCTCGATTATCATGATTATTCTGTCGAATCGCTTCCTAAAATTCTTGTTCTTCCACTTCTGCTCTTAATCTTTCCCTCTCGCAAGCCAGACGTGCTTGTTCAGCATAATGTCTCTCAATTTCGTCCTCAATGATTCTTTGATTTCTTTGTATTTCTCGCCCATGTAATATTCTTCTACCTTCTTCTCGATTTTCTTCATCATTTTGATCATTTCTACCCTCTTGATTTTGTTTACCATTCACAGCTTCATCGCGTGGAATATGGCGATCATCAATTATCTCTTCTTCTCTATGATGATGTTCTTCATTTTGATTTTTCATTCTTTCCACATTTCTCATAGGGGAATTTCGCCTTGGTTCTTCTCTAAATGACCTTGAGCTTGATCTATCAGTACTTCTTGATCTCCTTCTTTGCAATCTTAAATTCTCCATTCTTAACTCATGATTTTGCCTTGTTAAATTCTCACGTTCTTCTGCTTCTAATCTCCTTTCCTCCTGTATTCTTTGTCTTAAATCATCTGTTGTTTCATTTTCATCTTCTCCATGAATTAATCCTTCAACCACTCCTCGATATCTCTCTTCTCTTCTTTCATTTCTTAATTCTCGATCTTCTTCTTCTTCTTCTTCCCCTGAATATGATTGCCAAGTATGCACGCTAACTCTATCATAATCCACAGCTCTATGTTGTATTGGTATTTGCTGATTTGATTGTTGAACCTGATTTTCTTCATTATTCGTTGTTCTATTTTTTCTTGTTCTTACTCTTGAAGATTCTCCCATTTCATTTTTTCCTCCACCTGCAAGTCTTTTACTCCTCCTTACAGTTGTTGGTGATTCTGATGTGTTTCTTCTTCTTCTAGCCATTATTGCGTTAGATCTTTCACTAATTGTTCCAAATTCCTTTCAACCACAATGTCAATTTTTATCTTTTCTTCAAGTAATCATCAATTCATCCCTGTTTCGGGCGCCAAAATATAGTTGCAGGAAATCCTACACTACACCCTTGTTAAGATTTCGCAATATTCAACTCATACTTAAAGATTAAAAACAACTCTTTATCATTTAATTCTCAAATGCTTACAGAAATGGAAGAAATCAAAAACAAAACTATTCTCTCAAAGTTTCTCTCTCCTCAAGACTTTCTCAACTCTCAAAAATACATCCCCCCCTCTGAACATACTAGGTCTCTATATATAGGGTAGATACATAATGGATGACAACTAAGTTGTCCTTTATTTTCGGATTTGCTTTGCGATCTTATCGCAACAGTTATAATATGAAATCTCGAAAACATTGTAACCATCGCAGATAAATCATGCTCTTCTCGTGTTTCTTCAATTGTCAGCTATTACGTCATTCTTTGAATCATTCTTTTAAGTTATTCTGTGACGCTCGCAAAGTGTTGTTGGAAGAGCTCGTGGTGATGATCGTAGGAGTGTTCTTAATCTCGCAAGAATACTGTCATGGCGATATTCTGGTCCTACATAAATCTAGAGTCAATTCTCCTTTAACCTTTGGTTTTCTTCTTCTAAAACCAGGTTAACGACTTAAAGACTTCATTGGGATTGTGAAGCCAGACCGATACTACTTTTCTTGTAGTTGTGTGATCTGATCTTATTGTTTCTATTGTACGAGTACAATTGTAATAATTGGCTTGAGATTTATATCTCCGATAGGAAAGATAAAATTAGTCACAAACATCTTCGTCACATTGTTTGTGATTCCTCAATAATCTTCTTCGCTGCGTCGATTAAGTTTATTGTGAGATGATTGATGAAACTGAGCTGTTTTTCGGGAATATAAGTCTGGTTTTATCAATTGGTTCCTGTTCACCTTGATTTATCAAAAGACGGAACAAAACTTGTAGGTTTATTCGTGGGAGACGAATTTATCTATTACCTGTAGACTTTTCTGTGTGAGATATATTTGTTTATTAAAGTCTTCAACTTTGGGTCGCAATAACTCTTGGTTGTGGGTGAGATCATCTAAGGGAATCAAGTGCGCAGTATCCTGCTGGATCAGAGGCGTATGAGCATAACTGTACCTTGGATCAGTGTGAGATTGGTTGGGGTTCAACTACAGTCCATACCGAAGTTAATTTGGAGTGGGCTAGTGTCTGTAGCGGCTTAATACAGTGTATGTTTAATCTGAACTAGGTCCCGGGGTTTTTCTTCATTTGATGTTTCCTCGTTAACAAAATTCCGGTGTCTGTGTTATTTATATTCCGCATTATATTTTGTTATATCATTAGTATAATACAAAGTGAGGATAAGTTTGCCTTTGTTAGTGGTGGTTAGGATTTGTCTGGACAAAGATAAATCAAGGGATGTGGTTCCTCTGACCACCCCTTACATCTTACACATGTGGCATTGATTCCAATATTATGAATTAAAAATGAATACTCAAACCAAGATATGGAATTTCAAAAATTATAACAGGGAGGTTCGAACTAATGACCTATTGTTTCATAAGAGTGGCCTCTAACCAGTGTTCCACCTTGGTTGGAATTGATACAAAAGATAAATCAACAATGGTGGTTTGTTCAACTTAAATACCATAATTGCTTTATTAATTATTAGTGTTTCACTAATTGCACATAATAAATAATCTATTCATTATAAAGTGTTTTATTAATTAGTGTTTCACTAATTTCTCATAATAAATGACTAATCATTTTTTAATTATAAATATTTTCTTAATTAATTATAATATTTATTTCTATTAATAAGTAATTTTGATAAATAATATCAATAGACATTTTCTGCGACAATGAGTAGTATAAGAGGTGGACGCCGAAAGATTAGTGGTGGTTAAGGGCGGAGCCAAGCATAATTATATTTATTTTTGTTATTTTATCGTAAAATGGGATACAAAGTCCATTTTTCACATGTATCCAACTTGCCAAGAATTTTTTTCTCCCTCTCTCCTTAAAATCCTGGCTCCGCCCCTGGTTTGTAGTGGAAGAAGTAGTGACGGCGAATGCTGCTGAGTAGTGATGGACAATATTAATTTTATGTTGTCGTTACAACATCGATAACATCGTAGTGTGGAAGATGTGGTTGGTTGTTTTTAACACTTTTGATAAATGAAGGTACCATATATTTCAGGGATGATATCATACAAGACAATATTTTCATAATCGTAGTTGGATCACCCAAATGGTACCCCTGTTATCTTTGGTACCCCTATTATCTTTTAATGTTAAAATAAAATTTATTGCAATACAAAAAAGAATATATACACGGAAAAAAATAATGAAACTAATTAATTGACGAAATTTTGTTCAATCTAAACCTCATACATGACATTTGTGATTGAAAATTAGAATTGCGTCCAACAACCTACATGGGATGGGCGGCAGTGGTGGAGTCAAAAATTGACATTGAGGATGCCTATTTTTTTTTTAAAGAAACATGTAAACTTTGATGGACTAAACCATAAATATATATGGACAAAGTACTATTTATAAAATAAACTAAAAAATATATGTATTTATTAAAAATTTAAGGGGTTAGAGCCAGGTTAGTCAACCATTGGCTCCGCCACTAGGTGATGGTAGATAAAAAAAGTGGATTCATATGGTTTTATGGTGGTGGCGGGAATTGGTGAACAAAAACATATTATGCTAATTTCGTAACGTTATATTATAAAACACATGTCCATTTAAAAAAATTGGTGCAATCAATTGCCATGTTATGTAATAACTAAACGAACGACACAAATCAAGATCAGAACATATGAAATTATTTATTATCGATTTGTTTATGTAAAGAGAGATCAGGATTTGTCCTTGGCAAAGATAGATTTACCGCTGGGGTTTGTTCAACTTAACCATTTTTAAACGTTTTATTAATTAGTGTCTCATTGATTGTTCATAATGATTAATTAAATTTCTATTATAAATGTCCCTTTAAATATATTTTTTGAATCAAAATGTCCCTTTAATAATCTAACATAAATACATAATTTTATTAATAAATAATTTTACTAAAAACTATATTAATTCTAATGGTGGTAGTGGAAGTAGGGTTAGTATAAGAGGTGGCGGGTGTTTGTGAATGGTGGAGGCGGTAACATTACTATTTGTGGAAGAAATAGTGACGGTGGATGGTTTTTATGGTGGTGGGTGTTGGTAATAGTAGTGTATAATAATAGTTTTTGCTTTTTAGTGAGTTTTATTGACCAAGTAATAAAATAATCTTCACAAAACATGCAACATTGTATTGTGAAAGATGTAATTGGTTGTTTTTAGCACGATTGATAAGGACAAAAACCAAATATTTCGAGGATGATACCGCAACGAATAAGACAATATGATCATGATTGTTCGATCACCCGTATTATATAAAGGAAATTGATGTACCCATGTAAGAGAACATTATCGCTCTCTCAAGTACTATTCTTTTTCCTGAAAGACCATCAATGTCGAGTTGTTTCGCGACAACTACCTACAAAGACAACAACTTTCACTTAATTCCCGATATAAAACCTTATTGACCAAAAAATGTATTTGCATTCTAAAATATTTGTTTGAAAATTATGTTTGTTCATCAAAATCATCATAAAAAACTCTAAATCATAAATCTAAATTTCGCCTCCGATGTTTATAGAATATTTTTTATATTTTACATTCTAAAATCATGTGACCTCTTGATGACAAATCAACAATATCAAATTACAAATCAATATGTATAGGTTTCATTCACTGGGTTAGAAGGTAGAGTAGACACAGATGAGTAGATCACACAAAGCAGAACATGACTGAGAATACTTCAATAATTTGGTCAAGAGATAAGGTCAAAAATTTAAGATTAACTTTCTATAGGACTAATTAGATCGTCTTGGATAGGAGCTGACTAAACTATGGATTAATAATAATTTTCACGTAAGACAATTGCAAAACATAGTTTGGCTAATTCTACCTATGTAAAGAGTGGTCAAGATTTGTCCTTCCTCAATTGCTATGTTATGTGAGAAGAAGGTGATATCTAAGATTGAGGTATAATTCAAATCTATTATATTCATACCATTTACAATTGGATGCCTTGAAAAAATTGGCGTGTTGTTATTATTATTATTACGGGCAAGGGATACATTTACATTGACCACACTTGCGCAAATAGATCACTTCGCAAATGATTGGTGTTGAATGTACTGTCTAGAATGCAACTAGAAATTTGAGGAAACAAGGCACCAGAAGCAGTGTCCGGAGTATTTTGGATATAGTAACTTAGACCTTATGTAATACTTATGTTTTTTTTTTTTTAGTTTTTCCACAATATATTTATTTAAGAAAAATGAACATTGCGAATACATAACATCAACAAAAATTAGACAGACTGTGTTTGACAATAATGGATATTGATGGTCCGGAAACGGCAAAAGAAATGAATTGTTGTAGATGAATTGTTGGGATATACAACAGATTACTTGATACGAATGAAAATGTATAAATATTTCGATTATGAAATCACATAAAGTTCACAGTAGAAGATGACATCAAGTTTAAAGTTAGTAACAAACATAATATGGCTAAATAAAATGTTAAAAACAAACAAGATATATAAACTTAGAAAGTCGTGGGACTTGAAGAGGCCAATTTTGAAAACTACAATCTTAGAAAGCAACGATCCACAATACCTTAATTTTTTTTTTTTAATAAATATCCAACGTAGAATATGTCAACTTTTCGTAAAGGATCTATTGACAACCTATTAATTTGAAATAGGATCAGGGAGTACAATATGTGTTCAAGGTTCTTTATGAGGTAATTTGTCGCCATATTGTATTCCAAGTGAAGGTAGGAACATACGGAAGTGACAAAATCTCCAAGACTTTTGAAGTTACCAAATCCTTCGTTAAGACGAATTGCAGGGCACAATACTTTGTTGAATATTTAATGGCAGAGGTTCGCATATAAACAACCCCTTCGAAAAGGTAATGGGTACACATTTTAAACATTGTCATCTAATGGGTGTTGAAAATCACAGGAAAATCATGTCACATTGGATAGTTTGGATCATTCGTTCGATGCAAAAAAATATTATTCTCTGCCTATTTGGAGGATCGACTACATGACCATGATAGATGATTCAGCTGGAACGAAATAGGAGCATGTGGAGACTTTTATGAATGATATTGATCAGTTTATTTCACTGAGATGAGTGCTGCTGATGACATATTTCCAAAAAATATATAAACTTCCATGTTCATGTAGAGCATTATCTCATTATAAGCAATGAACCTAAATAAAAAAGTGTCTGGAAGTTAAGATTATATTTCTTTCTTTTGAGCAAATCTCCGGTGGTAAAATATTAAAGGAAAAAAAAGAGGAAAATCCCAACTATTTTTATGACAGACACATATTAAATCATAAGGAGTTGATAAGTATTCGGGACACAAATTATACGATATATTAAAAATGAACCAACATCATGTCCCGTGGGCTAGTAATTGAAATAATACAGGTTGTGCGTTGTTCAATCGATTAGAATATCCGACCTTATTGGTTGTTGATTTAAATCGATTGACACTTGGATATTGGTCTTTGGTACCATCCAAGTTATCTCTCTTTGATTAGACTCGCGAATCATATTTTCTTGAGTAAATCAAATCGAGAGATTTAGATAATAACTCCTTGAGATATTTTCTATTGATTGAGTCTTGTTGATTCTCTAGAAAACAACTCGGAGTTGTCCATACAGATTGTTAATCGAAATATTGTGTGAGGTTGTTAGACCCCCGTTTTTTCATTTAAAACCACCGAATTTGACTTTGTCGGCGATGTGGTTGTTGATGCGCATCTTCGTGCAAGCCTTGGGTAGCGTCACTGAGTTCTGTGGAAGGCATGATTCGGTCGGTCTGGCTTGCTGAGGCGCAACTTTCCTTTTTGATTCTTCATTGATAGCAGTGCTTATGGATGGTTGAACCAAATACTGCTTGTCAGTCAGGCACCTCCCAAATAGGGAGGTGATGATACTCTTACGCCGCATCTTTGAAAAGTGGTAACCTTGTCACGGTTATGACTTATTGGTTGACCATATCTTATGGGTTGAAAAGGTCCTTGACAGTGAAGAGATTCTGTGTTGAGCCTTAGTCACCAAACATGATTTACATGGTTCTATCTTGTATGGTAGGTGGGTTTACCATAATAAATATATCTCCATCTCGCCTCCGGGACTCTATTACTTCTCCATGGGAAAATAAAATATGCATAAGTTCGGTTTACCTTTGTCCGTAGTGGTTGTTGTTATGGTGAAGCTCGGTCTAGTATCAACAAACAAGCAACAACAGCTGTGATCATCAGAGACTAGCAGGGAGAGGAATGATAACTACGGGCATAAACTTGGCAGTCTTGGGAAAAGCTAATGATGAAGCCGATAGATTCCTTGATGTTGCCTCATGGAATGGAAAAGAGGGAGACAGTACCCTGTCCACGAGTATCCACTGAGCTTTCGACTTGATAGATGTTGTCACGCTGGGTTTCTAAGGAAATAATTTGGATGAGAGTTGGAGTTGAACCCTATGTTGATGAGGATCATACGAGTTACTGATCATGAGGCCGTCTTTGTGTCTACGTTGCATTTTATAGACGTCCAGGCATATCGCTGGTCTTTGACAACATGTATGCTCTCTTGAGTATGTCCTCATATTTGGACATCTTGGAATCATAATGATAGCATGCTCGCGTCTCTCTAAATTCAACATCTTTGAGATTGGTAGTGTTGAGAAGTCCCCAGCCACACTGTTTTGCCTTTATCATCTTTCGATCGTGTCTTTGAGGAGTAGGGAAGTTCCCTCATGTGAATGACTTAACTAATAATTTGTGCAAATATGATGAAGCTCTTGACATGGAGAGTCCGTATGTACCTCTTAAGTCCCAGGTGCAACCTCCTTCGGTAATGAAACTACTTCTTCTACGGGAGACGATATTCTGAAAGCATCTCTCACCGATGTTGTTGACATCAAGCCATATAAGGTATATCTTGGACGTTGTTTTATCATTGTGACAGTGGTTAATGTGGTACTGGAGTTGGAGTTGGTGGTTTTGGACGCGCAGGATGTTGTATCTCGGTGGTTTTCCTCTTGTTGCTTCAGTGAAGCTGCTTACAGAAGGCGGAAGGTTGTATTGCCTGTTGGTGAGATGTATGCTTCCAAGAATATCATGAGGCTCTTCATTCATGGCAGGCCTAGTTTTTTCTAGTAGGGCAGGTGCTTTTGTTGCTGAGCGTTTAGCAGCTTCACGAAGTTCAGAGGATGCCTGAAATCGCAGTTTCTCCAGCGTAGCACGATAGATGGGTACCATCCTATTAATGCATAATTCCACCAATCGTTGTTCAGTCATATTTGGATCTTGACAATCCAGTGCTTGAATTCTGAACCTCTTGACATAATCATTTGGATGTTCGTTGTTTCACTGAAACATTCTTCCTGAGTCTCATATAGTGATTTGCCCAGACACAAAGAAAATTTTCTTCTTCAGCTTTACCCGTTTCCCTAGGCAAAGGAAATGTGGGAGACGCGAGTCCTTTTGGTGCAGCAATTTCTCAGATCTCCTCTGCGTGAGGTTATCTTGGTTTTGGATTTTTTCTCGACATGATGACACGGGCATCGTTATCTTCTTTAGGATGCTCTCTTGAGGTGTCGGCTCCAGTAGATTTGAAGATGTCCAGGGCTCGCTCTTGTCCGGGTTGACATAATAGGCGAATCCTTTATGATGATTTGAAGATATGTTAAGTCTCTTTTGTTATTGTAGATGTACAAATTCTCGAAATTACGCCATGTTCTGGATCTACACGTTTTGTTGATAAAGTGATAGCAAATACTCCTGACTTTAAATTGGTAGCAATGGTGGAATAGAGATAGATCTTTTCTTTTGTGATCTCTGCATGTGTCTTCCTAGGACTCCACTGGTGTTCAGATTTGTTGTCGACTATCTCCATACTGGAACAACGGCTACGCGAATCTTTACTTTGTCTTTCTAGGCGTGGACCCTTTGAGGCATTTCTGGCTTGCTCTATACAATACTTGTGGTGTTGCAGAAAAGGCGGTTACTCCATACGGATCTCTAGAGAATCCATTGCGTTCTTCTAAGTAGTAGTCACGTCTTCTTGTGTCTCCACGCGGTTTTCTGGTCCTTTTATCTGGGAGATTTACCGGTGCTCAGCTATCCAAGGCATTTCCAATAGCATTTCTTGAAAAAGCATTTTTTTGAAGCTTCTTAGCGAATGGAACACCGGAATTGAAATTGGTTGTTGAACCTAAATTGAATTTAATGATTGAATTGGATCTAAGATCCACCCTTTTGAAATTGATAAAACTGTAATGAATATTGATAAACTGATTTTGCAACCGAGATATCAATCTCCCACTGTGGTCGCCAGTTGTTTTGGGGTAAAAAATGATTCTGCTGTTTTTGGTAAATTTGGGTGTGTGATGAGAAACGAATTCAAACCTAAACAAATGCACTGCACGGGAGTACTTTTAGATTCGAGAGATCAATCTGTAAGACTCTGGACTAAACCAAGAAATGGTCGTTCCAGATTCAATTTGGTCACAAAGTGAAGGAGAAAGGTTGATCTTAGGGAGGCAATAGAAGAAGGTGTTAGAGATCAGAATGTTGAATTATGAAGGTGTGGTTGTTTTATGACTTGTATCATAATATGGTTTCTGGATACTTGTGTTGATAACACTTGTGTTGTTATTGTCGAAATAGATTGAAAACTTATTTATACAAGTCATTGAGCGCACCCTGACCTCATAGGAAGTGGAGGAGATTAAGTAGTGGAGTAGTGGGGTTGTGTAAGAGGTGGTAATCATCACGTTTCCATTATGAGGGAAGACTGGTCACACCTTCACTCACTACTCTCATCGTTGTTAACCGTCCGTCATTTCCTAACACTTTCTTGTAGTGGGCGCGTTGCAAGCCGCACGCTATAAACCACCAGACCAATACCCCATTGAGTATCCCCCGGTTTGTGACACGTTTCATGTCTCGAGTAAATGGGTCAAGTCGTGAGACATGCCGCATAGAATAGCACGCGACACTATTAGGTTAAATAACTAAGTTATTTGTGAAGCTAATATTCATAAAATATCGTATGTATTCGATGCACGTAAAACATCGCTTTTAAGCAAGAAGCTCGATATTATCGATGTGCATGGAGCATCGTTGTTTTATAGCTTGTCTAAATTAGTCGCAAATTGATTGTATTAAAAAGAAGAGCGTGACCGGACAACTTTGGGCGATCATTTGGTAGATCTAGGGGTGAGCTACTGCTTGGTCGATCGCTCCCTATATGCGAGTGGCGGATGGTAGCATTCTAAAATCCTACCAGTTGATCTAAATTAGATCTGAATCGCTCAAATCGGCTAGCCAAGTTGAGTGTCCAAGACGATTTACGGTAGTTAATGACTGCTGTTGAAGCAGCCCGAAGGGCCATCTTTGGGCGATCGTTTGGGCTCGCTCGGGCGAGATGTATCTCGGTCAAATGCTCCTTACGGAGGGGGGTGGCCGGTGATCATGGAGGCACCCCATCGATCATATAGTATATGATCTAAGAAGTCCGACCAAGCTAGCAAAGTTGGACGGACGAGATGGTTATGCGGCAGCTGCTTGCTGTCGTTGATTTAGGGTTTGGAAGCCGTGCGCCCAACCCTAGTTTTGGTTCATCCAATCAAAGCGCTGGACGCTGATTTGAACAGGTCGATCGACAATGTGCAAAGACGGGACGCTTGTGAGTACGCTGACATCTCCTACTCCATCTAAAATTATATCTAAGCCACTCAGTTCGGCTGGCGAAGATGGGTGGTCATGATCGATTTGTGACAGTAGCATACTGCCGAAAATATAAATTATGGTTTTAAAACGGCCGTGTGTACCCTAGTTCGACCGAACAGTTTTATGCGTCATTGACTTTCCATGAGCAAGTCCATCGATCGGGAATGAAATTGGTCCGACGGTGAATGCATTGGCATCTCTTTAATCGTGCGGGATACGATCTATGCCGTCCAACTTGTCTGGATATGATGATTTGCGATAGTTGTATGCTGTCGCAACCCAAATTATGGATTTGGAATAGAGCGTTCTCTTTAGTTTGGGAAAACTATCTGACGTCCTCTGGACTTGCCGCGGGCAGGTCGATCGACCAAGAGAAAAGTTGGGACGCCAATGGGTATGTTGGAGCCTCTTTGATCATTCCTAGGAAGATCTCAACTGTCCAACTAGGCTAGCTAAGTTGGACGATCATTATGTATTTGAGACCGTTTTTGCCGATCTTAGCTTGTTTGAGCTTATTTTTCAAATATCGCGAACACCCATATTAGGGTTAACATTCGAAGTGCTTGCGAGTGTATACTAGATGGAATTCGTTCGGTCGGGATGTTAGTGGGCCTGCCGGTGGTCATCATGATGATCACCTAGTTCCTCTAAGAGTAGGCTAGGCATGTTGAATTGTGTGGCTAAATCGTGTGGCCGTGATCATTTTTTAAGACTGATATGGACAGTCTAGATTTCCCTTAAGGAATTTAAACGCGTTCGATAGCGCTAACTTTTAATTTAAAAGTTTGTAAACACGTTGATCTCTTTATAGAGAGTGGTGTGGCCTATGTGAGTGTTTTCATGCAGGTATCAATACTGAAACTTCGGGAGATTCATGCTACTCCTCTGGGAGCGAACGTTAATAGTCATGTCATGCCAATATTGAGAGTTGGCCTGGGAACATTGCATAGGAAAATACTAGGCAGGCAATGCATTAGTGAATATTTCCGGTGGAAGATAAAATTCACAGAATATTTTGGGATTGCTATTGCACGCACCATTCTTAGTAAATTTCATATATACAAATATATTGAATTGCTCAATACATATGTGAGCGAAGAGGCTTAAGCACTCATTGCTTTTAAATGGCTTATGTTCCTTTGCAGGATGACAGCGCATTAAATATATGGTTTACGATTTTTGCCCTTGAACTAAAAACCACCACAACAACTACCATACAATTAATATTATTGTGAGGTGATTGATATTACTAGGCTGTTCTTCAGGAATATAAGTCCGGTGTATCAATTGGTTCTTGTTCACCTTGATTTATCAAAACAAGGAACAAAATTTAGGTATTTCTGTGGGAGACAGATTTATTTATTCAATAGTCTTTTTTGTGTGAGACATATTGGTTTATTAAGTCTTCGACTTTGGGTCGTAGAAACTCTTAATTGTGGGTGAGATCAGCTAAGAGAATCAAGTACGTAAAGTCCTGCTGGGATTCAGAGGCGTAAGGAACGCGATTGTATCTTAATCAGTGTGAGATTGATTGGGCTCAAATACATTCCAGTCCGAAGTTAACTTGTACTAGGCTAGTGTTTGTAGCGGCTTAATATAGTGTGGTGTTCAAATCTGGAATAGGTCCCGGGGATTATCTGTGTTTGTGGTATCCTCGTTAACAAAATTTCTTGTGTCTTTGTTATTTCTTTTCCACATTATATTTGTTTATATAATTGAAATATCACAGTTTGTATGTAGTTCAATCAATTAGATAATCCAACCTTTGGTTGTTGATATAAATTAATTGACACTAGGACATCGGTGTTTGGTACCGTTCAAGTTGTTTCACGTAATAATCAGGCTTGTGGATTCTATCTGTTTGATTTGTTAATTACATTGTGAAACAGAGACACAACTTTTGGATATATTTCCATTGATTGAGTCTGGATGTCTAGTTGATTATCTTGGAATTATATTGGAGTTTTTCCATACAGGTTTTCTAAACGAAATATTGGGTGAGGTTGTTAGACCCCCGCTTTTTCAAGTGTCTATGCATCTTTTTAGCACAAGTTCAAGATTTTGTAAACAAATATCAAATTAATTGCCATAAACACTAAAATTATCTATAAATACCCCAATGATGCATTCCACGTAGTCAAAAAAATATATTAAACATATACCTCTGAAAAGTGGCAGGCGCATTGCAGAGACCAAACGGTATCCGTCGATATGCAAACATACCAAAAGGATAAGTAAAAGTAGTCTTCTCTTGATCCTCTAGCATAATAACAATCTGATCGTACCCCAAATAACCATCCAAAAAGCAATAATGTGAATGTCCCGCTAATCGCTCTAACATCTGATCAATGAAAGGCAAAGGAAATTGATCCTTTCGTGTTGACGTATTAATCTTTCTGTAGTATATGCACACTCTCCATCCTATTTGAAATTTTTTAGGAACAAGTTCGTCATCTTGATTTCTAACAACAGTGATACATGATTTCTTAGGCACCACATGTACCGGACTAACCCATTTGCTGTCAGAAATTGGGTAAATCACCCCACACTTAGCAATTTGAGGATCTCTTTCTTCACAACCTCCATCATTGGAGGGTTAATCCAACGCCGAGCATCACGTACCGGCTTAATATCATCTTCCATTAGGATTCTATGCATGCACATGGATGGACTAATACCTTTGATATCAGCAATTTTCCATCCAATAACCGTTTTGTGCTCTCTTAGAACCCTAAGTAAACATTGTTCTTGTATTGGGGTGAGGTTCTTTGCAATAATCACCAGAAGTTCATCTTTATCACCCCAAGTACGTGTACCATAAGTGGTCAAGAAGTGGCATCAATTCTAGTTTCGGTGCCTGCACAATATAAGGTAACGCAACCTCATTAGTTACGGGTAAAGAAATATAAGAAATATTACTCGGTTTAGTTGCTTGTAATGCCGTTAAAGCACCACATATCTCGACCAGTTCTCTGGCTAAGTCAACGTCCAGGTTCGCATGTCCATGAACGTCTAAATCAATGATATTACGTAACTGATCGCTGTCGTAGGCGTCAAAAATAAATTACACTTTCTTACATCTCAAAATATATAATATAGCAAGGACAAGAAAGGATTGTTCCCACAGACAGTACTTAGGTTGTCAATATGTTTCGGTTTCCTATATAAAACAATGGGGGTTTTCTGATTTTTAATAAAATAAACTAAAATAAAAGCAAATAAAGAAATAAACAAGCAAATAAAGTAGAAAAGATATTGGTTGAGGATTCATCTTCATTCACAAACATGTTTTTCACAATAACTAGAATTGATTTTTAATCTCAACTTAATCAAAATCCCTAGGATACCTTGATCGCAAGAATATCCCATTAATTTCCTCTTGTCATCAACAAACACATTAAAAGATGCGAATATGAATTCTATCTAAGAGAACAACCTAATGTGTAAAAGCACTAATCAAGTTTAATTCCCTAGATGCATTAAGTTCTATGAAATCAGGCTAATCAAAGCAATCGAACGTGTAAAAGCACTAATCATATTTAACAAAGGTTATGATTCACTTGTGACTAGTAGGATATATCACTACAAGCACTACCCACAATTATGCTACTTGCAATCAGAAATTTATCACTTTTGTGTATAATAAAATCTAATCTAGCAATAGAGATGAAAGTAAACTCAATCGATTCGCGACTTGATCAAACAAGCATTCAAATCATGTGACAATATAAATGGTGAATCATAGTCGATAATATGGAGACAAAACTAATTTATTGAACACAACCCATGTTTGGAAATCCAACTTATTCCTTAACCAAAAGAAAACTAGGTAAACATAATGGAGTTCATCATAAGAATAAAGAGAAAATCTATCATGTTGTAAACCCTAGAATAAAAGTAGAGGCAAAAAGATCCTTTGTGTGTTTTCTGCTGCCTTTTATAACTCCAGAATCCCCTTGTTTTCAAGTCTCTCCAAATCTTATACAACCGATCTCAACCACGCCCTTTGAAAATCAGTCCAAGCCCAATAGTAGTCATCCCACTTAGTATCCATTAACTTACTAAGCCTGTCAGTTTTGCGGAACCGAGCAGCTAGTTTACCCTGTTCTAGATTCACCAGGACCACGCCATAGCTCAGATCCTTCCATGCAGCACAACCATCACAACACCATACTTATCAATCACCATTTCCTCTACTCCTGCTCTAGCTCTTCAGTAATTCATACACATTCCATTGCGGTCACCACCTGAATTGAAGCTACAACATTAACTGCATCACCTTCTGCTCATTGTAAATACATCCTCCTGCAATACAAACCATAGTTCATATCTGCAACACCAAACTACACATACACACAACCATTCCCATGCTCAATTCTCAACTGCAACAAAGAAACCACTTCATTAGGACCATATCAAGGCCTACAACACAATCTCTTCTTCTTCTCGGATTTCTCAGTGAATACCAACTCCAAATAGCACAAACCCATATCAGCCTCACAGTTTCCTATTACTTCTCAGTTTTCATCCATTTATAGCTGCACTTCCATTTCATAGCATCATCCTAGTTCTAGGCCAACTCCATCATCCTGCCAGAAACTCACACCAGAATCAATTTATCCTCTGCAACATCAGTACTCAAGTTCCATGCAACTGCAATCATCTTGACCCATTGTATCTTCACAGCCATTATCTGCCTGTTTCAAACCTGTAATGCATAGCTTTATTACCAATTACTTCCATTCAATATTCTTCTCTGCAATTCCATGAGCAACAGGCAGAACCACCAACTGACTGTCAAAACCCATTGCACCACTGCTTGCAGTTTCTCACCATGAACTCAGATTATCACCAACATCATATTATTTTCTCTCTGCAGTTTACATATCCCTTCTCCGAACTCAACTGCACCTATTACAAATCAAAACTCCATCATTCCATGCACTTCATTGCAGAACCAGCAACTCTTCATTCCATTCCATTCTACATCGATTGCAACAGCCACAAACATGGAGCAAATACCCATTGCATCACCACCTAACTCAGCTGAATCATTTCTTTGCCTTCAATCCATTGCCACTAACACCACCAAACCACCTCTATGGCTCTCACTGCACCAGCAAGTCCTTGCCCGCAATACCTTTATTACATTGCAGAGTCTTGCAACATCACCATCTTGAATAATCAAACCCCAATACAATCCAGAACCCTTATAATCTGCTGCCATATCTCCATCCCTCTTAAGCCTCTAGTTCCAATTTAAGCTCGAGTTAACTCCTTTGATCATCACCATTCTTGAACTAATTCAAACCCATAACAACACACTATCTATCCTTATTCTTCTCAGCTCAGAAATTCATCACACAAACTCATCACCAGAACCATGATATCATTTCATAATCACCTCAGCAAACCTATTTCATCACCAATTTCTAGCTCAAGACCCATCTCATGCAGATTCTTCATTGCCAAGAGTTTACATCATCTCCCTGAGTTCAAATTATTTATCTAATTTTACATAAATGGCAAGCCCTAACTGCAACTACCATTACCTTCTGCCAAATCCCAATTCAGTTCAGACCCAGTTGTAAAACCATATGAACTCGTAAAACCCCTCTTTAATCTTCACCATTTCTTCGATCAAAATCAAGATCCAGTGACAGTAGATTCGTTTCTTCTTCATTTAACACCAAACTCCAATAACTTGACCTATCTCCATGTAGCTTCACCGCGTATGATTTCTCTCGACTAAGATACAGTCTAAATCCAATAAATCTCTCAATATCCATTTCTCTGCATATTAACAGAACCCCCTCTTTCTCTCAATTTCAGGCGGATAGGAAGTAAATGAAAATGATTAGAGAGACTCTTATCTAGTTTTTAGGTCGTGTAGGAGTAAAAATGGACACATGCACCCACTTAATGGTTAATGGAAAACCATCTTAAATATGACTTGTCGGTTTCAGAGAACTGACAACCTAATTCCTTTCTCAACTCAACTATTTTATTCTTCACCTCCTTGCGCAACCTAGCCTATTCCAAATGTAACTCGCATGTGAATTGACCTTCTCTCTCCATTTAGCTCCAATTGAACGTTTTCCTCTTCACTCCGAATGACTCCAAAGCACCTAATAACTCAAAACTAAACATAAGAAATGCAATTCACAAGTATAATAGCAAAGAAAGCATAAATACCAGATATAAAATTAGGTGTTTTAGACACCTATCAGTAATACAACTCCAAGTTCATCTTCATTGCTCAAATCAAACATTTGTTGCGCTAACTAATTAATAACATCAATGGAGAAAGCAAAGTGAACATTACTAGGATAACACATGGTTTCAAAGATATTGAACCGTATTATATCCTTATCAAATTCCATAGTGAGTGTACCACTATCGACATCAATCTTCGTCTTTGCAGTTTTCATAAACGGTCTCCCGAGAAGTAACGAAGTAGATGAACTATTTTCTCCATCTTGCATATCCACGATATAGAAATCAGACGGAAAGATTAACTCATTCACTTAAACCAACACGTCCTCCATGACTCCCTTGGGGATATATATTGGACTTGTTTTCCAATTAAATAGTAATCATTGTATCTTTTAAAGGTCCCAAAATTCAAAGAATCATACACATCGGCTGACATAACACTTATGGAAGCTCCCAAATCAAGCAAATCACGCTCGAATCCTCGGTTATCAATGGTAATGGGAACTATAAAACCACCAGGATCTTTACACTTAGCAAGCATCTTCTTCAGTAACATACCTATAGCACTTTCGCCTACCTGAGTAACCTCATTAGCAATTAACTTATCCTTCCTTGTACACAAATCCATCAAAACCTTGGAATACCTGGGTAGGGTTCCGATAGACTCAATAAATGGAATGTTGATTTGTATCATGCTAAAAATATCCATGATCTCCTTGTCTTGAGCTTCTTTCTTGGATTTGTAAAAACGACTAGGAAAAGAAGGTAGTATGGTAAAACTGGGAACCGTGTACTTAGTTTGGTCAGTTGGAGTTTTATTTTTCTTAGGTATGATTTTTGACTCTACTTCTTTCTCAATATCGTCACTAGGTACACGTATGGTTCCTATATCCAGATTAAAATATGCTACTTTCCTTCCACTTCTTAAAGTTACTGTATTGACATGCTCTCTTGGGTTCACAAAAGGTTGTGAATGTTGTCGACACATGAGCCTTCATAAGATTCATATCTATTTCCAATTGACCCACTTGAGTCTGCAAATCTCTAATAGTGTTATAAGTTTTTAACTGATTATGTTGGGTTTTCTGTATGAATTGATCAGTTTTCCACCGACCCTGTTTGATTATGGAGATGAGTGTGTCAAACTTAGATTCTTCATTCTGAAATTGTTGTTGTTGAAATCCATTTTTTCGTCCATATGGATTAGGAACTCCTCCTTGCTTGTTGGCATAATTGAAATTAGGATGATCCTTCCAACCAGGATTATAAGTATTTGTTAGAGCAATGCTCGGTCGAACTCGCAAGCGTTGTTATCTCAAGCTTGTTTGTCAATGTTAGTGATCAAAACTATAAGTCTTGATTTATAGTCTACTTATAATATCTCGGACTAAGATAGATTGTGTAGTTGAGCATTAGACTTCACGACGTTCATCATTTGAAGATGAAAAACTACTATGGAGAGCTTGTGGAACTTCATCAATAAAAGGTATGTGGAGAGTGAAACTCATCTATCACTTGGAAAGTTTATTTCTACTCTATCTCCTATATTGAGACAAAAGTCATATTACTCTAGTTTTCAATTATGCACATTTAAGATTTCGAGCTGAGTTTAACTCGCTTACATATTTCTCGAAATATATGTTGGTAAACTTTCGCTTCAACCAAGTTCATATTAAATTCTTGACAAAAGTCAAAAGATGATCATGTGAAAATCTCCGAGTAATATCTATCATGGTTTTGTGATACAATCATTTGATGTAGACTTGGAATGTTTCGTTATGATTATTCCAATAACTTGAAAATTGCTTTGATGTTAATAGTGTGTGAAAACGGCTATTGTCATCCTCTAAGAATGTTCCAATGATTGAAATAGAGTTTATAACACTTAACCAACATTGGATTATAAACATGTTGTGCACTCTTGCATATGTGTGATCCATGTATGGGAACCATAGTATGCATACCCATATGCGTACATGTTGGTTTGAGAAGTCCGGGAACCTAAGTGCGTGTACCCGTACGCATACTGCCGTAAGGTTTGTGATCGGAAATTTTTGCTGGGTTTGGAGGTATGCGCACCCATTCGCATATTGGCGAAAACCAAACTTGGTCCGGCTATTTCAAGTATGCATAACCGTTTGCATACTTGAATGGTTAAATTTCTTAAATCGGTTGTAACATGAACAAATACATTTATATAATAAGGAATGCATTTTTTGCAAACCGTGGCTATAATGTTCATGAATTGATTCGAGTAAATCAAAATAATTTTGCTTCAATTGTGTTCTTGTATACTTCTATGATAATATTGCAATTGAACAACTCTTTAACTAGATTAATTTGAGTCATTTGAACTAGTTATGGTTAAAATGAATAAGGTTGATATGAGAGTGTTCATATAGATAACCTCGGTTAACTACTATTGAGCCAACATGGTGTACACGTTTAGGTATGGTTACATTAACCTAAATGAGGGTACATTTCATTTGTGTATAACAAGCTAAGTTCAATCTAACGATTGAAATATATTAGCTTGTATCTAATTAAGTTTTCATCTAACGCTAAATATTGAATGCTTTGTTACCAAGGTAACTTAGATTGCAAAACCTGAATTTAAAACTATATAAAAGAGAAATCTAGAAACTGGGAAACCTAATCCCCACACCTCATGTATGATACTAGTTGCAATTAGATTCGATTCTCCTTTAACCTTAGGTTTTTCACGAAACCTTGTAGGTTAACGACTTAAAGACTTCATTGGGATTGTGAAGCCAGACCCAACTATTTTCTCTGTAGTTGCGTGTTCTGATCTTTCTTTGTTCTATCATATTGAGTGCTATCTTCTCTAAGATTTGCTCGAGATCTCCGATAGGGAAGATTAAAGGTAGTCGCAAACATCTCCGTCTCATCATTTGTGATTCCACAATATCTTGTTTCGCTACCATACAATTAAGATTATTGTGAGGTGATTGATAATACTAGGATGTTCTTCAGGAATATAAGTCCGGGTTATCAATTGGTTCCCGTGCACCTTGATTTACCAAAAAACAGAACAAAACTCGTAGGTATTTCTGTGGGAGATAAATTTATCTATTCCAATAGACATTTTTGTGTGAGACAGATTTGTTTATCAAGTCTTCGACTTTGGGTAGTAACAAATCTTAGTTGTGGGTGAGATCAGCTAAGGGAATCAAGTGCGTAGTATCCTATTAGAATCAGAGGCATAAGGAGCACGAATATACCTTGAATTAGTGTGAGATTGATTAGGGTTCAACTACATTCCAGTCTGAAGTTAATTGGTAGTAGGTTAGTGTCTATAGCGGCTTAATACATTGTGATGTTCAAATATGGACTAGGTCCCGGGGTTTTTCTGCATTTGCGGTTTCCTTGTTAACAAAATTCTGGTGTTTGTGCTATTTATTTTTCGCATTATATTTTGTTATATAATTGAAATATCACAGGTTGTGTGTTGAATCGATCAATTGGTAAATCCAACCTTTGGTTGTTGATTGAAATTGATTGGTCCTTTAACATTGGTCTTTGGTACCATTCAAGTTATTTCTCTTATATTCAATCGGGCTCGCAAATTCCTATTTGCTGATTGCGGATTAAATTGAGAAAAGAGATATAAAACTCTTTGATAAACTTTTATCTAGGTTGATTTTGATTGTCTAGTTGGTTCTCTTGAAAGTATATTGGAGTTTGTCTATTTAGATTTCCAAATGAAATATTGGGTGTGGTTGTCGTACCCCCACTTTTTTAATTGGTATCAGAGCAGGAAAACACGTTTAAGATCTCATAAGTTTGTGTTTGTAGCGATCTGAGTATGGACGTTATTGTCTCTGAAAACGCTTCACCGGAAATGGATAAACTCAACTTCGAGCGTTTTCTAGAAACCATCGATATGGTTGAGGATCGTATGTTAAAAAAAAATCGTCAATAATCTTTGTCTAGAAAAACATCGATTGATAAGGACAATTGATGGACTTCATTGTGAGATTTATGTCAAAAAATCTAAGCTTCGAGAACGTTTTGAAGAGGTTGTTTATGTCCAAAAGAAGTTGGATGACCAAATCCAGATCAACTCTGATCTTCCTGCAGAAATTGCAAAACTTAAGGATTTAAAATCTTTAAAGTCACCTTCAATGAATCTGGGTAATTGCTCTAATTCTTAATTGGAGAACTGTAGTATGTCAGGTGATAAGCGAGGTTTAGGCTTTGTGAAAACTGAAGGTGCTCAGAATTCTTCGAATAAGAATAAAGATGTTAGTGCATGCTTGTTTTGTGGTTCTCATGAACACTTTCAACATGTATGTTTTCCTTTTAGAAAAAGATTAAATATTGCACATAATCTTCAAAAGAATAATGTACAACTTTTGTTTTCTCTTAAAAGACATTCAATACTAACAACAAAGCCTCATATGGTTAGAAGTGCTAGTATGAGAGCTTTTGCTATAAAATCAACATCACTCTTTCAATGGTTTCTTGATAGTGGATGTAGCAGGCACATGACTGGATATCTCTCGTGGTTTGTCAACACAAGCGACTTTGATGGTGGTCCAGTAACATTCGGATATGGGAGCTGCTGCTATATAAGCAAGAAAGGGACAATCAAATTACATGGCATTCCTGAAATTCATGATGTAGTCTACATAAAAGGTATGACTATTAATATTCTTTATGTTAGTCAAATATGTGACAAAAGCCATAAGGTTGTCTTCAATGCTAATGGATGTGGCATTGTAGACAAATCTGGGAAAGTGATTTTTCAAGGATCACGTGGCAAAAATAACAGTTATCTATTGGATACTCAGTTCAGTAATTGTTGCAAATAAGGTGGAATCTACTCATCTTTGGCATGAGCATTTTGGTCACATCAATTATTGACTTATAACTAAGATCATTAACAAAGAACTTATTAGAGGTGTTCCCAAAATCAATGTTAAGATTGAAGGTGTATGTAGTGCCTGTCAAAAGGATAAACAAATGAAAGTTCCACATAAATAATCTCAAGATATTCTCACTAAAGCTCCACTTGATTTAATGCATATGGATCTCTTCGGCCCAATTCAATAACCTACAATGGCATTAAAAGAAGTATGATTTGGTTATTGTAGATGATTATACCAGATTCACTTGGGTGGAATTTTTGGCTCACAAGAATGAAACCCTTAGTGAATTCAAGATTATTGTTAATAGAATCTAGAATGAATAAGGTCGCAAACTAAAGAAAATTAGAAGCGATCGTGGAACTGAATTCAAAGACACCAAAGTGTTTGAATACTGTGATTCTCTGGGGATTATTCAACAATACTCACCACCTATTACTCCGCAAGCTAATGGAGTTGCAGAAATGAAGAATAGGAATATTCAGGAAATGGCAAGGGTAATGCTCCATAACAAAAACTTACCGTTAAGGTTTTGGGGAGAGATGTTTTTACGGCTTGCTACTTGATCAATCGTGTTTATTTACGATCAAAGACATTAAACACTTCTTATGAGTTGTGGTACGGTAGGAAACCCAACTTACACTATCTCAGAGTGTTCGGCAGTATGTGCTACATTCTTAAGGACCGTGAACAGAAAGGAAAATTTGACTAAAAAAGCGATGAAGGTATTTTTCTTGGCTATGCATCTGACAGTCATGGTTTTCGAGTCTTTAATCTCAGAACCCAAGTCATGATGGAATCTGCAAATGTTATCATTGATGATCTAAGTAATTTTCTCCATGATGACTCTCCTGATGAATTGCCTCCAACTAAGACAATTGAGAAAGTCAAAAAAATTCTAGAATCGGTAGAAGTTATTCCAACTGTTACTGATCCTGATGTTTCTAGTGATGAGGATAAAAGACAGAGTCATACTATTTTGTTTGAACAAGAACGTGCTCCTCCAAGGCATCTTTGGGTTCAAAGGAATAATGATACTAAAGGTATTATTGGAGGAAGAGAATCTACAACTAAGACGAGAGGACAACTTCAAAATATTTGCAATTTTGGTTGTTATCTATAGCAAGTAGAGCCAAGAAATATTGATGAAGCTCTTAGCTATCCCTTTTGGGTGAATGCAATGCATGAAGAGTTAAATCAATTCCAAAGACAAGATGTATGAAAACTCATACCTTGTCCCCCCAACATCAATATTATTGGTACTAAATGGATATTCAAGAACATGTATGATGAATTTGGCACCATTGTCAGAAACAAAGCTAGACTTGTCGCTCAGGGATATTCATAGATTAAAGGAATGGACTTTGACAAAACCTTTTCTCATGTGGCACGCCTTGAGTCCATTCGGTTATTATTAGCTCATGCTTATTTTCTTAAGGTTAAGCTCTTTCAAATGGATATCAAATCCGCTTTCCTAAATGGAAATTTAAAGGAAGAGGTCTATGTCGCTCAACCTAAGGGATTCGAAAACCTTGATTTCCCATATCATGTCCTTAAGCTTAATAAGGCATTATATGGTTAAAACAAGCACCGCGTGCTTGGTTCGAAAAACTGACTACTTCCCTCCTTAAGAAAGGTTTTTCGAGAGGTGGAGCTGATAAAACGTCGTTTACCAAATGGAGTGGAAAAGATGTTGTTATCTATCAAGTATATGTAGATGATATCATCTATGGATCAAAATCCGAGAAAATTGCAAAAGATTTCCAAGTCTCTCTTGGCAAGGAGTTTGAAATGAGCAATGTTGGTGAATTAAAATTCTTTTTGGGTTTACAAATTCAACAACAAGGATGGAATTTACTAATCTCAAGAATAATATGCAAGAGATCTTGTCACAAGATTCGGTCTTGATAAGTTAACTCCAAAACTGACTCCTATGCCTACCACTGGTAAACTACATCGAGATGAGAAAGGTGTAAATATGGATCAAAAACTTTATCGATCTATCATTGGAAGCCTTTTATATCTTACAACCACTAGAATTGATATTGCTTTTAATGTTGGTTGTTGTGCTAGGTTTTAGGCAAATCCAAAGGAATCTCATCATGCAGCTGCAAAAAGGATTATACATTACATTAATCACACTGCAGGGTATGATCTCTCTTACACTTTTGATACTAACACTGACCTATCTGCCTATTCAGATGCTGATCGGGCAAGATGCGTGGAAGACATAAAAAGTACATCAGGGGGTTTCTACTATATAGGACTAAATCTTGTAGCTTGGCATAGAAAGAAACAAAATTCACAATCCCTGTCTACATGTGAAGCAGAATATATCGCTGCAGGCTCATGTTGTACTCAACTTCTTTGGATGAAACAAATGCTTGTTGATTAAGGAATTGACACTAGAACAATGAAAATCTTTTGTGACAACACAAGCGCGATTTGAATCACTGAGAATCCTGTTGAGCACTCAAGAACTAAGCACATTGATATAAGGTATCATTTTATTCGATATCTTTATGAAAATGGTATCATAAATATGGAGTTTGTGCCTTCCGAACAACAATTGGCTGATATTCTCACCAAACCATTAGATACTGCTACATTTCAATACTTACGGCAGTCTATTGGTGTTGTTTTAGTTCATTAGTCTTTCCCAAATTCTTTCCCCTGCACTCACCTCGATCTATTGGGCAATTGAGTTTGGAATTTCATTTTAAGTGATACTTGAATTTTGCATTTGTTTCAGTAATTGAATTTCTGTTAAGTATAATAGTGTTTCTCTTAAATCCTTATTTTCTTGTAAAAGTAAGGTCGCTCTTGTTGTTCTTTCGGGAATGACAATTATGGGGGAGAGTTCTTAATTGAACTTGTGCTTAATTGCCAAATATTTGTGGGGGATTGCGGCTGTGGAATATTGTAGGGGTTATCTTGTATGTTTATAAACTCATTGATGAATGCATTTATGTTCGGCCATTTGATGGCATCTAAACAAGTTGATATGTTATTCTCTTTTGGTCATGAGGTATCTCTATGAAAATTTCATGAGGATCCTACTAGTTTTCGTACCTTTGCTAATTTATATTGACAAAAAGGGGGAGAATTAATGTGTAGTTCACACTACAAATACATATGGTTTACAGATCATTATGTAAGGGGGAGTGGTTTTCATATTGAGATGAAGTATTAACTAAGGGGGAGTGACACATATCACCATAGTATTTTTGTCAAAGTTGTGATACAATTGGACTTTGATGTTGTATAATGATACTATGACACTATATAAAAATGATTGAGATCAACTGTTTTCTTATTATTATAACTACGGATCTTCAACAACGATGATGCTGATTTGAACACATTTGGAATCATTGGAGTACTTGGAAGTGACAAATATTTCTAGTAATGTTGAAAAAACAAGGAGATCAAGCATTTGGATGAGAAGCTACAAAGTTTATTTATTTTGTAGTCCATATGTATTGATAGTTTTGTCACTAAAACTGTCAAAGGGGGAGATTGTTAGAGCACTGCTTGGTCGAATTCGCATGTGTTTCTATCTCAAGCTTGTTTGTCAATATTAGTGATCAAAACTATAAGTCTTGATTTCTAGTCTACTTATAGCTAAGTATCGGACAAGGATAGATTGTGTAGTTGAGCATTAGACTTCACGACGTTCATCATTTGAAGATGAAGAACTACTAAGGAGAGATTATGGAACTTCATCAACAAAAGGTATGTGGAGACAAAAACTTGTCTATCACTTGGAAAGTCTATTTCTACTCTATCTCCTATATTGAGACAAAAGTCATATTACTATAGTTTTTGATTATACACATTTGAGATTTCGAGCTGAGTTTAACTCGCTTACATATTTCTCGAAATATGTGTTGGTAAGATTTCGCTCCAACCAAGTTCATCTTATATTCTTGACGAAAGTCAAAATATGATCATGTAAAAATCTCCGAATAATATCTAACATGGTCTGTGTGATACAATCATTTGATGTAGACTTGGAATGTTTCGTTATGATGATTTCAATAACTTGATAATTGCTTTGATGCTAATAGTGTGTGAAAACGGCTATTATCATCCTCTAAGAATGTTTCAATGATTGAGATTTAATCTCCGATAAGAAAACGGCTATTATCATCCTCTAAGATTTTCTAGAGATTTAATCTCCGATAGGAAAAATTAAAAGTAGTCACAAACATCTTCGTCTCATCGTTTGTGATTCCAAAATATCTTGTTTCGCTACCATACGATTAAAATTATTGTGGGGTGATTGATAATACTAGGCTTTTCTTTGGGAATATAAGTCCGAGTTATCAATTGGTTCCTGTGCACCTTGATTTATCAAAAGACAGAACAAAACACGTAGGTATTTCTGTGGGAGACAGATTTATCTATTTCAATAGACCTTTCTGTGTGAGATATATTTGTTTATCAAGTCTTTGAATTTGGGTCGTATCAACTCTTAGTTGTGGGTGAGATCTGATAAGGGAATCAAGTGCGTAGTATCCTGCTGGGATCAAAGGCGTAAGAAGCACGACCGTACCTTGAATCAATGTGAGATTTATTAGGTTTAACTACAGTTCAGTTCGAAGTTAATTGGTAGTAGGCTAGTGTCTGTAGTGGATTAATACAATATGGTGTTCAAAGATGGAATATGTCCCGGGGGTTTTCTGCATTTGTGGTTTCCTCGTTAACAAAATTCTGGTGTCTGTGTTATTTATTTTTCCACATTATATTTTTTTTTATATAATTAAAATATCACAGGTTTTGCGTTGAATCGATCAATTGGTAAATTCAACCTTTGATTGTTGATTAAAATTGATTGATCCTTGAACATTGGCCTTTGGTACCATTCAAGTTATTTCTCTTATATTCAATCGGGCTTGCAAATTCCTATTTTATGATTGCGGATTGAATTGAGAAATAAAGATATAAAACTCTTTGATATACTTTTCTCTAGATTGAGTCTGACTGTCTAGTTGATTCTCATGAAAGTATATTGGAGTTTGTCTATTCAGATTGCCAAATGAAATATTATGTGTGGTTGTTGTACCCCCACTTTTTCAATATTCAAATATAGATCATACATTTGCCTCTGATTATGAAAGACCGCATTCACCTCAGCATGCAGAAGCTATCCGTTGGGCCATATTTTCCATATTGCCCATCCGTTGCTCTATATGTGAGAAATATCCCACCTCGTTAACTCTTCTAATACTTGAATGGTTTCTTGTGTAAAATTGTCGAGAATTCGATGCCATACTCTCAATCAAACTAGTATCTTGGAAGACTATCTTTTTAGTAAGTGAACCTCCAGCGGCTGCGTCAATTAAATTTCGTTGTTCTGGAAGTAACCCTTCATAGAAGTATTGAATGATGAGTGTTGGGGATATGTTGTGATGGGGGAAGTTCTCCACTAACTTTTTGTACCTATCCCAATATTCATAGAGATACTCCCCAGTAATCTGCAGAATACCACTAATCTCCTTGCGAACATCGGCCGCCTTAGAAGTAGGAAAATACTTCTCTAGAAATAACTTTTTCATCTCATTCCATGTTGTAACACTCCCTGGGGGAAGGTAATACAACCATTCTTCTACTAGATCGATTAAAGAGAGTGGGAAAACTTGCATTATTGTCGTATCGGTGTCTTCGGTACCTTGCATCAGACTTGTCATCTTGTGCTGAAATTTTTGAAGATGACGGTTCATATCTTCACCTGGAAGTCCCTTGAACTTCGGTAAATGGTAAATAATATTCGACTTCATACTATGCCAGATAGATTAATACATGATGGTTGTGAATCTAAGCATGGAGACGTCAACTCTCACAGCTTTTTCTCCTGATGTGTAGGTGGTGGTGAATTTGCACCGTTCGTCATATCTTCTGATGTAGACGGTTCTTCTTGTTGTTGTTGATGTGCTTGTAACACTATTACTTTACGGTTTGAATTCCTCACCTATGGTAATCTCAATATTTCGGTACCATAGATTAAGTACATGAAACCACAAATTTAGAAAAAGAAAATTAAAAACTAACAAGACAATCTAAAAAGAAAAATAAAACTAAAAGAAATAACAACTAAAGCTACCGGCCGCTCCTTGGCAGTGGCGCAAAAATCTGATGGATGAGGTAAGTGCAATCAAATTAAATCACTTATTTCCACACAATTAACTGGGAATATAATGGAAGCAAGGATCGTTCCCACGAATAACAATGAGTTTTAGTTGTCAAAGTGTCATAAAAGGGCGGGTTTTGCTTTAGATTTTTGAACAAAGTAAAAGCAAATGAAAATATTAAGTTGTAAGCAATAAAGGGAGATATGATCAAGGAATTAATCTTCGTTATCAAATCGTCAATGAGTTATTATATTTTTTAACTCGTCATTAATTAATCATAGATTATCGGTAACCGTGGAATAACAGCTAGATCAGTGTTATCCCCAAAATTCCTTATATCACTGAATACCTAAGTTCTCAACTACCAGATTCTATTCATCTAAACCACCTTGCAGTAGATCATTCAAGGTGTAATTTGTTTGAATGCTTTATCTTTTGTGAATTTATAGGTTGATCCTACTAGTTAGACTCTTAGATCAAGGTCTACTTTTTAGTGTTGTTTATATACACAGTCGCTCCACAAAATCCCTCTGCAAGGTCTTGTGTTTTCTACTCGTGTACAAGTTATTCGGAGATTACTTATCTCTTAACTCAATACTAGCAATAGATTAAATGAAGAAATCAATTTAGTTGGCCACCTAAACAATTTATCAATCAATCATAAATATAAATATTCGTTATAGTATAAACAAACGATAATCATATCAAAAACTTCAAAGTAGATTAATATAATAAATAAAATCTTGTTTAAAACTTAGAATTAATCCTCAATCAATTGGTATTTAGCTACGCATGTATGTAAAAGCATCCATGATATACATATAAGAAAAGATAAGAGATATTTTTACGATTGATGAACCGGGCTCCGAAACCTAGCTTTCGCTCCGTGTGTTATTTCTCCTCTCCAAGACTTATAATTTCGTGAATCCTTGATATATTTTTCTTCATTGCCTAATATCTCTTTATATAGGTTTACATTGCTTGACCTTTAAGTATCTAAGTCGGTTCAAGAACCCGACCCTAAACTACGAAAGAAAGACCCAAAATATAGTTCGTGAATTTTAGCCTTCATGGTATCTTTTTAAAAAAGTGTCCAGGAAATTTTTAGTTTGCAAACCGGTATGCAAACTCTTTAATCCACGAAATCATGGTTTGCAAACCCTATTGTCTTCGGTATTCGAAAAACTTGTTTTGCCCATAACTTCTTCTTCTGAACTCGGAATAACCTTATTATTTTTGCATTATTTTTGTAATTGAATTATTTTCCTGATGGTCCTAAGAAATCCTAGATTTGAATGAGTTAAGCTTGGTATTTGTCGCGTGTCTTGATTTTGAGAATTTTTGCTCCGTTTCGTCGCACTTCTACCACTTCTCTTCGACTTGGGCACTTGGAATACTTTTCATCTTAGGTTTTTTTAGCACTTTATAGCTCATTTTTGGATGATTTACCTAATAGAGGCAAATAAGAGGAAACAAGAGTAATAATATGAAAATATGCAAGAATAATAGCTAAAACTAGTATGGAATGGACACTAAAATCATATGAATTATGCACTTATTAGATGGTGCTCCATACCACCACCCAGGAATCCCTAAGTTTCACAAGGTTGGTGCCAAAGATTTGGCACTAGTATAATGCAACATGTGACTTCTTTTTGTAGTACTGTGTGGAACATGATCCAATTGCCCACCGTCCCTGACGGTCATCTAGGTTGCTACTCGTAAGTGAGATGCTAGCCGGACCAACAATGCACACACCATTAGCCAGTTTCCAACATGTTGGGGTGATCAGTCCCATTGTCTGCCTACCATTCCGAACGGTCTTCCAGATATCCACTCGTAAGTGGGATGCCACTTAGGCCAGGCAAGCTCACAGTACTTAACAAGCTCAACAAGATTTTCATAGTAACTGGCATAACAGTTATAAACTCTTTACGCACAAAAGTTGGACTACTCTCCAACTTTAAGGTTTCTATTCAAGGAAGGTACTCGCTAATGAGTTCACTCCGCACAGTCCCTAGAGTTATTTCGGAACTTGATCTGATACCAACTGTGACTGATTAAAAAATTACGCCTAGCACGTCAGGGATCGCAGGCCATAAATTTCCCAATGCGCCATCATGATGCTACTTATCGAGCCTTAAAACTAGGCAAATGCACATTCGTTTGCCCTTGCAAGCATGCTCGTGGAGCATGATGGAGCTAACTTAGCTTCCACACCGTTCCAACTTACCCTTTTTCTGCAAAGGGTTTAAAGCTTTGAAGGCTATGGCCGATGCACCCTACATGTATCACTGGCTTCCGAGTCTTTTCCAGGCATAGGACATGCCTTGAACTTACGTATTGGCCAATGCGGGTCTAATACCCCCTCTTCACTTAGCTTAGGCATCGCTGAAATCATGCATTTGTCTTGCTCGTACTAAGGGTGTATCAATCAGGATCATTCTGTACTTTTCTTAGGATTATGCAAGCTGTGCTAACTTGCATATCGATGTAGCTTACTTTTGAAGACATGACCAATGCACCATTCGTACATGCCTAAGTCGAACACCTTGATAGGAAGTATGAGCATTCAAGAAAATGGAATACAACTGGCCTTATCAAGTTTGGCCATAATCATATATTGTGTCGAACTACCGAGCCAGATGATATGAGAGGCCAGTATGTCGTAATCATATCTAAATTAGATGATATGAGAGGCCATTATGCCGCAGTCATCTTTAAATTAGATGATATGAGCGACAAAGTGCTGGACCGGCAATGCTGCAACTCATTGTGACTGCATATGTACCCTTACCTACTCTAAAGGGATCAAGCACATACCATAGTTCACCCTCGAAAAGATAAAAGCTTAAGCCAACTCGTTTGTAAGGCCTTAGCAAAGCAATAATGGTAATGGCCGAGTCCGTATAGGCCGTTTCATCAAAATGTATCCAAGTGATGCATATTTGTCCCACGGCATGGCATAATGATGCCCATGCTTAATATGCTCCATTGTCAAGTCTATGCATCTATAAATGAGGCCTAAGTATCACTCATACTCTTTCATCTAATTTATGAAGCTTACTTGGTGCATGGTCCGCATATGCACTATTAGAGCGTTGCTCGGTCGAACTCGCAAGCGTTGCTATCTCAAGCTTGTTTGCCAAGTTTAGTTGCCAAAACTATAAGTCTTGGTTTCTAATCTACTTATACATAAGTCTAGAACTAGGATAGAAAGTGTAATTGAGCTCTAGACTCCACGGCGTTCATCATGCAAAGACGAAGAACTACTCAAGGAACTGGTGGAACTTCATCGACTAAAAGGTATGTGGAGACTTGAACTTATCTATCACTCAAAAGTCTATCTACTTTATCTCCTATCTTGAGACAAAAGTCGTATTGCTATATAGACTTCGATTATACACATTTTCTTTTTCGAGCCGAGTTTACCTCGCTTATCTATTTCTCAAAATATGTGTTGGTAAGCTTTCGCTTTGGCCAAGTTCATCTTTACAAGTGACGAAAGTCATGTTTATTTCAATATATTAAAAATCTCTTTGATGAAAAATAGTATGTGAATAACCGCTATATATAACATCCTCTAAGAATATTTCAATGATTGAAATGAGAGTTTAGAATATATAACCTTGAAATGGATATAAACATTGTATGTGAACTCATACTTGTGTAAGTCCAAAATCCTTGAACCAAAGTATGCGTACTTTACTATTTAGGATAACCGGAGCTAAGTCCACGTACCTGTACGTGTACTATCGGAATTTAACATCCCGTGAATTTCTGCTGGAGTTTGTGAACTGAAAACAAGCTCAGTCCTGGTACTTAAGTATGCGTACCCGTATGCGTACTTAAGTGGGTTATTTTCTAAAAACGGTTTATTCGTGAAATAAGACATTTATAAATTAAGGAATGCGTAAATGCAAAACCGTGGCTATGATGTTCATGAATCAATTCAAGTGAATCAAAATCGTTTTTGCTTCGATTTTGGCTTGTATACTTCTATGAGATCTAAGCAATTGAACAACTCTCTAGCTAGTTCATTTGAGTCACTTGAACTAGATATGGTGAAGATGAATAAGTTTAATATGAAAGTGCATATATGGCTAACCATTGGTTAACTACTATTGAACCAACTAGGTGTGCACGTTTAGGTACGGTTACACAAACCTAAATGAACGTACATTTCATTTATGTATGACAAGCTAAGTTCGATCTAACGGTTGAAAGATATCAGCTTGAATCTAATCAGGTTTTCATCTAACGCTGAATATTAAATGCTTTGTTACCAAGGTAACTTAGATTGCAAACCCTGATTTGGAGACTATACAAAGGAGAACTCTAGTAACTGGGAAACCTAATTCCCACACCTCCTGTGTGATACTAGTTGTATAATCTAGAGTCGATTCTCCTTTAACCTTAGGTTTCTATCGAGACCCTGTAGGTTAACGACATGAAGAATTTATTGGGATTATGAAGCCAGTCCCAACTATTTTATTTGTAGTTACGTGATTTGATCTTGCTGTTTCTATCGTATTTGAGTATAATCATAAGATTGGCTTGAGATTAATTTCTCCGATATGTATGATAGAAAAGAAGTAACACACATCTTTGTCTCATCGTTTGTGATTCCGAAATATCTTGTTTCTCTAATCGATTAAGATTATTATGAGGTGATTGATAATTCTAGGATGTTCTTCGGGAATATAAGTACGGGTTATCAATTGGTTCCTATTCACCTTGATTTATCAAAAGACGGAACAAAACTCGTAGGTATTTCTGTGGGAGACAAATTTATCTATTCTTGTATACTTTTCAGTGTGAGACAGATTTATTTATTAAAGTCTTCGAATTTGGGTCGTAGCAACTCATAGTTGTGGGTGAGATCAGCTAAGGGAATTAGGTGCATAGTATCCTGATGATATTAGAGAGTAAGGATCTCAACTGTATCTTGGATCAGTGTGAGATTGATTATGGTTCAACTACAGTCCAGACCGAAGTTAGTTTGTAGTAGGCTAGTGTCTGTAGCGGCTTCATACAGTGTGTGTTCAATTTGGACTAGGTCTTGGGGTTTTTCTGCATTTGCGGTTTCCTCATTAACAAAACTTCTGGTATTATGTTATTTCTTTTCCGCATTATATTTTGTTATATAATTCAAATATAACAAGTTGTGCGTTGAATCGATCAATTGGTAAATCCAACCTTTGGTTGTTGATTGAAACTGATTGATCCTTGAACATTGGTCTTTGGTACCGTTCAAGTGAATTTCTCTTGTATTCAATTATACTCACGAATTTCTATTTGCTTGAGTAAGTATTGAATCGAGATATAACTCTTTAATATACTTTTCATTAAGATTGAGTCTGACTGTCTATTTGATTCTCTTAAAAGTATATTGGAGTTATCCCATACTAATTGCTAAGCGAAATATTGGGTGAGGTTGTTGTACCCCCACTTTTTCAATTAGTATCAGAGCAGGCAAACGCGTTAAAGACCTTATAAGTCTGTGTTTGTAGCAATCTGATTATTATGGACGAGTCTATCTCTAATAACGTACCGGGTTACCAGATGATATTCAAAGCTTGAATTCACCTACGAGAACCGTCACATCTAAGTCAATATCTAAACATTCTCTGAATTTAGAAACTGTTGATTGGGAAACACACCTAGAAGAACAGTTGGATAAACTTTCCGATGAAGGTGATTCCGATATTGATAGAGATGTAGATGAGGAAGTCTCAAAGTATGTTAAGTTTTTGGATTCATTAAAAATGAAGAAGATTACAACTTCTCTTGTCATATCTCTTCCGACTCCTCTCTGTCGAGAAAATAAGAAATTGAAAGGATTTACGGAGGTATTTATGGTTGGAATCGCTCTTGCGAATCTATCCTCAAAGATACCGAGGAAAACCTGAGTATAAAGTCACTTGAATGTGATCGTGTTTATCAAAAATACTTCTTGTTAGAAGAGAAACTTGAAGAAATTGAAGCAAGGATTAACTATCATCAAGCAAGTTTTGATGACAGAGAAGGCGGGTATCTCGCTCAAGAAAAATGCCTTGAGGCTGATTTAGCTGATGCTCTTGATAAAATCAAGATGTTGGAAGATAACTTGAAAAATTTCAATATTGGTTCAAGCAAATTAACCATTATGCTAGGAGCAAGTAAAAATAATCGTGATACACGGGGATTAGGCTATAAGGGAATAGATGCTCCAAGTACTAGCAAAGAGGTAAAATTTGTCAAGGCTAGTGATTCCTTTCAACAAAAGGATTCCACTGATGGAAAAAGTGAAATACCTTCAACAGCAGTTAAGGTTCAAAAGAAAAAAGTATATCAACCTCCAAAGTTAACACACACAGATCAAGGTAAGAACATTCCTTATGTTTGACACTATTGTGAAAATAAAGGACACCTGGAAAGGAGATGTCGTTTCCGTATAAGGAATGAGAAACTTCATGATGTTCTTGTTTGGGAATCACAATAAGTTGTGAAACCAAGATCATATGTTAAGACTAATCCCCATAACATTACAGGTTGTAACTGTCCAACATTTAGGCAAAGGAATCAGTGTTGTGATAAGCCTATATTTTCCTATAAACATCATACGAATCCTTTTCACAATCATAATGGTTATCAAAAGGATAACTCCGTAAAGGTGAAAACAAGATCCGATGCTCCTAGTTGGAGAAAGACTAACTTGCAAAAGAATAGTCAATTCGATTCTCTTCCGAGAATTCTAGAAGAGATTAATAGGAAGAAGGTTCTGATTGTTCCTAAACGCACTCAGAAGTGGATGCCAAAGAAATTTAATGATGTTTTGAGTGCGAAAAGGAATGATCTCCCAGAAAATTCCATGACTATGGAGAAGGCAGTATCCATGATGTTGGAACTTAAAAAGTTATTTGGAAAGATGGATTTGGATGTGAAAAGTTCTAAAAGTGATCACTTTCATGATAATCCAAAATTCACTTATGGTGAGCAAGACATTTCTCACCTCAATACAACTTGAGTGTGTTGTTAGTGCATCCTCACCAAGGAATGACCTGCTACGTATACGGTGAGGAAAGCACGAGAATTGGGGTGCACAGATTATGTTCGGTAAGGCTGTATAATTCGATTGGATTCTTGTAAAATGGTATGTATATAAACTTGAGCAAGATTTGTGTTTTTACTTGCATAGAGTACTTATAATAATCCACGTACCTTGCTTATAGTGCATTTATACCTAACTTGATATGTGTTTAAGGTTCTTAAATGTTTAAGTTTGAAAATAGTAGTTCGGGATGTTTGGACTTCATGGTACACATACCAGGTATGCATACCATCATTTAAAATAAAAATCCAGGGATTTTAGTACGCATACCCGTTTGCATACTGCTTCGGGTCATGAAAATTTGTTTGCAAACCGGTATGCATACTTGACCGTAGACATCGATATTCGGTAAACTTGTTTTGGCCGTAACTTCTTCGTACGAACTCGGAATTATCTCATTCATTTTGGATTCTATTACTTTTTGAATTCCCTTTCAAATATAAATGAGAATTATTGAATTTGGATGAGTTAAGATTGGTATTTTTCCTGTCTCTTGTTTTTGAGTGTTTTGCTTCATTTCGTCGCACTTGTTCCACTTCGCTTGGACTTGGGAACTTGGATTCTTAGAGTACTACTCATCTAAGTGCATTTATAGCTTTTACAAGAATGTTTTTGGTGAATCACAAAGAAGGAAGTTCAAGAATGGGTAGTAGTACGCATTGCTATGATATTCTTGAATGTTCACAATCATCTTATGTGAACTATGGTTCATGGTCTTTAATGACTTTGTATATTATTATTTGTTAAGAAAATATTTTTATACGCCTTTGGTAGATATTCTTGGTGTAAATCCGTGCGAAAAAGATTGATTTTACCTTCTAAGGACAAATATTGTTTTTGCAGTATTAATCTTTATGGTTATATATATTGCAACTTGTTATGGGATATGTGTGTTTGCGTCCGTGAACTGTGATTGTCCCATACATGGTCAAAAGTTAAGTCCTTCATATGTCGATATGCATGTATTGATAAAAGATTGAATGAACTTTTGACAAACAAAAGATAAGCTTATTATGTCATTATGCAAATATTGATGGAAGATAGGATGAGCTTTTGTTTACAAAGATTAAGTATATTAGTATATGTCATTATGAAAATGGTGATGAGAAATAGAATGAGTCTTTGTTTATTCCGCAGTATTGATCTTCCATGATCCATATTTTTATGTATATACTGTGTGGCTCCGTAAGTTCTCTTATGTTGAGCATTTCCGATTAAATTAATCATGTGTTCTCTTGTGGTTAATTTAATTGAGTATTTTGGATACAAATTCATATTCTTATATGATTTGTTGTTGTCCAAAGAAATCCTTCTTTTCTTGTGAAAGTAAGGTCGCTCTTGTTGTTCTTTCGGGAATGACATTTTATGGGGGAGAGTTCTTAATTGCCAAATCTTTGTGGGGAGTGCATGTCCATCTGGAAATCTTGGTTCAAATCCTACGCTCTTGGATACAAGATGTTCCCTCTTTGTATTTTTTGCGATTCTTTCTCCACAAGTATCGTAATTGCTATAGTCTTATTACTCAAAATAAAGCAATTTCCCTTTTTTCAAAGGAGAATCAACGCTTTTTCTTCTTCCTATATAATTCTCATGTATATGAATGCGAATCCATATTAGTTTTTCTCCGTAAACAATCTTTTCGTTTGCGATCAACATCTTTTAGAATCCTTCTTGAGTGAATAAATTTCTATGGAAAAATGGAGCATCTTGTAGTAGTGTTTAGTAATGATTTTCTGACCTTCATATGGTTGTTCAAGGATCCTTTTATGAATTATGTCAGATATCAAGGAAAATCAATTCTGGCTTCAAAGGGAAGTACTCTTTTGATGAATAAATGGAAATGGAATCTTGTAAATTTATGGCAATGTCATTTTTCCTTGTGGTCTCAACCATATAGAATTAAGATAAATAAATTATCCAATCATTCCATCGAGATTTTGAGATATCTTGCAAGTGTACGACTTAACCCTTCGGTGGTAAGGAGTCTGTAGTTGCAGGAATTCCTACAACACACCCCTTATCAAATCTTGATAACAATTCCTAGATATAAATATAAAAATGGTGATAAAAATACTAAAATTATAAATAAACACCAAGATTTTTACGTGGTTCGATCAATGTGATCTACATCCACGGATCTTCACTATAATAATTTGTAACTACATTAATTTACATTTACAATCTCCATTAATGGAGTTCTTGGAAGAATTCTAGATCTAGTTTTGGGGGAGAAGATGATAAAAAAAATTACATTTTCTCTCTTTAAAAATCTCTCTATGCAAAAGAACTTTCTCTCTCTTACTAAAATTATCTCTCCCATTCTCTCTTCTACTCTCTTCTTTATATAGGTAGTTACATAGTGGATGACAGCTCATTTACAGCTAAGCTTTCCCTTAATTTAGGATCCGAGTTCTGCGGCAATATCTTTCGCAAGCTTTCTTCATTTCTCTCGAGCTCCGCTTCATTTCTCTCAAGTTTCTCCATGTCTCGCAGGACATTTTCCTCTTGCTACATTTCTTGCGAGCTTTCTCTATAAAATCTTCTCGTCTTTCTTCATGTTTTGTTTGCCGTCCTTTGTTGCGTCGTTTTTGTAATCAATCTGCGACACTTGCTATCTGTGGTAGAAGTTTTCGCAAGAGCGTTGTTGTTGTGAGATTCTTCTCCTACATTTTGCCTCTTTTTTCTTAATATTGCTTGAAGAGCAATTTTTAAGAAAAAGTCTGTTGTTGTAGTAGTCTCTGATCTTTCTTGATGAAAGAACAAGCGAAAGAATACCAAACTTAAAAAGTATATACTTGCCTCTATTCTTTTGAGAAGTTTTGAAGCTTTAAGAAATAATTAGAAGTATCATCTTTTGAAGTATGCGAAGTATGAAGTACTCAATCTTCGAAATATAAGAAGTATCTGTCCTTGAATAAGAAATATTGCCTCTATTCATGCGAAATTACCCATTTTGGAAATGATTCTTGCTGAGAAGATAAATAACATAAAATATTTTCTTGGTAATCCCTAGCTGCCTCTATTCTTTATCTATGAAGGAGAATCCTTGAGAAAATGTTGAATGATTAAATTGTTTCTTTATTCTTATCTTGCCTCTGCCTCAAGTGGTAACCACTTTAAGAAAATAATCACATTCTGCGAAATAATCACAATTCCTGCGAAATTATGGATATATCTTCGAGTTTATGAATGAGTCTGCGTGATTATGAATAACCCTGCTAATTTCTAAATATTTATGTGAATTTCTGAACATTTCTGCGAATTATGAATAGTAATTTCCATTCTATGCATTCCCATACTTGCCTCTTGTTATTGATCTGCAATATTATAAATGAAATAAGACTAATATAAAGTCGTTAACAATCTTTTATACGCTTGTAGGTATAACCTATCTTGTGGTCTTATTTTGCCTTCCTAGTTAAAGGTCTTATTATGCCACTTGTTTGCGACAAGATCGCAGGACATTCTTACTTTTATATGTAATAATCCATTGATCTTGTCTTATCATTTATTCTGATCTCTGCGATAATATGATAAGTCTAAGCCATCTTGTGAGATTAATCTCTTATTGCTTTTGAAGACTTATGACATTGCCGTCTTTGCGATGAAATCGCAGGACGTCTTTGCGATTTATATCCTCTTATCATTGATTTCATTTATTTCATCCTTTGATCTTATCGCAAAAATCCATTGATCTCATCTTAACATTTCTCTTGAGGCTTTTTGGCCTGTTACGCGACAATATGACCGGCCTAAATATTCTTGCGAATATAGAGTCCCATGACATTGCCGTCTGTGTCACGCGACAATATGACGGGCCTAAATATTCTTGCGAATATAAAGTCCCATGACATTGCCGTCTTTTTTGATACACAACTCCCTAATGGAGGGTATCGCCCTTATCTTCCCCCTGGTTTCCCTTTCAAGGATTATACATCAGCCATACAAGACTAGCACTTTCCCATCCGGTTTTGCCAACAACCAGTTGTTTTCGCAGCCTTGTCCTTTATGCCTATATGGCTTATAGTTACAAGACTGCACCCTAGTGGGGTTTTCTTCGGGCCGAACACATCGTAAGCCAAGACTTGCCATGGATGGCCAGGGTAGGTTCATCCGTCCCGGGCACCCACAGCTCAACCGTGTACCTCGGCGCCTTGATCATACTTTGCATTCCTTAGGAGAAACTCTCGGGCGTCCAACCAGGGTATAACCTTATATAGTTGGGAATCCAAGTTATCTCTCCTGGATGGATTTTCTATAATCCCAAATCTCCATGACTAGGTTCCAGCAGCAGTATAGCATTTCCCATAGTCATGCAAATAGATACCACCCTTATGACGTACTTTAAGGACATTGCCTCTTACGGAATAGAATTCGCGAACTAGGGTGTACGCCATAAAGGTTCGTCCCATTCTTATATGTTTTTAGGCGATTTGCGCCCGTCTTATGCATTTGCATTTCCCTCTTGCGAAATTTTATTCGCGTTTCTTGCGATAATTTCGCATTTCTTTATTCTTTCATTTCTTGCGATAATTCCGCCATCTTATGCAATTGCATTTCTCACTTGCGAAATTTTATTCGCATTTCTTGCGATAATTTCGCATTTATTTATTCTTTCATTTCTGTTTTCATTCTCATAATATCATTAATGAAATAAAATTTCTGTAAAATCTTTTGAAATCTTCTTTGAAATCTTGCGATTATATCGCGTCTTTAAATCAAAAATGTTCTATATAAATTTATTTTTCTCTGTTTTTTGTTCTTTTGAAAACTTTGAAATTTTTTGAAATCTTTAATTTTTTGCGATGAATCTTGCGATTGTATCGTTGTTTGCCAATCTTAATAAAAAATCTTTGAAATGTTTTGAAATCTTAGAAATTTTGTAAATCTTGCGAGTATATCGCTTTAGGTAAATAAATAAAAAAAAATTATCTTCTGTAAATAAAATATTCAAGGAAATGGTACTTATCTTTTTCGGTTTGCTGTTGTCTCTTGCGAAGTATTTGAGTTTCTTGAAAATTGAGAAGAAATGAGAAATGAAGTCTTGTGAAATTAAATCTTGATCTGCCTCTAGAATAATGTTGCGACAAACCATTTCTTGCGAAATATATCTGCGAAATAATCTCCTTTTTTCTTCTTGCGAAATATCCTAAAATCTTGCGAAATAATAAATTACCAAATTTCTGCCTCTAACCCTTCTTGGTGAATTCTCTTATGTGAAATGAATGCATCTTGCGGAAATTGGACTTCACTTGCTCGCTGCTCAATTGCCTGTGTGAAATAGCTTGGTGTACTGTAGCGGGCTTGGACAAACTGGGCTTGAATATTTAATCAATTTTTTGCTACTCATTTCTTTTTCACGCTAGTATTTGGGAAGATGACTTAATGGGAGTAGATATGTTGCGAAGTATTCATTTATGTTGCGGCTGTTCGTAAAGTGCTCATTCTGCGAAGAAAATGTTTGAGGTACAAATATTTGTGCTGTAAAAAATTCTATGCAAAAGGGGGACTTGAACCTGCGACCTGTTGCTTTATTCTCATCACCTCAAACCATCTTTACTAGGTTCTGTTCGTTTAAAAAGATACAATTTGCTTAACTTATGCTCTTGTCATGGCTTGTGTTTTTGAGGTCCATTTTTCTCCGTTCTTCTCTTGCAACAGCAATGTGTTAATCTTCTGTGTCTTTTCTTCGCGGGTGCAAATCATACAATTCAAAGTTGTTTTCTGCAAGTTCTTCGCAGGTATGTTTCGCAGAATCTATCTTAAAGCGTCGCAGAACTGATGACTAGTCCTTTGACCAAACTTCTCTTAATAATTTTCTTATTCAATGAAGTTTCACAAAACCTCTCTTCGCATTTGCTTCTGATAAGATAAGTGGTTTCTTTAGATTGAGATCGTTCCCCTAAGTATTCATTTTTGTTGTATATAATATGAGCTTTCCTTTTAAGATCCTATTATTCTTCTCCTGCGAAGTAATCAGTCGCAGTAAGCTGCGAAGTATCCTTCCTATAATTTCATTACTTGTGAAATGAACTTGACCACTTCCCCTCTTTTCCTGCGATGTTACAGACTCATTTTATCTTCAAGTGTTGACATTTTGCGACCAAAGAATATTTGCGAAGTGAATCTTCTAATTACTTCTTTTGCTGCGAAGTTCTATTACTACAGTCCTCAATGGTCCCACATCCACTGGCTATTCATTTCCTTCAATCTCTTTAACACACTTTGGTAAAGTTAATGTGAAGTTAACATACATTTCTCATCATAAGAAAATTCTTGCGAAGTGGACTGTCAATAAAACACAGAGATTAAAGATTAGTAAAGAATATTCTAATATCTCTATTTAGCTAGAAAATACTCTCGCTATCAAAGATTGCCACTTCATAATGCTGGTTGTCATCTATTAGTATACTTCACAACATTTCTTCGCAAGATGGCTTAAATTTTCAAGAAAAATGCACTTCGCAAAACTTGCTATCTTCGCAACATTTTTCCATGAATCTATTAGTACTTTCTCAAGTACATACTTGAGGAATTAAAGAAGATTATTGTTCTTGAAAATAATCCAGTGAAGAGTAAAATAAATGTTATTTTGCGAAAAATTAAATATATCAGTATCGATCTTAAAAATTTTATATGTCAAATTTTTGAAATTAAGCAAAAACAAAATCATTATACTTCAAATGTATAAATAAAACTTATTTTGGCTTAATAATGATAAAAGAAATCCAGATTTAGGGAAGAGCAGAATTTGAATTTTTATGAAAGTTCCTCAGATCCTAATATGTAGGAAAATTAAAGAAATAAGAAGAATATTCATCCTTTGCGATTGATTTTTGATGTTGAGTCATTGAATTTATCTTTTGTTGCATTTATGTTCATCTCTGCTGCTGCTCTTCAATATGTTCATCGTTGTCCCTTAATTTTGTAGATCTAGTAAAGTCACCTCTAACAACTGCTAAATTCTTTTAATGTTATTTAATCTTGGTGTCCCTGCTTCTAGCGCCAAAATGTAGTTGCAGGAATTCCTACAACACACCCCTTATCAAATCTTGATAACAATTCCTAGATCTAAATATAAAAATGGTGATAAAAATACTAAAATTATAAATAAACACCAAGATTTTTACGTGGTTCGATCAATGTGATCTACATCCACGGATCTTCACTATAATAATTTGTAACTACATTAATTTACATTTACAATCTCCATTAATGGAGTTCTTGGAAGAATTCTAGATCTAGTTTTGGGGGAGAAGATGATAAAGAAATTACATTTACATCTAAGCTTTCCCTTAATTTAGGATCTGAGTTCTGCGGCAATATCTTTCGCAAGCTTTCTTCATTTCTCTCGAGCTCCGCTTCATTTCTCTCAAGTTTCTCCATGTCTCGCAGGACATTTCCCTCTTGCTACATTTCTTGCGAGCTTTCTCTATAAAATCTTCTCATCTTTCTTCATGTTTTGTTTGTCGTCCTTTGTTGCGTCGTTTTTGTAATCAATCTACGACACTTGCTATCTGTGGTAGAAGTTTTCGCAAGAGCGTTGTTGTTGCGAGATTCTGCTCCTACAGAGTCAAATGATAGAAAGTACATTTATAATGGATATTTTTATTAAGAAGTTTGATACCAAAGTCCCAATTATTTCTTTGGTTGGGTCGTTGGCTAAAATGAAATTTTGTAACGTTTCAGGGCATCCCATTAGTAAGCCGGCTTGGGACGATTTATCAGATTATGATATTCTCGATATATTTGGGCGTATATGCAGAAATCTTTCTCGTTATTACAACGAATCTTCAAAAAAAAAAAAGAGTTTGTATCAAATAAAGTATATACTTCGAATTTCGTGCACTAGAACTTTGGCTCGTAAACACAAAAGTACTGTACGTGCTTTTTTTTGAAAATATAAGGTTCGATATTGTTGGAAGAATTCTTTACAGAGGAAGAACAAGTTCTCCCTTTGATCTTCCGAAGCGCTTCTTCTTCCCGGAAATTCTATAGAGAAAAGATTTGGTATTTAGATATTTTTCATGTCAATGACCTAGACAATCATTCATAATTGGTTAGGAGATCGTTTAAATTGAACTGATCCCAAACCAAAAGGACGAAAAAGGTTTTCATTCATTTCAATTCTGAAATGCATATGCAGTTGTAATTGAATCAACTTAATTAGTATTTAATTTTCTTATAATCCTGTCTAGGGAATTGAGTCTTAGATGTATACATAAGGAAAGCCGTGTGCAATTAAAAATGCAAGCACGGTTTGGGGAGGGATTTTTCTCATATTTCAACAAGGGAATTCTCTACTCCATCCGACTAGTTCCGGGTTCAAGTCCGGGCAACCCAAAATATTAGATGGAAAATAAAAATGAAATGGATATCTTTTTTTTTTAACTTTATTTTATTCAGTCACCAAGCATTATAATGAGTTTATCTGTATGGATATGTATCTTATATTGGTTGACATGGGAATATAAGTCATGTTATACTGTTAGATAACAAGCCTTAAATTATCAATTATAGATAGTTTGTGTGGTTGGGAGTCCCTGATAATTGAATAAACCAAGATTTTACCATGACTGCAATTTTATAGAGACGCGAAAGTGAAAGCCTATGGGGTCGCTTCTGTAACTGGATAACCAGCACAGAAAACCGCCTTTTATATTGGGTGGTTTGGTATTTTGATGATCCCAACCTTATTGACTGCAACTTCTGTATTTATTATCGCCTTCATTTCTGCTCCTCCAGTAGATATTGATGGTATTCGTGAACCTGTTTCTGGGTCTCTACTTTATGGAAACAATATCATCTCTGGTGCCATTATTCCTACTTCTGCAGCTATCGGGTTGTATTTTTACCCGATATGGGAAGCGGATTCTGTTGATGAATGGTTATACAATGGTAGTCCTAATGAGGTAATTGTTCTACACTTTTTACTTGGTGTAGCTTGTTACATGGGTCATGAGTAGGAACTTAGTTTCCGTCTGGGTATGCGCCCTTAGATTGCTTTCGCATATTCAACTCCTTTTGCAGCTGCTACCTCAGTTTTCTTGATCTACCCAATTGGTCAAGGAAGCTTTTCTGATGGTATGCCTCTAGGAATCTCTGGTACTTTCAACTTCATGATTGTATTCCAGGCTGAGCACAACATCCTTATGCACCCATTTCACATGTTAGGCATAGCTGGTGTATTCGGTGGTTCCCTATTTAGTGCTATGCATGGTTCCTTGGTAAATTCTAGTTTGATTAGGGAAACCACAGAAAATGAATCTGCTAATGAAGGTTACAGATTCGGTCAAGAGGAAGAAACTTATAACATTGTATCCGCTCATGGTTATTTTGGCCGATTGATCTTCCAATATGCTAGTTTCAACAATTCTGATTCTTTACATTTCTTCTTGGCTGCTTGGCCAGTAGTAGGTATTTGGTTCACTACTTTAGGTATTAGCTCCATGGCTTTCAATTTATATGGTTTCCATTTTAACCAATCTGTAGTTGACAGCCAAGGTCGTTTAATTAACACTTGGACTGATATTATCAACCGTGCTAACCTTGGTATGGAAGTTATGCATGAACGTAATGCTCACAACTTCCCTATAGATCTAGCTGATGTCGAAGCTTCATCCACAAACGGATAAGACTTCCATCTTAGTGTATATGAATCGTTGAAGTCGAAGGAGAAATACCGACCCTCTATGATAAAATAAGAGGGTCGGTATTGCTCCTTCATTTCGTTTTAGTATTTTTTTATTTTCATAAAAAAGTGTACCTTTTATTGAAAGGATTTACTTTTTTTTTACAACATACTTATACTTATCTAAGTATTAATAAAGATAATAGATAACTACTCAAATATCTAACCTTGAGTGATATAAAATTTAAATATTATAGGGCGGATGTATCCAAGTGGATCAAGGCAGTGGATTGTGAATCCACCACGCGCGGGTTCAATTCCCGTCGTTCGCCCATAATCTCTATTTAATTATAGAGATCTATATACTTATGTTGAGCTTTTTAATTTTTCAAAATAAATGATTAGCAACAAAAGGATTTTTTTTTAGTGAACGTGTCACAACTAATTACTCCTATCTTTTTTTCTTTTGTAAAGACAAAGAAACATATTCTCGATTTTATCTCATATTTAGTACGTCGACGAAGAATCAAACTATCACTATATTTATTCCTTTTTCTAATTCTTCTTCCAAGCGCAGGATAACCCCAAGGGGTTGTGGGTTGTTTTCTACCAATTGGGGCCCTTCCTTCACCACCCACATGGGGATGGTCTACAATGTTGATAACTACCCCTCTTACTACATGACGCTTACCTAGCCAACATTTAGATCCGTCTCTACCCAAACTTTTCTGGTTCACCCCAACATTACCCACTTTCTCGAATGTTGCTGAGCATTTTTTGGATATCAAATGGACCTCCCCAGACGGTAATTTTAATGTGGCCTATTTACCCTCTTTTGCAATCAGTTTCGCTACAGCACCTGCTGCTCTAGCTAATTGTCCACCCTTTCCAAGTGTGATTTCTATGTTATGTATGGCCGTGCCTAAGGGCATATCGGTTGAAGTAGATTCTTCTTTTTGATCAATAAAAACCCCTTCCCAAACTGTACAAGATTCTTCCAAAGTATACGGCTTTCTGGATGTATATAATGATATCTAGACAGATGGATCTTATATGAATCATATGATGAAGTACCACATGAGTGGATATATAGGAATCCAAATATGCCGAATCACTCATGTTATGATCTTCTACATCCTAGGTCTTTCTGTTCCATCATCTGGCTTATGTTTTACATGTATCAATCAGACCAAATGACTCTATGAAATTACGTTGATACTTCCACATATTACGGGTAACGTAGGAGACATCTCTATTTTTCCCCGGGGGTAGAATTACCACTGCTTAGCTTTCAATTCGCCTCTGACCATCAAATGAAATGTGAATAACCCGTCCTCCTCTCTTTGAAACAAGGGGCGCTTCCGGTTCTGTCGGTGCTTCAAATAATTTTGTCTTCTCCATATTACCATATCTCTAGAGTCAATAATTTTATATGAAGAACTAATGAACTCAATCACTTGCTGCCGTTACTCTTCAGTTTTATGTTGAGGTCTATCCCATAGAGGTACTCAAATTGGATCAGTGATTGATTTCTAGGTTTCGTCGTAAACCTAATTGGTTACTTCCAATTACGTAAATCAATGGTTCAAACCGCACTCAAAGGTAGGGCATTTCCCATTGAGATAGGAACTTCTGTACCAGAAACAATGGTATCTCTAATTATAGCCCCTCTGGGATGTAAAATATATCTCTTCTCACCATCCCCATAGTGTATGAGACAAATGTATGCATTTCGGTTGGGGTCATATTCTATGGTTACGATTCTACCAGATATGTCTTTTTCATTCCGTCGAAAATCTATTTTACGGTATAGACACTTATGACCTCCCCATCAATGCCTTGCGGTAATGATGCCTCTGGCATTATGACCTTTACCACAATGACGATGTCCAAAGATCAAATTATTTCGTGAATTGGATTTCACTTGACTGTCTATGGCCCCATTGCGTGTGCTCGGAGTAGAAGTTTTGTATAAATGTATCGCCGTGTTATTAAGTATTTTTTTTTTAAGTTCTTTTCTTTCTAAGAGGTGGAATAGAATAACCCGGTTGAAGCATAATGATCATACGTTTGTAATGCATTGTATGTCCCATAGGTCCCATTCTTCTACCCTTTCCCGGGAGTCGATGACTATTCATAGCTATTACCTTGACACCAAAGAAGAGTTCGACCCAATGCTTTATTTCTGTCCTAGTTAATCCTGATTCGACATTAGAAGTATATTGATTGTTCCCCAATAACCAAATACTTTTGTCTGTAAATACTGCATATTTGATTCCATCCATAAATCCATTTTCTTCCCTATGAGTTCCAGTATTGATAAGAATTCTAGTTATTACTATTCATATATTATGGTATGAATATACCATACCAATTCGTTATGTATGGATGATGAGATTCCATTGATACAGAGCCAATTCCAATAGACTTATTGAACGTTCCCATTGGCGTGCATCCAACAGGAATTGAACCTACGAATTTTCCAATTATGAGTTGGGTGCTTTAACCATTCAAACATGGATGCTTAACAGGGATCATCGTACATCGTGAATAACCAAATTCCAATTGAAATGAAATATTTAGGAGGAATCAATGAAACATGAATCAATGAAACGACATCAATTCAAATCCTGGATCTTCGAATTGAGAGAGATCAATAATTCTCACTATTTCTTAGATTCATGGACCAAATTCGATTCAATGGGATTTTTCACTCATATTTTTTTCCACCAAGAACGTTTTATGAAACTCTTTGACCCCCGAATTTGGAGTATCATCCTTTCACGCGATTCACAGGGTTCAAAAAGCAATCGATATTTCACGATCAAAGGTGTAGTACTGCTTGTAGTAGCGGTCCTTATATATCATACTAACAATCGAAATATGGTCGAAAGAAAAAAATATCTATTTGATGGGGCTTCTTCCTATACCTATGAATTCCATTGGACCTAGAAATGATACATTGGAAGAATCTTTTTGGTCTTCCAATATTAATAGGTTGATTGTTTCGCTCATCTATCTTCCAAAAGGGAAAAAGATCTCTGAGAGTTGTTTCATGGATCCGAAAGAAAGTACTTGGGTTCTCCCAATAAGGAAAAAGTATATAATGCCTGACTCTAACTGGGGTTCGCGGTGGTAGAGGAACCGGATCGGAAAAAGGTGGAATTCTAGTTGTAAGATATCTAAGGAAACCGTAGATGGAATTGAGATCTCATTTAAAGAGAAAGATATCAAATATCTGGAGTTTCTTTTTGTATCCTATACGGATGATTCGATCCGCAAGGACCATGATTGGGAATTGTTTGATCGTCTTTCTCTGAGAAAGAAGCGAAACATAATCAACTTGAATTCGGGACATCTATTCAAAATCTTAGTGAAACACTGGATTTGTTATCTCATGTCTGCTTTTCGTGAAAAAAGACCAATTGAAGTGGAGGGTTTCTTCAAATAACAAGGAGCTGAGTCAACTATTCAATCAAATGAGATTGAACATGTTTCCCATCTCTTCTCGAGAAACAAGTGGGTTATTTATTTTCAAAATTGTGCTCAATTTCATATGTGGCAATTCCGCCAAGATATCTTCATTAGTTGGGGAAAGAATCTGCACGAGTCGGATTTTTTGAGGAACGTATCGAGAGAGAGTTGGATTTGGTTAGACAATGTGTGGTTGGTAAGCAAGGATCGGTTTTTTAGCAAGGTACGGAAGGTATCGTCAAATATTCAATATGATTCCACAAGATCTATTTTCGTTCAAGTAACGAATTCTAGCCAATTGAAAGGATCTTATGATCAATCCAGAGACCCTTTCGATTCGATTAGTAATGAGGATTCAGAATATCACACATTGATCAATCAAAGAGAGATTCAACAACAAAAAGAAAGATCGATTCTTTGGGATCCTTCCTTTCTTCAAACGGAACGAACAGAGAGAAAATCAGAACGATTCCCGAAATGCCTTTCTGGATATTCCTCAATGTCCCGGCTATTCACGGAATGTGAGAAGCAGATGAATAATCATCTGCTTCCGGAAGAAATCAAAGCAATTCTTGGGAATTCTACAAAATCAATTCGTTCCTTTTTCTCTGACAGATGGTCAGAACTTCATCTGGGTTCGAATCCTACTGAGAGGTCCACTAGAGATCATAAATTTTTGAATAAAGAACAAGATGTTTCTTTTGTCCCTTCCAGACGATCGGAAAATAAAGAAATGGTTGATATATTCAAGATAATTACGTATTTACAAAATACCGTCTCAATTCATCCTATTTCATCAGATCCGGGATGTGATATGGTTCCGAAGGATGAACCGGATATGAACAGTTCCAATAAAATTTCATTCTTGAACCAAAATCCATTTTTTGCTTTATTTCATCTATTCCATGACCGAAACAGGGGGGGGGGTACACGTTACACCGCGATTTTGAATCAGAAGAGAGATTTCAAGAAATGGCAGATCTATTCACTCTATCAATAACCGAGCCAGATCTGGTGTATCATAAGGGATTTTCCTTTTCTATTGATTCCTACGGGTTGGATAAAAAAAAAATTATTGAATGAGGTATTCAACTCCATGGATGAATCGAAAAAGAAATCTTTCTTGGTTCTACCTCCTATTTTTGATGAAGAGAATGAATCTTTTTATCGAAGGATCAGAAAAAAATCGGTCCGGATCTCCTGCGGGAATGACTTGGAAGATCCAAAACCAAAAAGAGTGGTATTTGCTAGCAACAACATAATGGAGGCAGTCAATCAATATAGATTGATCCGAAATCTGATTAAAATCCAATATAGCACCTATGGGTACATAAGAAATGTATCGAATCGATTCTTTTATGGAATTCAAAGGGATCAAATAGGAAATGATACGCTGAATCATAGAACTATAATGAAATATACGATCAACCAACATTTATCGAATTTGAAAAAGAGTCAGAAGAAATGGTTCGATCCTCTTATTTCTCGAACCGAGAGATCCATGAATCGGGATCCTAATGCATATAGATACAAATGGCCCAACGGGAGCAAGAATTTCCAGGAACATTTGGAACATTTCGTTTCTGAGCAGAGGAGCCATTTTCAAGTAGTGTTCGGTCGATTACGTATTAATCAATATTCGATTGATTGGTCCGAGGTTATCGACAAACAAGATTTGTCCAAGTCACTTCTCTTTTTGTCCAAGTCACTTCTCTTTTTGTCTAAGTCACTTCCTTTTTTCTTTGTGAGTATCGGGAATATCCCCATTCATAGGTCCGAGATCCACATCTATGAATTGAAAGGGCCGAATGATCAACTCTGCAATCAGTTGTTAGAATCAATAGGTGTTCAAATCGTTCATTTGAATAAATTGAAACCCTTCTTATTGGATAATCGTGATACTTCCCAAAAATTGAAATTCTTGATCAATGGAGGAACAATATCACCGTTTTTATTCAATAAGATACCAAAGTGGATGATTGACTCATTTCATACTAGAAATAATTGCAGGAAAGACTTTGATAACACCGATTCCTATTTCTCAATGATATCCCACGATCGAGACAATTGGCTGAATCCCGTGAAACCATTTCATAGAAGTTCATTGATCTCTTCTTTTTATAAAGCAAATCGACTTCGATTCTTGAATAATCCACATCACTTCTGGTTCGATTGTAACAAAAGATTCCCTTTTTATGTGGAAAAGGCCCGTATCAATAATTATGATCTTACGTATGGACAATTCCTCAATATCTTGTTCATTCGCAACAACATTTTTTCTTTGTGCGTCGGTCCAAAAAAACATGTTTTTTTGGAGAGAGATACTATTTCATCCATCGAGTCACAGGTGTCTAACATATTCATACCTAACGATTTTCCACAAAGTGGTGACGAAAGGTATAACTTGTACAAATCTTTCCATTTTCCAATTCGATTCGATCCTTTCGTTCGTAGAGCTATTTACTCGATCCCAGACATTTCTGGAACACCTCTAACAGAGGGACAAATAGTCAATTTTGAAAGAACTTATTGTCAACCTCTTTCAGATATGAATCTCTCTGATTCAGAAGGGAATAACTTGCATCAGTATCTCAATTTCAATTCAAACATGGGTTTGATTCACACTCCATGTTCTGATAAATATTTACCATCCGAAAAGAGGAAAAACGGAGTCTTTGTCTAAAGAAATGCGTTGAGAAATGGCAGATGTATAGAACCCTTCAACGAGATAGTGCTTTTTCAAATCTCTCAAAATGGAATCTGTTACAAACATATATGCCATGGTTCCTTACTTCGGCAGGGTGCAAATATCTAAATTTCACCCTTTTAGATACTTTTTCAGACCTATTGCCGATACTAAGTAGCAGTCAAAAATTTGTATCCTTTTTTCATGATATTATGCATGGATCAGATACATCATGGCCAATTCCTCAGAAAAAATTGTGGGCGATTCTTCCACAATGGAATCCGATAAGTGAGATTTCGAGTAAGTGTTTACATAATCTTCTTCTGTCCGAAGAAATGATTCATCGAAATAATGAGTCACCCGTTCCATTGATATGGATACATCTGAGATCACCAAATGCTCGGGAGTTCCTCTATTCAATCCTTTTGCTTCTTCTTGTTGCTGGATATCTCGTTCGTACACATCTTCTCTTTGTTTCCCGGGCCTCTAGTGAGTTACAGACAGAGTTCGAAAAGATCAAATCTTTGATGATTCCATCATACATGATTGAGTTGCGAAAACTTCTGGATAGGTATCCTACATCTGAACTGAACTCTTTCTGGTTAAAGAATCTCTTTCTAGTTGCTCTGGAACAATTAGGAGATTCTCTAGAAGAAATATGGGGTTCTGCTTCTGGTGGCAACATGCTATTGGGTGGTAGTCCCACTTATGGGGTCAAATCAATACGTTCTAAGAAGAAATATTTGAATATCAATCTCATCGATATCATAAGTATCATACCAAATCCCATCAATCGAATCACTTTTTCGAGAAATACGAGATATCTAAGTCGTACAAGTAAAGAGATCTATTCATTGATAAGAAAAAGAAAAAACGTGAACGTTGATTGGATTGATGATAAAATAGAATCCTGGGTCGCGAACAGTGATTCGATTGATGATGAAGAAAGAGAATTCTTGGTTCAGTTCTCCACCTTAACGACAAAAAAAAGGATTGATCAAATTCTATTGAGTCTGACTCATAGTGATCATTTATCAAAGAATGACTCTGGTTATCAAATGGTTGAACAACCGGGATCAATTTACTTACGATACTTAGTTGACATTCATAAAAAATATCTAATGAATTATGAGTTCAATAGATCCTGTTTAGCAGAAAGACGGATATTCCTTGCTCATTATCAGACAATCACTTATTCACAAACCTCGTGTGGGGCTAATAGTTTTCATTTCCCATCTCATGGAAAACCCTTTTCGCTCCGCTTAGCCCTATCCCCGTCTAGGGGTATTTTAGTGATAGGTTCTATAGGAACTGGACGATCCTATTTGGTCAAATACCTAGCGACAAACTCTTATGTTCCTTTCATTACGGTATTTCCGAACAAGTTCCTGGATGACAAGCCTAAAGGTTATCTTATTGATGATATTGATGGTAGTGACAATATCGAGATTGATGCTAGTGACGATATCGATGATGACCTTGATACAGAGCTGCTAACTATGACGAATGCGCTAACTATGTATATGACGCCGAAAAAAGACCGATTTGATATCACCCTTCAATTCTAATTAGCAAAAGCAATGTCTCCTTGCATAATATGGATTCCAAACATTCATGATCTGTATGTGAATGAGTCGAATTACTTATCCCTCGGTCTATTAGTGAACTATCTCTCCAGGGATTGTGAAAGATGCTCCACTAGAAATATCCTTGTTATTGCTTCGACTCATATTCCCCAAAAAGTGGATCCCGCTCTAATAGCTCCGAATAAATTAAATACATGCATTAAGATACGGAGGCTTCTTATTCCACAACAACGAAAGCACTTTTTCACTCTTTCATATACTAGGGGATTTCACTTGGAAAATAAAATGTTCCATACTAATGGATTCGGGGCCATAACCATGGGCTCCAATGCACGAGATCTTGTAGCACTTACCAATGAGGCCCTATCCATTAGTATTACACAGAAGAAATCCATTCTAGACACTAATACAATTAGATCCGCTCTTCATAGACAAACTTGGGATTTGCGATCCCAGGTAAGATCGGTTCAGGATCATGGGATCCTTTTCTATCAGATAGGAAGGGCTGTGGCACAAAATATACTTCTAAGTAATTGCCCCATAGATCCTATATCTATCTATATGAAGAAGAAATCATGTAAGGAAGGGGATTCTTTTTTGTACAAATGGTACTTCGAGCTTGGAACGAGCATGAAGAAATTAACGATACTTCTTTATCTTTTGAGTTGTTCTGCCGGATCGGTCGCTCAAGATCTTTGGTCTCTACCCGGACCCGATGAAAAAAATGGGATCACTTCTTATGGATTCGTTGAGAATGATTCTGATCTAGTTCATGGCCTATTAGAAGTAGAAGGCGCTCTGGTGGGATCCTCACGGACAGAAAAAGATTGCAGTCAGTTTGATAATGATCGAGTGACATTGCTTCTTCGGTCCGAACCAAGAAATCCCTTAGATATGATGCAAAATGGATCTTGTTCTTTTGTTGATCAGAGATTTCTATATGAAAAAAACGAGTCGGAGTTTGAAGAAGGAGCCCTCGACCCGCAACAGATAGAGGAGGATTTATTCAATCACATAGTTTGGGCTCCTAGAATATGGCGCCCTTGTGGCAATCTATTTGATTGTATCGAAAGGTCCAATGAATTGGGATTTCCCTATTGGGCCAGGTCATTTCGGGGCAAGCGTATCATTTATCATAAAGAGGATGAGCTTCAAGAGAATGATTCGGAGTTCTTGCAGAGTGGAACCATGCAGTACCAGACACGAGATAGATCCTCCAAAGAACAAGGTTTTTTTCGAATAAGCCAATACATTTGGGACCCTGCAGATCCATTCTTTTTCCTATTCAAAGATCAGCCCTTTGTCTCTGTGTTTTCACGTCGAGAATTCTTTGCAGATCAAGAGATGTCAAAGGGGCTTCTTACTTCCCAAACAAAGCCTCCTACATCTATATATAAACGCTGGTTCATCAAGAATACGCAAGAAAAGCACTTCGAATTGTTGATTCATCGCCAGAGATGGCTTAGAACCAATAGTTTATTCTCTAATGGATCTTTCCGTTCTAATACTCCATCCGAGAGTTATCAGTATTTATCAAATCTGTTCCTATCTAATGGAACGCTATTGGATCAAATGACAAAGAAATTGTTGAGAAAGAGGTGGCTTTTCCCGGATGAAATGAAACATTTGATTAATGTAAGAGGAGAAAGATTTCCCATTCCTTAGCCGGAAAGATATGTGGCCATGAAAGAGGGATTAAGTGGAACAGAATTGACCGGGTGGTAGAGTCGTGGAAAGACTTGTTTCTTCCATATTTTTGACCTTAGCTACATGGAACAATATGCTACTGCTGAAAGATAGAAGAATTGAAATCTTAGATCAAAACACTATGTATGAATGGTATGAACTGCCTAAACAAGAATTGTTGAACGGCGAACAACCAGAGCCTATTACTCACTACATCAAAAAATTTCCATTAATGAAACATGTAAATCCATTGGAAAATAAAAAATACGCATGTCCGATGAAATGGTTCTTGCTATCTGCTCCAATAATGAATCATTTCATTGGTTTAACTGAATAACTAACTAAAATAGATAGACCTTTCTCTTCGTCTCAAGTCGATGGATCTTCTCAATTGAAAGATCTTTTATATGGCTAATACACATTCCAGTTGACCGAGCCTAATTCTAATTGTTTTGTTCCGAAGCAAAGATATCCACGGGGTCGGTTCGTCCTATTCAGATATTCACACGACCAAGAGGTACTGGATTTTCTTGCCCTGAAAGGGGAAGGAAGGCTGGAATGCCAACAGACGTCTATTATCGAATTCACCCGACCTGATAGTACCCATTTTGGGAACGTCCAGTGCCAAAATAACTGAATGGGTAAGTCGCCAATCCCTAAAACGGACTATGTAATGTACTTTATCTGCTGGGTTACGGGCGGGCATTTTCTCAGAGGTTTCTATTGTATCAATTTACCCCTGTGTGATTCCTGTTGAAGCATATACTCGGGGGGTGGTGCAGGGCGAACGATTTCAAAGTGGACTCCCCATTCATTAGATGGAGAAGATCTCCAAAATTTAGTGATCCACTGCCGAACTTATTCCAATTCCAACAGCTCGGACTCGGATCGTAGGGATCGCCGGACTACTTCGTATCAACAGATACTCGGTCTATCAATATCGATTCGATCCGAGATCTCTTATTGAATTGCTCATTGAATGAGCATTCTCAATATTATGCCTTGAAGAGGACTCGAACCTCCACGCTCTTCAGCACGAGATTTTGAGTCTCGCGTGTCTACCATTTCACCATCAAGGCATTTTGAAAGTGAATCGTATTCCATGAATATGATATCTATCTAGTGTGATGTATGGGAATATATGACAAGGGTGGAGTGTTGGAGTATTTATATCGATCGGTCATGTCATATAGGCCCGAGTCGGACATTCAATTGCTTCGATTTGAATTATCCGGAGGATACCTTAGATATATCAAAAAGATGTACAATCAAACCTACTTCTCGATTCAATAGAAGACCAAAGAAGTGAATATGGTACCCAAATAACGAGAAATATGTAAAAAGCAGGTCCGATTACGCCTATTCCTAATCCTAAATGGAATGTAACGACACAGGGATCCATATGTAAACATAGTATCTATTTACATACGCTCGAATGCCCCCTTCTCATAATGAGAATGTACATAACCCTATTCCGGTCTGGTCCGGTATGGAATGAACTTATAATCATGGAATCAACTCCATCATCAGATTATAAGTTCATAACCCCAGCCCATTCCCATTTTGGGCGGAAGAGGTCTACTAATTCTTTGATTCCAGTTAGTAAGAGGGATCTTGAACTAAGAAATAGACCCTAGAAGCTAAAAAAGGGTATCATGAGCAATTGCAATAATTGGGTTCATTGATATTCCTGGTATAGTAGATGTTATCACACATACAATCATACTCAATTCGATGGAATTGTTTGATCTTTCGTCCAGTCATTAATAACTTGATTATTTTTAGATAATAGTAGATAGAAATAACGCTTGTAAGAAGTCTTATTGAAACCAAGAAGTGCGGTTGTGGAATATTATAGGGGTTATCTTGTATCTTTATAAACTCCTTGATAAATGCATTTAGTTTCAGCTATATGATTGCATCTAAAAAGTTGATATGTGTTTTCTTTTGGTCATGAAGTGTCTCTATGGAAATTTCATCAGGATCCCACTAGTTTTCGTACCTTTGCCAATTTTATTGACAAAAAGGGGAAGAATGAATGTGTAGTTCACACTACAAATACATATGGTTTTCGGATCATTATGTAAAGGGGAGTGGTTTTCATGTGAGATGAAGTATTGACTAAGGAAGAGTGATACATATCACCATAGTATTGTTGTCGAAGTTGTGATACAATTGAACTTTGATGCTGTGTAATAATACTATGACACTGTGTAACAATGATTTAAAGCTTTTGTTTTATCATTGTTATAGCTACGGATCTTCAACAATGATCATGATGCATTGAATATATTTGGAATCATTGGAGTGCTTGGAAGTGACGAATATTTCGAGTAATGTTGAAAAACCAAGGAGATCATGCATGTGGAAGAGAAATTGCAAAGTTTATTTATTTTGTATTCCATATGTATTGATAGTTTTGTCACTAAAATTGACAAAGGGGGAGATTGTTATAGCACTGCTCGGTCGAACTCGCAAGCGTTGCTATCTCAAGCTTGTTTGTCAAGTTTAGTTTCCAAAACTATAAGTCTTGATTTCTAGTCTACTTATAGCTAAGTCTCGGACTAGGATAGAAAGTGTAGTTGAGCTCTAGACTCCACGACGTTCATCATGCATATACGAAGAACTACTCAAGGAACTGGTGGAACTTCATCGACTAAAAGGTATGTGGAGACTTTAACTTATCTATAATTCAAATGTATATCTACTCTATCTCCTATCTTGAGACAAAAGTCATATTGCTATATATACTTTGATTATACACATTTGCTATTTCGAGCCGAGTTTATCTCGCTTATCTATTTCTCGAAATATGTGTTGGTAAGATTTCTCTTTGGTCAAGTTCATCTTTACAAGTGACGAAATTCATGTTGATTATTTCAATATCTTGAAAATCGCTTGGATGAAAAATAGTGTGTGAATAACCACTATATATAACATCCTCTAAGAATATTTCAATGATTGAAATGATAGTTTATAATATATGACCTTGAATGGATATAAACATTGTATGTGAAATCATACTTGTGTAAGTCCAAAATCCTTGAACTAAAGTATGCGTACTTTTCTATTTAGGATAACAGGAGCTAAGTCCGCGTACCTGTACGCGTACTGTCGAAATTTCACATCCCATGAATTTCTGCAGGAGTTTGTGAACTGAAAACAAGCTCAGTCTGGGTACTTAAGTATGCATACCCATACCCGTTTGCGTACTTAAATGGGTTATTTTCTAAAAACGGTTTAATCGTGAACTAAGACATTTATAAATTAAGGAATGCGTGATTGCAAAACCGTAGCTATAATGTTCATAAATCGATTGAGTGAATCAAAATCATTTTTTCTTCGATTGTGTCTTGTATACTTCTATGAGATCTAATCAATTGAACAACTCTTTAACTAGTTCATTTGAGTCACTTGAACTAGTTATGGTGAAGATGAATAAGGTTGATATGAAAGTGCATATATGGCTAACCATTGGTTAACTACTATTGAACCAACTAGGTGTACACGTTTAGGTATGGTTACACAAACCTAAATGAACGTGCATTTTATTTATGTATGACAAGCTAAGTTCGATCTGACGGTTGAAAGATATTAGCTTGAATCTAATCAAGTTTTCATCTAACGGTGAATATTAAATGCTTTGTTACCAAGGTAACTTAGATTGCAAACCCTGATTTGGAGACTATACAAAGGAGAACTCTAGCAACTGGGAAACGTAATCCCCACACCTCATGTGTGATACTAGTTGTATAAGTTAGAGTCGATTTTCCTTTAACCTTAGGTTTCTATCGAGACCCTGTAGGTTAACGACATGAAGATTTCATTGGGATTGTGAAGCTAGAGCCAACTATTTTCTCTGTAGTTGCGTGATTTGATCTTGTTGTTTCTATCTTATTGGATTTCAATCATAATATTGGCTTGAGATTAATTTCTCCGATAGGCAAGATAGAAAAGAAGTCACAAATATCTTCGTCTCATCATTTGTGATTCCACAATATCTTGTTTCGCTAGTCGATTAATATTATTGTGAGGTGATTGATAATTCTAGGCTGTTCTTCGGGAATATAAGTTTGGGTTATCAATTGGTTCCTGTTCACCTTGATTTATCAAAAGATGGAACAAAACTCGTAGGTATTTTTTTGGGAGGCAGATTTATCTATTCCTGTAGAATTTATCTATGGTGGATTTTTAACAAAGGGAAAACCCGTAAAATCATGATATTGCATGTTCCTGATACGGCTTCAGGCGTGTGACGATTCATATTTTACGAAGCCATGATGAATATGTTTTCGAAAAGCCTCTACCAACCGAGCGTTCGATCCCTGACATTTCATTGTGACCTCTATGTATAATAATAGAATTGGGCGGTCCTCCTACATAATTGTTTGTTGAGAGGGCTTAACACCTTCAGGATGTCGGTGATACTCACTGTTCCTTGACTACTTGAGAGCGACCCCCCCTCTACATAGAAGAACGATTGGGCGGTTCTCCATCAGATTGAGAACAACAACGCCTTCAGGATAGTGACACTCACCGATCCTAACTATGTAGAGCGACGTGTATAGACTCGGGTGTTCTTAGTAGTGTCTAAGAGCACCCTCAGGATTTTCCGTCTCCTGACTATGCACATAGATTAATTCTGCCGTGACATTCACCATTGAATTCCCAGAATAATCTATTATTGCTTCTATTCCATGTTCGAATCCTCGGCCTGATCCCATGGAATGGCAATAACAATTTTCTCCTATTCCATGGTCGAATCCACAGCCTGATCCCATGGAATGACAATAAAAATCTACTCTTATTCCATGGTCGAATCCACGGGATGATCCCATGGAATGGCAATAACAATTTGTTCTGATTCTATGATCGAATCCACGGCTTGATCTCATAGAATATCAATGAAACAACTATATTATCTCATTACTCCTATTTCATGACCGAATCTACTGGTCTCATGAAATGATGATGGATAAATCTCAATTACTCTGATTCTATGGTCGAATCCACGATCCCATGGGATGGTAATGCTCGTTTTATTATTCTGAATTCGTAGTCGAATCCGCGTCCGATCCTACGAATTAATAATGAAATATCTATTCACTTTTATTACTCAGTTTCATGAATTAATCTCTACTGGATCTCGTGAATTGATAATAAATACTTAATAATTGGGCATATGGACCATCACTGAGTAAGCCCCACAAAAATGGTGCAAGTGCACTCGACAATGATGCACGACTGAACACCCGGATGCGCGAATGAGCATCCAAAAACTTGAAACAATGGAGAGTTCTCCACAAAATAGGAGAGAGAAAATAATAAACAGTAAAATAATGGGAAGCGCCCAAGGCCGGGCCCTAGCCATGGCCGGTCCCATGTTTCCCCATTATTTTCTTTATTTTCTCACAATCTTCACAAACCCATGGAGAGTTCTCCATCTTGGCAAAAAACTTCCCAATTTGTGCAAAAACTCAAGAGTTCTCCATGACTTGGGGGATTCACCAAATAAATTATAAAATAAGGAGAAGTGTGCGGGACCGGGCAACCTAGCCGGACGGCCATGCCTAAGACGTGGCCGGTCCCACACCTCACAATCCTTAGCTTTTTATAATTATTATTCCAAAACTTCATGGACTCTCCATAACTTCAAGGATTCATGAAAAATAATAATAAAATAGGGAAAGGTGTGCGAGACCGGGCAACTTTGCCGGCCGGCCATGCCCTAGCCATGGTCGGTCCCTCACCTTGCAATCCATGATTTCTCATTATTATTATTATTTTCCTCAACTCGTGAAACTCCTAGGTTTGAACAAAATTCGTGACTTCTCCATATTTTCTCAAATATGGCTCGAATCACGCAAAACCAAAAACCCAACATGGTCACACGACCGGCTAGCCCCTCACGACAATTTTGGATTATTAAAATATTTTACTTTAATATTTTCAAAATATTGATGAATTGAGCATACATGCTCATTCCACCGAAAAGTCGAGAATTCTCAGCCAAGATGAAACTCTTCTGAAAATTCACAACATCGCTCAAATGCGCATCAGGAAATACTGAAACTCTCAGTATGGAGACACGGACATCATGGAAACACATGCATGCCTCCATGACCAACCAGGTTGCTTCTAGGGCTTGCACAAAGCCGGTCCACACGTTTTCATAATTCCGACCTAAGTTGCTCAATCGCTCATACTGGGCCCAAAACTCTCTTTTACCGTCCCTCTTGAATTCTTCCTGAATTTTACTTTCAAGCTGTTTTCATTTCCCGAACGAGCTCAAAACCTAAATATTCCAGAAATGGGAGATGGGAAATGCTTTTACGTATCGAATAAAGGGGCGGACCATCGAAATCCGAGTCCGTATGAGAATTCTACATCGATTCTAGTAAAGGACGCTAATCAGGGATTCAATCAAACTGGAGAATCCTCCAAATGACCAACACTTGGTCACGTGACCACCAGGAGCCGGTCCCATGGCCTCTTGGTCGGTCCCATCTCAAATAACTAGGTTTTACACCTAATGCGGAACCCAGCAATATTTTCAGTAAATGGTGAACTCCCCATTTAATCATCACTTTTCACCAACTCTCAAACTGAGAACCATGGTGCATGCTTACTTGAGCACTGGGAATCACATGGAAGTTTCTCATCCCATGTGGTCGGTCCCTTCATTACTCATAATCAATTTTTGGCAATTCTCCAATTGATGGAGGATTGTCCAAAATTAGGGTTTCGAATGAACGCTCTGTGAAACCATCATTATGAGCAATTTCGAACACTAATAAATTTATGTTGATACGTCAATCAACATCTAAAATTAATTAAACAATATTTGGTAATCTACCAATATTTTAACTAATAGTTTACTGGGTCACATCACTAGTAAATAATTCGCTGAATCGAGAAATACTTGCTCAATCTCCTGAATAATAGTCAATATTCAACAATTCTCCAATATTTGGTGAATTGAGCAATACTTGCTCAGTTGCCCATCAAATCCTTAATTTTGGTGAATTGAGCAATACTTGCTCATTTGCCATCAAATCCTTAATTTCGGAGAGTTGATCAATACTTGCTCAAATGCCCATCAATTTCCCATAATTCGGTGAATTGAGCAACACTTGCTCAGTTGTTCATTGAATTCTTATAATTCGCGGCAATACTTGCTCAACTACTCAACTAGTCGGTAACTTGTCATACTCACATCTCTCCAGAGAATTACATGTTTGACCCATGAATCGCTGAGCATCCACCATTCATGCTTGGTTCAGCAAACTTAGACTTAGTGTATAATCAGTCAATAATCGACTAACCTAAACACTCTGCCCCGCAGACTCCACGATTCGTGAAACATCAATCACGTCACAAATAGGGGGATATCACTTAGGGTTTTGGTCTGGCGATCTACGAAACGTGGATTCATCCCACGACGAGAAATGTGCGTAAGTCGTGTCAACGGTTAAAGGAGTTAGGAAAGTAGTGGGTGCACGATCCGTCAAGTCTCCACACGATGTGGAACTGACTTTACCACGATCTCCCATTTTCCCACTCTTCCACTCAAGAAACCATTACACTTACAGGGGTAAGTGGTGTTACTACTCTAACAGTATAAATAAGTCTCTGAATCCATGATTGAAGGAAAATATTTTCTCAACATTCGAACACTCGAATACACGTCCAACACTGAATTTCTCGAGTAACTACTCTCAAGAATTCATCAATCACTCAGAACTTATTCGAACTCAACAGTTCACCAATACTGCAGAAACCTTCAACACACCCACAATCCTCGATCATCACTGATCACACACAATTCTCAGCTTCCCTCATACAGATCGACTCATCTCCCTCTTTGCGACCGAATTGATTCTGGAACGGCCATTGTCTTGGTTTAGGCCAGAGTCATAAAGATTGATTTCCCGAATCTAAGCATCCCCTTTGCAGCGGTGCATCTGTGTGAGGATTAACATCTTGCCAGGATGAGGAGTCTCGACAGAATGCTCGACTCTCCACTTTCCCGAAAAACCGGCGGCGCGTTTTTCCCCATCCACAGATTGGCGACCACAGTGGGAGATTAATCTCTCGGTTCCAATCTCTCATTTTCGCAAAGATGGTCGATCTTAGGTCAGGAGCAGTTACACATCCCAACATCAACGATGCTAGTACCAGCAACAACACTGGTGGTACTCCGGAAATAATTCCCGCTTCTAATGATGGTAGTGACATTACTCCTCCTCAAACCAATGTTGAAGATCATCCTCTTTTTGGGAGGCATCCAGAAGAAATCAGAGTAAATCCTCCTACAATAGGCGATCTCATGAAGGTCCAAGAAGAAAACATCTCCAACGGACTCCGAAGTTATTCCTGTTCCTGATGACGATGAAACCCGCAAAACCACAGAGCCTCAACCCGCGGGCTTCATCACCCGTGAAGACTTGGAGCACTTTATGAAGAATCGAGGAAGGGGTCATACAATAACCGTGCACCGTCATCAACCTATGGATCCTGCAGCCACGCAGAGGATCCCTCTCCTGAAAGGCTACACCTCTCCAACGTTAACACTCTACAACGGAACAAGAAATGCTCGAGAACACATTTCTCGATTTCTGGAAGCATTAGGAGAACATGAACACAACCATGTTATCCGCCTGAAAGAGTTTTCGAAATACCTGACGGGTCATGTATACACTTGGTACAACAACATCACTCCAGGGAGCATAGCCAATTGGGGAGAAATAATTAATGCTTTCTATAGGAAATATTTATTTGTCTCTGAACAAGTCACACTCTCCGACCTGGGGAGGATGTCTTAGAAGAATAATGAACACCCGAATGACTACGTAAAAAAGTTCAGACTCCAGGCACTGGATTGTCATGATCCAAATGTTACTGAACAACAACTGGTGGACTTGTGCATCAATGGGATGATCCCGGTTTACAGAGATTTGTTGGAGAATCTCCGCTTCCAGACCATTTAGGAACTTCATGAAGCAGCCAAGCGATCGGCAACTATTTGCTCCTGCCTTGCTGGAAAGAACGAAAACTGTCAAAATGGAGGAATCGAAAGACACTCGAAGCAGCAGTCGGCGCCTGATCAACAAGCAGTATAATGTTGAAGCCTCCGTCAATGTTGCTGAAGGAAGCAAGAGAAAGGCCGAAGCACAACAACACAAAAATGCTTCTCCAACGTCTCATCCTCCAAAAGCTCAATGGAAGGACAACCAGACCAGAAATGCACAATCACAACAAACTGATGAGGAAGTTCCTGATTTCCCATTTCCCATTGAAGAGGTGATCGAACTACTGGAAGTATGGATCCAGGATGGTGCAGTCAAGCTACCTCCTGTCAAAAGGGATCCAACTGAAGAGCAAATGGAGAACGCACGCTATTTCCACTTCCATAGGTACGTCAGTCATCCAACCCGTGACTGCAGAAATTTGAAGCGCATCTTCAAAGAAAAGGCCGACTCAGGAGAGTTTGGGACTGAAGGAGTACACATAAATCCTCTCCCGATCAGAACATTTGCACCCTCCGAGCAGCCGGTCAAGAAAGCAGTTCAGTCTTTAATGGAGCACGTCTGCGAGTTTCTGTACTTGTCAAGGGCCAAAAGAGATGACATGTTTGATGCGCTAAACCATGTTGTGTCAGGAAAATGACTCACATTCAGGAAACATTCCCTGAACCACCTGTGACAGACAAAGAGATGTACGACTGGGGACTTCTCACCATGGTGCATCTCAAGGGGAACGAATTTAGACGAGTATTAGTCGACGTTGGCACTGCTGTCAACATCATCCCTCTGAAAAACCTCAGAGCTGCTGGCATCACTCATCAAGAAGCAACTCATGCTCCAGTTTTAGTCAGAGATCATGAAGGAATCTCCAGAGATTCTTATGTCTACATCATTCTCAACATAAGAAGTGATTCAACCTGGACAAAAACTAAATTTTTCATAATTAGAGAGGATCCCGGATATGACATGGTTCTTGGAAGAACGTGGATCCATGATGGGAAAATTACTACGGAATCTTCACCTTCAGTTGCACACTTCTCCACCGAAGAAAGCTCTGACTCAGAAGATGACCAGCCTTTCGAGCATTTGGAAAAGGTCGAAACTCTGATGGGACTCACGCAAAGGCTTGGAGAAAGCCCTAATGAATTCGTCAGGAGGTTTCGCACTCAGGAAAGTCTTATTCCTCATGATGCATATGTGTTACCTACTTTCAAATATGCTACCTTAATTCGAAGACTCGCTCAAAACCTACATATCATCAAACCCTATGAGTGGACAGTCTCACCTCAGCAATATTAAACTGCATGGTTGGAACCTTTTCTGATTATGCACCACATTGAAAGGTTCATCGCTGAAGACTTGGCTCAGTTTGACAAGCGATGCCCGCCATATTTTCCTCTGCACGAGTGTCCACATGTGCCACAGAATTGGAAATATTCACCAGTATGGAATCCACGGGTGATTCCAAACCAGCAGAAGATATTCATGGCACGCTCAATCAAGCCTAACAAGTTTCATGAAGGAGATTTGGTTCTTAAGGCAACCAAGCGCAACCTGCATTCTACAAGGGGTTCTAACTGGGAAGGGCCTTTCATGATTGTTAAGTCAATCGCTGGAGGATACTACAAATTGGCTGACATCAAGGGCAGGACAAAAATACCACTAATTCATGAGAATTGGCTCAAGATTTTTGATGCATGAAGCATTCAACATTGGATATTTTATGTACAAGGCAAGCGCTCAAAATATCTGACGTTTGCACTTTAGGATTTTCTTTTAATTGTATTTTCAATTCCTCCAAAACATGTGCATACTTGCACTCAGCATTTGAAAATTCAGCAATCTATCAAAGTTCTTTACTTGAGAAAATATCTGTCAAATCCAAAATCAAAAGAAAATCCTCAGTCACTCATAAATTCAAAACCTATCAAGAATCAAAACCCAAATAAAATCTCACATCTTTCTCAGAAGTTCAATGTTCATGAGATTACAGAAAGAAAACTAAAGAAAACTATCAAAGAATGATTTCTGCTTCTCCGCATCTTCCAAAACTTTCAAAGCCGCTTTCTCCAATTCTAGCTTCTTGGTTAGTTCAGCAACTTCGTCTATATTCTTCGTCACAGCGTCACTAATAGGGAAAGGAGCATTACCCTCTACCGTTTTCCGGATAGCTTCAAGCCTTTGATGAAGCCACTTCAGATTGAAGCCTAGTTCTTCAGCATTCTTCGAGTTGTACTCCCAATCAAAGAGTACGTCTCGAGTAACAAAATTTATGGGAGTGATACATATATCATGTATAACACACAGGATGGCTTCCATTTGCTTTGTCAATAAATAACTGTGTTCTGAATCCTGAGTAACCACGATGTGTCCATAAATTTTCCACAGTTTCTCATACATAGCAGTGTATCCGATGGGAACACTAAAACCACCAAATAACTGGTGGTATGGGAGTAACTCACCAAATTGAGGATAAAAAAAAAATCCCTGCATTAGGATACTCATGCACTATCATACGCCTCTCGACTACTGGAGCAGCATCAACAATCATGGAGATCACTTCAGACGAAGCAGTTTCCGCTATTCTCGATTCGGGTTCCATCATTTGAGGCTCAGTTTAGGTTTCCACCACCCCCTGCATCAACAACTAGAACTTCATAACCTAGAGGTGCACATATAGGAGTTCCATCGCCAACAACTCCGGGACTTCCCAAGCTATCATTAGTGGATCCATGATTCCCAACTTCGTCGTTCGGTACCTAATGTGAAGATTACATGGGATTAGGATGGTTCAGGTATGGAAATCCAATGCAATCATAAGATTAAGAAAGTAAGTGAATTAACATCATCTAAGTTACTTATTATGCAATTACGACATGTGCAAGAAGTATCAAAGTCATGAAACACGTTTTCAAGGAGACTCAACTGAGGCAAATTTACGCTACCCAATGTTCAATGACGAACTGGGATTAATTGACAAGGAATCTGGGGATGAGTTGTATGTCATTCTATTCGTATGGAAGTTCTCTACAATATTTCAAAATTTCATAACAATTGGATGAACGAGCGAGGAGATGTGACCAAAACATCACACAACACGCGACCTGGAAAAGTTCTGAATATCTCCTGGAAGTTTACTGTTTCATGTTTTTTAGGACCTAAACATGCTCAAAATTCAAAAATCTTCTTTGCTAAAGCTTGGAAATTTTTTGGTATTGAAGATACATATGCGGACATCGAAAATCCGACTCCAGACGAAGATTATACAACATTTCTAATAAATTCTAAAGCCTGAAATTTTCTGATGGCGTATTTCGGCAAAATTACTCGTATATTCATATGGGTTCTCATTCATTCATGCATAAGTCAGAAATATCATACTTATATGAATAATATACATGATAAATTATTACTAGGGGAGCTCCTAAACCATTTGAGGATTCGGCAAGGTTGGAACCTCCATTGGCATTATCATTCGGAGAACTCTCTATATTTTTGTTCGGTTCGGGATTTCGAGAGCTCTCCATATTCTCATGACTCAAAGAAGAATGTGCCTAATCAACATGCTCCTTATACATGGTCATTTCCTCATGTCCACATCAACAAACAACCGTCACTCATTTGTCCAAAAGCGCATTACAATTATCAAGTGCAAAAGGGGAAACTCACGTCAACCTCCTCGGTGCTGGAATTATGAATTTTTCGATCAAGAGATAAACGGAGACCATCAATAACCGATGGAGCAAAATTCTGAAATGCATGAACAATACTCTTTTAAATCCTAATTACATGGATGAGAAAGTTATAACAATGAAGAAAAGCGCAGGCAACTCACCAAAGAAGCGGTAGGAGACTGTATTATGCTCGGTATCATCCTATGTGTCATCTTACTTCTATCTTCTCCTCCCTGGGGACTTTCTTGAAATATTGAAGAATTTACATCAATGCGAGGTCTCACAGCATGACCACCCTATCACAAGAAAAGCAACACAATTAAAATATGATTGGCATACTTTGGCCGAAATCATAAGAAAAAGCACTTACTTGTGACGCATTTGGAGATGTCTTCCTCTTATCACTAACAGGGAGATACTTCAACCTGGGTCGACTGGAAACCACGTCAGGAGGAGGGAACTCCCGCACAGGGGACTGAACGTTCATTACAAACGCATATACACGCTCGAGTTGCTGGCGCCAAAAGCCTATATATCCAGGAGTTGCGAAGGTTTCTCGGTCAGAACATGGGAACAAGTATTCATTTCCTTCCACGCGGGTGCAATCCAAATGAGCCTTCAAGAATTCAATCCCTGGCTTGTTCATTTGGTGACCCGAAATGCACTGGTCAAGTCCCATATGTCAAGCGGCTCTGTCAATGTTGTACTCTTCTACCTGGAATCCTCCATTCATTATTAACAACAAGAAACCAGGAGTACAACTCAAGATGAAAGATATCTCTCCTTCACTCAGATCAGCACCAGTAGTCAACGTGACATTCTCGTCTATAGTATTGAAAGTGATTAACTGTGAGAAAAGAGAAGGAACCGACACCCAGGGGCGAAAGTTGAACTCAAACTCAATGTCCAAAATGTCAGTAATTCATATCTTGTACTGTGGTTGCTTTCTAGACCAACGCATGATCCTAGCATTATTCTCCTCAAGAAGGGAATGGCGAGTGTCGACCTTGGGTCCTTGCAAAATGATACGGGGAATTGGGGTATAGCTCTCAATGTGTTCCCACATCAAATCTTGGAAAAACATGGTATTAGCATATGTCTCAATCTTCATGAAGCCATCAGAAATACTGAAGTCCACAACTAGAGAGTCCAAGTTGGCGAACAAAGAACCCAAAAATAGACTGCCAATAGGAATTTTCTCACCTTTGGCCATCTTAATGGCAAAGCGAATAACAAACGGCTTCAGCAAGTGTCCACAATCTTCGAAGATATCCCGTGAGAGCCACAGACACAAGAAAGCCGCAATTGTCAAAACGCCATCAACCGGTCCTTCATGAGTTCTATCTCTTGGCCACCAGTGTGATAACCATCAGGCATAGCAAGACGCAGGTGACTCATTAAATTCGTGCATCTTTGTTTCTAACATGTCAGATATCTCCTTCTCCCCTGTTGAGAGTTCTTCAGGAAAATTACCAGTAATTGGAAGGTGCAACAAAGCAACTACATCTTCTAGAGTAATGGTGAAGTCTCCCCATCTGCATATAAATGTGTGAGTAGGGACACACCAATGGGCGAGCAGGGCTATCATACCTGGAATATCATGAGTGATGATCAAATCTCCAGCAGCTTGAATGGCTCGTGTCACCTGAGCACTATCCAATATGGACCTCACTCGGCTATGGCCTAACATGTGCCTTGCCCACCCATAGAAGTGCATCAGAGGTCTCCGAGAAAGCTTCAACTCCACCTGAAAAGCTGCGAAATACTTCCCGTGCAAACAAAACCGAATCACAGCTCGGGGAGACACCAACTTGTTCTGGGAAGTACACCTAGGATTTATCAATAACCGAAACGAAGAACCTAGAGGACGCTTTTCAGGCCTATACAAATATACGAAGAATTTTTCCTCAGCAGTTGGAATGTTCTTAGTCTTGGAACTTTCCTTCTTACCCTGGGAAACCTCAGTATCGTCATTTCTGGAAGAACCATCATCTATTGAAGAGGTATCTGTGGAAACATCTTCTCTCGAAGAAACATCATCTTCATAAGCACTACGGGAGTCAACCATTTTGCAAACTTGTTACAACATCCATACATGAATTCATTAACACAATGGGATTAAAGCAAATTCGACAATTGATGTCTGCAAAAATGGTATTCCTCAGTTCTCACCTCTTTACGATTTCACGAACTTAGTGATAACAACGTAAAAACTCCAAAACTTGCTCTTTCTTTCAAACCTGCAAATTGAGTATAAAACATATTATTCAAAATTCTACACTGACTTTCCAAGAAACCATGAGTAATTCACATAACCCTCTATGTGAGCACTCGCTGATTTTATGTATATACATACGCTATAAAATCACTGAATTCGCGAATACACTGTGAATTCACCAAACTCATAAATTGGGTGTTTTCAAAAACCCAAATTTTATTTAATAAAGCGTGAATAAGTCACGCACTTTAAAAAAAGTAATAAAAAATTTGTGAGTTAATAACTCACGTAAATAAAATAAAAAAGCTTTTGCTCAACCGAGCATTTGTCTATGGAACCATGGGACTTTCCTATTTTTGTAGAGTTCTCCATATTTCAAATAAAACTTCGAGAGTTCTCAAATAAAATTTCAATATGAACTCCAGGTCTTTTCAAAATTCCTTTAACTCTAAGGATTATTATTTACTACTTTTAAGAACAAATTACGTTTATAAAAGTATTTGCAAAGTTCATACTTTCAAAAAACGAACTTTGGTTTTCATGAAACCTAATAAAAAAAACCTTTTGCTACTACAACTAGACCATATCTATTCAAAAATTAACATATCTCTTTCATATTAGGGATTTTTTGCTCATCCCTCCAATTAACGAACAAACGTGCATATGCATACGTTTTCTAAAAAATCCTTCATAAATCCTACACATACATATGTAACCATGGGATTTTGGGTTTTATGAACAATCATAAATCATAAAGCCTACAGCAAAAATAAAATAAAATAAAAATAAATCACGAACTCACCTGTTGTCACCGGACGGAATTCGGCCGGCGGTGGTCGGACGCCCAGCGGAGATCGGATGGGCGGTGGTGCTGCTGAGATCTTCTGTTGCTGCTCGTGGTATGGGGGTGATGATGAAGTATTGGCCGGCCAAAGGAAAATATATTTTTTTTAGGGCTATTCCCTTTTAAATCAAATCTATTTCCAAAACCTAATAAGCACGGGTTTCCCTTTTTGGGCTCGGGCCCGCAAAACCTAAATCGACCATAACTAAGCTTTTAGACACCCAAATCAGCAGTGCCTCATCTCTCCACGCTCATGAGATGACACTCTACCTTACTATCATAGTTCTCATCCACACATTTGCTCGTACATGATCTCATTGGAGTAAATTGAGGATTATGAAACTACCTTTGTAGACCGAGTTCAACCAGACCTCGTCGATTGAAAATCATCATTTAATGCATACTGAAGAACATGATTGTTCCCCACCATGCAGGGGACTTGATGTAGATGGTGGATTTTCAACAAAGGGAAAACCCATAAAATCATGATACTGCATGTTCCTGATACGACTTCAGGCGTGTGACGATTCATATTTTACGAAGCCATGATGAATATGTTTTCGAAAAGCCTCTACCAACCGAGCATTCGATCCCTGACATTTCATTGTGACCTCTATATAGAATAATAGAATTGGGCAGTCCTCCTACATAATTGTTTGTTGAGAGGGCTTAACGCCTTCAGGACGTAGGTGATACTCATTGTTCCCTGACTACATGAGAGCGACCCCCATCTACATAGAAGAACGATTGGGTGGTTCTCCGTCATATTGAGAGCAACAACGCCTTCAGGACAGTGACACTCACTGATACTGACTATGTAGAGAGACGTGTATAGACTCGGGTGTTCTTAGTAGTGTCTGAGAGCACCCTCAGGATTTTCCGTCTCCTGACTATGCACATAGATTAATTCTGTCGTGACATTTACCACTGAATTCCCAAAATAATCTATTATTGCTCCTATTCCATGGTCGAATCCACAGCCTGATCCCATGGAATGACAATAAAAATCTGCTCATATTCCAAGGTCGAATCCACGGCCTGATCCCATGGAATGGCAATAACAATTTGTTCTGATTCTATGAACAAATCCACGGCTTGATCTCATAGAATAACAATGAAACAACTATATTATCTCATTAAATCGATTTCATGACCGAATCTACTGGTCTCATGAAATGGTGATGAATAAATCTCAATTACTCCGATTATATGGTCGAATACACGATCCCATGGGATGGTAATGCTCGTTTTAATATTCTGAATTCGTAGTCGAATCCGCGTCCGATCCTATGAATTAATAATAAAATATCTATTCACTTGTATTTCTCAGTTTCATGAATTAATCTTCACTGGATCTCGTGAATTGATAATAAATACTCAATAATTGGGCATCTGGACCATCACTGAGTAAGCCCCACAAAAATGGTGCAAGTGCACTCGACAATGATGCACGACTGAGCACCCGGATGCGCGAATGAGCATCCAAAAACGTGAAACAATGGAGAGTTCTCCACAAAATAGGGGAGAGAAAATAATAAACAGTAAAATAATGGGAAGCGCCCATGGCCGGTCCCATGTTTCCCCATTATTTTCTTTATTTTCTCACAATCTTCACAAACCCATGGAGATTTCTCCATCTTGGCAAAAAACTTCCCAATTTGTGCAAAAACTCAAGAATTGTCCATGGCTTGGGGGATTCACCAAATAAATTATAAAATAAGGAGAAGTGTGCGGGACCAGGCAACCTAGCCGTCCGTCCATGCCCAAGCCGTGGCCATTCCCACACCTCACAATCCTTAGCTTTTTATAATTTTTATTCCAAAACTTCATGGACTCTCCATAACTTCAAGGATTCATGAAAAATAATAATAAAATAGGGAAAGGTGTGCGAGACCGGGAAACTTGGACGACCGACCATTCCCTAGCCATGGTCGGTCCCTCACATTGCAATCCATAATTTCTCATTATTATTATTATTTCCCTCAACTTGTGAAACTCCTGGGTTTGAACAAAATTCGTGACTTCTCCATATTTTCTCAAATACGGCTCGAATCACGCAAAACCAAAAAGCTAACATGGTCACACGACCGGCTAACCACTCTCAGTCTATTCATACTCACACAAAATACATACATATATTACTAACCAATAGAACTATTCAAAGACCGGTAAACAAGATGCATATAAATAAAAATTCAAGTTATAATTCCTCACATACAAACTATTAAGATCTTTAATAAAGAGTAAATCACTAACGACAATGGATTTGCTAATACACAAATGAAATCTCAAATTTTACTTGAATGAAAAAGTAAAACCTGAGAATAGTAAACCAAAGATTCAGTATAATTTATTAATTTACTTCTACCGATTTTGTAGAATGAGAAAAAAAATCTAAAATGAGATTGGTGGTAATGTGAATTCAATCATCACCTTTTGAGAGGAAAAATCATAGTGAGCGACAAGTTATTGTTGATGGCATTAGAGTAAAGCTCAGTTGAACCAACAAGTTTTATTATCTCAAGCTTGTTATCAATGTTAGATGAAACTATATCTGGATTTATAGTCTACTAAGTGAAGTTCAGATTAGGTATAAAAGTTGGTAGTTGAGTATCAGATATCACCCTAGAAGAATAAAGATCGATGAAGACATTTAGAGAACTTCATCAACAAGGTATGTGAAGACTGAGCTGTTCTATTTAATCACAAGCTTTATCATTCTATCTATTTGAGACTATCTTGTATGACCTCAGTAAATTTATTGCAAGAAGAAATTTCGAATCAAGATTGTATTGTTAAACATATCAAAATATGATTCAACCATTGGATGTTCAAATGTCCTTAACAATATTAGTTCGAAATAATTTATTGTATAAGAATTAATTTTGTGGATCATTTGAAAATTTCCCAAGCAATGATTTATCATTTGGGAATGTTTCAAACATCAAAGAGAGAAATTTAGAACTAGTGTTATTTAACTTAGAATAAATTAGCGAACCATCTCACAAACCCAAGATATCTGAGTTTTTGGAATACAGGAAGGTTGGCGAACCAGTTCGCAAACCTTAAGTTCATAATGGGAAAATTCACAAAATTTGTTCACGAACCGTGGTGATTGAAATTGGTGAAGAGGCTAACAGTTGGCGAACCCAGTTCATGAATTGTTGTCATCTGAGTTCACGAGCCGCAGAACAGTTGGCGAACCCGGTCCAGGAACCATAACACACTGACTCGTGAACTGCCTATATGGTTCACGAACTGTTTTACCAACTGTCTCGGTAAAACTTTGGCAGATGATCAAAGACTTATTTTTTAAATATGTTTAACATTGCTATGACTCTCATAAACACTTCTAAGACATCACTGATCACTAAAACACTTGTGTATGTGAGAAGTTAGGCTGTAAATGATGTCAGCTACGTGAATCAATTGCATAGAGCTTTGTGAGGTTCAAGAGACGTAAGGAGCACAACTATAATTGAATCACTTGTAGGGTAGATTCAATCTTAATTACATTCCAGTCCGAAGTCTGGTAGTAGGCTATTGTTTGTAGCGGATTAATATAGTTTAGTGTTCAAATCTAGACGAGGACCTATGGTTTTTCTGCAATTACGGTTTCCTCGTTAACAAAATTTCGGAAGTCTTGTATTTTTCCTTTTCCACATTATATTCTTTATCTTTATAATAAGATCTACACAAGTAGTACATCCTTATAATTAAGATCGATTGTGAGACTTGTTTCTTATAGAATTCGTATTTTGAAAGATAGATAACAAGTTTCTTACTTGACAGAATTCGGATTTGAAAATTTGGATACGATTAAATTGATCTTGGATATTGATTTTTGAGATCGTTCAAGTACTCTTCTTAATAATCAGGTTCACGGACTTTATTGTCTATACTTTCTAATTGAGAAGAGATATAGATATAAAACATATTTTCAAGGATCATTAAGTTAGTCTACTTGAAATTGTATTAAGTTTTGTCCATACAGGTTGCCGAACGAAAAAGTTGGTGGTATACTTTTGCAAACCATTGCTTTTCAGATTTTTTTTTTAATTTTTAATTTTTAATATCACTCTTTCCCATGGTGGGATTAGTACACTTCATATAATATCTCATTCATTGAGAAAAGGATAGTGTGTGATAACACAATAGCGCATTGACTTTGCTCTAAGGAAGTAACAAATGTGGGTCTGTTTCACCCCCCCCTGTACTGAGCACTTATTCTTGTATAAAAAGATCTTTATTTTTTGTTAGGGTGAATGTACAAAACTATATCATTTGTGGTAATAAATAAATAAATATAGATTTGACTTGAATTTCGTCTTATTTATGTATCCTTAAGTTAAATAAAACTTTGAAGATCAGTTAGAGTGTTTCTCGGTTGAACCCACCAAGCTTTGGTATGTCAAGGTTGGTTGTCATATTTTAATTCCAAAACTAAAGGTTGCTTGATTAGATTACTAGAGCTAACTGCGCTAGGTTAAACTAGGAAGTCTATTGAGACAAACGTGTGTTACTCTGAAGAACCTAAAGACATATCGATATCAAAGAACACATTATTATTCTGTTCACAATTACTAATACAATACTTGACTTGTTTATATTTCTATCTACCTTGCTTAAATTCGTTTATTTTGAAAACATAATATGCGAAGTTATATATATGAATATCTAGTATTGTTGAATTGATAATTACATTATGATCAAAGTGTAAAGGAAAGATATATAAGTTGTATTACAACTTTGGTATATTGAAATACGAAAAATAACGTTTATATTTTGAACTTCGTATATGCGACATAATACTATCTTTGTAATTATTTACTAGATTGTGTGTTGAACTTTGGTTTAATTCCACGCCAACCTATGGTTAACTACATGAGTTTAAGGAAGTAAACTTGCTAAACTTGTTTCGTAGTTGAAAGGAATCCCAGGGATCTTTTACCTTGGGGATCTATAGCAAGACCGATCCATAATAAGAATTGTATTTTCGGTTTTTGTATACCCTTTAGGGTTTACATAGATATCGAAATATGAGTTGCTATTTGGAAGAGTTCACAATGTCGACATTATGAGTGTTTGAAAATATGCAAAAATCTTATTTATTTATTGTTCAAAGATATTCCTTGATACTCAAGGTGAGATCCCAATCTGAAATATATGAGAATCTGTTATTTGATTTTCAAATTTATATCTCTTTGTTTTAGCTTAAGTAAAGCATATGTATCTGGATAATATATTAGTAAACTCGTATGCTAGTTAATATTGAATTATCATACATGAGAGATTTCAGTATATTAGTTGGATATGAGTTGGAATTAGACAAAATCGAAAATTGACATTTATTATTGATATTTTCGGTTATGGAGATTCCTTGGTGTCCAAACTACCTGGGTTTATAAATAGTGAAGTTTGTTCTTCTTATAAACTTAGCCCAACATATGCACTTCACTTTGTAGTTAGTGTGATATTCGACTAGTAGTATTATTCGTAATACTCACTTGGAGAGGAGAGTAACCTAATTAGGAGAAATATCTTATGTATGCTTCTTTAAATACTTCCCTGGGATCAATAAGTGTCTAGAAATACCGTTGGTGGGAAACTAAAATCGTATTGTCATTTTAGTTTTCGATTATTGATTTGATTGACTAACAGTAGTTGAACGTTGATTGCACCTAGTTTGTATATTCCATGACCTTTCTCTTATGATATAAGGTTACTTAAAGTTCATATATGCTTGTAGATCTGAAGATAAGCTTGTGATCATCCATTGTTAACAAACTACGTTCTATGCGTAATTGATCATAAGGGAATCAAGTTGTTTGTGCAAGTACATTGAAGACAAGAAGATTTTTGATTGGTTTCTGATCTTTGTGATCATACTTCGTGAACACTTGATTGGTTGGGTTCCAACAAGTTGGTTTATCTTTGATAAACTTTCATAACTTGTTGTGTAGATCGACGATTTAGTATTTGGTGGTTCTCTTCAGGATCCAGATCTGATATATTGTAAACTAAGGTTTGACTATCTCGATAATATATATCTTTGTTGATCTAAGCTGATACAAAAAAGTTTAAGATTTTAAACAGAATAGTCTTTGTATAACTCGACATATATCTTTGATTTATTTTTTAAGATCGATAGAGCGGTTACGGGATAAAGATTAGTCCTTTAATGTTTCAGAATACGATCCAAAGGAGTTGAGTATTAGAAGTCATCACATCGGCTGAAGAAACTTAAGATAGTTGACTATACCTTAGGATACACGTGCATTAACCAAATTGGTAGTAAACGCAGGGATACTGAAAGAACTAGGTACCTTGAAGTTAGTTTACTTGGTCTCAACTATACGAAGTTGGTAGTAGTCTTTGTATAGCGGCTTAGTTATGAGAGTTGTAGTTGCAAGAAAACCTACATAAAACCTACACTACACCCTAGATAAGAATTTACAGTAATTAACACATATTTGGAAATTAAAAACAACACTTTCTTATTTGATTCTCAGAAATGTGAAAACCAAGAATACAACCGCTCTCTTAAATTTTCTCTCTCCTCAAGATTTTCTCAACACTCAAAAATTGATCATACCTTTCTCTAGTACATTGGTTCTCTTTATATAGGGTAGTTACATAGTGGGTGGCAGCTAAGCTGTCCATTAATATCGGATCTAACCCGCGAGACTTTCGCAACAATTATAATATCAATTCTCGCAGGTGTTATAATCCTCGCAGGATCATCACGTTCTTCCCGTGTTTTGACCATCGTCATCTATTACGTCATTCTTTAGATCATTCTGCGATACTCTCAGCACGTTGTTGAAGAACTCGCAAGAGTGTTGTTTATTCTCGCAAGAACAGTATGGTGGCGATATTCTGGTCCTACATCTTGCCTCTTCTCATGTCTTTTATGCGAAGAAGGAAAGAGTATAAGAATTAAAATGCCGCAGTTACCCAACTTTTCATCTTTTTTCTCCGACAAAGCCCTATAAATTAGGTATGACCGCTTATACGTGTCGAACGCTCCTCTTTTTAACGGTTAATCCTTTATTACCCATTATCATTCTTCTGTCTATAAAAGAGATAACTTGTTAAGAAATATTCTCTCTCTTTTACTTCTTCGTCTTCTTCATCCCTTCTCTTCTCTGTAAATTTTTCCAGTCTGTAATTTTTTTTTCTTCCACGAGTTCATCTGCTACTTCTCTAATGGAGTCACAAAGGTATAAACATTCTCCTCTGACATTATTAAGTTCGATTCTGCTTGTTTAAATTATGTTTATCTACTTTATTTTATCTCTTCTATATGATTCTTCATAATTCCCATACTATGTCTTCTTTTTAGTGAAATTACTTCTAACGTCCAACCTGTATTTCAAAACCCTAATCTTCTCAAAGGTTCGCAACAAAAACTGGCTGAAAAGAAGAGGAATCATGCGAATTATAAGGTAATAAGAAACATTAGTTTCCTTAATAACAATATTTTTGCCTCTGTTTCTTATCTAATTTATTATTCGCAGGATGATAATAATGTTGTTGAACCTCGCAAGATTAAACCCATCGAATATGGAATTACTATTCCCCCATTATCTTCTTCAAAGTCCGCTCCTATAGCTTCGCAAGTTGTGCCCTAATCTTTTGTTTGCGACGATGTCACCCCCAATGTTTCTGCCTCAATTGATCCTCTTATGAATGAAACTTCCCATACTGTTACGAATGAAGTTCCTTCTCCTTATACTATAGTCACTTCTCAAGTTGATTCACTTTTACTTCCAAATGTTACTTTTCCAGATACTCCCCCTCCTGATGATACAACTATTACAAATAATTTAGACCTTCAACTCTCCATTGTTACCACTTCACCATCAACATCTTTCCCTCCTGCTAGAGAAACTTCAATTGATGTAGATGTTTCTTTTAGAGTCTTGTCTGACATTCTGGATGAAACTAGAAAATCCTTCATTAATCCTATTAAGCGTGGTGTCTGCGAAGTTTTATGCAAGTATTTTGGTTCTGAACAAACGGCTGCGAAGACATCTCTAGAAAATAAAATTGAAATTTTAAAAGAGAGTCTTCGGGTTAAGACTTTAGAATGCAATACTCTTCAGCACAAGCTTCGCAACTCTTTACTTAATTGCGAGAATCTTCACAATAAGAATGAGGAACTAAAAGGTATAATTTTCCTTCTTTTGTCTCTTGGTTTTTCTATTTTAGTAAATTCTCATTTTTTCTGTGATTAATTCTCTTTTAAACCATTGGTTCATATATTTAGTTGTAAATCGTACATGATTCTTGGAGAGATTCCGATTTGAGTCTATTGCTGAAGAAGCTTGTGCTGAGAAAGATTCTTGGATGGACCAATACAATAGATTAGATAACCTTCATTCATATTCTATTGACCAAATAGATAATCTTACCAATGAGAATAACCAACTAATACAAAGGCAAAGTATGTTAAGTAGCGAAGTTACTCGTCTTTCTTATTTGTTAACCCAATCTAATTTGGCGATAGAAACTTTATCAGATGAAAATGATACTTTATCTCAAAAAAGCGCAGCTTCTCAAATAAGATAGCGATCTCCTCGCAACATTTAAGTATTCTTCAAAAAGTGTGTAACAATCAAGAACAATCTCTGTCTTCATTGAAAGAAGAACTCAAAGAAGTAACTGAATCATCAATAGCTGAGAAGGATAAAATCATCCAGGGTAGGATAGCTCTAAGTGTAAAGGATAGTAAACTCAAAGAACGTTTCTCCCGATTAAAAGAATCTCACTCCTTATTGGAGAAAGAAAATTCTTATCTCCTTTCTAAAGAAGATAGTATAAAATCTCGCCTGAAAGGTATAATTGGAGATAAATTTGATGATGCCATGAACCAGTGGGAGAGTTGTTTCTTATCATTAATTCAAAACTTATCTTCGCAAAGAGAAGGTAGTCATTTTGACTGCCTTAATTGTTAACTTCTCTGTTCAAATTTCTCTGCTATATTTTTGCAAGATCTTCGTCTGAATGTTTTTATGGCTTATCTATTTTTCTCGCAGAAGTTGAGAAAAGTCTTCAAACCACTATTTCTGACTTGACTGATAAACTGGCTTTAATTCGTAAAGAAAATGGTATACTTCTCGCCAATTATGTCCAATCTCGTGATCGTGCAGAAAGAAGATATGACTTTCTTGAAGACTACAAGAACATGGAAATTAGGAATCACGACAGAGGCTTCCTTCGCAAAGTTCATATTAGTGCTGAAGTCCTTGTGAATGACATCTTAATATCTGTATCAGTCAAACCTCTGGAAGTAGATGACGATGAAATTCCTCTTCCCATGGCTAGTGATCTAGAGTATGTAAGTGATGAAGAAGATGTTTCTCAGGAAAATTCAGTGGATAAAGAAAAATCTCCTCTTACTAAAGTATCTACTGGAGATGGAACAACCGTTAATGAGGCATTAAATGAGGAAGAATCTCAAGATGATCATGAGAAGAATTTTGGCGAGGCTAATAACTCTGGCAAAGATAATGAAATTGGCGAAACTAATGCTTGAATTTTGCTTTTGTCTTCTTTTAGTTTTCTTTCTTGCGAACGATGTAACTTCAATCAACTCTAAAGTTTATTTTGGAACTCTATTCAATTTCTGTTCTTCTTAATACTCTGCGAGAAAGATAATGATATTTTATTTATCGATTCCCATACGTGCCCCTCATTATCTTTCTTGGAATGAACAAATATCTCATGCATCTTAGAAAAATGAAATAGTTAATGGGTAGGATTATTCTGTTGGTCTTATTTTTCCTTCCTAATTAAAGGTCTTATTTTTCCACATTTCTTTTTGCGACAAAATCGCAGGACGTCCTTACATTAGCATGTAGAGACCCATTGATCTTGCCTTAGATCTTGTATTTTATCAATTTTCTGCGACAATATGACATGCCTAAGTTCCTTTGCGAGAACAAAGCCCCATGACATTGCCGTCTTGCGATGAAATCGCAGGACGTCTTTACACTTTCATGTAAAAACCCATTGATATCATCTTAACTTTTTCTAATAGCTTGTTGCCTCTGTATATTTGTCACGCGATAATATGACAGGCCTAAATGTTCTTGCGAACATGAAGTTCCATGACATTTCCGTCTTAAGACACTTATCAACTCCCTAATGGAGGGTGCCACCCTTATCTTCCCCTGGTTGCCCCTTCAAGGAGGTCACATCGGCCATACAAGACTAGCTCCTCCCATCCGGTCTTAACAACAACCAGTTTGTTTTCGCAGCCTCTTCTCCTTTATGCATATATGGCTTATAGTTACGAGACTGCACCCTAAGTGGGGTTTTCTTCAGGCCGAGTGTATCATAGCCAAGACTTATTAAGAATGTCCAGGGTAGGTTCGTCCATCCCGGGCACTCTTGGCTCAACCGTGTACCTCGGCGCCTTGGTCATACTATGCACCCCTTAGAAGAGACCCTCAGTCGTCCAACCAGGGTATAACCTTATATAGTTGGAAATCCAAGGTATCTCTCCTGGATGGGTTTTCAATAACCCCAATCTCCATGACTCAGGTTCCAGCAGCGGTATAACCTTATTCTTGAGTAATGCAAAGAGGTCACCCCTAATATGACTACTTTAGGTCTTACATTTGCCTCTTGCGAAATTATATTCGCGAACTAGGGTGTACTCCATAAAGGTTCGTCACGTTCTTTGTTTCTTTTGCGAATATCGCAATCTTTCATTCTGTATGTAATCTTAAATAATCTTGCGAATAAACTCGCAGCTGTAATAAAATTTGTTTTGCTCATTTCCTTTTCTGTTTCAATAAAAACTTTTTACTGATAATACCTTTTTAAATATAATCTGTTCCATGGTCTACCAAGTCTTTGACCAACATATCTGCCTTCCGGGTCCATCAATTTGTATGCCCCTGTTCCAACTATCTTTTTAATGATATATGGTCCATCCCATTTTCTCGCCAACTTTCCACCACTTTCTCGCTGATACTATGGTGTTTCTCGGAAAACTAAATCGCCTGGTTGAAATTCACGTTGTTTAACTCGCTTGTTATATTCGCGAGCCAATCTTCCCTGATAATTTTCCATATGTTGTAAATCTTTTTCTCTCTTCTCTTCTAATTCATCAAGTTCACTTAAGATCATGCCAGCACTAAGATTCTTCTCCCAAACCTTTCTTTTTGTTGTAGGAATAACAACTTCTGTTGGTAGTACTACTTCAACACCATATGTTAAACAAAAAGGTGACATACCAGTTGCCTCTCTCCTGGTTGTGTTGTAAGTCCAGATGGCATTATGTACCTGTTCACACCATGCTCTATGGTACCCTTCTAATTTCTTTTTTAAGATGTCTGTGTTTGTCTTATTACTTGCTTCAGCCTGGCCATTAGCTTGTGGGTATAAAGGAGTAGATTTTCCACACCTTATCTTAAATGCATTGAGTAGCAACTCTATGTCTTGTCCTTCAAATTGTTTTCCATTATCAGAAACCAACTGTGCTGGAATTCCAAATCTGCAGATGATATTTTCAAAGATGAATGTAAATATATCTTTATCGCGAATGTGTTGTACTGCTTTTACTTATGTCCACTTTGTGAAGTAATCTGTCGCGACAATTAAGTATCTTTTCTGCCCTGATCCTGGTACAAAGGGTCCCACAATATCTAAGCCCCATTTTCCAAAAGGCCACACACTTCTTGAAGATGATAATTGTGCCCCTGGTGCATGTATTTTCCTTCCGTATCGCTGACAATCCACGCAACGTCTTGACAATTGCTTTGCATCTTCATGCATATACGGCCAGTAATAACCTTGTATTTTTGTTCTGTAAGCTAAAGATCTTCCCCCTCTATGATTACCAGCGTCTCCACTATGCAACATTTTTAACACCTTTTCTCCTTCTTCTCGTGTCAAACATCTAAGTGACAGCCCAGTAAAAGATTTTAGATATAAAATTCCGTCCCTTAATTCATAATTTGTTGCACAGATTTGTAATTTATGTGCCTCTAATCTATTTCTTGGTGTTTCTCCTCTCTCCAAATATGCATGAAGTTCTGCTCGCCAATCTGCGATATTTTCTCTTGGCTCTTCTTCATCATTTTCTATTATCATTACATATGCTTCTTCTACTTCTTCTTTATTGACCGAAGGTGACATAAGTGTTTGAATTTTTATGCATCTCACAGTTGGATCTGTCATCATGCAGGATATAAAGGCAAAAGCATCTGCGAGCCTATTATCTTTTCTTGATATATGCCGCCATTTTATCTTTGGAATTCTTGCAGACAATTCCTCAACAAGTTTCTTGTATTTCTTCAAAGATGGTTCATTTGTGGTGTATTCTCCTTTTATCTGGCGAATAACCAATCGCGAGTCACTAGTAATCCTTGCGTTCTCCAACTTCATCTCTATGGAGAACTTTAGAGCATGCACCATATCTTCATATTCTGTCTCATTATTAGTGGATGTGAATTCCAAACGAAATGAAAAAGCCATTTTTTCTCCTTCTGGCGAGATAAAGACCACTCCAATTCCATTTCCTTCCCCATTTGATGATCCATCCACCAATATTTCCCATATGTTGGGTTCCTTTAATAGATCTTTTGGATCTCTATGTTCTTCTTCTATGTCTATCATTTCTTCCACAGCTTCATCATCTTCTAGAGGAAATTCTGCTAAAAAATATGCTACAACTTGTGATTTTGGCGAGGATAGGACTTCATATTTGATTTCAAAGTGCCCTACTTGTGCATTCCATCTCTCAGCTCTGCCTGATCTTTTTGAGTTCTTTATTACTGATTCGATGGGCACCTTTGTTAATACCTTTACTTTATGTGCTTGAAAATAGATGCGAAGTTTAAAGGTTGCATAAACCAATGCCAGAATTAGCTTCTAAATTTTTGAATAATTTATCTATGAAGAATTAAACGTTTTGCTGATGTAATAAATTAGCTTTTCTACCCCTGAATCTACTCGCAGTAATACCGCGCTTAATGCGTGCGATGTTGTCGCAAGATAAATCAATAATTCTTCTCCCGGCTCCGCTTTCTGTAAAATAGATATGTTCATTAGATATTCTTTAACTCCTTGAAAAGCCTTCTCACATTCATCTGTCCACTTGAATTTTGTACCCTTCCTGAGTATATTGAAGAAATGCTTGTATTTATGTGAAGATCGCGAGATAAATCTTCTTAGTGAGGCTAAGAGCCCATTCAACTTCTGTACATCTTTCACTGTTTCTGGTGTTGGAATATCGCGAATTGCATGTACTTTCTCTGGATCAACTTGAATTACTTCTTTTGATACAATATAACCTAAAAATTTCCCTGATGCTACTCCAAAAATGCATTTCTCAGGATTCAACTTGATGTTAAAGAGTCGCATTTGATCGAAAATCTCCTTCAAATCTTGCACATGGTTTTTAGCTTCTTTACTCTTTATTAACATGTAATCTACATACACCTCTAATGTTTTGTGTATCCACTTTGCGAACACCTTCTCCACCATTCTTTGATACGTTACGCCAGCATTTCGTAACCCAAAAGGCATTTTTGTGTAACAATATAATCCTCTTGGAGCAAATAATGCGGTGTGCTCTTGATCTTCTTCAGCGAGAGGAATCTGGTTAAAGCCTTTATACCCATCTAATGAAGATATTCTATCATTTCCTGCTGCTGATTCAACCATTTGAGGAATATCTGGTAATGGAAAACTATTTTTAGGGCAATCTTTGTTTAAGTTAGTAAAGTCTATACAAATTCTTATCCCCTTATTTTTCTTTGGAACCACTACCATATTTCCAATCAATTCCGGGTATTTTGCTTGTCTTATAATTCCAGCATCAAGCATTTTCTGTAACTCTTCTTCTATTTTTGAGTGGTAAGTTGTTGCGATTTTCCTCATCCTTTGCTTGAATGGTCTCACATCTTTGTTAATTTCTAACTTATGACATGCAACTGATGGGTCTATTCCAGGCATCTCATCCATACTCCACGCGAAAATATCCTTATATTCTCGCAAAAGGTTTACGATTTGTACTTCTTCATCTGCACCCATCTTAGTTCCAACTTTTAGCATTTTGGGTTCTTCTTTACTTCCAATATTTACTTCATTTGTTGGCTCTGCTGCGGTGTAACTGGATTCAGGTTCTCCCATTGGTGTTGATGTTTTCACAACACTCGCAGGTTCATCTCCTTCTTGTAAGATTTCGCTGGGTATTCCTTTTCCTTCTTTTGCCCTTATTATGTAAACTTTAAATTCTTCTTCTTTCTTTGTCTCTTTCGCCATTTTTCTGCGATCTTTTCGCAGCTTTGGATGCTCTTCATAATTTCTCACTTCAATTTGATAACACAGCTTCGCAAGATCAGTATCTCCTCTAATTTCTCCAATTCCACTGGGCATAGGAAATTTGATGCATTGATGCAATGTTGATGCTACAGACTTGATTGCATGTATCCATGGTCTTCACAATATCATGTTATATGGCGCTTCCATATCTACCACACATAATGTTACTTGTGTTTCAATCTCTCCTAGCGGAATTCGTACCATTACTTCGCCTTTAGGTTTTGTTATAGATTTTCCAAAACCATGAATATGATAATTTGAACAAGACATCTCTTCATCCTTATATCCCATTTTATTAAATGTATGATAGAACATGATATCTACTGAACTTCCTGCGTCCACCAAAGTTCTATTCACGACCCATTCTTCTGCAGATCTTGTTGATTTTCCCTTCTTCATTCACATAGTAGATACCGTGATTACCAATGGAGATGTATGATCAAAATTTTCTTTTGGTATTTCTGTTGCTGTGAATATGATTTCCTGTTTTTCCCAATCCTTCAGAGGTGATATCTTCTCCGCCGTCATAATTCTTTTTCCTTCAAAATCTCGCTTATGAATTCTTCCTCTAATATTTTCATGAAATTGGTTGATCATTGTTTTTGTTATCGTATTGCACTCCAACTTCCTTTAATCCTCCTTTGCTTCAATTATTTTTTCTTCAACTGCTTCACCAATTTGTTCAATCATCTTCTTAACTCGAATATTGATCTTTAATCTTGCTTTTTCCTATAATTTTCAACTTTCAATCCCTGTTTCGGGCGCCAAAATGTAGTTGCAGGAAAACCTACACTACACCCTAGATAAGAATTTACAGTAATTAACACATATTTGGAAATTAAAAACAACACTTTATTATTTGATTCTCAGAAATATTTACAAGAAATGTGAAAACCAAGAATACAACCGCTCTCTTAAATTTTCTCTCTCCTCAAGATTTTCTCAACACTCAAAAATTGATCATCCCTTTCTCGAGTACATTGGTTCTCTTTATATGGGTAGTTACATAGTGGGTGGCAGCTAAGCTGTCCATTAATTTCGGATCTGACCCGCGAGACTTTCGCAACAGTTACAATATCAATTATCGCAGGATCATCACGTTCTTCCTGTGTTTTGACCATCGTCATCTATTACGTCATTCTTTAGATCATTCTGCGATACTTTCAGCACGTTGTTGAAGAACTCGCATGAGTGTTGTTTATTCTCGCAAGAACAATATGGTGGCGATATTCTGGTCCTACAAGAGTATTCAAAACTGGACTAGGTCACAGGGTTTATCTGTATTTGTGATTTCCTCGTTATTAAAATCTTGTTGTGTGCTTTAACTTTATTTTCCATACTATAATTATTATTTTAGTTATGATAAAGTAATTGCATTGTATGTTAATCAAATACTTGATTTGATCCCATAGTTGGTTCGATGTGAATTTATATTATATATCAAGTGTACATCTTGTGGTTTCTGTCTTCTTGACAGTTTTTATATGTATAAGATCATGCAAGGTATGTTTCATATAGGTTGATATCAAAAGATTGTGGTGTACTTGGTACCCTCGTCATTTCAATTGATACCAAAGCATGCAAACACGAAATGATCTAACAATATGTGTTTGTTGCGATCCAACCTATAAGATGATGAGTTAAAATAAAGGTAAAGAAAGACCTAAAGACTCTGTTAACGTATTACAAGGTTTTGATGTACTATGTCCACAATATACTCGAATAAGAGCCAGTTTGTTTTTGATCTCAGTTCAACACTGTTAGTTCATTCAATAAACATACTCAAGGGAATTATATTAACACAAATTGGTTAATTTAAGAAACAAACACCTGTGATGCACGTCTCATATTCGAAAAATAGTGATAAAATTGACGTTTTTATTGATTATACTGAAAATTACAAACTAAGAGATAAAGTTAATCATCTGTCAGTCAAGGATGATATCAAAGACTTATTGATAAATAGAATATCTCATGGGAAAGTCTTGTTTCAAGAAGATCTTAAATATCAAGAACGAAATGATAAGATGATGACTACTTACTTGTATCTCTGAAAATCAAGAAGAGTATTCAAAACTTCAACCTCTTGAATCCGAATCTAGGTTATCTGAAGCTTATATGAATTTTAGAAAACTTGAAGAAACGTTAGCCAAGTCGATTACTAGATCTAATAGCATGCATGATTGTGGCATTAGAGATATCCTGGATAATCTTCGACCTCTAAATTCAAAGAGTCTTACCAACTGTAGGAATCAAAAGAAAATTGTTTATGAACACAACCCATCAACTATTGCTCAGTATACCAAAAGAGTCTCTAACAATCACCTGTTAGAATGTGTTCATTGTAGTAACAAGGGTTACTGTTCTAGAAGTTGTAAGAATCAGATTAAAGACAAACAAACTAGTGAATTCAACTCATTTAGTTTTGTTATTGACAATATGTCCAGCCCCACCGATTTAAAGAAATAATTTTCTCAGAATTTGTCTTCAAAATCCAAACGAAAAAAGATGCTTTTAGATCATCGTCCATATACAGGGACGGGGCCAGGACTGAAATGCTATGGGGTCGAATTTTTTTTTCTTCTGGACATTCCTTTTTTTTTAATGCAAATTAAGTTACAGTTCAAAATATTATGAAAGCTCGCATGGTACAGAAGATTACCGCCCGTGTTTCATCCTAATGACTGCGTCTATGAATCATCTTGACTATAATAATATATGTAAAGAAATTGTGCACATTAAGAGCCAAAGACAACAACATGGCATGGAAGAATAAATTGCGCAGTTCCCATATCACTTTCTTCTAACCCATATTTATATTTTTTTCCTACTAATAGCCGTATAGGATCATGCAAGTGTGTATATGAGGTACGACAGTCAAACATTATACTAAGATGAAATAAGTCACTCAGATTTTTCCCACAGACAAAATTGAAAGATTAATCATTGTCACAACGGCTGAATATAAACACTAAATTGACAATTCTTCAAAACGAGAAACCCTAGGTCCTAACATTTCCAACTAAAGATGATGGTTGTCATTATAGATTCCTTGTTATTCTTAACAATCTTTGAACAATTATGAAAGCTCTCTTAACCTTGTAGGGTTATGAGACACATATATTTATAGTGTAACATATGGATACATGATGTTATGGACCCAAATAAAAATGGATCGGACTTACATATAGACAAGCATAAGCATATACATTCTACACCCCCCCTAAAGTTGTACCCGATGGTAAACAACGAGAAAGCTTGTTACAGAGTAAATGAAATCTAGACACAGACAAACCCTTCGTAAACAAGTCTGCAAGATGATTTTTTGTGGAGATGTAGCGTAGCTGTAAAAGACCCGAGGCAATTCGTTCACGCACAAAGTGGTAATGAATTTGAATATGCTTGGAACGATAGTGCTGGATTGGATTAATAGCTAAATAAGTAGCACTGATATTTTCACAGTATAATATAGGAGGTTGCTTTAAATAAGTACCAAGATCACGCAATAGGTATCCTATCCAAATCAGTTCAACTGAAGTAGATGATAAAGCTCAATACTCAGCTTCAGTGCTGCTTGTTGAAACTTTAGGCTGCTTTTTAGAACCCCAAGAAACCAGATTTTTGCCCAAGAAAACACAATAACCAGTAGTTGATAGGGAAGTATCAGGATCACCACCCCAGTCAGCGTCAGAATAAGGGGTAAGATGCAAAGAGGAGTCACGCCAGAAGAAAATGCCGTGACCTAATGTACCCTTAAGATACCTAAGAATACGCTTAACATCCATGAAATGTGTTTGAGTAGGCCGATGCATATATTGACTTACTTAATTGACAGCGTAGGTAATATCCGGTCGTGTCATGGTAAGGTATTTTAAACCACCAACTAAACTTCGATAGAGAGTTGCATCAGAAAATAAAGGAGCATCACCAGACTGCAATTTAGAACGTGGAGCCACAGGAGTAGTGACTAGTTTGGAATCAGCTAAATCAACTTTCCTTAAGAGATCCAAAGTGTACCTGTTTTGTGTCAAAGTAAGGCCAGAAGAAGTTCTAGTAGCCTCCAAGCCTAGGAAATAATGCAAATTACCCAAGTCAGTCATAGCAAATTCAGAGTGTAGAGACAGAAGCAACGTTTGAATGCCCACAGTATCACTGCCAGTCACAATAATATCATCAACATATAACAAAAGAATAATAACACCAGCAGAAGATTGCTTGATAAACATTGAATGATCAGATTGAGATGACTTAAACCCCAGATGAAGAAGAAACGACGCAAAGCGATGATACCAATCATGGGGAGTCTGTTTTAAACCATATAGATCCTTGTGCAATAAACACACATGATCAGGAAAACGGGGATCAACAAATCCTTGAGGTTGAGTAATATAAACCTCTTGATCAAGAGTACCATGAAGAAACGCATTTTTAACATCTAGTTGCTTAATAGGCCAAGAAGAAGAAACCGCCAAACTCAAAACCAAACGAATAGTCACCGACTTAACGACAGGGCTAAACGTTTTATCATAGTCTATCCCAAACTGTTGAGAGTAACCCTTAGAAACTAAGCGAGCCTTCCGTCGATCAAGAGAACCATCAAGCTTTTGTTTAACACGATAAACCCATTTACTGCCAATTATATTCATACCAGGACGACGAGGTACAAGGGACCAAGTACGATTACGAAGTAGAGCATTAATTTCATCAAGCATAGCAGCCCACCATTCCGGAGATTTAGCAGCAGTCGTGAAACACGTCGGCTCCATAGGGAGAGAATTGTACTGAGTTATAAAACACTGCAAAATAGGATACCGAGTGGAAAAACAACCCTTAAATCTACGTGGTTGAATAGTATGATCTTTGAGCCTGGTAACCATAGGATGCTTATCAGTAGGCGACGCTGGAGGCTCGTGAACACTGGGCAAGTCTGGAAAGACAGTAGAAGACACAGATGCTGTAGAGTCAGGAGATTGTTGTGTAGAAGGAGACAAAGATTCTGAAGATGCGAAAGAATCTTGTATATGAGTAGACAAAGAGATATAAGGAGACAAGGAAGATGGATGCACAGGCGATAAAGGGGTTGGTGATGATGGCGGAGAAGTAGACGAATTCAATGAAGTCGAAATATGGAGAGAAGATTCAGAAGGAACAGATGTTGTATTGGAGGGATCAACATTAATAAACAGTGGAGAAGAAGAAGTACGTAGCTATGATGATGACAAGGGAAAGTGAGTGGCTGCAACCGAATTAGGCCAACTGATAAGAGTTTGTGTAGCTGGAGACGTGGATAAACTGAGAAGAGTTTATGAAAGCTTTCTTAACCTTGTAGGGTTATGAGACACATATATTTATAGTGTAACATATGGATACAAGACGTTATGGACCCAAATACAAATGGACCGGACTTACATATAGACAAGCATAAGCATATACATTCTACAATCTTAGTTTAGTTATCTAAATTATGATCATCAATTGATGAAATGAAGAGAAACTACACTTTTGATTAAAAAATCATACAAAACCCTAACTTGAAAATACCGTTATTAAACAAAACAAAAGCATAATTAGAATCAAATGGTGTTAAAGAAAAGAAAAAATAATTTCCAAAAACTTACCTTGATATGCTTTAAGTTTTTCAAGTGGTCTTAATCATCATAAAATCCCGTATACAGTTACATAGATATGGTGTTTTTTTTTTCCTAAAGTAAACATGATGTTTTTTTTTTGTTTTGACACATTCGGCGGGGCAAACATGATGTTGTGTTCTCTATAGTTAAGTTTTAGTCTCTCGGATATAATGTAAAATCAAAACACTAAAAATGAGCACAATGAATATTCGTTGACCCCATTAAATAACGGGGAAGGATCCCTTTACACCTTTTTTTTTACACTATCACACATTTTGGAATCCTTTTTGCGGATAAAAACCAAACGATAACGTATTTGAAGCTAAGATTTTGGGGATATATTCTTCGTATAAAGATCTACGTACCCACCAAAAATGAGCACATTCCTAAATACCAAACCTCATCATCTATCAATCTTAATTTAAACGGTTGAGAATTTGTCGACTTTCGACGGTTGAGTTTCAAAGTATTAGATGGTAAAGTTATACGTTTCGGAATGTGCTCATTTTTGGTGGGTACGTAGATATTTATACGAATAATATATCCCCAAAATATTAGCTTCAAATACGTTATCGTTTGGTTTTTATCCGCAAAAAGTACGTCCAAAATGTGTGATAATGTAAAATTAAGGGTGTGAGGGGATCCTCCCTCTTAAATAACAAGCCATATGACTTTGTACCCACACAAGTAATGGAATTTACAAAAAGTCCAAGCGTGTTCTGACTATGATTTCAAATACAAAAAATCCACTTCCCTCCGTCCCTGTCCATAATGTCTCATCGAACTAGATTATCAAAGTATATGAAGGCTGATGGGAATCAAGGTTCGCACATTTTCTATACATCTAGTGCAACAAATATTACTCCATACGATCATTTTTTAATAGGCTGGTTTTGTTTTTAGAAAAATTTAAGAAAATTAAGAGAATTAATCATTGAAAGTGGTCTTCATGACACTTGTCAATAAAAAAAAGTGAAGTGAAATGGTCCTCATGACACTTGTCAGTAAAAGAAGTGAAGTGAAATGGTCCACATGACACTTGTCATCAAAATAACTTAAGTGAAAAATGGTCCCAGAAAATTAAAGTAACATTTGACTTTCTCAATTAGAAACCAGCCTATTTTTTGAAACATTTATTTGTAGAAACCAGCTTATTAAAAAGGAACGGAGGGAGTATTAAAAAGAAAGAAAATGGATAGTTTTTGTAGACCTCGAATTATTCCTGGGAATAATTACTATGAACATAGATAATTATTTAGACCTCGAGACCTTGGTTTTCCGACTATAAATAAAATTAGAAGAAAACTTGAAAAAATAATAACAAATTTGCAGACTCTTAAATATACGCGTGCCACAAGAAAAGATGAAAAACAATCCAAAATGGACTCAAACCCTAATTTGCTATTTTTTGAAATTTTTAGGTTACCTAAGATAATGAAAGTATTGCCTAAATAAAACTCTACGCCACAAATGGAGACCCAAATATACTCCTAACGAAGAAGTTATTAAGTAAACAAAAGCTTTCCTAAAACGGCAAAAAAGACACCATATGACAAAGTAGGAAAATAATCCTTTTCCCTAAAACGGTAAAAACAGATTTAGAGGCCCTCAATGATGGAATTTGGCTAAATTCTGAAGATGATGCAATAAAGTAGCGGTCTGTCTTGATCGTTAGGCCGTTTCCCTTCAAATTAGACCCGTCTTGAGCTAAATTAAGACACTCGAGTTTTTGGCCTCCAAATAGACTATAGCTTTCTCATCTACATTATTCTCCTGGGGTTTAGAGATATTCACCCTCGAATTTTGCTGATCTTTATCTTCTAAAATTATCTCCACGATACGGCACTAAGTGTTTGACATTAAAAATATCAGAAGTACGTATATGGCTAGGAAGCTTCAACCTATAAGCATTTGGGTTAATCTTCGCAATAATTTCCTCTTGACCAATCTCACGGGCCTTCATTCTTATATTCACCCACAAAGAAACGATCATTTGTTAATGTTTCCCACACAAAATCTCCTACTTCAAAATTTAAATCTTTGCGGTTCATATTTGCCGCCTGCTTATACTTCTTATTAGATCGAATTTATTGTTCTTTAACCAACTTGGGAACCTGTTGGATACACTCTTCAGATCTAGCTTCGATTCTCTTCAAATCAGAAAAAGGTGTTAAATATACTGGTACTCGTGGGTTGTATCCATAAACAACCTCGAAAGAACTCATACCCAGACAACGATTTATTGAGTTATAAAAGGAAAACTTAGCAACTCTTCAGATTTTCTCCGACCAGACATCGTAGTATATCATCCAATAAACGATTCACAACTTGTATTTGACCATCACTTTGAGGATGATATGTGCTACTAAAGTTAAGCCTCGTCTTAGCTAACTTCCATAAAGTCTTCCAGAAATAACTAAAGAATCTTGTGTCCTGGTGTTGATGGTGGTTTTTAGCTTAGGGTTAAAATCATAAAACCTTGCATCTGATGTGACGTCACTCTTCAAGGAAACAAACCCACGTGTGCTAACCTCTCAACTGGAAAATTTATTGAGTTGCTCAATATACTTACATGAAATTTATCCAGAATGGCGAATGTAGCAACCATCCCAGATGTTTTGTAAATTTAGGCGCCTCACGTATATTCACTTAATATAAGTTATTCTGAATGCCTTCTATGTTATGTTCTCCGACTGAACTCTTAATGTTGATATGGCATGACGATTTGTGTTCACTCGTAGCAGAGTAGCACGAATCACCAAATATCAAAGATAAGATCTTTGTATAAGGTATTCAATCAGAAAAGCATGCTGCTCTCTGGAAATAAACTTAAAAGAGCTCTGTGTCAACACATAGAATTCAATCAGTTGTCCTAACTAACTTGCAGAAGTTAGGGTTTCGCGCCTCGCGCAATATACCAGACCTTGCTTGTCAAAATTAAGCCTAAAAAAAACTAAGCAATTAATCCGCCATGGATTGGCAGGTGCAACCTCGCCCAGAATAAGAAAAACAGTAAGCCATAGTAGCAAAGAGAGGCGTGGCCATGCCTTAGGACAGCTGGCGCCATTGGCCACACCCCATCCTAAACCCCCTATTTCCCATTGACCAATCAGGTCGCCCTAAATGCACCACACGCATTCTGAATGAGGCCACCCCATGATGCTTGCCGGCCCCACTTCTAATCGACCGATCAGGTCGCTCTAATGCCGCCACACTCTCACCAGAAGTGTGGTCGCACCTTATGTTTGGACGGCCCTCTTTTCTGGCCAATGAAGTTGCTCTAAACTTTCCACCATACATTAAAGGAAAAACGCACCCTGCCGTGCTACCATGCTAAAACTAACAAGCCAAGCACGCTTTACCACGACAACATATTAATCGACATGCCAACATGCGACTCTACCATGGTAACCTTCCATAAATAGCCACCCACGGCAATTCCTACTCTCGTGGATGTTTCTACACTATGGCCTATCCATAGTTCCTTTGGCATATCCATGGCGTCATTTACACAAAAGTAGCGCCATGCCGCAGCCGCGTGCCACGTGCACTAATTAGGGTTTCGACATGTGAAACCCTAATTTGGGAAAATTACTACCAAAGCCAAATAACGTTTCCACGCCACATGTAGGTCCGACTCCACGGAGCCTTGGCCACGCCAAGCCCTAATTCTTCCGCGGAGCCTTGTCCATGCCAAACCCTAATTCTTCCATGGCGCATTGGCCACGCCAAGCCCTAATTCTTCCACGGAGCCTTGGCCACGCCAGGTACCATTTACGCAACTGTGCCAATGGCATGCACAAGCCATGCCATCCATCCCGTCGCGCCATTGACAGGCATCAATACAAGGTAGCCATAATCAACGCCTACCCATATTCATAAGATGCGATCTTGGCCATCGAAGTTCGCCACCAATCCGGTAAGCTCGTGACAAGTATTAGGCAACTAGCCCAAAAACGAGCCTAGCATCATATATGTTATTTACATGCGGCAAACCTGAAAAAGAGGGGGTCTAACAACCTCACCCAATATTTCGATTAGCAATCTATATGGGCAACTCCGAGTTGTTTTTCTAGAGAATCAACTAGACTCAATCAAATAGAAAATACTCAAGGAGTTATTATCTCAATCTCTCAATTTGGTTTACTCAAGAAAATGTGGTTCGCGAGTCTAATCAAAGAGAGATAACTTGGATGGTACCAAAAACAAATATCCTAGTGTCAATCAATTTAAATCAACAACCAATAAGGTCGGATATTCTAATTGATTGAACAACTCACAACCTGTATTATTTCAATTATATAAAAATATAATGCGGAAAAGAAATAACACAGACACCAGAATTTTGTTAACGAGGAAACCATAAATGCAGAAAAACCCCGGGACCTAGTCCAGATTAAACATACACTGTATTAAGCCGCTACATACACTAGCCTACTCCAAATTAACTTCGGTCTGGACTGAAGTTGAACACCAATCAATCTTACACTGATCCAAGGTACAATTATGTTCCTATGACTCTGATCCCAGCAGGATACTGCGCACTTGATTCCCTTAGATGATCTCACCCACAACCAAGAGTTGCTACAACCCAAAGTCGAAGACTTCAGCAAACAAATCTGTCTCGCACAGAAAAGTCTACAAGATAGATAAATTCGTCTCCCACGAATAAATCTATGAGTTTTGTTCCGTCTTTGGATAAATCAAGGTGAATAGAAACCAATTAATAAAACCATACTTATATTCCCGAAGAACACTTCGGTTTTATCAATCACCTCATAATAGTCTTAATCGACGCAGCGAAAAAAGATATTATGGAATCACAAACGATGAGACGAAGATATTTTTGATTACTTTTTATATCTTGCCTATCGGAGATAGAAATATCAAGACAATTATTACAATTGTACTCGTACGATAGAAACAGCAAGATCAGATCACACAACTACAAAAAAAGTAGTATCGGTCTGGATTCACAATCCCAATGAAGTCTTTAAGTCGTTAACCTAGTTTTAGAAGAAGAAAACCACAGGTTAAAGGAGAATCGACTCTAGCTTAGCAAACTAGTAGCACACATAATGTGTGGGGATTAGGTTTCCCAGTTGCTAGAATTCTCCCTTATATAGTCTTTCAAATCAAGGTTTGCAATGAATGTTAGCTTAGTATCAAAGCATTCAATATTCACCGTTAGATGAAAACCTGATTAGATACAAGCTAATATCTATCAACTGTTAGATCGAAAACTTAGCTTGCCATACACACATGTACTTGACGATTTTGGGTTTCTGTAACCGTACCCAAACGTGTATAATAGTTGGTTCAATATTAGTCAACCAAATGGTTAGCCAAATGATAAATTTCGTATCAACCATATTCTTCTTCACCATAACTAGTCCAAATGACTCAAATGAACTAGTTAGAGAGTTGTTCAATTGCTATGAGATCTTATGTACTACACAAGATATAATTGAAGCAAAATTGATGTGATTCACTCAAATCGATTCATAGACTATAAATCCACGGTTTGCAATAGAATTCCTTAGATAATTTAAATAAGTTCACGAACATCGTTTTTAGACATAACCACTCAAGTTCGCGGACTGGGTTCGCGGACTTAAGTAACCAGTTGGAGTTCACAAACTCTAGCAGAAATTCTCGGGTTCGAGAACTTCCGTCAGTTCGCGGACTGAAACCGAGCTACAACTCCAGGAGAAATTCCCGGGTTCGAGAACTACGCACGTTCACAGATTGGGTTGACTGCTCAAGTTCCGGTTTTCACTTGATCAACAAAGTTCGCAAACTTCGGTTCAAGTGCTAAGGACTTATACATATATGTGTTACCACAACAATGTTTATATCCCCAGTGGTTATATTGTCTAAAATCTCATTTCAATCATTGAAACATTTTCAGAGGATGTCATATAGTTGTTATTCACAAACTAGTTTCGTCAGAGCAATTTCCAAAGTGATTGAAACATAACATGACTTTCGTCACTAGGAAAAGATGAACTTGCCTAAAGCGAAATATTTACCAACACACATTTCGAGAAATAGATAAGCGAGATATACTCAACTCGAAATGTCACATGTGTATATCTTTAGTCTATATAGTAAAACGACTTTTGTATCAAGATAGGAGATAGAGTAGATAGACTTTTGAGTGATAGATAAGTTCAAGTCTCCACATACATTTTAGTCTATGATGATCCACTGGTTCCTTGAGTAGTCCTTCGTCTTATATGATGATTGCCATGGAGTTATTGAGCTCAACTACACTTTCTATCATAGTCCGAGACCTTAGCTATAGTAAACTAGAAATCAAGATTTTATAGTTTTGATCACTAACATTGACAAACATGCTTGATATAGAAATGCATGCGAGTTCGACCGAGCAATGATCTAACAAAACCTATCAATTTCAACTTGCCACACGTAGAAAATTGCTACATGTTTTCCACGAAAACACTCGAGACATAAAAACATGTCACAAACTGGGGGATACTCATTAGGGTATTGGTCTGGCGGTTTACAACGTGTGGCGTGCAATACCCCAGTTACAAGAAAGTGTCATAAAGCGGGGCGGTTAGTAATGGTGTAAACGTATCATTCATTATGGAAACATAAATTCCAGGCATTACCCGTTACTCCCTTCTTCCATTACTCAATCGTTTCCACTTCTTACGAGACCAGGGTACGTTTTTGTTGCGACTTGTATAAATAGGTCTCACCTATTTCCATCAAACAACAAGTTTTATCCAGGAGAACAATACCACATCCAGAAATCATCTCATAGATTTATCACTCACCTAGCCAGTTCAACTTTCTGATACAAGTCGCAAAATGCCCACACTTCCAGAATCAACTATTCTGTCCTGAACACTTTCTTCGCTTCCCTCCCTAAGACCAACCCTTTTCCTTCACTTTGTGACCGAAGCAATCCTGGAACGACCATTTCTTTGTTTAGGCCAGGATTGTACAGATTGATCTCTTGAATCAAAAGTACTCCCATGTAGTACATTGTTTAGGGTTTAGATTCATTTCTCACCCACACACCCAAAATTACCAAAATATGCATAAACGGTTTTCACCCACAAATAATTGGCGACCACAGTGGAAGATTAATCTCTCGGTTGCGATATCAATTTTCAAATCCCAGTTTTACTTTTCGACCCCAATTTTCAGAAGATCGTCGGTCTTAGAGCTGGGTCCATGATCCCAAATTCCGCTCAGACTCTAGAGAATGGAAATATTCCCTCTCCCAACACGATACCTAATGGAGCAACCGATGGAGAAATTCCAAGGTTGGCCGAATTGGCACAGGTTCAGGCGATCCACGCAATAAACATGGACCTGATGAAGGAAGCGATCAATAGCATACTCAACTTTCTTATCAGCCTGACATCGGATCTGAGTGATTTTACCATCCCGAAAACTCCAAGACTGGGGACTGACGTCTCGGATGATCGCTCTCAAATTAACAGCTTCACCACCAATCAGAAGCCGGTAGACCCGGAGGCATCCACGTTGGTAGAAAGCTTATATGAACTTATACACCTTTGAAAAGGATAGCGAGCAAAAACATTTGCTTATATTAATCAAATAGCCCTAGATGCGTGTTTGATTCCTTTACGCTCGGAGACTCCAAGAATATCAGAGATGTCCGTCAACAATATTACATTTACTAAAGACAACATGATGGCAGAATAAGGGCATAACCGGGCCCTACACGTCACTGCTCGCATCAAAGATTCGGAGTTCAAAAGGGCCCTCGTCGACACTGTAGTTGCAGAATAACCTACAACTACACCCTCAGTAGAATTAGTAAAACTTGAGAAGTTCTTGATGTTGAATGACAACTTTCTTATTAATCCTCTCAATTGATTGCAAAGAAGTATCTAAATGGAACTAGAATAGTTACAACTTTCTCTATTCTCTTTCCTAAGATAATTTCTAATACTCACCAAAAGAACCTCCTGAATTTTACATTTGAACTCCTATTTATAATGAAATTTATACAGCTGTATATGTGTTGCTAAGTATCGCAACACATCTTCGTACGATTATTCTATCTTCGCAAATCTTCATACTTCCCTGTGCTTCCTCTATCTTCGTATTGTTTTGTAACTCTTTCCTCTTATATTTGTCACGATGTTCGTAAGTTAATGCCTTGTGATATTCGGTACCTACATCTTGCCTCTTCTCATGTCAATTCTGCGAAGAAGAAATGATCGTGAGAACATAACCGTTACTTAGTCTTTTAGAATTTGGACACGTCTTTTGTAACCGTTCTTTTCTAGTTATTCCCTTATATAAACTCTTTTATATTCTCTTCCTTTTCTTCTTCTTATTTTCTCTTTTTACTTCTGCAATTTTATCTTCTTATCACACTCTCCATTACCATTTTTTCCTCCTGTTCGTATCATCATGAGTTCTCCAAGGTAATTTTCTTCTATCTTCACGTTTTTCACTTATTTTCCTCTTTGATTTCTGTATAATTTATTGTTTGATTTTGGTTTATTTCAGCAAAACTATTCCTCAGGTGAAATCTCCACCCAGAAATTCAAGCCCTAATCTTCGAAGAAGAAAATCCGAGAATCAAAAGGTAGTTAAAATACTCTATCTTCTTTCTTGAACAATATATTGTTGCCTCAGTTTTTAATCTACATTTTGATTCGTAGGATGGTGAAAAATCCAATCCCAACAAGAGATCTCGAGTGATTAAACCTAAACCAATAATTTCAATTGATGAATTCCTTCCTGAGATGGATAAGGAATTTCCCTCTCCTCCTCGTGAAAATACTTCTTCGCAAACTCCTGCCTCTACTCTATTACCCAGTTTTCAATCTCCCACCAATGTCAATTTATCAACACTTCTTCAAGATCAACCCTCGCAAAATACTTCTTCAACATCTTCTCTTGAAAAGCCTATCTTGTCTCCTAATCCTTTGAGTGCTATTGCTCCAGAAAATTTACAACTTGCTCTTATTCCTTCAAATTCTTCTCCTCTTCCTCAAGAAATTCGAGATGAAATTTACTCAACTTTTCGAATGTTATCTAAGGTTTTGAATAATACTGTGAAGTCTACTAATGTTCGTTCGCAATATGAGTTTTGCGAAGCACTAAATAATTTCATCAATCCTAATATTTCTACTTCACGCCAATCCTTGGAAAAAGAAGTTGAATTGCTTCGCCAATCTCTGAAGTCTTCAAGAGCAGAATGTGAGAATCTCCGCAAAGAGAATTATCAGCTTCAGAATGATTCTCTTGATTGTGCGATCCTTCGCAAAAGGAATGATGAATTGAAAGGTATGATTACTATCTTCATATTTTCCCCTTTTGTTTACTTTTGTTCTTCATATGTTTGAAACACCCATTAAAACCCATTCCCCTTTATAGAATCCATCCAGAAATGTAGAAGATTGGTACTTCTCCATGAATCAGATGCAACAGAATATCAATCCAAGCATGAAAGACTCTTGAACCAATTCTCCCATTTATCTAATCTTTATTCGTGTGCTCTTGATAATTTTGATGCCCTTTTTCAAGAGAATACCCAACTGATTTACGACCGAATTTTTTTGAATGATGACATATCTCAACTTACTTCTTCTTTAACTAAAGCCGGCTTGAGACTCGAAACCTTATTAGAAGAGAACAAAACCTTATCAGAAGAGAAATGCTCGTATTTGAATACAATGATCATTTCTTCGCAAAAATTAGATACTCTTCAGAATAAATGTTGCGATCAAGAAAATCTTCTTTCTTTGTTAAAAGGTGAACTTGAGGAATTAAAGAAGTCTTCAGATGCAGAGAGAAGTTCTTTTGCCATTGAGAAGAAGTCCCTTATTAATAAGAATATAATCTTAAGTACTAAGAAGAATCAACTTGAAGAATATTATTATGAACTAAAAAGTCTTAATACCAAACTTGCGAAGGATAAAAATTTTCTTCTTTCTAAAGATCAGAAGCTTCAATCTAGACTTAAAGGATTAGTTGGTGATGGTTTTGATAATGCGATGGATCAAATGAAGAATTGTTGTCTATCTTTAGCTCAATCTCTTATTTCTCAAAGAGAAGGTAGTCATTAAAATTTGATTGCCTCTGATGTATCTTTAAATTTTGTTATATTCGCAAATTTGACCTTTTAAATTTTGTTTTATTCGCAGAATCTGAGAACAACCTTCGCAATGCTAAGGCTGGATTAGAAGCCTCCTTACGAGCTTCGTAAGAAAAATGCTTTGCTTTCTACTCGCTTAATCAACTCTCGTGATCGTGCTACTCGGAGATTCAACTATCTTGCTTATTCCAAAGATATCGAAGATACCAACCATCAGAAAGCTATACTTCGTGAAAGTCATCTGAAAGCTCAAGTCTCTGCGAATAACATTCTCTTATCTAGAGCCTTGCCTCCTGTGAAAATTACTCCTCTGAAAATATCTGACGATGAAGTTGTTCGTGAGCCTGATAGTGATTTTGATTATGAGAGTGATGATGAAGGACTTGATGATGAAAAAGAATCTATTCCTCAAGGAGATGTTCATTTTGCAGATTCTTCAAAGGATGATATTTCGCAAAAGTCAAAAGTTGCTAATGACCCTGCTCATATTAAAGATCCAGCACAGAGTGTTGATGAATCATAATAATATTCTTTCTCAAATTATCATTTATTCTCTTATTCTCCTTTCCTTTGAACTCCTTCTTTCAGCTACTATTGGTTTTCTTTTTGCAAACAATTATGTCTGCTATTTTTGTTCTTTTAAGAAGTACATTTGATATTTTGCGAAGGTGATTTGACCTTTCTTAAATTGAATGCTTTTATTATTTGCATCATTTGATCATATGAAGAGAAATAATATAACTCAAAGAATATAGTTTAGTATCTCCTTTCCCCCTATTATTGCTCTTTAGATGATTAAACATTGTTGGAAGTATTAGAATACAAAGCTTCAGCTTACGAAGCTTCAGCTTGTTGTGATTGTGAACAAGAAATCCTCCCTTTGAAGTATAAGAAATAAGAGGTATGAAATATCCTTAAGAAGTATAAAATATCTTTAAAGAAGTATTAGAAGTATTCAATCCGTAAAGAATTATCCAATGTATGAAGAAGTATAAGAATTATTTAATCTATGAAGAATTACTCAATGTATGAAGAAGTATAATAAGTACTTAACCTTCGAAAAATGAAGTATCCATTGAAGAAGTATAATAAATATGAGACGTTCTTGAAGAATTATAAGAAGTATTCAAGTTGTGGAGAAATATTCAGTATATGAAGAAGTATAAGAAGTATGTAATTCTCGTAAAGTTTAATGAATACGAACTATCTGTTTTTGATTGCGAGCAAAATCGCATCTTTTGGTATATCTTCATGAAAATTCTTCAATAGGGCTGTCATCTTTTTTAGGACTTCATGATTTATATTCTTGTAAAAATTCTTCAATGATATTGACGGAGCTGTCTTCTTTGTCAGAACTTCATGATATATATACTCTTGTAAAAATTCTCCAATGATATTGATGGAATAATTTTCATTAATTGATGTGGTCTTATCATGCCTTCCTAAGTAAAGGTCTTATTTTGCCACCTCTTTTGTGATAATATTTTTGTATTTGCTAATATGACAAGTTTGAACATTCTTGCGAATATACAACCTCGTGACATTATCATCTTGCGATGAAATCGCAGGACGTTTTTACACTTTCATGTAATAACCCATTGATCTCATCTTAACTTCTTTGTTATGTTCTGCGAGTTCTCTTTGTATATATATATATATATATTTTTTAGAATGCTCGCAGAAATTCAGTTGTTGCACAAATATGACAAGCCTTTATGTTTTTGCAAACAAGAAGCCTCGTGACATTTGCGTCTTATAGCACGTATCATCTCCCTAATGGAGGGTGCTGCCCTTTATCTTCCCCTTGGATGCCCCTTCAAGGAAGCATACATCGACCATACAAGGTTAGCTCTTCCCATCCGGTTCTGCAAACAACCAGCTTTTGATCGCAACCTCTTATCATTTTTGCCTATAGGGCTTATAGTTACGAGGTTGCACCCTATGGGGTATCTTTGGGCCAAATGCATCATTTGCCAAGACTCTTGACTCAACCGTGTGCCTCGGCGCCTTGATCGTTTTCTGCACTTCTTGGGAAAGATAGTATGCCTTAGTCGCCCAACCCAAATCATGTTACACCGCATAATATTGCGTAATGTCGCAAGATTAGGTGAGAATCCAAGGTGTCTAACCCGGATAGGTACCCCGTTATTGGGTTGTACCCCGTAAAGTTCCATGTACTCAGGTGCCTTGGTGGTGTTCCGGTGTCCCTGAGCCATGCTTATAGGTACCCCCTTAAATGACGTACTTTAGGACTTTGCCTCTTATGAAATGTTGCTTCGCGAACTAGGTTGTACGCCACAAAGGTTTGCCTGTGTAATATTTCTGCGGCTTTCTTTCTTTTTTGAAAGCTGATCACAGATTGCGGTCTTTTCTTCGCAAGTTAATGTGTGCGTCTTTCTTTAATGAAAGTTAATCGCAATAAAAAATTTGAAATTGGTAATTTTTGCATATTTCCTGCGAGCAAACAATATTCGTAAAATTTTATCACGAGTTTTATGGATAATACCTTTTCAAATACAGTATATTCCAAGGTCTACCAAGTCTCAAACCCATGTCTCTCCCTTCTGGATCCATCAGCCGATAAGCTCCGCTTCCCACAACCTCTTTGATAACATATGGTCCATCCCATTTTGGTGCTAATTTTCCTCCATTTTATTTCTGATATGGAGGTGTTTCTCGCATGACCAAATCACCTGGTTGATATTCACGTTCAATGACTCTCTTGTTGTATTCTCGAGCTAATCGTTCCTGATAAATCTTCATATGGTGCAACACCTTTTCTCTTTTTTCTTCCAAATCATCCAGTTCACTTAATATTACCCCTGCACTTAAATTTCTTTCCCAAGCTTCTTTCTTTGTTGTCGGAATTACAACCTATGTTGGTAATACTGCTTCTACTCCATATATTAAGCAATAAGGAGACATTCCAGTTGCCTCTCTTCTAGTTGTATTGTATGCCCAGACTGCACTAGGTACTTGCTCGCACCACCCTTTGAGATGTCCTTCTAATTTCTTTTTGATTGTATCTGCGATTGTTTTATTTGTTGCCTTTGCCTGTCCATTAGCTTATGGATATAACGGAGTTGATTTCCCACATTTTATCCTAAAATCACTTAGTAACATCTCTATATTCTGCCCTTCAAATTGTTTTCCATTATCAGATACTAACTGTGCTGGAACTCCGTATCTGCAAATGATGTTCTCAAATATGAACATAAAAACATCTTTATCACGAATATGCTGTACTGCTTTTACTTTTGCGAGCTTCGTGAAATAATCTGTTGCGACTATCAAATATTGCATTTGTCCGGATCCAGGCAGAAATGGTCCAACAATATCCAACCCCCATTTCCCAAAAGGCCAGCAGCTTGTTGAAGAAGTTAATGTTTCCCCTGGTGCATGAATTCTTTTACCATGTCGTTGACATTCCTTGCATCTTCGTACAAACAATTTTGTGTCTGTATGCATATAAGTCCAGTAATATCCTTGTATCTTTGCTCTGTACGCTAGAGATCTTCCCCCACTATGATTGCCAGCTTCTCCTCCATGTAACATCTTCAATATTTTTTCTCATTCTTCACGAGTTAAGCACCTGAGAGGTGGTCCACTGAAAGATTTTCTGTATAAAATTCCTTCTCGTAGCTCATAGTTTGTTACATGACTCTTTAATTTATGTGCTTCTAGTCTGTTCCTGGATACTTCTCATGTTGCGAGATATGCATGAATTTCTTTTCTCCAATCTGCGATGTTATTTGGTAATTCTCTTTCTACTTCCATCGCAACTGCCTCCTCAATTTCTTCTTCTTTGTTCACCGATGGGTGTTGAATCGTCTGAATTTTGATATTTCTTGTATTAGGATTTGTCATCATACTTGTAATGAATGCAAAAGCATCTGCGAGTCGATTGTATTTCCTTGTTATATGCCTCCACTTTAATGCAAAAGTATCTTCGCAGATAATTAAGCAACAAGTTTCTTGTATTTCTTCAAGGAAGAATCATTTGTGGTATATTCCCCTTTAATTTGACAAATTACCAGCTGCGAATCACTTGTTATCCTTATACTTTCAAGCTTCTTTTCTATTGCGATCTTCAATGCGTGCACTACAGCTTCGTACTCTGTTTCATTTTTCGTGGATGCAAATTCTAGTCTGAATGAGAATGTTGTTCTTTCTCCTTCTGGTGAGATCAACACAACTCCAATTCCATTCCCCTCACTGTTGGATGATCCGTCTACTAAAATTTCCCATCTATTTGGTTCTGTTAACAAGTCTTTTGGATTCCCAAACTCTTCTTCAACATCCATCATTTCTTCTACTGCTTCATCTTCTTCCAAAGGAAATTCTGCCAAGAAATATGCGACGACTTGTGAATTTTGCGATGATAATACTTCGTATTTTATCTTGTAATAGTTTACTTGTGCATTCCACCTTTCTATTCTCCCTGACCTTTTGGTGTTCTTCATAACTGATTCAATTGGCACCTTGGTTACCACTTTTATCACATGTGCTTGGAAGTATATTCGTAACTTGAATGATGCATAAACCAGGGCTAAGATTAACTTCTCCATTTTAGAATAATTTCTCTCTTCTACGTTAAAAGTTTTACTGATGTAGTAAATGGGTCTTTCTATTCTAAAAATCGATTACAATGTAACCGCACTTAGAGCATATGGAGTTGTTGCGAGGTATACCAATAATTCTTCGTTTTTCTCTGGTTTCTGTAATATGGATGTATTTGTGAGATATTCTTTGATTCCTTGAAAAGCTTTTTCACATTCATCAGTCCACTTGAATTTTGCTCCCTTCTTAAGTATGTTGAAAAAATGTTTGCACTTATCTGACATTCGCGAAATAAATCTTCCGAGTGAAGCCAAGAGTCCATTTAGCTTTTGTACTTCCTTTACTGTTGCAGGTGTTGGCATGTCACGAACTGCTTGTACTTTTTATGGATCAACTTGTATTCCCTCCTTTGATACTATATATCCCAAGAATTTTCCAGACGCAACTCCAATTATACATTTCTCAGGATTTAATTTGATGTTGAACTTTCTCATTTGTTCAAATATTTCCTTCAAATCTTGCACATGATCTTTGGATTCTTTGATTTTTATCAACATATCATCTACATATACTTCCAAAGTTTTATGTATCCACTTTGCGAACACTTTTTCAACCATTCGTTGATATGTAGCACCCGCATTTCGCAAACCAAATGGCATCTTCACATAACAATACAAACCTCTTGGAGCAAAAAAGGCAGTATGTTCTTGATCTTCTTCTGCGAGTGATATTTGATTATACCCTTTATATCCATCAAGTGAAGTGACTCTATCATGTCCTGCAGCTGATTCCACCATTTGTGGTATGTCTGGTAATAGAAAGCTATCTTTGGGGCAGGCTTTGTTTAGATCAGTGAAATCTATACAAATTCTTATCCCTTTATTCTTTTTCGGAACAATGACCATATTCGCAATCCATTCTGGGTATTTTGCTTCCCTTATGATTCCTGCATCCAGCATCTTTTGTAATTCTTCTTATATCTGTGCATGATAACTTTGTGATATCTTCCTTATTCTTTGTTTGAATGGTCTTACATTTTTATCGATGTTCAATCTATGACACGCCACTGATGGATCAATTCCTGGTATCTCATCTACACTTCCTGCGAATATATCTTTATATTCTCGTAAGAGATCAATAGTTCTCTTTTCTTCTTCTTCATCCATCTTAGTTCCAATTCGCAAGAATAAAGGCTCCTCTTTACTTCCAATATATACTTCTTTAGTTGGTTCAGCTGCAACATAGCTTAAACTTTGCTCCCCCATAGGTGTTGGTTCTTTGATTATTTTTGCTGGTTCCCCTTCTTTTTCTGGAATCTCACTTGGTATTCCTCTCCATTCCTTTGCTCTTATTGTATACACTCTGAATTCTTCTTCCTTTTTTACCTCCTTCGCAAGTTTTCTACGAAACTGTTTCTTTCTTGCTCTCCCCCCACACTGTTTTACTTCAATCTGATAACAAAATTTTGCACTATCAAGATCTCCTTTTATTTTCTGTATTCCATTTGGTGTAGGAAATTTGATTTTCTGATGTAATGTTGAAGCAACAACTTTGATCGCATGAATCCACGACCTTCCTATCAGCATATTATATGGAGATTCCATATCTATCACACATAAGACTACATGTGTTTCGATTTCTCCTAGCAATATTCGTAGTGCTATTTCCCCCTTAGATTTTTTTATAGATTTTCTTAATCCATGAATGAGACATTTTGAATTTGTGATTTCTTCATCTTTAATTCCTATCCCTTTAAGTGCATGATAGAATATGATATTAACAGAACTCCCTGTATCAACCAAGATTCGATTTAATTTCCATTTTTCTATAGCTTTCTTCTCTTCTCGCATGACTGGAACTGTGATCACCAATGGTGAAGTGTGGTTCAAGTCTTCATTTGGAATTTCTGCTACTGAAAATGTGATTTTATGTTTTTCCCATTCTTCTAAAGTTGTTATTTTCTCCTCCTCCATGATGTTTCTTCCTCTACAATGTCGCTTGTATATCTTTCCCTTCATGTTATTATGAAATTCATCAATCATTGTCTTTGTGATCATATTGCATTCTTATTTTTTGCAATCTCCATCCACTGACTCCATTTGATCTTCAAATTTTCCACAATTCCTTCAAATTTTGGCTATCACAATCCCTGTTTCTAGCGCCAATTATGTAGTTGCAGAATAACCTACAAATACACCCTCAGTAGAATTAGTAAAACTTGAGAAGTTCTTGATGTTGAATGACAACTTTCTTATTAATCCTCTCAATTGATTACAAAGAAGTATCTAAATGGAACTAGAATAGTTACAACTTTCTCTATTCTCTTTCCTAAGATAATTTATAATACTCACCAAAAGAACCTCCTGAATTTTACATTTGAACTCCTATTTATAATGAACTTTATACAGTTGTATATGTGTTGCGAAGTATCGCAACACATCTTCGTACGATTATTCTATCTTCGCAAATCTTCATACTTCCCTGTGCTTCCTCTATCTTCGTATTGTTTTGTAACTCTTTCCTCTTATATTTGTCACGATGTTCGTAAGTTAATGCCTTGTGATATTCGGTACCTACAGACACAGGGGCATCCTCCAATGTTATTACTCTCAGAACTCTCAGGATAGCCAAGGTGCGGCCAAGCAAAATTGTACGACAGTCTACCATGATGACAAATTTCGAAGGAAACCTAACCAGCACGTATGGATACATCAACCTGAATATGTCGGTAGGACCAATCTAGTCGAAGGTAAAGTTCGAGGTAATCGAAAAGGAGCCAGACTACCACATGATACTGGGAGACTGTGGCTTCACGATGACATAATCATTCCTTCAACATATCACTAGTGCCTAAAGACCACGTTGAATGAAGAAGTTATTCGTATTCCTGCGTCGTTATCTCCTTATGCACCAATCTGTGGTATGGAGATGTTCGAACCAAGGAAAAATTCGCAAGACTCGTTAGGCAGATTCCACTGCACTACGCTCCCGACCTGGACATCAATCGAAGAAGAGGACAGGCTCACATCGCTTCACCAAGAGACCTAATCTCATGCTCTCCCTCCAAAAGAAAAGCGCGCCAATTTCCCCTCATAAAACGGAAATACAACTCACACTTATACCAAGCGGGAGCGGGCTTTTATTGCAAGTCGTGACGAAAAAGGGAAAACAGTATATCGGCACCGTTGTTAGCAATTAGTAGGGTAGACTACCACCCAGTCTCTCCGCCCAATGGAATGCAATCACAACAATGAGCCACAAGAGGAAGTGTCATATGCACCACGACAACTGCAGGATGGAACCAACTCCACCACAGATGAACTCGAAGTTGTTAACATCGGAAGTGAGGAATCTCCAAGACATGTCTTCATTAGTTCAACTCTATGTACTGACGAACGTAATAAACTTGTGTACCTTCTTAAGGAATATCAAGATGTATTCGCATGGACGTACGAGGAAATGCCTAGCCTGGATGAGAAACTGGTCACTCACCATCTACATGTAATACATGGATCCAAACCGGTCAAACAATACCCAAGGCATTTCAGACATGATGTGGAAGAACAGATCAAGACTGAAGTTCAAAAATTACTAGCCGCTGGTTTCATCAAACCCATTCACCATCCCACTTGGTTGGCCAATGTGGTTCTATTAAAGAAGAAGAGCGGCCAAATCATGTGATGTGTTTATTTTAGGGATCTAAACAAATGCTTCCCTAAGGACGATTTTCCTCTCCCTAACATCAATATGCTGGTAGACGCCACCAGTGGACACGACATGTTCTCTTTCATGTACGGATACAGTGGATATAATAAAATAAAGATGTACGAGCTCGACGCAAGTAAGACAGCTTTTGGTACTCCTCTCATAAACTTTTACTATACCGTGATGCCTTTTGGTTTGAAAAATGCTGGCGCCACCTACCAACGCGCCATGACAACAATTTTCCATGATATGATGCATAAACAAGTTGAAGATTACGTGGATGACATAGTGTTTAAATCCAAAACCGGGGCGGCCCATACACAAGTTCTACGACAGGTATTTGAAAGGTGCCGTGAATACAAACTAAAGATGAATCCTTTGAAATGTGCCTTTGGCGTCTCTTTGGGAAAATTTCTAGGTTTCCAAGTGACCTCCGGGGGAATCAAAGTCGACCCAGCCAAAACCCAAGCCATCCTCACGATGCCACCTCTACGAACTGTGAAAAAACTCCAGAGCTTCATGGGTAAGGTAAACTACATCCGGCGTTTTATACCGGGTTTAGCTCAGCTTGTTGCCCCATTCACCCCCTTGCTGAAGAAATGGGCAAGTTTTGTTTGGACACCACTGAAACAAGAGGATTTTCGGAAGATTTAACATATACTATCATCTCCAGCCATCATGAAATCTCTTGTACAAGTAAGACCGTTGTGTCTCTACACTGCTTTTAGTGATACTGCTGTCGGATCTCTTCTCGCCCAAGAAGACGATGAAGGAATTGAGCACCCTATATACTACTTCAGTCGGACTTTGAGGGATGATGAACTCAGATATCCTAAAGCATAAAAAGTGTGCCTAGCTCTGGTTCATTCCATTCAGAAGTTTAGGCATTATTTGCTTTCAAACAAAGTGGTGCTGATATCCAGGTCCGATCCTGTGAAGTTCTTGCTTTCAAAGCCGTCCCTGATAGGAAGTCTAGCCAAATGGCTCCTCCAAATGACAAAGTTTGATATAACGTGCGCTTTCCCAAAAGTTATCAAATGACAAGTGGTCGCAGATTTACTAGCAGCTTTCCCAGGAGAGGGTACCACAGCACTGCACGAAGAGCTTCCTAGAGAGTTTCCGGAAATCTCTTTTGTCAGAGAAGAGGCGTGGCTACTATTTTTTGATAGCTCCGCCACCCCTAGAAATAATACCGGAGGAGCAAGCATGATTCTAGTATCCCCAACCGGTGAAGTTTCTCATATTCCTTCAAGCTAGACTTTTACTGCACTAATCCTTCAGCAGAATATGAAGGTTTTCTCATAGGGTTATCATTAGCCAAGCAGGTTGGAGCTACGTGTCTGGAAATAAGGGGTGATTCTAAATTGCTGGTTAACCAGATGAATGGAGTATACACGTTGAAAGAGGTGACATTGGCCCCAAATAGATCCGAAGCGCAAAAGTTGCTAAATTACTTCGCTGACTCAACCATAAAACATGTTGTCCGTAGAAACAACAGACATGTTGATTGCCTAGTCACATTAGCATCAAAGCTGCAGTTCGAGGGTATGGAAGAAACCTTGACGGTGAAAAATGAACCATGGCATCAACATGGCTTTCGCGATCTAAAGAGACTGAGGCCAACAACTGGAGAACACCGACTGTTCAAGAACTTAACAACTCGCTTACTCAAGGAAAGATCAATATCAAAAACTTACAAAACTTCTTCATGCTTCACGGGATGCTGTACCACCGGAACCCAGATGGTTCCCTGTCAAGATGCCTCGGAGATGAAGAGGCGCAGTAGCAGCTTAACCATATTCATAACGAACTTTGCGGGCAAACATTTATGGTAACACTTTACCGCCGTATGCAATGCCTTGGCTACTACTTGCTAGAAATGGAGACTCAATCTCGTTTACTCCAAGGATCTTGTTCCAATTTCCAGGTACCACCGCATCAACTGGAAGTTTTTAATATTAACCACGCTGGGGACTGGCAGAAGCCGTACATCAGTTATCTTCACGACGACGTACTTCCTACCAGCAAGAGAGATGCAACTAGGATAAAACAAAGATCCAAGAGATTCATACTCCACGAGGGAGTCCTGTATCGTAAAAGCTTTGGGGGAGACTTATTACGATGCATGGGCGAGACAGAAATCCCAATCATGCTGAAAGAAATGCACGAAGGTGAGCACCAAGGGAAAAGGAAGTTGTTTCTCCAAATACACGAAATTCATGTCCATCTAAGGTTGATTTGAGATTTTCATCGACATAAACAAACATGCATTAGACGCCTTTTGATATTTGACAGATTCGACATCTATCTACAAATTTTCCAACCTCACTTCTCATTTTAGGCTAGTAATACGACTTCGTAACAAGTTGAAAAGTCTTGTCATTGCCCATATGTCCTTCTCATGTAACTCTTTGAGAATCTTTACTCGAATACTAGAATATGGATTACATAATTGATTTCCTTCAAAAAGAAAACCATCATGCATATGATAGTCACTTATCGCTCTTATATCAAAAACATTCACAATCTCCGCGAAATACAGATCAATTTGTATAAGATTAAAATATGAATTAAAATACAATGGCTCAGTTCTCATAGTATTAAGTAACAAACTCATGCGACTTAAGGCATCAACAACTTGATTCTGTGATCCATCCTTGTGTTTCAGCATAAAAAAAAAGAACTCTTGTAGATAACCATCCACTTACCATGTCTGAAAGAAAGCTTTTCTTGACTATTTATGTGCTTCAAAGAATAAAAAAACATTACGAACTCGTTATGAATAAGATAAAGATGTCAATTAATGTTTCAAAGCCCATTGAATATAACTCATCCATTGAACACCCAACCCTAAAAATAATGTTGAATTATACATATATGTGAACGTTAGTACTGAAAATTACTAGATGATATATAGTTTCTTATTGAGATGCATTGAAGGTCTTCAAAGATATTCAATAGAATATCAATCTAATTTTGAATGATTAGAAGTCTTCATACTGATAATGTTTTAATTTTGATTGATGGAAAGACATTACGTTACTCTTATTATTATGTTGTAATTACTTAAATATCTCTAATCTAAATTATATTACTCTTGTTAAACATTTACCTATTTTTTTTCATTTTAAAAACCGCAAATACATCCATATCCAGTTCGCTCATCCGCTCACCCACGGGAGTCGAATCCAATGGGTAATGGATTTGACGTGGGTGAAAATCACATATCTGCCATTTTCATCGTTTGGACGCTGGCGATACCGAATTCGTTGGTCACCATTAGGGGTGAGCATTTTATCCGTAATCCGCGGATTTAACCTGGACCAACCGTATTTTTGCGGATGGATGCCCGGACCGTTTGCTAATGGGTTGGATGCAGATGAGATTATTGAAATCCAACGGACTACGGATTAGGCCCGGATGCAACCTTGAAAATACGTTGGACATCCATATCCGTTAGATTAAGGGCATTTATATAGTTTCTAGAAAATACAGTAAAACCTCCATATATTGATACTTTATATATTAATAAAAAATAAAAAATCATAGTCCCAACTTGGGCCAGTGATAAATAGTAATAACCTCCACATTTTAATATTAGTGTTTTTTTTTTCAGTCTCGTCTTAAGGAATTTACCTCCATATATTAATAATCGATACTATATTAGAGAAATATAGATCCTGTTACATTATGATGAAATAAAATACTTATCTATATTTGTTCGAGAAAAGAGGTAATTTTTTAGGTTGTTACCACATGTTCCTAAATACATACATATTGGAACTATAAATATGTATATAGATTATCTAATAGCATTTTTATATACATGGAACTAGATTTTTTTTACATTTTCTAGGTATACCTCGTAATTGTTACTTGTTGCTAATGATCATTATAGCATTTTTCTAAGTTAGCTTGGTAATTTAGAAATGCAACATATGTATGTGGTTTTTTATCTCTAAAGAATCAAGAGAGAAAAGATATTTACAAAAGTACTTGATAGACTTTTTGTTTCCTAAATCAAATACTCTAAACCACAGAGTCGCGTTTGTTAGATAGAATGCTTACTTATAGATTCAAGCAATCGGGGAGGACGTCTAAGTGGATATTTGAATGGTGGAACATGATGTGTACTCTTGATGTAATAAGAGACCTTAAAAGCTATTTAAAATCGAATTTGAGATGAAACTCGATCGAATCTTGAGCTTGTGGTATATTATTCCACCAGTTTGCATATGTCTTTAACAAAGACATGCATCGATAGCACTCCATAATTATTCGAGGTTCAAATTAAGTAAAGTGACGAAGATGTGTTGGGAGATGAAATTCCATATCTAAGTACAATATGACGCATTGTAATCGTAGTATAATAATGTACTCGATTAAAATTTTGCATCCTCAAGGAACTTGTTAGCTAGATATAGCTCCGCGCCAACGTAACGTCATTGGAATAGTATAATGAATATAATCATGTACTTAAAAGTAACCATTGACATAAATTTGCTGTATCCCTACAAAGATACTAAAAGGAATGCTAATGAAAGTGCAATCCAAAAGTTTTTGATTATGAAGGAACAATAATCTCTTCTCCAATGAAAGTAATTAGAGGGAGATATGGTAGATTATTTTCTAAGTCATTACCAATATTAGATTGAAAAATAAATGAATAAAGGAACTATCGGAACAAAATCGACATATTTTACTTCGAAATTGAACTTATTTTCCCTTGATCGAATAGTTTTTCCCAAAGGGTTTTGTTACTCGACAAGGTTTTTAGCGAGGCAACACTAAAAAGCATCAAGTATGTTGAACGTTGAAGATATAAAGATCGTTTTGATATTACTGAAAATATCTAAATCAAAGAAATGAAATGCGATAGTCTGTTAAACAACGTAACTTCTATAATAAACAACATGGTTTTATAAATGTCAAATTCTTTAAAGTAAAGTGTGATAAACTCCTTTTTTTGCGATAGACCTTATATTAATAACCTCCATATATTAATAAAATTTTGAATCCCCAAGTGTATTAATATATAGAGGTTTTACTGTATATAAATAGTTTTGAAATTTTTAAGGTGTTTGGTTGGAGTGTTGTCCATGACACATCTATATTTATATCATCAATGCTTATACAACATGATGGTTTGGTGAGTCATGAGACGGCTGGGATATATTCAATTTTCCAACTGGTGGTTGGGATCTTCCTCCCCCATCTGAGCAACATTGATCCAACGGTTGATCTTTTACTTTGTCTCCCACTCACGTCTAATTAATACGTCTCCACCAAAAACCCATTTATTTCTGAATTTCATCTTCCCTAATTAATCATTCTGTAACGCTTTTCAAATCTTAAGCCAAGAAGAATTCGATAGTCGCAAGATCACTCTAAAAAGCCTCTAATATGCCATTAATGAGTAATCCATATATAATCTCTTCAACAATTCGTCACCCAATGACAGACGATAACGACACCATTTCACAATTTTGGCAGTTCGGTTTCTCAACTCTCAAATTTGAGATAGATGATGAATTCAACTTAAGAATATCATTCAAAATCTAATAGTTTTTTTTTTTTTGGTTTTGTTATTTTTGATTATTGTTAAAACTTTTCTGTAGGGTTATTATGCTTCTGAAAATCGAGAGGATTGTGAATCTTCAAACCCATGTGCTAGATTTCATTTATGTACTTATGATGCGACTCTATGTCGAGGTTTTGGTCTAAGCCATGGAGAAGGAAACCAGGTTGAGTTCTTACACAACATTACAGCAATCTTCATTCTTCTGAGATAGCCTCCAGGTAAAAAAAAAAAAAAAACGTATTGAAAGTTTCTGTTGAATTGTTTCAGTGAGAATTTTTGGATTTCATTTTCATTATTGGTTTTGAATGATTTTTTTTTTTTTAGATGACAATTGTATTCAGCTGCATAGTATTTTGAACTATCCCATATCAATGATGACCAGAAACAAATGTAAGTATCCATAATTTCATACAATTACAATTCTTTAAATGGGGTTTAAACTTTAAAGGGGATTCTCTTTTAAATTTTATTATTATTCTTTGGCTTTGTTGTAGAGGAGTGGATTCTTTGAAACATCCTACATGTAGACATTTTACGATGGATCCTTTTTGGGTTATTGATATGTTGAGTAAGAGGGTAAATGTTGTTTCAAAAGCAGAGCCATAAGTTTCCTGCATATATTTTTTGATCGCCTTTAATTTTTAGTAACTTTGGATTCAGTTGTTGCATATGAGTTATCTTACAATGATAGCTAGAAAAAAATCCTTCCCAAGCAATGTTTGATAATATGAAGTTCTTGATGATGCTTCAAAAAAAAAAATGAAGTTCTTGATGAGGTTGTTTAAGCTAACAAATGAGTAATCAGGGAATGGCGTTAATTTCTCCAATTTTGTAGGTTTGGATGGCAGTGGAGCCACCCGTATAATACTCAGTAGAAGTCCTAGGATAATTGCAAACTCGACGTCATGAAAAAATACATAATCGGACCGGTAAGATCTTCTTTTCAAAAATAAATTGGTTGTATCCTTTTGTATCTGCTTGGTTTGTTGATAGTCTAAAAGTTGACGTTCATGTCCATGGTTTCTAAAGGAAGCTTGAATATTAAATTTCTATGAACATGCTCTCATAAAAAATAGATAATGTTTCAGTGATATGTCAGGAATCCCTTGACCAGAGTCCATTTGAAGCGTTACACAAGAGACGATCGGTATATGTTTGACAAGGAATCCCTTCCCGAGATCTTGGCATTGGAATTCATTAACCCACGGTGCTGCAGTTTTGATTCACAAAAACCACCTTATTTTCTTTGTGTGGACCCTGGCAAGGTGGGAAGTTAGTTTTGTTCTTGCCTCTTCTTTATACCAATATATTCTGTGGGTATTAAAATCAACATTATCATTTTCTTTGCCCTAAATCACTACCGTTTCTTTTATAAACTTCCAAACTATCCCATTGCATAGCCACTCCTTCGTCCATTTCATTGAACCAACTTGGACTGAACTTATTGCATTGATTTTTCACCTATGTTTTCTTTTTTCTATAAGATTGCATCATATTTCTTTCTTAATTCCTGACTGCATAACTTTGTTGTAATTATGTTGTTTTCTCTTCACGTATTTTGTACTGCAGGTGGCACGAACTTTTGGAGTAGTACAAAATGTAAGGGTTTATATACATAACAATTCATACATCACTTGACTTGCATACGACTTATATTCTGAAAATGGGTCACCCAAAGGGCAGCCAAAATCAAATTACCAGGTTTGGTTGTTAGTATCTTTATCTTCATTCTCATGTTGCTTAGATTAAAGTTCTATGTATTCAGAAATGTGTACTATTGTGTTGTCATTATCTTCAAAGCATAGATCCATCCATAGAAGGTGGCGCCAAATCCATTTGTGTATGCTATACAACGATTATGAGCACGCAATGTAACTAAGTTTTGTCAAGTAATAATCAAATCCGTGCGTAACTTCACGAGAAGCTAATAATGAAGTTTCCGGTGCCAAAGTTGTGAAAGCTATAGTTTCTGACCGTATTGTGGATTCTCTTAGCTGTTTGGTCACTGGGTTGAACTGCTAACGTGTAGAAAATCCTGACAACAGAAGATTTGTCAGATTCAAGTACGGTTAAGCAAGAAAACAATGGAAACAAAGTTGATGCTGTTAAAAATGATAGGTCACTATAGTATTATTATTTTGCTCGATGGTCACTATATGCTTTGGTTTGTTATTTTTTTGAGACCGTTCTCTTGACATATGAGTTCCACCTTGAGGAGCCTTACCCTTTCTGAAATGAAATTCACAGGACGTTGATATAGGGATTGAACAATGGGCTGGTGGCGTTAAGGTGGACACAGGTATGCCACAAAGTATTGATGTCTACAGGGAAAATATGCAAAGACACAAGTAGCCATGAAGTTGTTATCTCAATGCTCAAATCAAGGTGAACATCAAATCAATAATTGTTTCCATTTTTATGATGTCATAATTTATATGTCTAGAAAATGCAAATGAGGAACTCTTCTTGCGGTATATAATTTTGAATGTGTAGATTCATGTTTACTTTTGCGTTAGTTTCCTTTTACAACCCCTTGATGAGAGTGAAATTTCTGATTTCTCCGGAGTTCATGCTCATCTGGGGACGATGGTGGCTCCACTATGTGCAGTGATACTAGGTAATTGGGGTCATTGCACCATCAAACACATAAATATGTGTATATATGCATATTAATTGTTCATATAGTTATGGCTCCTGGAGTTATACGTTTGGTGAAAGTAAAATAAGATCCTACTTGGGGATCCATGAGGGTTCACAAAATGTTGTTGGAACAAGTTCAAGTGCTGAGATTATTAGGTCCAAAGGATCACCGGTTTGCAACATGAACTCTTCTACATAGGGTTCTCTCCAATTTTAGAATTTTACTTTGGATTTTCTGTAGTTGAGGGTGAATACTTTGATGGGTTACTTACGGAATTTCTTCGATCCATTTTGAAACTATGAAACAATCTCAACAATTGTTATAATTTCATGCTTCAGTAAAAAAATATGTAATAATGGTGTGTTGTTAATCAAAGTTGGTTAGATTGTGTCTCAAAACGTTCGCTAACACAACAACACTACAGAAAAATGGTAATAATACACTGGACTAACGAGCCTTCCTTTTCAATTATGTTGAACGGGCTTCAGATGTATTCATAAATTTTATCCTATTATGAGTAAATGGAACGTTTAGTTAATTTACTACGTTAGCTTTTGATTACCAACCCATCAATTGGTTTTATGGACAAAAGTAATACACTGGACGTGAGAGTAGAGTGCAATATTTTTAAAATTGCCGAGAAATAATAGGTTTGTGCCGTTTAACTGCCGATTTTTGGTGAACCTTTGGTTGTAAAGCCGGCTCTTTAATTTCTTACACCAAAATGCATAATTAAAGGGTCAATGCCATCCAATAATATACGAATTATGCGTACGAATTTCAAATGCGAAAAAAAAATGTACGCGTTAATGTTTAGGAAATGTTTAATGACCGAGTTTCGGACAATGCGAACGGGTTATTCCCTGGTATATATAAAGTGTGTATGTTATATAAGAAGTCATCTATATTGGTTTTATTTTTTCATTATAAATTTTAACTAATACAAATCGATTGGATTCTCCGCACCCAATCCGTTCATCCATTGATGTAAATCCGTTGAATGTTGGATTGAATATGGATGCCAAATTTAAAATGGGAATATTGTTTATATACCCCTAGTATGAGACCCCTTGAAAAATACCCTTATGAACTTTACAAATACCCCTAAGATTAACACCTTACTAAAATACCCTCTTTTGTATAGTGTAATACAAACCACTGCCACTAACCACTATTTAAATAAATAAATAATAAAAAAAAAAAAACCCTCTACTGGCCACCAAAACCACTGTCCAGCGCCGCCAACATCCACCACTATTGTCCACCAACCACCACCACCGCCGACAACAACCATTTCCGACCACCGCCGACCACCACCGCCGCCAACCGCCGCCGCCATCCACCACCGTCAACCACCACCGCCACCAATCAACACCGTCAACCACCACCACAGACAACCAACGCCACTGTCCATCCACCACCGCCACCAACCACCACCACTTTCATCCACCACCACTGTCGCCACCAATCACCACCAGCAACCACCAATTCCACCACCACCATGTGGAGTAAACTTGATGAAGTTGTTTCCAAATCTGAAAGCAACTAGCTCAAAGTTGTTTTCGAATCTCAAGCCAACTAGATAGAGTTGTCTCCATATTTGAAAGCAACTTGAACAAGTTGCTTTCACATATGGCGGCAACTAGCTCAAGTTGTCTCCACATATGGAAGCAACTCAGACAAGTTGTCTCCGAACTAGAATCAACTAGCTTAAGTTGCCTCCAAAAGTGAAAGCAACTTTCTCAAGTTGCCTCCAAATATGAAATTAACTAGCTCAAGTTGTCTCCAAATTTGAAAGCAACTTTCTCAAGTTTCCTCCAAATATGAAAGCAACTTTCTCAAGTTGCCCCCAAGTCTAGAGTCCAAACTTTCTCAAGTTGCTCTGTCTCGAATGAATAGGTTGGCAAACTCAGTTTTGACACATCCTAATGCAACTCAGCTTCCCCTCTTAGATTATGGACATCAACAACACTGACACTTCATGCCTGCAACTTGAGCTAAAACCACCACCTACAGCAAACTCAGTCATCTCAAATGCTGTAATCCACCAGACCCTTATGATATCCAAACACAACATCAACTTGTACCACCAGGCCCATTCGCTTCCTCCATTCAATCCCACTACATTCACCCTGCGAATTCTTGAGTCACAGCTGACCAGCGACTGCTCACTAGCCCCCTCACTGCATTGCTCTAGTTCAGCTGAGCCATTACCATTCAACCACCCGCAGCACAACCAATTCTCTCTAACCAACCCCTTTTCATAAACCATAGCAGCAATATCAACTTACACTACTGCCATCTAACTTTGTAACAACTCATTACCACCATCTACAGCTGCAACTTCTTCTTCTCATACTTTGTAGAAGAAACCACTAATTTCATCTCACCAACTTCTATTTCATTACTTTTAAACACCATGAGTCAACAACATCAATCACCAACTCTCTTCTCCTGCAGCAACAACTCCACAACACAAGCATTGCAGCTGTATACGAGAACATTTCCCAAGTTGGTAAGAGTAATTGAACCATTTCCTCAGCAAGTAAAATCTGAGACATAAACGAGTATAGTTTCAATTGTTGTTCCAAAATTCGGCACAATAAGCAACCAATATACCGTATACGAGAACATTTCCATTGCACAAGTATCAAGAGATCAGGCGCAGCATCCACACCATATCCCTCAAGCTGAAAAATATTTTGACGTCAAGACCTTTATCAAACATTCATAAAGCTTCATGGCCTGCAGTTCAAACCCTTTGTTTCACCTACCACCAATCCATTCAATACTCGACCAATGTAACTACAACACCAACTTAGGCTTGAGCCATTGTCACTGCACTTCGTACAATCCGTTTCATCTCCAATAATCTACAACTATCTTTTATTCTTGCAACACCCATTCTCCTCCGTGAAACAACCACCAGACTCCAATTACAGCACCACCAACAACCAACTACATCACACAAAGTCACAAACATCCCCTCATACTACCTGCAATCTCACATACATCCACTGCATAAACCATTTCAACTACCATTTCTTCAACCACGAGTTCAAACTCATGCTGCCAACAGAACCATCTCTCCATAAATCTCAGAACCCTAGTTTAATCTATTGCTTCCAGAACATTCAAACCCCAATCGACCAATCCTTCTTCTTCACCCGAGATGTTCATTCAAACAAACTTCAACCCAAAAACAATAGATTCAGTTCTTCAATTTCATCTTCTATGTTTTGTAGACAACCCCAAACCTAATTCAAATGACACCCAACTTCAATTCATAGTAACGAATTTCTTCTTCCTTGATTCTCTTCACTGATTCCTCTCTGATTTCGTCTCTTATCAAACACACAGAAACCACAAAGAATAACATTCACCAAAACATTATTATTGAAACTTCCACCCCCACCGCTGTAACAACACCAACACCGCCATCCACCACCAATACACGACCAAACATTAACCCACCACTGTTATTGACCCTATGAATTCAATACTAAAATTGACTGAATATGAATCTTCAAATCAAAATCAACACAAAATCTTAATCTCGACTAGAAATTATCAAATCGAAAACTAAAAATCAAATAGATCTCTGAATCTGGTTTGAAATCATAAAAGGAAGAATAACCAAATCATAACTAAGTTTCAATGGTTCAAACACGCAAATCGAATTCAAAAATTACCTGAACCAAAATCTCAAACTTTAAATCTCTGAATCTGAATACCTTATTTTTATGAGATCTGATTATGGAGAAGTTCGAGTAGAGATGGTTCTAGAATTTTGGTGGAAGTAGAGATGGTGATGTAGTGGAGGTGGTGTTGCTACGGCGGTGGCGACGATGAAGATGGTGGTGATGTATGTCTTACGACGGTGGTGACGATGAAGATGGTGGTGGTGGATGTCTTCGGGAGACGAGGAGACGGATAATAGAAATGAAAAAGATCGGGTGAGAAAGATTAGTTCTACTCTTTTATGTAGCTATTATGTAGGTGAGGGCAGATTTGGTACTTTAAGTTTAAAGAATTTCCTTTTAAAAGGGGAGGGGTATTTATACAATGGATAAGGGTATTTGTGCATGACCCATGGATACTAGGGGCATAAATAACATTCCCACATTTAAAATTTGTAGTGGATTGGATTGGATGCATATAAGGTAAAAACCGGTCCATACCGGCCCATGCTCACCCCCAGGGCCGTCTCTGACAATTAGACGACCTTGTGTGAAAGTTCTTGGAACGCCCTTTAATGGGGGGGAAAATCACACATGTAGTTTGTATGTTTTCTTACTGGAATCTAACACTGAAACTAAGGATTTTATGTCCATTAATATGGCAAAATTGTAGCATGACTCATATGGAAATGGAATGTATCTTATATATATGGTAAATAAATTGGAAAATTGGACACCTTTCTGTCAGAAATGAGAACAAACTTAAAATTTTTGAAGAAGTCGCCGTCCAAATACTCTTCGCTTTAGAATTATACTCACTCCGTTTCTGGAAAAAGAGATACTTTTACTTTTTCAATTTGGCCTATTTCTAGACTAAAATGAAAAAGTGAAAATATTATTTTTTCATAAAACATAAGGAGTAATAAAGTTAGAAAACAGCTAAGACAAGAAAAAAATTGACAACTAAAAATATATTCCACTGGGAAACCGCTTAAGACACCATGTAGTCAGACGATATGGTCCGAAAAGTTACGATACTGGAATACTCTTTTAGGAACATTTGTACATGTCATGCTACCAAGCAGTTAGGAATTGCATAGTAAAAGAAGTAAAATCATAATCGAAGAGCATTTAGCATAAGATAGTGAACTCCCGTTAATTTTGCGTCCAGCGTCACTTGAACTTTGGCCTCCTTGCATTTTAGTTAGCAAACTGTTTCATCATTTTTTCGAAAATCCTCATGTCTACAAACCTAATCTCTATAGATATCAGAGCCACAAATATCTAGATGCAAACAAGAATTCACAATAATTCAATTCAATGTGTCTTCAAAATTAAAAAATAACAACCACGACAGTTAGATACCTAGTTCAACTGATATGGAAACCAATCTAACTAGAGAAGTGGCAAATTGATCACACAAGTATATCAAAGGATGCACAAATTCTAGTTATTAGACCTTAGAACTCATGAATTATGACTCCAGAATTTGGAATTAAACTCGGCTTTATACCATATGGATGCACATAAAGAAACGACAATGCTATGCTTGTGCTTCGATTGATTTTATTATCTCCCGGTCTCGCCTGTTCCTATTGGAGTTTGACGGGATAACCTGATACTTTTTAGTAGAATCAAGAAACAAAGGAATTCATTAATAGAGAAAATGAGTTTCTGTTACAGAAAGAAAAATGAAAGACTTGTTCAGACACACACAGAAAGAACACTCTCACTATTTAAGAGATGAGTACGAATTTGTGCACACTTCTTAACGTGTGTGCACGTAACATTTTAACCTCAACCATTGATTCTATTTAGGGAGTTATGTAACGAGGGTTGTGATTCTAAACATCGAGGGTAATGCGGCTATCAGTTAAATAATTAACCAATCAAAAGACTTTGTGAAAAATACACTCGTTAGAGGAGTGTGAACAAATTTGGACTCTTAGTCATTGGTCAAGACTCAACCAGTAAAGATGTAACACGTGTACAGCTAGTGAGAGGTGGATACCAGCTATAAAATGACTAGGACAGGCTGCTATAACTTTTGATGGTTTTTTTTTTTTGGGAGAATTTATAAAGTACCCCCGTTTTTTTGGGGTAGTTTCAAAAGTACCCCCGTTTTTTACAAATTTTCAAAAGTGCCCCCAAAGTACAAAAAAACGGGAAGGGGTCACACTAGTTAGTCAAACCTAATTTACCCGGTCAAAAATGACTGGACAATTACCAAACGGTCCTTACCGTACCTTAAAGAGAGAGAGAAAGAAAAAAAAATCTCTCTTTGTTTTTTTTGTTCTCTTTTCGTTCTGAGAACTAGAGATATTCCAAGGAGATCGAGAAATGAGTGAAGAAGATACTATTAATGGTGATTAAAGAAGTTGATGAAGATGGTAGTTTATAAATTTTTCATAAATCTTCTAGAAATGTCCGAGATTCAGTTAGGGTTTTGGTGCGAATCTGGAATGAAATTGATATGAAGATGAGTGATTGAAGAAGCTTATTATCACAATGATCGATTTGAGAGGTGGTTAAGCTTGGGTTGAGGTTGAATTAGCTGCTGGTGTTGTTGATTGAGAAGAAGCAGAAACTAGGGTTTCGGTGATGTTTGAAATTGAAGACGATGAATGAAGATTGAATCCGAGAGTAAGGAGGTGATTGACAAATCAGAGAAGAGATTGAAGCTCTGAGTTGAAGATTTGAGGTGATTGAAGTTAGTGTTGGCAGTGGCTTTGATTGGAGGCGTTGCTGGTGGTTGTTAACAAAGATTGCAGGTAGTGCAGCTGTGACTGGAATGGGTATTTCCAGCAATGGTAAATAATTTATGTATACCCAGCAATGTTTTAGTCAATATTGTAATTAGTTTGACTGCCAAACATGATATGCATACATATGAGGTTTGCTTAAACTTTGGATTGTTTAACCGATCTAGGGTTAGGAGTTGGTGGTTGTAATGGATCTGAGTTTTGATGAACTTGAGCTTGAGAGTGTGGGGTTCTTTGTTGATTGAGCTTGGAAGGCTTGTTAGATGTATGTTTTAGGATGGTGCGAGAAAACCATGATGGAGTTGACAGGTCAAAGATCTTATGACAATTCTTTGAGGTAAATGTCTCGTTATTACTACATCTTACCATTAGTTTTTAAATCCTTTTTCACTACATTAGATTGCACTATGCATGTTAAACCATGAAACCTGCCATTTTAAATGATCATGAACTTCATGCGTGGTATGCTCATAATATCAAATCTTGAAATTGGTTCGGATCCTCTGAAGTTCATCTGTTTTCATGTTAGATTACGTACTATATAGGCAAGTCCCATATAACAGCAACCATGTATGCAACACGTTTGATATAGTTGTGGGCGTATATACAATTGAAGTAATACATCTAACTCTCATCAATTTGTCCTGTCCTTTTGTCTTGGATGACAATTAGTAACATACTAATATTTCTTCTTCCTTCTGTTGAGAGGAGAGAGAAAGAAAGATTGTAATTGAATGAGTTGTTATTGAACGGAGAACATTGTACATGAGTATCAAAAAATACTGATTAGGCATAGGTTGCCCAAGATTTACAAAAAGTTGGCAGTGACAGTAGGCATTTCCAGCTAAGTATATATTTATAGCATGTTCCAATTGGAAATTGAAGTACAGGAATGCTGCTCCTTGTGAAAGTTTAGATGATTTCACTTCAATACTGCTTGAAGTCAGTATGTTGGGAAATTGAAGTCAGTTTGGCACCAACACCATGGAACCCTGGTCGAAAATTGTGAAAAATATGCATGTCTAAGTAAAGACTGATGTGGCATGCGGATCAAATTCACAATTTTTGGAAATGATAACTCATTGTTAAGAAGTGAGTGTAGTGTCGCCTTTAGGGTTATTCTTCTTACTGTTCTCTGAAATTATCTTGGTGCAGTTTAGCATTGTGGGATATAACCAAGCATTAGTGCAGCTGTGTATAAACTATGCAGTATTTTCCATCTTTTTTGTATTTGTGTTTCTTAATACCAGCACATTTGCATCTAAAGAAAGGTAATGTGAGGAAGATCTTTGACACCATAGAACTGGAATCATTGCAACACAAACTTAATAAGATGCAACACACATTTTATTTTGGTTATCATTACTTTATTTTGAATTCACATTTCACATTTGGTAGTGAAAATGAGTATGGAGTTTGTTCTTCAGTTTGTTTGGTTTTGCAGTTATTGATCAAGGGGGTATAAACGTGTGTTTCATCGAGCTGTAATTATCAAATTTTGATATAATTGGATGTAGAAGAAAGCTTATTTAACATGAACTTATGTGAATGAGTACCTTAGAACCTTCAGTTTCTATTGGAGCGGATTTGGCAGGTAAATATGTCTACTTTAATTTGACCAGTTTACGTCTGTGAATGCTCATGGTGTTCATTTGGGTAAAACCCTTGTACTTTTCGGTACATTGTCATTAGATGTGTGAAAACTATAAAACCGTCTCTTCTGTTTCTTTTTGTTTTTGTTTTTATGTTTGTTTTTCATTCCGTAATAGCTGATGACACTTCAAACAACTTTGGAATATTCAACCCTCTTTGTACTTTTATTAGATTGGAATGCCAAATTTTCCTTGGAAGTATGGCACACCATTAATACCATAAACTTTCTGTTACAAGAGACAAAATGAAAAATATAGTATAATGAATAGAATGAAACTTACATTAATATATATTACTTAACAAAATGTAACAATACAACACAAGAGTCTACTTTTGAACATGCTCTATCTTTTAATATACCTTTCTTTCATTCCCTTATTTAAGTTATTTTGCTTGTGCAGTGTAAAAATTATTTTTGTGAGTATAATCAGGGAAGGATCAGAGAATTAATATTCTGGTGAAGTGCAACTGAGATGATGGCTGTGTTGGTTGGCTGCAGTGGTGACTGCAATTAAAGTGGTAGCTCTTGAGGTGGGCGTGATGATGTATTGCAATTGCTTGGTTGGGTTGTTACAAGGAACTGAGCTGGTGAACTGCAGCAGTTGTTAATGGTTAGCGAGAAAGAAGTGAGTTCTTGTGTTGGTGGTAGTTGTAAAGATGGAATTGCTAAGCTGGTGCAATGGGGACTAAAAACAATAAATGGTGGAAGTAAATTAGAGGGGCTTTTAAGACTTTTTGTAGGTGCCATGTGGAGTTTAACGACCCTAACTTTCTGTTTACCGTTTTATCAAAAAAATTGTCAAACTTGGGGTACTTTTGAAAATGTGTAAAAAACGGGGGTACTTTTGAAACGACCCCTAAAAAACAGGGGTACTTTATAAATTCTCCCTTTTTTTTTTGTTTAGAAGAAGGCGAGTATTTTCCGTTCCCATTTCCCTAAAATTTGAACAACCAAAAACTACTGGGCCATAGAAATACAAGCCCGTGCTAACTTAGAAAATTTTCCGCCTTGTGCAAGTGCACAACTTGACGGGCGTCAGAGCCGGCCCTGCTCACCCCCACACCATGCGGATAGTTTTGTTACCCGATTGGGCTAAATTTTTCTATAGGAGTTGTCCCCGGGACTCAAGATTAAAAGCCCAATCCATGTAATCAAACTTGATCTTGTACTTTCAGGCGCCTAGCATAACTAACAACTTCCATCTACGTACCTAGTATCTCAGATTCCTGCCATAAATCTCACCCGTCGACATAAACAAAACACCATTATTGGATACACCTTTTTTCCAAGTCATTCCTTCCGTCCTCTAGTCTTCCCCCCCCTCTCTCTCTCAATTCACACACACACAAAAATCAGATCAAACCCGAAACCTATAATTTCTTTGCTTGATCTTAATTTTCAGTGATTTTTGAATATCTTGAATCAAATTAAAACCCTAGAAGATGCAACCAGGTGAATTTGGTACCAATTACTATCCATATCATCAGCAGCAAGGTGTTCATCATCCTCCTCAACAACCACCACCACCAAACCCTAACCCAATCGATCTTCAACCACCAACTTATGCTTCAGCTCCACCTTTCACATCTCACTATTCATCATCATCATCATCTACTGACTACTCTAACTACTCTTCTCCTGCTTCTGTTTATCCACCATATCCCCAACAAAATCCTGATCCAGTAGTACCAAATCTTCCACCTCCAGAACCAACATACACTCCAAACCCTAATTATCAATCATTCAATCCATCTCCACCTCAACCTTCTCCAATTTCACCATTCCCTCCTGCTCCTGAATCGAATTCGCATTTCCCTTCATCAACACCGTCTTATTACCCACCTTATGATCCTCACCAGGTGGATCCAAATTATGGGTCTCAATCAATTCCCCCTTCAAACTCCAATTTCAATCACAATTCCACTCCGTCCCTTCCTTCTTCGCATTCATATGGTCCTTACGATATGCCGTATGATAATAGTATGAAATATGGTCAAAGGGGTGGTTATGGTGAAGATAATCCTGCTGTGTATGGAAATCTAGGTGTTTATGGTCGAAGTCAATCTGATGTTGGTCCGGATTTATATGACAAGAGACCTGGAAATGGGATTCGTTATGATCACAGTGCAATTCATGATGATGGTGTTTATGCATATGATGGGGGAAAGGTGGATCCTTATGGTGCTCGAGGAACTAGTGCAAAATCTTCAAATTGGTCTACTCCAAAACCTGCAACCACTTTTGATGATTATGGGCGTTCACTGAGTCAGTCGTCTGGGATTGGGAAGGATCATGGAGGATCTGCTAAGGTTGTCAGGGCAACACCAAAGGTGGAGGCACAGCAAGATGTGAAGAATGGTGTGCAAAAGTTCCGTGTAAAGATTTTACCCGAAGGTGGTGGCAGCTCTATGGATGTGCTTTGTCAGGTTTGCTTTTTAGAACCCAGTATTTGAAGCTCTATCCCGAAAGTTATGATCTGAATCATTGAACTTTGAGTTCTGTAAATATGATTAGATTAAACAAAGATTGTCCACTGCAGAAGTCTTAGGAAATTACGAGTAGAAAATGTTGATCCATATGTATGTTTTGTAGCCTGTAGGTCAAACTATAGAAGCTAATATACTCAATTATACACTATCATTGGAGTACTAAACAATGGATTATATCAAATAATGAATGCTCTAGTTTTTGATTATGTATTCCAGGCTAGTGTAGCATAATGAGAAAATTTTAATTGTTATATTCCGATGAGTTTGTGGCGGGGAAGGCTAGATCATCTAACTGAAAGCCACAGCTGATATGGAACACCAAATCGATCCCTTCATTTCATAGAAGAATAGGGGTTCAGTCAATTGTGACCGACTTCACTCAACAACACCTAGAATGCTCCTGAAGCATAGTCTCTCACTGAAATTTTTCGACGAGATCAACTTAATAAAGAGGGATTGAACTGTCTGCCTCAGAAGCTGCGATTGGTTTCTCTTAGTTTAATATAAATATTAGCACATGAGTATCATTCAACTAACATAATATCCAAAGACTTCTCATGAATGCGGTCCTCATTGTTATAATGGTGGCTTATTCTCATTTGCTTGGCTTTGGTCGGGACACAGGGAATTAGCAAACAAAAATACTGCTGAATTAAGAAAGGGAAAATAAAGGGTGATTGTTGTCCATTAATGACTTTTCTTCACAATTCAATTAATTAACCTGTCCGCAGGCAAAATTTTGAAGTGATTTCTTTGTTTATACATGTAGTGGTTATTGGTTAATATTTGTTTTTTAATCTCAAGCTGTTCTCTAATGCACTAACATATTGTTGTTTTGTGGGTGGATTTTCGTTCGTTTGGTGTCTACCGCCTACTCATATATTTGGGTCATTTTCTGTTTAGATTGGTCTGGATGGAATTCGTATGCTTGATCCCAATAACAATAGGACATTAAGAATCTACCCGCTTGAGACAATCACAAGATCGGAAGTAAGTCTGTTGCCCTCCTTAAGTTCATTTCCAAAGATGTTTTACTACTTACTGACTATCTTCATACCTAACTTCATTGACATTTTTTGTTTTGTTTAGGTAATTGATTCATCTATCTTTGCTTTTTGGTCGAAAAGCTCTGTTGACGTTGACGCCAGGCGCATCAGACTGCAGTCAAACAGCTATACCACCAACACCCTCCTTGACACAGTGACAGCTGCAACTATTCAGGTTGGAGCACTACAGCCTTGTTTTTATAACTGGTTCTAGATCCTCTTAATTGTCCTTATGCATTCTTCCCACCATGTAATTGGGCACAGGCATGTTCATTTGAGTGTTAAATGTGTTGTATTCCTGAAGCATTGGTTAAGAAAAAGAGCTCTTCACCCTGCAATCAAAGATGAACGTATCACTTCGTAGTAGCTAGCACCAACAAAAAGTGAATAAGAAATGAATTTGGTGGAGAGGAAAATTATTAACATAAATTGCTGAACTCACTGTTAGAAAATGTTGTGTCCTTTTGCATCTTAGTTTCTGCAGTTATTTCTGTAATTATTCTGTGAAAAATGTGGTTAGTTGATCTCGTTATTGAATGTTACCTGGACATAATGCCTATTCCTGGAATTGGATTTGTAACGCTGGTTTATCTGCCTCCTAACACCTATTTCCGTCCCGGCTAGAGTGGTTCATTGTCTTGGTACTTTTATATAGTTCTTGAATTGTTTGACAAATGACTTTGCAGGTTTTATATATTTTTTGTGTGCACAAGTGTTTCTTTTCTGGATTTTTCATCAATTATATCTAGCATCAAGTATAGCGTGTTAGTTTATTTTTGTGAAGGAATTGCAACATGCTGTTTGTTTTTACGTGTTAAATGATTTTCACATTTCTCTTATTGGTTAATTTGCGTGTTTTGCAGTTTAAGGAGATGGGTGGAAAAGACAGCTTCAGAAGCAACTCATCTGATTCTGGAAAGCTAGCTGAGCAGGCCAACGAAAAAAAGAAAGGTTTGGGTGATTGGATGAACATGATAAAGCCTGGAAATGAGGAGAAAGATCACTGGGTAAGACTACTGCATATACATTTTATCAGTCTCATTATGTAGAATTCTACTGTTGGTTTTTGTTGAGTTGATTTCTATTAGTTTTTGAAATGTTAGTGGAAAATCATCTATTAAATCGGCGGACTGCATAGGTTAAATTGTTTATTTGAACACGCAGTATGCATGTGTTTATCTTTAAGATGGGCAAAGGCAAGAACTCAGTGTATAGTTAGCTTTGCAGTTTGTGAAGGCCGGCATAAGCGTTGAGATGCATATTGTATGTATGCATATACTAGATTTGTAAGTAAGGCCCTCTATGAATGTCGTTTGACTTGTTTTCTCAGCCTAATTCCTTTAGCTTTCATATCGTGCTGAGAATGGCTGAAAGTAAGGGTTTATCAGTTTATGTTTATACACTATGCTGTTACTGTGTAAGAACTGAATAAATGGTTTCCTAATGCTTCAAAGAAAACTGAAAATGGGTGAACTTAAACATCTGTTAATCATTTGCTGGGTGTGAATTTTTAGGAGAAAAACACGATAAGCTGGAAATAAATCTTCTTTTATCCTCTTATGTAGGCGAATTCATATGCTCTGACCAGTAGCTATAGATAATTAAGGGATTATGAAAATCAGTTCCGATTGGAGATAAACATATCTTCCCCTTTAATTAGGATTTTATTGTCTTGTTCTGTAGAAGCTATAAGCATTTTTCTCTGACATGAAAGCCAGTCGGGTCTTCTTACCTTAACTCCCACTGCAGGTTCCAGATGAAGCAGTTACAAAATGTACAGCCTGTGGGACAGATTTTAATGCTTTTGTGCGAAAGGTGTGACCCCCTTAAAAACCCCTTTTTAGTATGAGTTGACATTTCATAGTGCTTGGATGGCGTTTTTATTTTTTATATGTAAAATTTACTAGGCCTTCCTTTTTGCTTACAGCATCACTGTAGGAACTGTGGAGATATATTTTGTGACAAGTGTACCCATGGTAGAATCGCTCTCACTTCTGAGGAGAATGCTCAGCAAGTTCGCGTCTGCGATAGATGCATGGTATGTTCTGGATTTTCTATCTCCTTCAATCTTCTGTCACCCCTCGTATGAAAATCGAGATACTCTTCGTATTAGTCTGTGATTTCTTTGAACGGCTATGTGTTTGGATATTAGATGTTGGGTGTAAATTGTGCCTGCTAGTTGTCAGATGTTTCTTAAATGACTGCTGTTTTATGGATGGTGCTTCAATTTTGGGTTTCCCCGCAAGCTAAAACATTAGAACGTGTTCCTTCACAGGCAGAAGTTACTCAGAGGCTGAGCAATGCTAAAGAATCTGTCAGCAGACCTGCTGGGTTTAGTCATGAGGAATACGCTAAGAAGCTTCAGGTGATTAGCGATTTTGTGTTCGTAGTTTTGATATATTGTCGCACAATTTTTATTTATATACTATGGGTTAGTGTTGGTATTTAATGATGTGTGGAAAGTAAATTTCTAATTCACTTCTTAAGTTATTCAGTAGTTATTGAAAGATCAGGGGAGTTGGTTTGCATTAAATAGTGCATGTTAGCTTGATAGATCGCTAATTGGACCCAAAACCTTTAAAGCCAATATGAATGTGGGAATAGGTTTTCTTATCTATAGGTTGTATTATCGGTAACTGTGTTACAGTGGTTTCTCTCTTGTGTAGTTTTTCAGTTATTTTCTTGTCCCGTTAATGTAAAGATTGGCTTCGTTATCATAACAAAGAATGAAGAACTCTTTTTCGTAGGAACAGATTCTCTCCATTGTGCTATTGGTTTCTTTGTATTAGTACAATTGTCTCTTGTTGATACTGATGCTAATATGTACATACTTGATGAGAAGAAATTTTGTTGATCTGACATGTTTTTCCTGTGATTCACGGCTACCATATTTGCTACAGGAGGAGATGGACAAAAATCGTAAATCATCATCAGGTATTACATTATATTTGTATACTCGACTCCTTAGTTATATAAGACATTGCGCCAGACACCTTGCACCAGTATGACACTGAGATTTGTGCTGGTGTGTCACTGATTTGTAGGTTCAAATACAAAGTATTCCTATTCTGCCGTTTGTTTGTTACCGTTGTTATGTCAAACCATTGCTGGTTATGCTCAGAAGTATTAAACATATGCTTTATGTGTTCCTCCTGATACTTAAATAGTTAAATTTATGTCTGATGCGTATAATTTATACAGGTTCAAAAACATCATCTGATGTATCTGGGAGGAGAATGAGAGAAGTTGCATGTCCTACTTGCACTGTCCATTTGCAGGTAGGACTAACCCTGCTTCTTTGTCTTTTTACTTTTTTTCATTTTCAATTACTGGTTTACTAGAAATTTATACACCATCTGCGAATTAGGTGTGTTATCACTTACTAGTTACTACATTAACCCTTCCTAAAATTATTCAAGTGTGAAAAATTGTTGGTTTGGCAGGTTCAAGTCCCAAGTTCTGGTTCAGAGACAATAGAGTGTGGTGTCTGCCAGCATCCATTCCTCGTGAGTTCGCATTGATGGATTTACTGTTCAGTATATATCCATACAGGGAGCAAGGTTCATGGCTCCAACTTGGGGAAAGCAAAATCAGTGTTTTAAGAACTGGGTGTCGAACCGGCAAAGTGATTGGGTCAGGGTCAACTGGTTTAACCAGTGGTTCAACCAGGGTCACTGGTTAATCATATAAAAACTATTTGGGGTAATGTAAAATTGTAAAGAAGTTATTTTGTCGACAAATAAGGTATCAAATATATGTCAAATATATTTTCAATAAAAGGGAATATTTGCATTAAAAGGGAATATTTGCATTAAAAGGGAGGTCTGACTAGTTACCCTAATTTTGGAAGTAGGGCTGCACATGGGTCGGTTTTGGCCTCACCCACCACCCAACCCACTGATGGCGGGTAACCAAAGTTGTCACCCGTAATCAACCCACCATTACAATGGGTCGGTTTTCACCCGACCCACAATATGGCGGGTTGGGCCGGGTGGGTGGCGGGTTAACCCGTCATAAAATTCAATGAACTGTATGAACTAAAAGTGCAGACAATTAGCATCATAAGTCACTTAAAACTAAAAGTGTTTACAAAATAAAAATGAGTTCAAGTTCTAAAAGTTCAAAACGTGAATTACTAGCCTACTGGCTACTCTATTGTACTGAATCTAATAGCTGAAGAAAATAAAGATCATGTGATGTGATTCGTATCAAGCGACCAACCTCCTCGATCGAAAAATGTAGACGTTTAACCCCTGAAAGCGCTGGAAGCCTGAAATCAATCATCTATGATGATGGAAGAAGTAGCAAGGTCACCAAATAGATCTGCAAGGTAAATGATTCAAATGAACAATTAGAATGAAAGTTGATGTTAGTAATCAAAGCACCAACAATGGGGTTTAATTCTGCTATGCCATATCACAAATTATAAGATGACAAAAGAACCAGTCCCCCACCACACACACACCGTATGCCATATCACAAATTATAGATAAGCTTCAAAACAAAGATAAATAGAGAAATGCATGAACTAGCAAAATCATATAAGCAGGCATGTTAAGAAGAAACAAATGCTACAGACCTAGTGCAATTACAGGTGCCATCTTAAGGTATATTACTGAAGACATTGTTGTCGGATCGGTGACATCCCATCGTCTTTTGTATTAAAAATGATGCAATTGAAGATCTAACTGAACCTCGGTGTTAAACAAGAGTGGATGTAGGCATAAAATATGTGGATAACTACAATTATAAGAAACAGGTGGATAACTACAATTATAAGAAACAAGAGTGGATCTAACTGAACCTCAGTGACAAATTGCACATCCAAAAAGCAGTATAGCTTAGCCAAAAAAAAAGGATGCTATCAAATTGAGATTGATGACATAAAAAAAACAAGCAGTAAGGTTTATATCAAAATGTTATCAATTCTAGAGTTAGCAGATCTTATGAGTATGCAATTATATTGATTAAGACAAGGTAAACAAGTATCAGGCGGATATTAATATTAATGCAATATTGAGAGCAGGAAAACTGAAAAACCATTTAGGAAATGAAAATATAGACATACCAAACTCAGCCATATCAATCTCAAGGATAGAAGAATCCTCCTCGACTCCAAGGATAGAAGAATCCATGTCCATTGGTATACGTAACCAATTCTGCAACAAAATTAAGGCCTCAAGCGTCCTAGGTTTTAAGGAATTTCGAAAGGGATCCAAAATCCTTTTTCCGGTACTAAATGTTGATTCTGAAGCAACGGAAGAAACCTGAATAGCATGTATAGTATTTTTTGAGCATAAAATATATAAAATAATATAAAGTTCTATCGATTTTTCTTCTTCTTTTGATCGGCCACGGTCATATCAACTTGATGTGCATGTCCTCCATATCCACAAAAGAATTCACAAACAGATAGATAACAATTAGCAACAAAATTCAGTTTTTAAACACCGGTTTCCTATTTGTAAAATAAGATCAGAAAATGCACATTTTCTTTAATATTTGTACCAATTAGCAACAAAAAATTGAGTCCTCAAACTTACTTTCAATGACAATAATGTCATTGACTCGCAGGTAATCAATTAGGTGGATTGTAACATGACAAAATTTTGATGACCAAAGAAATTACGGAAGTTTAAAGGGTCAAAGACTCAAAGAAAGCTAAGCTAAATTGTTAAGAAATGAGGAGCATCACAGCATTTGTATCTACATTTCATTTCCCCAACTATCTTTACTCTAAAAGAATCAACCAATTTTCCACCAATTTGTTTTCAGATATTTACATGAATCATACCAATCAATTTACTAAATGTAAACTATCAATTGCAATATCAATTAATCAAAGATTATAACAAAAATAGATAAACCCCAAATTTAAAAAAAAAAAAAAAAAAAAACCTAAACAGATACCCCAAATTCAAAATCAATAAAATCACATGATCAATTAGTCTGTCTTACGACTCTTACCTTTCGTTATTGGATTTCTAGTGGTGATGTGAGTTGATAATTTATGGAATTGACAGACCGATCGAAGAAGAGAAGAATAGATGATGAACACCAAACAACCGCTGAAGAGGAGTGAAGAGAAAAGAGGTGCGTGCGAACTGCGAATGAAAGTTGAGATGATTAGGGTTAGGCAATATATATGGTCCTTTCTGTGGCTGAGATTCATCCTATGATAGATAATCTAAGGGTTAGGGAATTCTGGCGGGTGGGCGGGTTGGGTCGGGTGATGGAAGTTTCTACCCGCAACCGACCCAACATATGGAGGGTTCTGGCGTGCTCACCCATAGTCAACCCACTCCTAAGTGGGTTGGGTCGGGTGCGGGTTAATCTTGGTGGTCGGCGGGTTGGGTCGGTTATGTGCAGCCCTATTTGGAAGTAATTTTGTTTTGTGTAAGTAGAAATTAAACTGATGTGTTTTCCCCCCCTTGCTGACTGTATATATAATGAGTGCAAATTTGTGCACACTCGTTCAAAGAGTGTGCACAAAATAAAGAAATCCTATCCTAATTTATTAAATTACTACCTCTGTTTCCAAAACCTGAGTTTTTGGACGAGGCGCAGGTGGTTTTTGATGACCGCCTCAGACAGTTTCTTAGACACTTGGTTACGGGAGATGGGCCAGGTTTTGGTTTGCTGCAGCAGAGACTAGTTACGCTTCCTATTAAGGATGGTGGTTTGGGGGTGTACACTATCGAGGACACGAAGCAATATTGTTATGTAACTTCTTGTTTTCAGACGAGATCTCAGCAGGGAACCATCCTGAGACACTCTGGGGTTTTGGGCCTAAGCTCCAGTTTTGAGTACGCTTTGACATGCTTTAATCAGGTATGTGATTTGGGTGATTCTTTTTTACGCATTGATGATACTGCCCCTATGAGCTCTTTGGCAGTCAAATACTTTGATGTTGTTAAGAAGAACATACCCATTCAATTCAACATGTCGAAGCGTGATTCAGCCCTCTGGCATAGTAATAGAGTTAAACATGCTCAAGATTTCTTGTTGGCTATGCCTATCGACGGGCTTAATCAGACAATTGGCGCTAGGAAGTTTCGTGCTGTTCTGCAGTATAGGCTAGGGATTCCCCTCTTTGAAAATGGAGACTTGTGCTCTGTTTGTGGTGCTGGGATGGATATCTTTGGAGATCATGCCTTACATTGCAAGAAAGGGGTCGGGATCAAATACATGCATGACCTAATGCGTGATACCTTTGCGGATATTTGCTATCGTGCGAGTCTTCCAGCCAGAAAGGAAGTAGACTTGGGGATTTTTTTCGGGTGATGGTTCGGCTTTATTACCAGCGGATATCCTTGTGTATGGTTGGGACAATGGTTACGATATGTGCTTGGACGTCACAGTGGTATCCCCCTTCACTGGCACTTGGGAGCATAATTTTGATCTTGGACGAGCTATGGATAATGCAGTGGCGAAAAAGAGGGCCAAATATCTTGAGAAATGTAAGGATCAGAAGCTGGGGTTTGGGGTTCTTGCTTTCACGACCTTAGGTGGTTTGGAGAGTGATACTGAGGAGTTCCTGAAAAGGTTGCAAAACTTTATGTCTAGTCATGATGAAAATGTTTCTATTGGAGATTTTCTTTTTCATAGGATAGGTGTGGTTCTTAATAAAGGGATTGGAGCACAGCTTGTCGCTAGGCTTCCATCCAATAGTTGTAAACTTCTTGTTGTTGATGATGATTAATAAATTTTTCTTATAAAAAAAAAGTATATTAATTATATGTCCCTACTTTTAACTCTCTACAAATATATCCTTATGCAACAATAAATGTCCCTCTTTTTTTATAACATTATCCATTTAATATTAGATTACCTTAATACCCTCACTCATATAATATTTTTCTTTATTTCAAAATACAACAAAATTTCTTCCTCTACCACTTCACCACCACCACCAACATTCAACTACCATTCCACCACCACCGTTCAACAACCACCACCTACCAACCGCCACCACCACCAATATTCCACCACCACTCCTTCACCGCCACCATTACACCACCACTAGTCCTCCTCCACCACTAGTCTATTCCGCCACCACAAGTTCGTCGCGCCGCCGCCACTGGTTCAAATATTTTTGTATCAACAAAAAGTAGTTGATCCATTTCAGTTGGATCAAACAGTGGATGTTTATCCATTGCATTTGGATCAACAATGGATGTTTATCCATGCTGATGGAAAAATGCTACCACTTCATCAGCTGCAGTTTCAGATCCACCAACAAAACCATCAACAATAGAAGTTTATCTAGTTTATCCAAGAAAAAAGGATCAACAATAGAAGTTGATCCAATTTTAGTGGATCAACAATGGAAGTTGATCCATGTAAAATTGGATCAATAATAATAGTTTATCCATGTAAAATTGAGTGAACTTGGCGTGAGTCGAACACGCATCATCTGACATGGAGTCAGTCATGCTACCATTGCACCACAAGTTCAACATTAGAACAAATTTACATGATTTAAACTATAAAACATGAGTTCAAAGGATCAACAACAGTAGTTGATCCCATATATATGGATCAACAACCATTGTTGATCCAAAATATATGGATCAACAACCATAGTTGATCCAATATCACTGTCTGCTTCAACCCAGATAACCACCATATTTCATTACCTGTAGCTTCATAAACACCAACAACTCCAAGACCAGCTTCAAAACCAATCTCAGTTGAATCAACAATGGATGTTTATCCATCGCAGTTGGATCAACAACCATAGTTGATCCAAAATATATGGATCAACAACCATAGTTGATCCAATATCACTGCCTGCTTCAACCCAGATAACCACCATATTTCATTCATCAACATGCTTCAATCTCTGTAACAACAACTCATACCAACAATGCCACCAACTCATACAATAAAATCCACCACTATCACCTGCAGTGCAACAAACATCCAACACCACCGCTGTAACAACACCTTCCACCACCACCACCACCAGAAAAATAACAACAACAACAATACCAAAATGTTTCTATCACAATAGTATAACAAACCATGTTGAATCACAAATCAAGAGCTCAAATTAAAATTGAAATAAAAAAAAGAAACCATGTTGAATCAACACCAAAAAATCAAACCCAAGATCAAATTTAGGCTACTACTTAGAATAACAGTAAGAGATCAAACTTATCTTCATAAACACCAATAGCTTCAAGATCATCTTTCATCCATTTCTTCCACAACAGCAGATCCATTTCCCTTCTTAATCACTCGAAATAAATCACCGCAACTTAAGAACAACTCATATCATATAGCTTCAATTTCAGCGCAATATTGTTTTTGAATCTTCCAATTAGAAAAACCCAACCTTCGATTTCATCTACAAACCATGAAAATCATCATTCATCATAACCTACACGATTCAAACAGCACCAGTTCTCGTAATCTCTGAGATCGACATCAACATTTCTATTTCTCGATCTGTTCTCTCTTCCTGTGGCTTAATCTTCACAGAAATCCCATCTCAGCTTTGTTGTTTTGTCTCTCAACATCTTCTCGATCACTAATTCAATCACAGAACTCTCTATCTCTCAAATCTTAAATCGAGATCAAACTCACCGGATCTGAACCTTTAACTCGTAATCCACTGGAAACTATCAAATCGAGATCCAAAATCAAATTAATCTTTGTATCTGGTTTGAAATCGTTTGAAATCGAAAGCATAATCGTAATAGACATATTTCTAGAGACCGGCAGTATCATCTAACGGCAGAAGATCGTCGATGGATGCTCGTGTCGGCTGTGGTGGTGGCGTCGATGGAGATCGTGGTGGTGGTGAGAGGCGTTGGAGATGATGGTGGTGAGGGCATTGATTTGGGTGAAGTGATGTAGGTGGTGTAATAGGTATTGACGGAGCTGATAATGGCAGTGATGAAAATAGAGGTGGCGGTGGCGGCGGAGAAAATGGTTCTGGTGGTGCAGCAACGACATGAATAGTTTCATTGATTTTTATGCGAATGAAAATTTTCTCTCTCTTTCAGTTTTAAATACTGGAAAACATAATGGGGGTATATTTGGAAGTCCCTAAATTGTTGATGGGCCCCTGATGGGCTTTTAGATAAAGATGGACAAAATTATTATGTGATAAGGATATTTGTGTAGACCATCAAAAGTAAGGACAAAAGTTCAATTACCACAAAAAAAGAAAGACAGGTTTCATGTATAAATTACACATGAAACCAGGTTATTATTTTGAACCGGAAGGAGCAGTTTATATTTCGTTTTAATTTAAAAAAAGTAATCATATTTAATCTTTACCTAAAATATATAGATTTAAAAAAAGAAAATAGATAATTTTAACAACTGGCAACATTTCTTAGACTCTTAATCAGGAGCTTTCTTCCTCTTTTGGAGATCAACATAAGCGAAACTCGGCTAAAAATATGGTATAACATACCATAAGTTACTTCATGTAAATGGAGGCTGTAAAATTTTATCCAATGAAGTTTTACAGTTCCTTTCAAACTTCGTTTTGTTATTCAATTAGCTATAACATTAATTGACGTTGATCTACCAGATCCACTGACACTAAGAACAATAAAATTTTAATGGAATGAGAAAAGATTAATTGGATTGTTTATTTGAATACCATTTATATAATGAATCGTTTGAAACTCAAACTTGCAAAGGGAAGAATTTCAAGAAAAAAAAAACTAATTTTTTGATGAAAACACAGCTGGATGAACAAGGTTAAAACCCAGCTAGGTCGGCTGGCTTACCGGTTGGACCGTCCGGTTTAACGGGTTTACTGTTTTTTTTTACAGATTACTGGATCAAGGGTGACCTAGCCCTTTTCCCCTACTGGTTCAGTGGTTTACCGGTCGGACCAGCCGATTCTTAAAATACTGAGCAAATCTATCTCTAAATGAACCATACATTTAGGTCATGTTAACCTATGCATGGGAGAATGTGTTAAGATAACATTAAATTATCCCTTTTACCTTGGAATATCCATTAGTTAATATTAAACGATATTGATTTAATAAATACTTTGAGGATCCCATCATTTATACCTCCACATTTGAATCTGTGTAAGTGTTTAATATATCCCATCATTTATACCTCCAAATTTATATAGAAGTTGTTTGGAGACATTCGATTTTGAACCTTGGACATTAGCCATTAGGACGTGTAAAAAGTCCCCTAGCCAACTTATATAATTAGTCATTTGGATAAATGGTTACAAAGCCATATATTATTGTTTATTTGATTTATTTTCTTTTTTGAGGAAAAGTTTAAGTTTTGTTTTTTTGTTTGTAAATAAGATAATTCATTGAAAAGACTAAGAATTAAAAAGATTCGATGTTACAATAGGAGTAGAGCCATCTAATCTGGGATAATAAGAGTTCCAAATATTAGATTTATCTGCTAAAAGTTGTTTCGTGATGCACATGGGAGGTGAAGTTTCCCATTCTACAACTAAACTTAAAGGCCTTATAAAATTGGCTAAGATATCCGCAACTTGATTTCCTAATCTAGGAACAAAACGAAATTCCAAAAAGTTAGTACATAAATTAGATATTTTATTCGCCTCCTTTGGACAAGCTTTAGCACGCTAAGAGATATCTGAGTTTTTTCCATGAAAGAAGTTGAAAATACTTTCACAGTCCCCTTCAATACTGCAATTTTGGATTTGCTTTTCCTTAGTCCAAATTTCCGCCTAGAGAACTCCTATAGCCTCTGCCTCTTGTGGGTCTGAACCGATTAACTGCCTTGCTCGTCCTCCTTCACAAATTCCTGCATCATTCCTCAAGATTAAAGAAAAACTGGATGGTAATAATTCAGAAATCCATGTCACATCAACATTGATATTTAGTGCATCTTTACTAAGTGCTTTCCATATGGGAGATGGTTTCTTCTGTTGTACCTGTTTGAGTTTTGTAGTTTTTCTTTTTCATATGGACCAAAAATCAATATGTCTTTGGATTTCTAAAGCTAGGCTATTAGCAGTTTTAGCTTTATCTTCAATTTTTTTTTATCACATCCCTCTTTCCAGATAAACCACATATATGTAAGAAGTAATTCAATAGACATATCTGTCTTAGGGTTAACTATCCAATCGTTACATAGGTCTAAAATCGTACCAGAGGCATATAGAGTTAAAGAGACAGGCTTATGAGATGAGTTCCAAACCTCCTTAGCATAAGAACAATGAAAAAGAAGATGCTCAGTTGTTTCTACTTCTACTTTACACATGGTACAATGAGGAACTACGTCTTAACCTTTCCAAATAGTTTAGTATTAGTAGGCACCGCATTTTGTAAACATTTCCATAAAAATAACTTTATTCTCTCCGAGACTTTTAGTTTCCACAGATATTTCCAGAATGACCCTGGCAAAGATAAACTATCTATGTCGAGTCCTGTTTCATTCAATTTATCGTACATAGATTTAACTGTATAATCTCCTGATCTAGTTAGTGTCCAACAAATTTGGTCTTTCCTAAGGTTGTGGTCGAAAAGATGTATCTACCTAATTTTTTGCACAATATTAGCTGGAAAAGAGACGTGAGAAGAGGAAGATTCCATGAACATGTTTCTAGGTTAATCAATTCTGAGACCCATACTAAATGACTAATATTAGTGTTACATAGATTGTTAATAGTGTTGTTTATTCCCGGTATCCATTTATCATTCCAAATATTAATGTCATGCCCATTCCCTACTTCCCATATACAATATTTTTGTACAAGTTCTAAGCCTTGCCTAATACAGTTCCATGTCCAAGAGCCCCTTGTTGAGTGTTTTGTTCTAAAAGGTGATTTGTTCCTAAAATACTTGAACATACTGTTTTTTTCGAAAGGGCATCAGGTTTTTTAACCAGCCTCCACGCAACTTTTGCTAACATTGCTAGGTTAAACTTACACGTATCTCTAAATCCTAATCCTCCTTTTAGAAATGGTTTACAAAAGTTTGGCCAGGCCTTAGGATATAATCCTTTGCCTTCAGCATCTTTCCCCCACCAACAATGTCTTTGTTTAGGCAGCAAGAAGCACCCCATTCGATAAGATGGGATACTAGACAAAACAGCTTTGTTTGAAACAGACCTACTTGGTTGAGGAAGAACTAAGCCTTTTTATCATTTAGATTTAGATTCCATTCTTTCTAGAATAGGTGCAACTTTTTTTATTTTTGACTTATCCATGAAAAGCGGTGCTCCTAAATATGAGTCTCTAATGTTAATATGTTTTATTTTTAACGTTTTAGACATCATTTTCTGGTGTTTTGTTTCAACTTTCCTACTAAAGAATACCCCTGACTTATCAAATTCTTTAGAACTATCACTGGATTGTTTCATTTTCATTTTTATTTTTGTTAAAAATTAAACTAACCAACTCATTTATATTAAAAATTGTTTACACGAAGGCTTTCAAGAACAAGTACAACAAATAACAAGAATCTCTATAGGCTATTACAATGAAAGATACAATAAATTGAATTGAGTCAGCAACAAATGATTTCATATAGAGCTCTGAGGATTGAGATATTCATGAGTTAACTCATTTAAACAATATTTTTTTCAAAATTCATTTCCGTCATTTTCATATCTTGATTTCATGTTTTGATTCTTCTTTTCTTGTAATATGTTCAATATTTTAGTTAGTCACCAAGTCTGTAAGATGATTGTAGAATTATCTTGTTACTACAAATTAGTTTTATCCAAGTCTTTGTTTTCCTTGTTTCTCCCTAAAACTCTTTATGTTTTTTTACTCTACAATCTACATATTGTTACAGGGCCTACGGTCCATGGATGTGCGGTCCATCTAGTTACCCCTTTATATGTATATAATGTAACCTATGTATAACTACCTGGCTTGATTGGGGCATACCCAGATTAATTGGGGTATACCCAATAAGACAAAATCAGGTCATTATGAAGTAAAGCCAAGCCACCCCTTAACCTTGTATTTTCTAAATGGCTAATATGCCCTTGGTTAATTAACACTAAAATTCTGATTAGGTTAATTAACTGAGTTTAGATTAAAATTTTGAAATTATGAATTCAGTAGATTAAACCCTTAATCCTTCTTATGAGTTCGATTTCGATAAAAAAAAATTATTTTTGAAAATGCACAACACCGGCAAGGTCGAGGTTTGAACAAAGTGCCGGCTATTATCTGGCCGACAATGTGTACTTTGAATAACCTGCCGACCTTATGACCGCCGGCATTGTCTCAGTTGAAGAACACGCCGACTATCTTGGAACAAAATTTTACAGTCGGCATGGACAATTTTCCTACAATGCCGGCGGTCATAAGGTCGGCAAGCAATTTGTTTTTAACAGTACCGGCTGACATGTAGCCGGCATGTTAAGTATTTATAACCTTACCGACGTGTACTTATACCAAACAGAAAACAAAAAATATGGAAGATGTAATCCACTTTATTCATGCAATTTTGGTTACTACATTGATTGAAACATAAAAACGAATGCACTTAGCATGTGCATCAAGCCTTTAAACCCCTAGGCGACCCTAGTGGACGAGTTATAGTCTCGTGAGGGCTTACATAGAGGTATACCCACAAAACCTACACTAAAACTTCTAAACCCATCAATCTTCCTCCAACGAAGATGATACCGCATCCAAGTAGTCCGGGTTATCCAACGGGATTCTATCGGCCAAGAAGTGATAGCTTGCATCGAATGCGAATGCTTCCCCCTTTACTTCCAAGTAGCGCGCTTTCACGGCTTCGTGCTACAAAAGCTTACATTTGTTAGTGGTGTTTCGTTGGAAGATAAAACAACATGGGTTACGTAAAAAAAAACACAAAATGACTTACAAATTCTGCAACGGACAAGGTGAAGGGGCGAGTGTTAAAAATCCGAGGTTGGAGGGCTAAAAAAACAAGTATCGCATTTTCGATTACTAGGTGCCTAGCGTGGATTTGTTCAATACTTCTTGCATTAGGATTCCCAAAATCGCCGCTAAATTTGTTGTGTACCCTACCCAAAAGGTTTTGGAATCCTCCCTTTCGGAGGATTGACGTCTATGTCGATCTTCCACGTACCAAGATTTGGTGATTGCAAAATCTTCATTTGAATCAAATGATGCCATTTTTTTTTGTAGAGATCTATTGAGTGAGTTAGATGGAGTGGATGATGATATGAGCTTTGGAGAGTATATGGAACTATTTGTATGTTGTTTTGTAGAGACAAATAGTGTATTTATAGGATGGTGGCCACATTTGGCCGTTATAGTTCCCAAGTACAAGTCAATCAATGAAATTGTACTTGCAAAAAATTTGAATTTTGAATACGCCGGCGAGAAAGTTTTTCTCAGTATGCTGACTACCAAAAACCGGCAGGGTAAGAAGTATATAACTATGCCGGCGTTATGATGGTTTTGGGCATCAGGAATTCATTATCTTTTGTCAATACACCGGCAATGTATTTTTAAATTTGCCTGCCGGCTATGTTATGGTCGGCAGGCTATAAATTGAAAACAATGCCGGCGTTATGATGGTTTTGGGCATCAGGAATTCATTATCTTCTGTCAATACGCCGGCAATGTATTTTTAAATTTGCCAACCGGCTATGTTATGGTCGGCAGGCTATAAATTGAAAACAATGCCGGCGTTATGATGGTTTTAGGCATCAGGAGAAGGTATTTTCTGTAACAAATTGCCGGCGTGTTAGAAAAAATAATACACTGTCGGCTGTACCTTCGCCGGCTTGGTAATGATTTGACTCACTTGCCGACCCTGGTATGCAAGCATTTTCTGCTGTCAGCGCCGACAGACTGACACTTCAAAACCTTGCCGGGCGTGAATTGGTCGGCAATGTAAGTTAAAAAAAATATGCCGGCTATTTGTCTTGAAACTTTACGTAGCTAAACAAACCTTTCATTCAACAATTAGAATTCAAACACTTGTTGTCCAAAATAAGAAAACATGTCCCATAAACCTTAAAAAACCATTTGTCCAACCATTAACCTTAACATTTGTCCAACCCAACATAAATAAATAAACTAGAAAACGATTCATTCACCACGACCACGACCACGGCCCCGTTTAGGAATACCAGAACTACTACTACTTTCACCACCACAACCACTATGAGCCCTCTTTTTGTCAGCATTCATCTTTGCTTGTGCTTCCCTCCTGACCTTTTCTTCCCTTTTTATTTCAGCATCAGCTTGCTTGAAAATTTCATAGGCATCCTCATTGTCAAGATTGCTAGCATAGTGAATGTACTTGGTTTGCTCTTCAATCGACAAAGGCTCTCCTCTTTCTCTCGCGCAACACAACAGCTTCACAAAGGTATTCAAATGCCCCTTCTATTTTCAGTTAAAGAACAAACAATTAATAGAATTATTCGATAATGTAATCTTAAAACAGTAAGACCTACTCCAAAATACTTACAAGGAAGTTAGGAATTGTTTCTGAGTCATTCGATGCCGTCTTCCTATTACGAGACAATTGTTCACCAGTCATTTCCCTAATCACAGTAGGATGAGCCCAACCCAAGTACCACGACATGTATCTCTCCAAAGCTTCATGACCTTCGGTCACCTCGTCCAAAAGACTCGTATCGACTTTACGGTCAAGTCTTCCGTTCCAATGTCCTATAGCTGGGGGTGGAGGGTAAGCGACGATAATAGTTTTTTGGGACGTGTTGCAGTCCTCCCTTAACACTTTAAAGAACGGCTCAAGATCGAAATGGGGTTCTTCTTGGACGTATCCCAATTGTCGCATTACCCGATGTGGATCGTACATTTAAAATCCATGGGAGAACAACAAGGATCCGTAGTATAATGCAACATCATCTCTCCTTTGGATTAAACCTTGAATTCTAGCATCTCGGTAAGGATCAAATATTACCTCATCCGCAGTAAATTTGTCCAAGGCGATTCGCACATTACTAAGCAGCTGCGGCATATCCTTTTCCTGAGCACCCTCAAAACTGTATCTTTGCGCTCTTGGATTATCAATCACAAGCTTTTCATTCACTTTGACGTGGGAGTTGGTTTTCACCAAAGTAGGTAAGTGCTCATATATCCAAACCTATGCAAACACAAATTTTAGTAAGAATCTTATCTTACGAGAATTTGGAAAATATAAATGATTTAGACAATACAATTACCTAGAAGAGACATATGTTTCCGTTAACTTGCGAAGTTAGTGCCCTTGAAGCCTTTGTCAACTCATTGAAGGCTACCACCGCAATACCCTAAGAATACTCACGCATCTTATCTAAGGGATCCAATAGTTGCAAATACCTGGCGTCGACCAAGATTCCGGAACTGTCGGGGAAGATACATTTTCCCAGGACATATAACAAATAACCTGACGCGGTAGCATTGATTCGCACCAAGTCCACCCTTCCTTTCTTATCATAGATTTCCTTAGTCCCAGATAATGTATTCCTCAGCTTCTTCAGATTAAACTTCTTGCTTAGATTATCATCCTTTATCCCAAGCATAGACTCCGTCTCAACCTGATTCCAACCGAACAAAGTTTTGGTCAATTTGAAGATTCCATCACAAGAAATGTTATTATCGAAGCCCTCACTAATTGCTTTTCCCTCAACCTCGAGGTCTAGAATTTGATGAGAATCATTGGGAGTTATCGCCATCTCACCGAATGGGAATAACATTGTATCGGTCTCTCCGTAGAACCTCTCACAGAATGCAGATACGGTAACTCTATCATACTCAACATTTGAACTCTCCACCGCATGCCACAACCCAGAGTTTTTGACAATCGCTTGCATCTCGTCACATTCCTTGTCAAGGTCCCAGTTTTTAGTCACTAAACACGAACCTTGGCGCCTCAACGGACGGATGGAATGCTTGTGATCCTAAATACCAAAAACACAAAATGAAAAGAAATACAAACATTTGACGCAAATTTAAGATAGTTACACACTTAAATGAAAAACAAAGACGGATTGAGATTACTTACGATAGTATTTTGGATTTCACATGCCCATGAGTCTTTATATCCAAAAAGAACATGTCCACCACTTCTAGGGTCCCCCGGGGAAGCTCGTTTGGTTTCAATTTAACCTTCAATTCAGAAAGAGGCATGTGGGAATTAGATGGTTTAGTGATAACCCTTTTCTTCTTCTCGGTTGCACTAGTACTTGCAGCTTGAGTTTGTTCCCCAACTTCTTCTTCTTCCTCTTCCTCTTCTTGTTCCTCTTCCTTTTCAACAATTTCATCTTGTCTACCATTACCTTTATCTCCATTACCATCATCATCATTACCTCCTCCAACATTAGGCATGTCTTGATCACCATCATCATTGTTACCTCCTCCAGCAGCCGTATTTCTTTCATCACCGTCACCTCTTCTACCAGATGGAATTGATTGGTCTTCATCTGGAGTCTCGTCTAAATCATTGGGTTCCGATGGTGGTTGATAATCATCATTCGGTATATCGATCTTTGTCGTTCCCGCCATAACGTATGCCCCTCGATGTCTTGAAGTCAAGAGTTTTTCACCAACATGATGAGGTCTTGAAGGAGGACTGAGAGCTTTCAGAGCTTTGTTTTTTGCCTTCTGCAACCTGAACAAGAACAATTAAGAAAAAAAACTATAAGTCGAAAGGCTCAACATATATAACCATTCTGGCGGACTAAGGTTGGAAGGGTCTATATCTTAACAGCATGCCGGCTAAAGGGTCGGGAGGGTTTTATTCCAATAACCTGCCGGGTTTTAACAACTATGACTTGGTTTTCAACTTCAAAAGTCGAAAACGTCTATAATAAAAACAACACCGGCTAACATATTGCCGGCGTGGTTTTATTTACATACCATTCCGACCATTATAATTCAAGGCATCAGGAGACGCTAAAAAAAAAAAAAATCACGCCGGAAAGTTCAAAGCTTATAACCGACCCGGCTTAAAAAAATAAAACTAACGCCAGCAAGATTATACGTTGAATAACATCCCGACCCTGTGAAAGCAGTTACAATAACTAAACCTCCGGCAAGATATTCAACCAGGGAGCATCCCGGCGGAACCCTAAACATGAAATGCCGGTGGGGTCGTGAAACTAAAACCTTGCCGGGAAAATAACTGCAAATTCAAAATTTTGATTTTTCTGACCTATTTCGACATGCAAACATAAAATTGAAGTACTGGAGTGAGTTTAAGTAGGCCCTTACTTTCTTAATCGCACCATTTCCTCGTTTTGAGCGGGTTCAATCTCTTCTTCTTCGGCCATTTTTTTCTTCAGTTTTTGTTGAACTAATTTTGCCAATCCAGGGTTGTATTCATTAGGTTTTCTATTAGCATATTTCATACGAGTTCCCTTCCTTCGTGGTGGTTCCATTGATGAAGATTAATCGGAGTTTTTGAATCGATGAGTTTTGGTGGTGGTGGTGGGGGAGGAGCCGGTGTGGTTATGAAGAGAAGAAGAAGAGAAGAAGGAAGATGAAATGAAAATAAAAAAACTGATTAGGGTAATAGAATTATAAAGGGCAAGGGTAGTATTGTAACTTCAACAATATTTGACCTCCCCTTAGTAAGGGCACATGTCCACTTAAAATTGGGTATACCCCAATCAAGCTAGGTATAACTATGACTCTCTCTAATATAATGGTTCTCTTTCTTGTCTCTACATCTCATTCCTTCACCTCTAATTCTACTGAATCACGTTATCAGATCGAAGCTCAACCACTCGAATTTATTTTTTCTCCAATCAACGGATAATTAATAATAACTTGGGAAGATCCATCGCAGCCGGTATATATTTTTTATTTTATTTACTCTCAAACATACAGAGAAATGAAAAGGTATACCTAAATCCTCCTTTTGATTGTAACATATATTTAATCAATAATCAGTGTCATTTTTTTAGTTTTTAAGTTTTTGATCGATGATTGTACTACACCTGTACTGTTTTCATCATATGTTACGTTATTCGATTATTGCTTATATACGTTATATATTTTTTTTGCGCGTCTGTTGGAAATCTCTGAGAACCTGTTCGTTAGTGGAAAAACACGGGAAGAAGAAACAGCCCGGACCCGCCAGCTGCCCAAATCCGAACCCTCCAACCCAAACCCGGACCCTCCAGCAGCCCAAACCCGGCTCCATCCTGTCCTGGCCTGGCCTATCCATTTTATTTTTTGGTTCGGGACGTGCATGATCAAGGCCGTTCTGGCTTTGTACATGTACAGGGGACCTAACCTTGGTTTTGTATACTTGGTTTTGTATATGTCATGCACTGTACGGTGGGAAGTGAAGCTCGGCTTGAGGTATGTACCTAGTGTTAAATATGGGTTTAATATTAAATACTTGTTGGGCTTATTTATTTAATTTTAGAAAATGTCTAGTTTTGTTTCATTTTCCCCCTTAAAGTAAGTCCACATCATATAAACGGTCAATTTAGATTATGACTATTGTTCTCGTTTATTAAGAATTTTGGTTAATGTTATTTATAGTTGAATGGTGTCTTTTGTTCAATTGGTTGTACCAACTCAATTCCAATGTATTTATTTGGGGTTTTGCAGTACTTGGACAATTATTGCGTACTTGATATTGTCTCCCCAAATTTGAAACGTTCCGTGGGATGTAATCCACTGGCTCGACTATTAAAGAGTCGATATTTTCAAAAGATACGTTACAAATAAAATCATATGTATTCCAATTTTTGTGGAAGAACTCACAAAAGGCGATATGAGTCAGAAAATTTCCAATTCTCTACTTCATCCATGATACTAACGAACCTATATATGTTGAAGTATGACAACAAGAGAACTATCTTTAATAATATATTCAACCTACAGTAAGTGATTGACATGTGTAGTGAAATTCTCTTGGCCTGTTGAAATAAAGAAATTTCTCAAATTAAGCTAAATGTAGCAAAATTGAAAATGGAAAGAACCCCGAAGTAATGAGGGTTAGACGCACCGATTCATATAAAGCATGTGAAAATGACATATATCATGAGACAAAGATGTACTTTTGTCTTCGGTAGTAATAACACCAACACACAAGTATCAACCGAATATGAGATTAGCTAAAATGTATTTCTAGCTCCCATCATAAATAAAAAACTTAGAAATGCACCTGGTCATAGGTGTCGGTATATACAATGTAATATGTGTATCATAGTAACAACCAATTTTCACATCAACCTTAATGGAAACAAGAACTTTTCCTAGCTAATTGACTATCTTATTCAGTTGAACTAGATCCAATTTCTGCATTTATGGAATGAAAACACGAGACATAAATTCTCTAAAGCACTTGAGATATATTGGTTGAAACGAAATATATATCACTCTAAAGTACTTGAGTTGAATCCCATTTTTGTTACGTAATACGGCCACACCACTTATGAAAACTCTCACGACCCAAATGTCTAACTGATAGTTATTTTTCTTCCACTAATTTAAGGAATATACAACTAGTTGTTGAACTAATTCCTTATAATATGACTACGATGATTAGATCATCGAGCAAATCAATTCTCAAAGGGTGTTCATGAGTGAACTATTACCTACCTTTTAGGAAACTTACAGTGAGAATGAAGTTGATTGCATTTATAAATTATTTCTAATGAATGTGGAAGGAAGCATATTCTTAGAAAATTAATGTGTCAATATATTGAATTACCGAATTTATATTAACCCCAACAATGAACTTATTGGGGTTGATTCATAAATACTTTAACATAACCATAAGGCACATTAGTTGTGACACGATATTCCGTTTTGAAAGTACTAACATGGGAATCACTTCAGTTGAGTGTACAAGACCATGAACTAATAGAATGTGAAGTTACGACATCTATCACAATTAGTGATTTCTAAAGTTACTAGATTTGCACTGCCTCTCCTCATTATGCTTTAGAGTAAGAAAGAACGTCACTCATCTTACAAAGTCTTTCTTTAATAAAACATGATTGACACCATCCTTTTTTACTTGGATGCAAATGGTAAATAATTCATTTTTCAAAGAAACAAAGTGTTGTTAGTGAACATATATCCATGCAGAATGCGGACCATTCAAGTGATTTATGGCTCTGGTGGATCATTCGACGCATTGAATCAGTCATTTCTTACAACAAACGATGCGTTTAATTTTTGTAAAAATCCTAGTACATATTTCAATGCAAAGTGCAAAATCTCACGACCTTTTTTAATGCTAGAGAATTTACATCAAAAGGACTTGATGAATATTGCATGTTTAATAGGATCAATATAGAGCATATTATACCCAATAGTCTCACAAAGGCTACCATCAAAGGTAACAGATGGTGTCTAAGGAATAGGTAATGCGTGCCAACCTACCTTTTATTTCTTTGGAGATATGCAATATTACACGCGTCTTTACTTAATTCGTTTCAGAACCCAATATTAGTCAACCTTTTATGTGTACCAGTTAGTAACTGGATTTAAGACTGACATTCGTGTTCTTACTTAATTGGTTGCACTATATATGTGCCATTACGACTCCATATCGTACTATGATGGGTCTTCAAAACTGTTAAGTAGTTATGTTGGAAATGAGTTCCCAACAATTATCCGCATATTAAAACTTTTGGAAGGAGATCTCTTACCGCTAGATTTGCAGGTTATCACTTTAATGAGATAGTCTTCCCATCGTTATGGGGAGATAAGAAAAAGTATTTTCTAAGATAATGATAGGAATTGTCATGGTATGTTCCCATTGTGTCTCATATTGATTCTTGTACTCCACAAATGTAAATGTGAAGTGATAAAGAATATTTGATTTTCAGAATGTACACTGATGTTGCTAAAGTGATGAGATCACACATACCAGCTGCAAACCTACCTATAAGGTTACAAATCCTCAATAAAGGATATACACCATAGACTAATGTGTTGCAACTACACTCAGTGGAAGTGTGGTTGAGGCCGTGTCTCCATAAAGGAAGTTGGAGAGACAACTTGGTTCGATCAATACTCACTTAGAAAGGAAGTAGGTGAGTAAGGCATAACTTTTTTATATCATCAGAAATCATCTCATAAGATTGTCTCTAAATATGTCCATGAATCAAACTGGAGATGATTCTAGAGAACAATGAAATCCTTACGGATTATGAGAATGCATATCAGTCAATGGAAGGATCATGCGTGCACAGTGATGATATAATCCATAAATAGTCGCTCCAGAAGTAGAGCACAATGGGATCGAACCATCCTTATTTTGATTAATTTCAAATAAATAACATATTTGGCCTACACAATCCAGGTAGAACTTAGTTCTTTGACAAATATACGGGTATTTGGTGTTGTAGTGCTAACCAACCTAGTATAAATCTTGTGGGACATACATGATTAATTTTTCACAAAGCATAATGAGAAGAAAGCAGTCTTAAAGTATAAAGACTCGTCTTGTGGTGCGAGGTTTCTCACAAAGCCCTGGAATTGTTCTCTTGTAATGAACTTTATAGTGTTGCGCTACTTAGTTAGCTTGGTAATTTCAAAAAGACTTGAAATGCAGAGTATGTATGTGGTTGTTACGTATCTCTGAAATAATAAGGAGATTGAAGATATTTGCAAAAGTGCATGATGGATTTTAGATTCCCATGTAGAATGATTCTAAACCACGGAGTGTGTTTGCAGTTACACTGGAACATTCACTTAATTATTGATGTAAACAATCAGGCGGATGTGGTATACCCGTCTAAGTGACTATTTGATTGGGAAGGGATAAATAAGTACGGTTTTGTGCCATGCGTATTAAATAAGTCCTAATTCAGAACTATAGTTATATATGTCGACGGTATGGACATGATAAGTACTCTTAATGGAATAAGAGATCTTACAATCTATTTCAAATATGAATTTGAGATGAAAATCCCGGGAAATCTCGATCTTATCTATGTTCTAAACTAGAAGACCGAGCTTGTGGTATATTATCCACCAGTTTGTATATGTTCACTGTCAGGAAATTTAACAAGGACATGCATCCTGCTAGCACTCCCATGATTAGTCGAGTTTCAAATGTATATAAATGACCAATTCATCTAAAGGAAAATGGTGAAGTTGTGTCGGGTATGAACTTCCCTTATCTAAGTATAATAAACACATTATTGTACTTAGCACAATGTGCACGACGAAATGTTACATCCTCAGTGAACTTGTTAGCTAGATATAGCTCAGCGCCAACACAACGTCATTGGAATGGTATAGTGAATGTAATCATATACTTAAAATTAATCATTGACATAAATTTGTTTTATCCCTACAAAGACATAAAAAGGAATGCTAATGAAAGTGCAATCCAAAAAGTTATTGATTACGAAAGAACAATAATCTCTTCTCCTATGAGAGTAATCATGGGGAGATACGGTAGACTATTTTCTAAGTCATTACCGATATTCAGTTTCGAAAAGTACATGACTAAAGGAACTGTTTGGAACAACTATGAAAGTAATCAGGGGGGGATCCATAGATATGATGTCGACATATTTTACTTCGAAATTGAAGTTGTGTTGTACTCTTTTTCCCTTCGATCGAGAATAGTTTTTCCCAAAGGGTTTTGTTACTCGACAAGGTTTTTAGTGAGAAAACACTTAAAAACATCAAGTATGTTGAATGTTGAAGACATAAAGATCGCGTTGATATTACTGAAAATATTGGAATCAAAGAAATGAAACGCGATAGTCTGTTAAGAAACGTAAGTTCCAGAATCAACAACATGGTCTTATAAACATCCAAGTTACCAAAGTAAAGAGGTATAAACTCCTTTTGACTTCATTAGACTAATGAAAATTGTATGACATCAGGGGGAGCATCTAATGGTGTGTTGAGATATTTTCTTTCACCGAGGTTCCTTTTACCACAAGGTTTTGTTACTTGGCAAGGTTTTTGATGACACAACAATAAACACCGGCAATGTAATTTCCCAGTTAAGACTATTGTCTTTCCCACAAGAATTTTCTACCTTATGAGTTGTGAAGCAACTAGTCAACTTAAATGGAGCAAAGTGATCATCTGTAATAGATCACTTTTACTTGCATCTGTCACGTTGTACTCTTTTCCCGTCATCAAGGTTTTATCCCACTGGGTTTTCCTTGTCAAGGTTTTAATGAGGCAACATATACGCATCCAACTATGTTCTAAGTTTAAATAATATTGTACTCTTTTTCTTTAGTTCAGATTTTGTCCCTCTGGGTTTTTCCTGATAAAGTTTTAACGAGGCAATTAACTTAGACTAGTAGGTCTTTGAAGATCGTATTGAATGTGATGAACTACATGTAAAGTACGAGATGACATGTGAAGTACTACATGTGAAGAGTTGTACAATGGTTTTATTCCACTGTTTTTACTTGTCAAAGTTTTAATGAGGCAATTGATTTCGGCACAAGCCATCAAGGAGAGGACGTCATTTGAAGAAATACATTCAAAGCACTATATGTGAAGCACTATGTATAAAGTTTTGTTGTTGAACCGCACAAGGGGGAATGTTACAGAGCCTACGGCCCATGGATGTGCGGTCCATTTAGTTATACCGTTATATGTATATAATGTAACCTATGTAATAGAACTATGACTCTCTCTAATATAATGGTTCTCTTTCTTGTCTCTACATATCATTCCTTCACCTCCAATTCTCCTCAATCACATATGAATTGTAACTAAATTTTATATAGATTGGTGATCTTTTCGCAGGTCTCCAGACAACCCGTGAGGTATCCAGTGGTGGAATTCAGAATTTATTATGCTCATCATCATAACCCAAAAACCAGAACAGGTATCATCTGAAAAATCGAGGGTCTAACAACCACACCCAATATTTCGAATTAGCAATCTGTATGGACAAACTCCAAGTTTCTTTCTAGAGAATCAACTAGACAGTCAGACTTAATCTAGATAGAAATATCTCAAGGAGTTATTATCTCTCTCTTGTTTTGTTTTACTCAAGCTAATAAAAATCAACGAGTCTTTAATCAAATACAAGGAATAACTTGGATGGTACCAAAGACCAATATTCAAGTGTCAATCAATGTAAATCAACAACCAAATGTTGGATATTCTAATTGATTGATCTTCAATGCATAACCTGTATTATTTTAATTATAAAGATAAACAATATAATGCGGAAAATAAAATAATACAGATACCAGAATTTTGTTAACGAGGAAACCGCAAATGCAGAAAAACCCCGGGACCTAGTCCAGATTAAACATATACTGTCTTAAACCTCTACATACACTAGCCTACTCCAAGTTAACTTCGGTTTGGACTGTAGTTGAACCCCAATCAATCTCACAATGATCCAAGGTACATTTATGCTCCTATACCTCTGATCCCAGTAGGATACTACATACTTGTTTCCCTTAGAAGATCTCACCCACAACTAAGAGTTTTTAAGACCCAAAGTCGAAGACTTTAATAAACCAATCTGTATCACACAGAAAAGTCTACGGTAATAGATAAATACGTCTCCCACGAATATACCTACGAGTTTTGTTCCTTCTTTTGATAAATCAAGGTGAACAGTAGCCAATTGATAAAACCAGACTTATATTCCCGAAGAATATCTCAGCTTTATCAATCACCTCACAATAGTCGTAATCAACACATCGAAAAAAGATATTGTGGAATCACAAACGATGAGACGAAGATGTTTGTGACTACTTTTATATCTTGCCTATCGGAAATATAAATCTCAAGCCAATTATTACAATTGTAATCGTACGGTAGAAACAACAAGATCAGATCACACAACTATGATGAAAGTAGTATCGGTCTGGCTTCACAATCCCAATGAAGTCTTTAAGTCGTTAACCTGGTTTAGAAGAAGAAACCGAAGGTTAAAGGAGAATCGACTCAAGCTATGCAACTAGTATCACACGTAAGGTGTGGGGATTAGGTTTCCCAGTTGCTAGAATTCTCCCTTATATAGTCTTTCAAATTAGGGTTTGCAATCAATGTTAACTTAGTAACAAAGCATTCAATATTCACCGTTAGATGATAACCTGATTAGATTCAAGCTAATATTTATCAACTGTTATATCGAAAACATAGCTTGTTATACACACATGTAATGCACGTTTGTAGGCTTGTGTAACCGTGCCCAAACTTGTACATTAGTTGGTTCAACAATAGTTAACCAAATGGTTAGCCATATGTTAACTTTCATATCAACCATATTCTTCTTTACCATAACTAGTTCAAATGACTCAAATGAACTAGTTAGAGAGTTGTTCAATTGCTTAGATCTTTATGTACTTCATAAGACACAATTAAACCAAAAACGATTTGATTCACTCGAATCGGTTCATGAACTATATAGCCACGGTTTGCAATAACATTCCTTAGTTTATAGAGATGAGTTTACAAACATCGTTTTTAGACATAACATACTCAAGTTCGCGGACTGGGTTCGTGGATGGAGTTCACAAACTCCAGCGAAAATTCTCAGGTTTGAGAACTTCGCCAGTTCGCGGATTGAAGCTCACACACTTCTCCGGTTCTCTTGGTCAACAAATTTCGCAAACTTTGGTTCAAGGAATAATGACTTATGCACATATGTGTTTCCACAACAATGCTTATATCCTCCAATGGTTATATTGTCTAAACTCTCATTTCAATCATTGAAACATTCTCAGAGGACATTATATAGTTGTTATTCACAAACCATTTTTCGTCAGAGCAATTTTCAAAGTGATTGAAACTTAACATTTCGTCACTAGTTAAAGATGAACTTGGATAAATCAAAAGCTTTACCAACACATATTTCGGTAAATAGATAGGCGAGATATACTCGGATCGAAATACCAAATGTATATAATCTTAGTCTATACATCAAAACGACTTTTGTCTCAAGATAGGAGATAAATAGAGTTTTGTGTGATAGATAAGTTCAAGTATCCACATACCTTTTTGTCGATGAAGATCCACCAGTTCCTTGAGTAGTCCTTCGTCTTGTATGATGATTGCCATGGAGTTCTTGAGCTCAACTACACTTCTATCCTAGACCGAGACCTTATCTATAGTAGACTAGAAATCAAGACTTATAGTTTGATCACTAACATTGAAAAACATGCTTGAGATAGAAACGCAAGCGAGTTCGACCGAGCAATGCTCTAACATCATCATTATCAACAATACCGATCCAGATGCAATCCCGATTTCAAAACTCTGAAATTTTTTTACCTCATAAACTACTACATATTACTAGCCGTGAGCGTAGCTATACATCCTGTCACATGCAAATTTTAGTTTTGACCAATTAATTAAAGATACTATCCTTGATTTATATAATGGTAACAACAAACTTAAGGAAAGCTAGTTGAGGATATCTATAGATAAAATTATCTGCAAGCAAAAACCTAGCAATATTTATTCCCTGGTTCTAAACTCTATTGTTTACATATACAAGAAATCCTTACTTCGAATTTTATTTTGAGATTTTCATCATGTCTTCAAACTCAGAAAACAATATCAATCAGGTATTAAGACAACTAAGGAATGCATCACTTGAAAACCCAACTATTTATAGAAGAACTACAGGTACTTATCAAACTATCAATGAAGCAATATAAGAATGGTCTTTTAGCATGTTGGGAAAGCTTATGGCAATAAAGAAAATATAAATGAAGATTATTCGAGGAGAAATTAATTCCCAATGGAGAAGATACAAAAACAACGAAAAATTTATTACGGGTCATAACCTCATGTTGGTAAAGTTGAATAGTGAAGATAAACATAATGAATTTACAAAAAGTGGACCTTGGTGTTGATGGTGGATTTTCATTTAAGGGTAAAATTGTAAAACCTAAAAATTATGCGCTAACATCTTGTAAAAGATAAGGCCATTATTAAGTGATGGATACTCCTTCACTTTATCAATTCACCTAGAGTGGAGCATGTGGCAACAATCTCATTCTGTGAATAAAATACACGAAATTCATCCAGGTTGGAGCATGTAGCAACAATCCCATATACCCTATGAATTTACAGCATTATTAATTAATGCGCAACTAGCCTTGTATTTCCTGTACTCATTATCATTGCGGCATGACGACTGAGTGTTTCTCTCAGCAGAGAAACACGAATCACCAAGCATTATAATGAAACATGTACGAAATACCCGTACAGGCTGCAACTCTCGGTGTGTTATACTAGCCCGATTGAGCCACTCTCGGTGTGTTATGCTAGCCCGATTGAGCATCCGGACTGACCGAATCAGTATGGATATGATCACGACCATCCAACTCCACCAGCATGATTGGATGGCCCAGATCGATTCCATAACCCCCAAGCAGGTATGAAATATCTGCTGCCGAACCAATACGGACCCCGCATGGTCGGTCTCCCCAAAAGATTGGCCTAGCTTGCCAAAACGTCCAAACCATAGCAGTATGGACGCAAAACCCTAAATTAGGGTTTGCGGCATATTACATGTGTCGCAAAACAGTCTCAACCATCCATCTTCGCAGGTATATATGGAGGGTGCAGATGTTGATTCAAAGGGCACGGAGCATGTCAACACAATCATCGTGGGCCCACCTACACACCTGACCAATCGGTCGGGACCAACTATGGTTGGTCATTCCAATTCTTGCGCCTGAATGGAGCATGACACACGGCCTTGAAACCCAAAATTAGGGTTTTGAATCACGAGCGTCAATTTTCTCCGGCACGAATGGAGGGTCCGAGATTAGATCAAAGCAGGTTCGGTCATACCAACATGACCACCGTGGACCCGTCTATCCCCTTACCTGATCGTCCAAGACCGAACTCTCCTTTTCTCCTCGGTTCACGCGCCTCCAACATGCATGGCCACTCCTTCCAAATTGCAAACTAATCTCAGCCGCTTGATTTCGCCGGACGAATTAAGTGGCTTAGATCATGTTTTCATGGGATGGTAAGGCATAGGCGTGAACATCAGCCTACCACCTACACGTTGGAGGAATCGGCCAAGACCGACTAAGCCTGTTCATCTTGGAATGCCCGCTCGAAGTTGTTACGGCGTGCGGCTTTTGCGACACCAATTTTCTGTCGCAAATTGATCTCAACCACACAACTTCGCAGGACGAATTGAGTGGCCTAGATCACACTTTCATGAGACAATGAGGTATGGGCGCCTACACCGTCATGTTGTCTAACACATGCACGATCGGCCTAGCCAAAGTTGTGTCCCAAGCTTGGATTCGACCAAGCTGAAAATTGATGCTTGCGCACCTCTTCATAAACCCTAATTCCATCAACGGTCGCAGATGAGTGTCTCAAAGATCATCTCGTCCATCCAACTTCACCGGCTTGGCTATACATCCCTGATCAGGAGTTAATTGGTCAGTGTGGCGTCATGGTGATCACCACCCGTCACTCTACCACACCATGTGATCGGTCAAGGGAGGGTTTGCATGCGCAACTTCCAAACCATCACATGAAGTAGGCTGGACATGAAGTGACTTTGAGACTCTCAAACAGGATGCTTCATACATGCTGAATATACTCGATGCAGTACCTTCATAGTATACACATGATACTTCACAAGTATAAATTTCCTAAATAACGTAGCATTACATGCTACTTTCTGTGGGTCCCACGATCCACACACTCGAGACATCATTCATGTCAAAACTGGGGGATACATACTGGGGTATTGGTCTGGAGGTTTACAACGTGCAGCGCACAACGCGCCATCACAAGAACGTGTCAGGAAGTCATGGACGGTTAGTGATGATGGGAGAAGTGGGCAAGCCTGGTCGTGTGACACCAACGCACTACTCCACTACTCCATCACTCCACTTTCTCCACTTCCCACGAGATACGAAGGTTTGGCTAAAAGACTTGTATAAATAGGTCCTCTGCCCTATTTTTTACAAGACAACAAAACAATAACAGAACGAGATGATATAACAGAGGAAAGTGTTGATACAATCGTATTCTAACACCGGAACTGATAGCTTACATCCTGCAAGCCAGTTCAGCTTTCTGATACAAGTCATACATATGCAACACCTTCACAATCTCAACACCTTATTTGCTTCCCTCCCTAAGATCAACCCCATCTCCTACACTTTGTGACCGAAACAAGTCTGGAACGACCATTTCTTGGTTTAGGCCGGACTTGCACAAATTGATCTATCGAATCTACAAGCACTCACCGCGCAGTGCATTTGTTTAAGGTTTAGATTCATTCCTCATCCACACCCCAAATTACCAAAATTAGCAGGAATATTTTTCACCCATAAACTATTGGTGACCACAGTGGGAGGTTGATCTCTCGGTTGCAAAAAATTAAATTCTCAATTTTTCGGTTTTCATCTCGCGATGTATCCTCACCAGGAAACCACATGTGGTTCAGATATCATGGGAAGTATAACTAGAATGCTGGAGGATGTCTTGGCAAATCAAGATGGTATCTTTAGAATACCGAGCGAAACATTCCGCCTTTTGAATGGTATAACAACACAATTACAAGAAGGGTCGATGGACATCTACTCAAACAGTGTGAGAAGCGTTGGACCCTTAGTCAGGGGTCACACCTTTACCAATGGAGAAGCGAAAAGAGTTCGTAACCGCAGGAGACTCAGGAAAGACGAACAACATGGTCGAGCCGACAATGAAGACTCGAGGAAATTCCACAGAGGAAATAACTTGTCCGGAGTACCGCAACCGGATAAAGAAAGAGAGAATGCAGCCTACGGATCCATGCTAGAAGTTTTATATCTAAAGACTCTTGTTGAGGCCCGGAAGACTGTCCAATCCGTATCGACCTTTCAACCACGTGAAGAAATGCTTGAGGATGGAGAGATCAATCAAGAAATACGTGAATACATAGGATGGGAGCGTTCAATTCGATCACTCAGCAGTGATATTACGACACCTTCCACATTCCTTTACCCAGGAAAGCGATCTGCGGATATGATGGCACTCGCAAATCTTCCAACTTCACCTCCAAAACGTGCTCCACATCAAAGCCATGTAAAGACATCACAATGCCCATTAACGCAGAAAAAGCTAGCCTCAAAGTACTTACACTTTCCCTTCCCAATGAAGAAGATTTTGGAGTTGCTGGAGGCATAGGTGCGAAGCGGAGAGGTGGAACTACCTCCGGTATGGCGTCCACCCACTGATCAAGAAGTAATGTACCCGAGGTATTGTCATTTCCACCGGTTCCTTCATCACCCTACCAGTGAATGCAATGCTTTGAAGCGCATTGTTCAGGAGAAGCTTGGTTCAGAGGAATAACTTTCTTTCATCGAGAAATCAATGCGGACGACTTCCTTGGAGGGGCTCCTTCGGTTTGACACAAGTGAGGTCTCGAAAGAAAGTAAGTTATATCCGACAATCTTACAAGAAAGATAGTTTTAAAGTTTACTGGGGACTTGGCATCCCGGGCATGGAAGAAAGAGGCTCAATAATTAAACACCGTGTTTGTTTCCTTTTATACTTCCATTTTACATGACATTTGTAATTTCATATGATATTTGCAATCATTCATGACCAAGATGCAAATTCCTTTTAAGATAATCCCTTTCAGAAAAGTAGATTCACAAAACTACCTCAAAATAAACCAACTCAATTACCTATTAATTCAAAACCGGAAGTCAAATTATGAAAGGAAATCCTCACTATCACTCAAAAAGAAGAACATCTAAAAGAAAATACAAATAAGTTGCATGAATCCTTCAAGGAAAGTCCTTCAACAACAACTCGTCTTTCTGTGCAAAAGAGGCTTTCATTTTCTGAAGAACGGCCTGTTCCAGCTTCAACTCATTAGACAGCCTTTCAATCTTCTCTTCCTGGCGAGTAACACAGTGCACAAAAGGGACTTCATCTTGTAATTTTTGGAGATCCTAAATATCGGAGAACCCTTTGAAGAACCAAGGAGCATTGAAGCCATACTGTACAAACACATTTCGATGGCACTTCCAGTCATTAATCATCTCCTCATAAACTGTTCGACCAGTCGTAACGCTCATCCCATAGATGGAAAATAAAGCTTCATGGACGCGATTGACCAGTTCAAGGTGACTTATGAGCTTCGTAGTAGTAGTAATGTAGTTGTGCTTCTCCCATATCATCTTGTATAACCCTTCGAACTGAGCTGGCACGCTGAATCCTCCAACCAACACATATCCTAGAGAGGGTACAGTGAAAGGAGGATCGAACAAAGTCCTAGGCTGCATTACCAATACTTCACCAATTTTAGGAGCCTTGTCAGCTGCAAGAGGCCTTTCGGAAGAATTCACCACAGCTTGATTGATCGGAACCTGTTCAAAACGTGCTTCAAGGGGAGTCGTCTCAACAATAACATATGTTGCCTCTCCTACATTTCTCCTGATGTCTACTTCGCTCTGGTTACTGATTTCCATCACCACCTCATCAACAATATCACTTACAGAGGCGCCTTGTCCATCCGAGCTTGCGTCATCTCTATCATCGTCCAATGAAGGAGCAGTTTAGGTTTCACCAGACTTCTCAGCATGGGGATCAGTGTAACCAGACCTTTCAACACGAAGGCCAACATCACCACGAAGGCCAACATCACCGGACTTTTCATTCCGAATGCGTGCCAACCTTGTGAAGATATTCTCTTTCGGAATTCCCTAAATTCAAGCAAGAATCACTCTAAGAAGAGGTCACTTTGGAGAAATAAAGGAGTCGACAGAAAGAGATTTAAATACATGCATATTGGAGGAATTAAGGATCACCGAATTTCTTGCCTGCCTTTTGGACCGCCCTCCTGCTTGGGGACTGCAATCATCAGCTCTGGTCCATTTTTCTGGAAGTGGTTTCAACCGGAAATGTTTCTTCAGAGCATCAGGGGATGGATCACCACGAGAATCCGCCAAAACGTCCTCTGAGAACTTCTGAAAAGCAAACAGTTATTTCTTCCAAAATTCCTTATACTTATCAGTTACCGCGGGTTTTCTCCCAATAGGCCAGAAAGGAAGACTCAGCCGTTCTAAGAACACATTAACATTAAGAATATCCAAGATAAATTCTTTCGGAACCTCTGATGGACGGATAAACGGAACACCCTGGTTAAATCCCATTTGACGAGCATCCCTATTAATATTGTATGGAGTCACAGTAAATTATTCATTGAATAGAGATAGGACATATCCCGGGATATAGCTGTGCAGATAAACAAGTTCTCTGAATCTCATAGTCTTAGCATCAATACGTAAAACAACATCAAGACCGTCAGAAGCAATAGCAAAGGTCTTCGGTTGAACAATGGAAGAATGGATCGGTCCCCATGGACGGAAATCTATGAAAGACACATTATCAAAGATGTCCACAAGTTTCGCACCAGTTCTGGGACGCCTCCTATGCTAACGGAGTATTCTCGAACCACCATACAAACTGCTGAACGAATTCACAGGAGCAGGAGCATAGCCTTTGAAATGTTCCCATAAGAATGCCTGAAAAAAGCGAAGTGAACGTGCGACTCCACCTTCTTGTACCCATTGGAAACATACATGTCCATTGCTAAGGCGTCCAGATAAGAATACAACGATCCAAGGAACAAGGTACCTAGGGGAAGAACTTCACCTTTTGCTAGCCTTATAACGATCTTAACGAGGTCACTTCTTATGGTTTTCTTTCCAGAACCGTCGTCAAATATGTCTCTAGATAGCCACAAAGACAGGAACGAAATCAAACTGAGCTCATTTTCCAGCCCTTGATCGGGGTCTATAGAAGACCACTCCGACACCCACCAGGTGTAAAAGCATCTCGTGTCTTTTTTATCCTCCTTGTCCAGACTGTCGAAACCTAGCACCTTTTGAAGTATGATGTCGTAATTACGTTGTTCCGTGTCAGAAAGATCGTAATAAAGACTTCCGGCGATAGGCAGGTTCATTAATGTAGCTACACTCTCCAGAGTAATAGTCATCTCTCCCCATCTAGATATAGATGTATGAGTAGAAGGGCGCCACCGAGAAACGAAGGTAATCAAACCTGCAACGTCTTTCTTAATTTCAAGAGCAGCAGATGCCATGACCGCATTAAGGATTTGCGCTTTGGACAAATTAGCTTTAACATCCTTATTATTCATAATGCGTCTCATCCATCCTTCATATGAACCCAGTGGAGTATGACAAATCTTGAAATCGATAGGAGAAGGCGGATATTCATTTTTCCGGAGATAAAATCTCATCACAAGTGCTGAAGAAGAAGATGGATCAGCTTCCATATTTTCTGAACCGGAGAGAAGGACTACCTGGTGAGAAGGATGTCTCTTAATGTTTGGAAAAGGCGAGGTGAACAGCTCATCATTGATGTTCGGCATATCTTTGAAGCTTTCAACACTTCCTGACTTGGCACCAGCATTATCTCCAGAAGACATTTCAACAGGAATTTTTTCCTGCATTCCATAATGAAATAAAAGACATGAGTTAGGACTCGTATGAAAAACGCATGAGATGTAGTCACACATGATAAGACATAATTCACGTTGGAGTGCACATATTGGGTCCATTCCGGTATTCATTTTCAAGTCCGGTATTGGTTTCAAGTCCGGTATTGATTTCAAGTCCGGTATTCGTTTCAAGTCCGGTATTGGTTTCAAGTCTGGTATTGGTTTCAAGTCCGGTATTGGTTCAAGGAACAAGACTAAGACTAGTACAAGATCAACTTTCAATCAGACATATGTGGGTGGGACCCATGTTCGACTCAAACGTACATGGTGGGGGCCGATCACGTATTATAACACGGTTTTCTTATATTCATGGGAATCGTGTTTGTGAAATTCAAGTCAAATTTCTTTCCAAGATACAACCTAAGAAGCTAGGTCTTGCATGCAACAATGGAAGGAGAAGCAAAAGACGGCATATTCATGGGATCGCAGTTCTAGAAAAAATGGGCGGTTTTTACTATCAATCTTGATGGGAAAGCTAAGCATGATGTATCTATCAAAAAGTTTTTTACCTAAGAAATTAGGGTTTTTTCCTTAAAAAAAAAAAACGAAACTTACCTTGGACGGACGGGCGGCGGAGGACGTCTGGCGGCAGCTCCGGCGGTCGGCGGCGGCAGTGGAGAGCACAAACGGGAGCTGCTAAACTAAACAAAAAAAATCTCGTGAGAAAAAAAGAAGAAAAGGGTTGCTCCCTTTTATATACAAAATTTGAAAGAATCCTAGTAGAACAAGGATTCCTCTTTTGATTGGATTCCTCTTTTGATTCAAATACCCAAAAACGGAAACCGGTCCCACCAAAGCATTCCATACAAGCGCAACGGCATGGACAACTAGCGATCGGTCAATACTCTTCCGGGTAAACTTCATTTATCCTGTCTTTCTCACATATGTATGTCACCATATCATGCCCACCCCACAATAGTGTAACCATTATGTGCTAGGCAGGGGACTTAATGTTGATGGTGGATTTTCATTTAAGGGTAAAATTATAAAACCTAAAAATTATGCGCTACATCTTGTAAAAGATAAGGCCATTATTAAGTGATGGATCAATTCACCCAGAGTGGAGCATGTGGCAAAAATCCCATTCTGTGAATAAAATACACGAAATTCATCCAGGTTGGAGCATGTAGAAACAATCCCATATACCCTGTGAATTTACAACATTATTAATTAATGCGCAACCAGCCTTGTATTTCCTGTACTCATTATCAGTGCGGCATGACGACTGAGTGTTGCTCTCAGCAGAGCAACATGAATCTCCAAGCATTATAATGAAACATGTACGAAATACCCGTACAGGCTGCAACTCTCAGTGTGTTATACTAGCCCGATTGAGCCACTCTTGGTGTGTTATACTAGCCCGATTGAGCATCCGGACTGACCGTATTAGTCTGAATATGATCACGACCATCCAACTCCACCAGCATTATTGGATGTCCCAGATCGATTCCATAACCCCCAAGCAGGTATGGAATATCCGCTGCCGAACCAGTGTGGACCCCGCATGGTCGGTCTCCCCAAAAGATTGGCCTAGCTTTCCAAAACGTCCAAACCATAGCAGTATGGATGCAAAACCCTAAATTAGGGTTTGCGGCATATTACATGTGTCGCAAAATAGTCTCAACCATCCATCTTCGCAGGTATAGATGGAGGGTGCAGATGTTGATTCAAGGGGCACGAAGCATGTCAACACAATCACTGTGGGCCCACCTACACACCTGAAAAATTGGTCAGGACTAATTATGGTGGGTCATTCCAACTCGTGCGCCTGAATGGAGCATGACGCACGGCCTTGAAACCCAAAATTAGGGTTTTGAATCACGAGCGTCCATTTTCTCCGGCAGGAATGGAGGCTCCGAGATTAGATCAAAGCAGGTCTGGTCATACCAACATGACCACCGTGGACCCTTCTATCCCCTCACCTGATTGGCCAAGACTGAACTCTCATTTTCTCCTCGGTTCATGCGCCTCCAACATGCATGGTCGCTCCTTCTAAATTGCAAACTAATCTCAGCCTCTTGATTTCGCAGGAGGAATTGAGTGGCTTAGATCATGTTTTCATGGGATGGTAAGGCATAGGCGTGAACATCAGCCTACCACCTACACGTTGGAGCAATCGTCCAAGACCGACCAAGCCTGGTCGTCTTGGAACGCCCGCTCAAAGTTAGTACGGCTTGCGGCTTTTGCGACACCAATTTTTTGTCGCAAATTGATCTCAACCAAAACAACTTCGCAGGACGAATTGAGTGGCCTAGATTACACTCTCGTGAGACAATGAGGTATGGGCGCCTACATCGTCATGTTGTCTACACACATGCACGACCGGCCTAGCCAAAGTTTTGTCCCAAGATTGGATTCGACCAAGCTTAAAAGTGATGCTTGCACACCTTTTCATAAATCCTAATTCCATCAACGGTCGCAGAAGAGTATCTCAAAGATCATCTCGTCCGTCCAACTTCACCGGCTTGGCTATACAACCCTGGTCAGGAATTAATTGGTCAGTGTGGCGCCATGGTGATCACCACCCGTCACTCTACCACACCATGTGATCGGTCAAGGGAGGGTTTGCATGCGCAACTTCCAAACCATCACATGAAGTAGGCTGGACATGAAGTTACTTTGAGACTCTCAAACAACGATGCTTCATACATGCTGAATATACTCGATGCACTACCTGCATAGTATAAACACGATACTTCACAAGTATCAATTTACTAAATAACGTAGCATTACATGCTACTTTCTGTGGGTCCCATGATCCACACACTCGAAACATCAATCATGTCACAAACTGGGGTATTGGTCTGGCGGTTTATAGCGTGAAGCGCACAACGCGCCATCACAAGAACGTGTCAGGAAGTCATGGACGGTTAGTGATGATGGGAGAAGTGGGCAAGCCTGGTCGTGTGACACCAACGCACTACTCCACTACTCCATCACTCCACTTTCTCCACTTCCCACGAGATACGAAGGTTAGGCTAAAAGACTTGTATAAATAGGTTCTCCGCCCTATTTTTCACAAGACAACAAAACAAGAACAGAACGATACGAGATAACAGAGGCAAGTGTTGATACAATCATATTCAAACACCGGAACTGATATCTTATATCCTGCAAGCCAGTTCAGCTTTCTGATACAAGTCATACATAGCCAACACCTTCACAATCTCAACACCTTCTTCGCTTCCCTCCCTAAGATCAACCCCATCTCCTTCACTTTGTGACCGAAACAAGTCTGGAATGGCCATTTATTGGTTTAAGCCGGACATGCACAGATTGATCTCTCGAATCTACAAGCACTCACCGCGCAGTGCATTTGTTTAAGATTTAGATTCATTCCTCATCCACACCCCAAATTACCAAAATTAGCAAGAATAGTTTTCACCCATAAACACTTGGGTCATTGGTGGTGTGCTCTTTCTGGTTCAAAAGTATTCGTCGAACATCCAATTGAAGAACTATGTGTACTCATCAGGAATTCATAACTTAATTCAAATACCTATGTCTTGAGCATATGAATGCAATTTGGTCTAAGCCTAACAAGATGACTAACCATACATAAGTAAGGAGTACATGACTTTTGGATTCTAACCATAATAATGATGGATATAGATCGTAGAAACGAATTTAAGAAAAAACCAAATAGATTACACGAAAACGATCCATTGGATCGAACCGCAACTAAAATTTAAAAAATCCGTATAAATGGTTCGGTTAGCTGACTAATTTCTTAAGGTCCTACCCAGTCAAATCAAATTAAGATTTATTTTAATATCCATAAATTTCTCTATATTCTTTCGGAAAACTAATGTTAATTTTTCAATTTTATTCAAGAAAAAAATAATATTCTCTTGATCCGTCATAAGTAGATTTTGGTTCACTCTGGTAAAATTCAATTTCATGATATGAATTTTGATTTGTCAGAGATGTCAACGAAGTAGATTTTGTGTTCACGTTAATAAATTTAGAGTTTTGATTGAGATTTCGACTAGTCAACGAGGTCGTTAATATATATTTTGGTTCATATATTGGTAGATTAATTTAGAGTTTTATGTACATTTTAATTGGCTCAAAAGTTCGAGGAAGTGGATTTTGGTTCACATTAGTAAATCTAGAGTTCCAATGTAAATTTCGATTAATCAGAGACGTCAATAAGTAAACTTGGTTTACACTTGCATTCAATTAGTCAGAGACGTCAAGATATCGGTTCACACTTGTAGACTTCAATTAGTCAGAGACGTCAATGATGTAGATTTTGAATGGCTAGTTAATAAAAGTAATGTGCATTGCTTTAATCGCAACATTAATTAAAAAAATAAATATTTTATTTCACATTAACATTGAGAAAAAAATGTACTTATGCAAATTACTACTCTATGTCTCTATCCAACAACCAAATATATATTTATAGATGCTTCTTATATGTGGCAAAGTTCATAGTTTTATACCAATTTTTTTATTTTCATTGAAAAACCAAAATTTATACGCATTACTACTCTATCGAACGATCCGATATGTATTGCTCTCTAAATATTTTTTCTAATGGAACATGGACCAATTACCAAAAAAAAAATTGTCTGAACGGATAAAGTACCCAAAGGCTCATGTATATTCTAGTTAAAAGGTAGACAAAATGTTATTATCATCCAGGAAAAAATAGGAGGGAAAATTAGAAGGGAAGGCAAAGAGGCTCCATCTTTTATACGTATACATATATATATATATATATATGGCAAGTTTTTCATTTTCTCTCACTTAGAAAAATATTTTAGATCAACAGCAGTATCAAAGAGTTTCCATTAGTGATATATGCACATAACAAAATGAAACACTAATAGTTATCAAACGGTTAGTAGATTCCGTTCTATTTTACTCCATTATCAAAGTTTCCATCGTCTTGACCTTTTTTTTTTAAGCATTCCATCGTCCCGTTGTCTGTTAATATGTTTTTTATTTCGTTGAATACATCACTGCATATGCATCAAAGCCATATAATACTTCAAAAAAAATGTTAATATGTTTTTTGTTTTAATTCTTGTTATCAAAAAAATAAAATTGTTTCATATAATGGTGAAATACTAATGGTTTTTGGTATTTGATTTCATTGTACTGTATGTAGGCGCATGATGTGAAAATGCGGGGGTCTAACAAGCTCACCTAATATTTCGATTAGCAATATGTATGGACTAACTCGAATATACTTTTAAGAGAATCAACTAGACAGTCAGACTCAATCTTAATAAAAAATATATCAAGGAGTTAATATCTCTGTCTCTCGATTTGATCTATACTCAAACAAATAGAAATCCGCGAGTCTTTATCAAATACAAGAGATATAAACTTGGATGGTACCAAAGAACAATATCCAAGGATCAATCAATTTCCTATCAACAACCAAAGGTTGGATTTCACAATTGATCGATACAACGCACAACCTATGATATTTCAATTATATAACAAAATATAATGCGGAATAGAAATAACACAGACAACAGAAATTTTGTTAACGAGGAAACCACAAATGCAGAACAACCCTGGGACCTAGTCCATATTGAATACCACACTGTATTAAGCCGTTACAGACACTAGCCTACTACAAACTAACTTCGGTCTGGACTGTAGTTGAACCCTAATCAATCTCACACTGATTCAAGGTACAGTTGCGCTCCTTACGTATTTGATCCTAGCAGGATTCTACTCACATGATTCCCTTAGATGATCTCACCCACAACCAAGAGTTTCTACGACCCAAAGTCGAAGACTTGAATAAATAAATTTGTATCACACAAAAAAGTCTATGATAATAGATAAATATGTCTCCCACAAATAAACCTACGAGTTTGTTTCGTCTTTTGATAGAAATCAAGGTGAACATGAATAAATCGATAACTCATACTTATATTTCCAAAGAACATACTAGAATTATCAATCACCTCATAATAATCTTAATTTTATTGTAGCGAAACAAGATATTGCGGATTCACAAACGATGAGACGAAGATGTTTGTGATTTCTTTTTATCTTGCCCTATCGGAGATATAATCTCAAGTCAATCTTTCAATTGAATTCATACGATAGAAAATGGCAAGATCAGATCGCCCAACTAAAAGAGAAGTAATTTCGTCTGGCTTCACAATCCCAATGAAGTCTTTAAATCATTAACCTACATGGTCTCTAGAAGAAACCTAAGGTTAAAGGAGAATCGACTGTAGTTGAATCAACTAGTATCACACAGGAGGTGAAGGGATTAGTTTTTCCAGTTTCCAGGCGTTGATGGTGGATTTCTATTTAAAGGCTAAAATTGTAAAAAGCCAATTTTTGTAAGCTGACGTCCTGCAAAGGATAAAGCCTTCAGGTGATGAATATTTCTCACCATGATAATTCATTGGAGCATGTGCAACCATCCCTGAGAATTATAACCTACCCAGAGTGAAGCATGTAGCAACCATCCCGATTTTCTGTAGGTTTATAGCATTACAATTAATGCCTTACTCAAAGCCTTGTGTTCAACATGCAAACACCCGTAGGCTACCTGAAGGCAAGTTATATTAGCCCCGTTGAACGCATGCAAGACTACCCATATTAGTCTCACCTGCTGAAAACAAACTCAAAAATAGATCTCATCCATCCAACTTCGCATGCATGGTTGGACGGCCTAGATCACGCGCGGGACCGAGTAGCGCACATGCACATGCTCACCGTCGTCCCAACATTCCCCTCGCACCATCGACCTCACCAAAAGAGGTCGGCAAATGCAAGATTCGGTCGGATGTAGGTAATCTGTCGGAAACCCCAAATTAGGGTTTGCATCAAGTGGTCCCAGGCAGCTACTTTTAGACAAACGAACGGAAGCCAAAGGAAGGCGAGATTAACTGGCCGACCACACCAGCATGTCCACTGTGGGCCCAGCTACATGGCCAACCAATCGGCCGCGAACAGTTGCATCTAGTCATCTCGATTTTTGTGCCCAAAGGTAGCATGCACGGCCCCCTTCTAATCTCGTCTGTCCATCATCGCAGGCTGAAACGAGCGACTTAGATTTCTCTGATTGACTTCCAACAAGCTTGGGCATGTAGAGTGGCGTCCCGCCTACCTGATGGACCGATCGGCCACTCCATTCACGCATCCCAAGGCTGAAAACTGTTAGGGTGAAAAGGGAGGCTTGCAAGCCTTCCAAACCCTAATCCAACGGTTATTCCTCTATCAATCTCGTCCGTCCAAAATCGCATGCTTGGATGAATAGCCTAGGAAGGGAGTTAGGTAGCAAACAAGGTATCACCGTGATCACCATCCTCCACACTTCCCCATGGCATAACCGGCCAAGGAGGGTCCCGCTCATGCGACCTCCGAACAACGCCTGAACATAGCTAGTTGAGAGTCACTTCAACTTGCAATCTTTTCATCAAGGTTGTGTAGGTTTCAAGAATGTTAAGCATATTTAATGCACCACATACATACAATATGCGCCTACAAGCAACTTGATTATTTTACCTAGCACCGTTTGCTACATTATGTGGGTCCCACGACTCACTCGAGACGTTAATCACGTCACAACTGGGGGATACAAACTGGGGTATTGGTCTGGCGGTTTACAGCGTGCAATACGCCATCACAAGATCGTGTCAGCGAAACATGGGCGGTTAGCGATGATAGGAGAAGTGGGCAAGTAACCGTGTGACACTAACACACAACTCCACTTCCTCCATCACTCCACTTCCTCCACTTTCCCACGAGAGACGTGATGAAGGCTTATCGAATTTTATATATAGGTTCTCCTCCCTATTTCCAACGACAGAAAAAACCAAGTGTTAATACCATCGTATTCAACACTCAGAGCCTGCCTGCAACATTTGCTAGCCTGCTCAACCTTTTGTTAACAAGTCATCAAATAGCCTTCACCTTCATACTCTTAACACCTTCTTCGCTTCCCTCCCTAAGATCAACCTCACATCCTTCACCTGTGACCGAAACAAATCTGGAACGGCCGTGTCTTCTGTTTAGGCCAGAATTGTACAGATTATCTCTCGAATCAAAAGTGCTCATCGTGCATCACATTTGTTGAAGGTTTAAATTCACTTCTCATCCATACACACCCAAAATTACCTAAACCTGCAGAAGTAGTTTTCTCCCACAAACAATTGGCGACCACAGTGGGAGGATAATCTCTCAGTTGCAAAACTCGAATCTTTAAAGTTTGACAGTTTTTATTCGACTTTGGAGAGGTAGATCTTAGATTTGATTAGATTTTCAGTTCACTCTTCACCAAATCCTAGAAGTGCATCCTGAGATGTACTCCCATTCGTTAAATCCTTCAGAAGACATGGATAATCCAAGTGTCATCGAAAATATGACCAGGATGATGGAAGATGTCCTGGAAAATCAAGCAAGTATTGATAGAAGGCAGAGTGAAACCTTCCGTCTCTTGAACGATAAATCGTCTCAGTTATAGGAGGGCTCTGCAAGCAGCTACCCAGGAAGTATCACTAATGACGCAAGAAATTATGAAGGTCAGGTTTTCAGAAGAACTGGCGGAACACATGGCCACAGAGAGCCCAGAGACGAACAATACCTTTCACCTGGCAATGGGAGATCGAGACGGATTGACCAGTATGAAGAATTACGACGCTTGCCGGATAAGAACATAGAATCAACTGCATACGAAGCCTTGTTAGAAGATTTATACCTCAAGACTCTTTCCAAAGCTCAGAACAATGCCCAACCCGTGCTGACTCTTCATCCAGGGGAAGAAACACTGGAGGAAGGAGAAATCAATCAGAGAGCATATGAACGTAGGAGCTTGCAGCCTTCAAATCACCAGCACAACAACAATACTGTAGTTGAAGGAATTCCCACACTACACCCTATTCAAGAATTTATCAATATTTATGACATAACTTGAAGATTAAAGATACTTTTTCATTAATATGATCTTAAGGAATTTTACAAAGATCAAGAACACAAAACACTTGATAAAGATTTTCTCTCTCCTAAAAATCTTCCTAACTCTCAAAAATTCATTCTCTTCTCTGGAACTATCCATTTCCTTTATATAGGCATTTACATAGTGGATTACATCTCATGACAGCTCATTTACACTTAAGATTCCCTTTAATTTCGGATCTGAGTTTTTATGATAAATCGTAGTTAACACCGCCTTAATCATTCGCAGGTTTTATTGGTTATTCGCAGAAATGTCATACTTTACTCATGTTTCTGTCGTTTTCATCTGGTATGTCATTCCTTATGTCACTTTGAGATTTGTCGCAGAATATCATTGATGTATCGTAAACATGTCTCGCAGAACTGTTGTTTATTTCGCAGGAATATTATTGTGACAATATTCTGATCCTACATCTTTCCTCTTCTCATATCTTTTATGCGAAGGAGATAAAGATCATGAGAATTTAAGTTTCTTGATTTTCCCCAACTCCTTGTCTTTTACCCGACAAAATTCCCTATTTTACGTTTTACCGTTGGCACGTGTCAATCTTTACTTTTTTACCGATCAACCCGGTTACCCATCCTTCATCTATAAATAGATGTCCCACTCGATGAAAGATTTTCTTTCATCTTCTCTCTTTTCTTCAACTTCTTTCTTTTTCGTCTGCAATTTTTTCTTTCCTAATATCCTTCCTGCTGCTGCTCTAATGGAGACTCAAAGGTATGTTCTTAAGTTGAACCTTATTTTGTTCATGTTTCATCATTTCTATCGCCTGATTTTATTTGTAATCCCCATATTCTATATTATCCTTTTCAGTAACACTACTTCTTAGATTAAGATTACTGTCAAAAACCCTAACCCTAAAGCTTCTCAAAAAAGGCGTGTTGGAAAGGCGAAAAGATTTGAGAATGATAAGGTAGTAAGAAACACTTATTTCTTTGAAATAACAATATTGTTGCCTCTGTTTCTTATCTACATTATTATTCGCAGGGTGAAGAAAATATTTCTAGACTTCTTAAGCGTTCCCGTCAAATTAAAGCTCTTCCAGATGAAGTGGATATTCTTGATTTCTTGCCTGCAGACCTTGTTCCACCGCAAGATAAATCTTCTCCTTCTCCTCGCGTAAATTCTAATATTAACACCACTACTACTTCTTCATCAATTCCAAATGAACCTATTGATGCTAATATTTCCATCAATATTTCAAGAGTTGCGATGGATGAATCTTTAATAGCTGAAAATAAAGTGAATGAATCAGCAGCCAATGATCCTGCGATTAATGAAACTGTGGTGAATGAAACCACGGTAAATGAAACTATGATGAATGAAGCTACGGTAAATGATACTGATGTGAATGAAGTCACAATGAAGGATGTTGCGGCGAATGAGACTGTAACTGCGACTAACCAAGTTCCTTCTTCCACTCATACTACCGCGAATGATTCTAATCTTCAAGTTATTTTCGCCAAAACCTCTTCATCTACTTCTCTTCCTTCTTCTCAAGAAATAGCAACATGGGTTAAAGATGCTTTTCAAATATTATCTGAAGTTTTAAATGATGCTACGAAATCTTCTACAGACCCCGCGAGGCAAGATATTTGTATGATTCTAAGCAAGCATCTTGGATCCCGCGGTTCTTCGTCTAAGTTATATGCTTTAGAAAATGAAATTGAAACCTTGAAGAAGAATCTTCAAGCAAAAACTTTAGAATGTGAACTTCTCGATCATAAGCTTAGCAATTCTGAATTAGACTGCGAAAATATTCTCAGCAGAAATGATAATCTGAAAGGTATAATTTTCTTTCCTCTGTTTTTGTCTCAATAATTCTTTGTTTTCTATGTACTCAATTTTTATTTATTTACTTGTTGACGCATATTTACCTTCAAAACATAACAAATTATTGAAGATACTTGAATGGGAAACAATCGCTGATGAGGCCCGCATTGGGAAAGAGTCTTGGAAGAATAAATTTGATAGATTGAATACTCTTCACACATATTCAATTGACGAGATAAATAATCTTAAGAATGAGAATAATCAGCTAATTTGTGAACGAGATCGCCTAAGTAATGAAGCCACTCAACTTTTATATTCGCTAAATCAGACTAATTTGAGGATGGAATATTTATTAGATTAAAACAAAACCCTATCTCAAGACAAACGTAGATTTGTTAGTAAAACAATGGTTTATTCGCAGCAATTGAGTAATCTTCAAAAGCTGTGTGACAACCAAAAGCAATCTCTTCGTGTACTGAAAGATGAGCTTAAAAAGATAACCGAATCATCTGCCGCTGAAAAAGAGAAACTTATAAAAGGTAGATTAGCTCTGAGCGTAAAAGTCAACAGTCTCAAATATGACTATGCTCTACTGAAGAACTCCCATTCCTCCTTAAAAGAAGAAAATACTCATCTTCTTTCTAAAGAAAAAAGTATAAAATCTCGTTTGAAAGGTAAAGTTGGTGATACTTTCGATGATACCATGAATCAATGGAAGACTTGCTTCCTTAACATAATTCAAACTTTATCCTCGCAAAAGGAAGGTAGTCATTTTGACTGCCTCGTCTATTAATTATCTCATTGTATTTTCCCATCTTATTCTTTGCGAGAATTCCATCTAATATGCGATTTTTCTTCTGCAGAATCTGAGAAGCACCTTCAATCTTCAATCTCTGATCTGTCTATGAGGTTGGCCAAACTTCGAAAAAATAACATCGCGCTTTCTAACTCTCGCAACAGAGCATTAATAAGATTTGACTATCTTGAATATTTCAAAGATATAGAGATCAGAAATCGGGAAAAGAATTGTCTCCGTAAGGCGCATTTAGGCGCTGAAGTTCTCGTAAACAATGTTCTATTCTCTCATTCTTAACCTCCTATGAAGATCAAACCCTTGGAGATAGATAATAATGAAGTTCCTCGTCTCATAGATGAAGATCTCAATTATTCAAGTAATGAAGAAGAAGATTTTTATGAGGATGAACAAAACCCACCTAAAGAAATAGAAGAAGAAGGGAACCCTCTCAATGATGGAGAATATCAAGAAAATCCTCATAAAGAATCAGAAGAACATAATTCTCCTCACAAAACAATCACTGGTGATGGAGAAACCCAAACTGAAAAAGGTGTCGCTGATGAAGATAATAGTAGCGAACAAGAATGATAAAATTAAGGAAGAATATTCTCTGAAGTTTTATTTATATTCTTGAGAAATATCTTGTTCTTTTCCTTGTCCTGCGAATGATTGTAATTTCTGAATCTCTTTTGCGAAACATTGCAGTTTTTGTAACCCCATCATCTTCTTCTGATTATATATTTTTATTAATCTAAATCCAATCTTCATAAATTCTTGTAACTTGATTTTTTTTTTATTATCTTAATTCTTCTCAAGGAAGATAATGAAATATTCTTTTATAATCCCCATATTTTCCCCTCATAATCTTCCTTGTGAAGTATTGAACTTGTTACCCTTGTAAGAAAATCCCATACTTTCCTCTTGTTATCAATCTGCAATATGATAGATGAATTATCGCAATCAACGTTGTGAAAAATCTGTTATATGCTTTGCAGATATAACCTCTCTTGTGGTCTTATTTTTCCTTCCTAGTTAAAGGTCTTATTATGCCACTTTTATGCGACAAGATCGCATGACATTTTTACTTTTACATGTAATAATATCCATTGATCTTGCCTTATCATTTAATTTTAATCTTTGCGACAATATGATAAATCCAAGCCTTCTTGTGAGATTAATCTCTCTTTGCTTTTTAAGACTTATGACATTGTCGTCTTTTCGATGAAATCGCAGGACGTCTTTGCAATTTATATCCTCTTTTTATTGATTTCATTGTTTTTTTTTTTTTTTTTGATCTTATCGCAAAAACCTCTCATCTTAACCTTTCTCTTTAGGATTTTTGGCCAGTCACGCGGCAATATGACAGGCCTAAATATTCTTGCGAATATAAAGTCCCATGACATTGCTGTCTGTGTCACGCGAAAATATGACGGTCATAAATATTCTTGCGATTATAAAGTCCCATGACATTGCCGTCTTTTTTGATACACAACTCCCTAATGGAGGGTATCGCCCTTATATCTCCCCCCGGTTGCCCCTTCAAGGATTATACATCGGCCATACAAGACTAGCACTTTCCCATCCGGTTCTACCAACAACTAGTTGTTTTCGCAGCCTTGTCCTTTATGCCTTATATGGCTTATAGTTACAAGACTGCACCCTAAGTGGGGTTTTCTTTGGGCCGAACACATCGTAAGCCAAGACTTTCCTTGGATGGCCAGGGTAGGTTCATCCATCCCGGGCACCCACAGCTCAACCGTGTACCTCGGTGCCTTGATCATACGTTGCATTCCTTATGAGAAACTCTCGGGCGCCCAACCAGGGTATAACCTTATATAGTTGGGAATCCAAGTTATCTCTCCCGGATGGATTTTCTATAATCCCAAATCTCCATGACTAGGTTCCAGCAACGGTATATCCTTTCCCATAGCCATGCAAAGAGATACCCCCTTTATGACGCACTTTAAGGACATTGCCTCTTACGGAATAGAATCCGCGAACTAAGGTGTACGCCATAAAAGTTCGTCCCATTCTTATATGTTTTTAGGAAATTTTCGCCCATCTTATGCATTTTCATTAAAATTCTTAATTATTCTGCAAATTATTGCGGAAAATATTATATTTAGCCAACTTTGTTCTTGCAAAACATCTCTTTTATTCTCTCGCAATTTCTTGCGTGTAATCCATTCATTCTAGTCTTTCAAACCTTTATTGATAATATTTTCTTAGATATTGTCTATTCCATGGTCTGCCAAGTCTTTGACCCATGTCTCTTCCTTCTGGATCCATTAATTTATATGCTCCAGTTCCAACTATTTCTTTGATGATATATGGCCCGTCCCATTTTTTCGCTAATTTTCCTCCATTTTCTCGCTGATATTCTGGTGTTTCTCGTAGAACTAGATCTCCAACTTGAAACTCACGCTTCTTTACTCGTTTATTATATTCACGATCTAATCTGCGATGGTATTTTTCCATATGTTGTAATGCCTTTTATCTCTTCTCTTCTACCTCATCAAGTTTGTCTAGAATCATACTAGCACTAAGATTCTTTTCCCAAGCTTCTCTTTTTGTTGTAGGAATATCAACTTCTGTTGGTAATACTGCCTCAACCCCATATGTTAAACAAAAAGGAGATTCCCCAGTTGCTTCTCTTCGTGTTGTATTATAAGCCCAAACGGCATTATGAACTTGTTGACACCACGTTCTATGATGCCCTTCTAACTTCTTTTTGAGAATATCTGAGATTGTTTTGTTAGTTGCTTCAACTTGACCATTGTCCTGTGGATATAAAGGAGTCGATTTTCCTCACTTTATCTTGAATGCATTAAGTAACATCTCTATATTTTGTCCTTCAAATTGTTTTCCATTATCTGAAACCAACTGCGCTGGAATTCCGAATCTGCAAATGATATTTTCAAATATAAATGTGAAAATGTCCTTATCACAAATATGCTGTACTGCTTTAACTTCCGCCCACTTTGTGAAGTAATATGTTGCGACAATTAAGTATCTCTTTTGCCCTATTCCCGGTACAAATGGTCCCACAATATCTAAACCCCACTTTCCAAATGGCCAAACATTCTTTGAGGATGTTAATGTTTCACCTGGTGCATGTATTCTTTTTGCAAATCTCTGACATTCCTCGCAACTTCTTGATAAATTCTTTGCATCTTCATGCATATATGGCCAATAATAACCTTGCATTTTAGTTCTGTATGCTAAAGATCTTCCGCCGCTGTGATTACCAGCATCCCCACTATGTAACATTTTTAATATTTGCTTTCCTTCTTCTTGTGTCAAACATCTGAGGGAAGGCCCATTTAAAGATTTTCGATATAATACCCCATCTCTTAACTCATAATTTGTTGCTCTACTTTTTAATTTATGTGCTTCTAATCTGTTCCTTGGAATCTCCCCTCTTGCTAGATATGCGTGAATTTCCGCACGCCAATCTGCGATAATTCGACTTGATTCTTTGCCATTATTTTCTACTACCATTGCCTCAGTTTCCTCTTCTTCTTCTTTATTAATTGATGGTGCTATGAGTGTTTGTATTTTTATATTTCTCGCAGTCGGATCTACCATCATACTTGATATAAACGCAAAAGCATCTGCAAGACTGTTATCTCTTCTTGAAATATGCCTCCATTTGAGTTTTGGAATTTTCGAAGATAATTCTTCAACAAGTTTCTTGTATTTTTTCAAAGATATATCGTTAGTTGCATATTCCCCTTCAAGTTGGCGGATAATCAACTGTGAATCACTGGTAACTCTTGCATTCTCCACCTTCATTTCTATCACAAATCTTAGATCATGTACTACAGCCTCATATTCTGTCTCATTATTGGTAGATTCAAATTCCAGTCGAAATGCAAATGCCATTTTTGCGCCTTCTGGCTAAATAAAAACGACTCCCACTCCATTTCCTTCTCCATTAGATGATCCATCTACTAATATCTCCCACCTATTTGGTTCTGTTAAAAGATCTCTATGATCCCCATATTCTTCTTCTATATCCATCATGTCTTCTAAGCTTCATCATCTTCCAAAGGAAATTCTGTGAGAAAATATGCGACAATTTGAGATTTTGGCGAAGATAAAATTGCATATTGGATTTCAAAATGCCCCACTTGTGCGTTCCATCTTTCGACTCTGCCTGATCTTTTTGAATTTTTCATTACTGACTCGATTGGTACTTTTGTTAGTACTTTGATTTTATGCGCTTGGAAATATATGCGAAGCTTAGAAGCCGCATAAACTAATGCCAAAATTAGCTTTTCAATCTTCGAATAATTTTTCTCCAAAGCATTAAATGTTTTCTTTGATGTAGTAAATAGGTTTTTCAACTCTGCGTCATTTTGCAAAAACTGCGCTTAAAGCATGTGGAGTTGTCGCAAGATATATCAACAATTCTTCTCCTGGTTCGTACCTTCGTAAAATGGATATATTCATCAAATATTCCTTAATTCCTTGAAAAGCTTTCTCACATTCATCTGTCCATTTAAATTTAGTTCCCTTCTTTAGTATGTTGAAGAAATGCTTGCATTTGTCTGATGATCGCGAAATAAATATTCCTAGTGAGGCTAAAAGTCCATTCAATTTTTGCACATCTTGTACTGTTGCTGGAGTTGGCACATATCGAACTGCTTGCACCTTTTCAGGATCAACTTGTATTCCTTCTTTTGACACAATATATCCCAATAATTTCCCAGATGATACTCCGAAAGTACATTTTTCAGGATTTACTTTGATATTAAAAAGCCGCATCTGATCAAAAATTTCCCTTAAGTTCTGCACATGATTTTTAGCTTCTTTGCTTTTTACCAACATATCATCCACATATACCTCTAAAGTTTTATGTATCCATTTCGCGAACACCTTTTCCACCATCCTTTGGTAAGTTGCTCCTGCATTTCGTAATCCAAAAGGCATCTTTGTGTAGCAATATAGTCCTTTGGGAGCAAAGAATGCAGTATGTTCTTGATCTTCTTCCGCAAGTGGGATTTAATTATAGCCCTTGTATCCATCTAACGAAGATATTCGATCATTTCATGCGGAAGATTCCACCAGCTGCGGAATATCTGGCAAGGGAAAACTATCTTTGGGACATGCTTTATTTAGATCAGTAAAATCAATGCAAATTCTTATCCCCTTATTTTTCTTAGGAACTACTACCATGTTGGCGATCTATTCTGGATATTTTGCTTGCCTTATAATACCTGCGTCTAGCATCTTCTGCAATTCTTCTTCTATCTTGGCATGATAAGTAGTCGCAATCTTTCTTATTCTTTGTTTGAATGGTCTGACATTTTTGTTAATCTCCAATCTGTGGAACGCAACAGATGGATCTATTCCAGGCATCTCGTCCATATTCCACACAAAAATGTCTCTGTATTCTCGCAGAAGGTTTACATTTTGCTCTTCTTCCTCCACATCCATCTTAGTTCCAATTTTCAGCATTTTTGGGTCTTCTTCACTGCCAACATTTACTTCTTTTGTGGGTTCTGCTGCAATATAACTGGCTTCATGTTCTCCCATTGGTGTTGGTGTTTTTATTACCTCCAATGGTTCATCACTTTCTTGCGATACATCGTTAAATATTCCTTTTCCTTCTTCTGATCTTATCATGTAAATCTTGAATTCTTCTTCTTTCTTTTCTTCTTTCCTCATTTTTCTGCGCTGTTTTCGCAACTGAATTTGATTTTCACAATTCTTTACTTCATTCTGGAAACACAACGCTGCACAATATGTATCTCCTCTAATCTCGCCAATTCCGCTAGGAATAGGAAATTTTATGCACTGATGTAGAGTTGATGATACAGCCTTGATTGCATGTATCCATGGTCTTCCCAACAACATATTATATGGTGATTTCACGTCCACTACACACAAAGTTATCTGCGTTTCTATTTCCCCCAGCGGAATTCGCACTATAATTTCACCTTTAGGTTTTGTTAGAGATTTTCCAAATCCATGAATATGGTATGTTGGACTAAGCATTTCTTCATCTTTGTATCCCATTTTCTTGAATGTGTGGTAAAAAATTATATCCATAGAACTTCCTGCGTCCACTAGAGTCCTATTCACAGCCCACTCTTCTGTAGATTTTATTGATTTCTCTTTTCTTGTTGGTACAACAGACACTGTGATCACTAATGGAGATGTATGACTTAAATTTTATTTCGGAATTTCTGCTGCCGTGAATGTGATCTTATGTTTTTCCCAATCTTTTAGCGGTGATACCTCCTCTTCCAACATGATTTTCTTTCCTTCAAAATCTCGTTTGTGTATCCTTCCTCTAATATCTTCATGGAACTTATCTATCATCATCTTTGTTATCACATCACACTCCACTTTATTTTGATTATCTTTGACTTTAACCATCTTTTCTTCCATCAATTTTCTTGATATTCTTCTAACTCTTGAATAATTTCTTTCTTTTACCTAATTTTTACTATGATTTTCAACTATTCATCCCTATTTCTGGGCGCCAAAATGTAGTTGTAGGAATTCCCACACTACACCCTATTCAAGAATTTATCAATATTTATGACATAACTTGAAGATTAAAGATACTTTTTCATTAATATGATCTTAAGGAATTTTACAAAGATCAAGAACACAAAACACTTGATAAAGATTTTCTCTCTCCTAAAAATCTTCCTAACTCTCAAAAATTCATCCTCTTCTCTGGAACTATCCATTTCCTTTAAATAGGCATTTACATAGTGGATTACAGCTCATGACAGCTCATTTACAGTTAAGATTCCCTTTAATTTTGGATCTGAGTTTTTGCGATAAATCGCAGTTAACACCGCCTTAATCATTCGCAGGTTTTATTGGTTAGTCACAGAAATGTCACACTTTACTCATGTTTCTGTCGTTTTCATCTGGTATGTCATTCCTTATGTCACTTTGAGAATTGTCACAGAATATCATTGATGTATCGTAAACATGTCTCGCAGAACTGTTGTTTATTTCGCAGGAATATTATTGTGACAATATTCTGATGCTACAAATACCATCGCCAGCGCAACGTCTTCCATGTTTCAGCAGAATCACTCGACCAAGAGGACCGCGGAGGAAGTGACACGTGACAACACCTCAATTCCATTTCCAAAGCGTGCTTCACATCGAGACCCAAGGGAAGAGTTACGACACGCGCCGACGCAGGAAAAGTTAGACTCAAGAGGTCCACGATTCCCATTTTCCATAAGGAAGATTGTGGAGTTGTTGGAGACATGGGTACGTGATGGAGAAGTACAACTTCCTCCTGTGTGGCGCCCGCCCACTAATCAAGAGACAGCCAACCCGAGGTATTTTCATTACCACCGATTTCTCCATCACCCCACCATCAAGTGCCACGCATTGAAATGCATTGTCCACGATAAGATAAATTCAGAGAAATAACCTTTCCCCTCAAAAAATTAGCATGCGCTCTTTGGGGAGAAAGTATTCGGGAGTGCTCATTCTCATACACGGATTTCGAAAGACAAGTAAGTTCCAGCAAACGTTACTGTAAGATAGTTATATATCCTACTGGGGACTTGGCGTCCTACATATATGAACAGGATACTCAATGAGAAATCACCATGCATGCTCGCCCCCCCTCACCTTTCCCTTTCACATTGCGTTTTCAATTTCACATGACGTGAATGATCACTCATAATATAAGATTCAGATTCTATTTTAGAATAATCTTTTCCAAGAGACAAACATTCATAAAAGCATGTCATAAATAAACCAGTCCAAGGTTCAATCACCTATCAATTCAAAACCTAAAACCAAACTGTGTGAAAGGAAATCCTCACAATCACTCGAAAAGCATCTAAAGAGAAAACACAAGTAGACGGCATGAATACTTCATGGAAAGTCCTTCAGAAATACCTCATTCTTCTGAGAAAGAGCGACTTCCATCTTCCGGAGAACGTCTTGATGCAATTTCAACTCCTCGGCCAACCTACCAACCTTTTGTTTCTGACGAACGACGCATTCAGTGGAAGGCACCATACCTTGCTTCTTTTGAATCTCCTGAATTGCATAAAACCCTTTGAAGAACCAAGGAGCATTGAAGTCATACTGTGCAAACACATCCAAGTATCACTTTCAGTCTTCCATCACGTCTTCAGAAATATCACGACCAATTGCAACGCTCATCTCCTGAATAGCGGTTAAGGCCTCCTGAACGTGATTGACCAAAGCAAGACGACTCATCAGCGTCGTGGTGGTGGCAATATGACCATATTTCTTCCATATTTTAGTATACAACTCCTCAAACTGAGACGGCACGCTGAACCCTCCAACCAACACATGATCAGGACGTGGATTATAAAAGGGAAGGTCGAACATAGCACCAGGAACGACTGTTGGCGACAACATCTCTTTAGAAGGAACCATCGCAGCTGATGTCCCTTCCAGACTCCTCAGAGTGCTGGTCCGGATTGCTGACACGGCCTCATCTACAAGCTCACTAAAATTACTACTCTGGAAGGCATTCTCTTCAATCGAGCTTGCACCATCTTCATCGTTGTCTATGATAGGATCAGTGTTACCATACTTCTCCGCATGAGGATCAGTGTTTCCAGACTGCTCTACATGAAGGTCATTATTATCAGGCTTCTCAGCATGAAGATTTCCAGACTTCTAGTTGCCTCCACGCTCCTCATTGTAAACTCGAGCCAGTACAACAAAGGTATTTTTTCAGGAATCCTCTGATCACCAACAAGGATTAATAAAAGCTGCTCATGGAAGTCGAAACTGAAAATTAAGCATAAAGAATTCATAATACCTGCATATTGGAAGAGTTAAGAATTACTGGACTACATGCTCGCTTCTTTTTCTTGGACTTGAGATTGCATTCGGTGGCGTTAACCCTGCCTTTTTTTTCCTAGAAAGGGTTTCAATCGCCTATAAGCAGCCAAGACGTCATCAAGAGGTTTACCACGAAGGTCAGTTGCCATTTCACTAGCAAATGATTTAAAGAGCAGCAATTGCCCTCTCCGAAAATCTTTGTAACCATAAGTAGCTACCGGCTTTCTCCCCGGGGAAGGAAAATGAAGTTTCAGCCCCGGCGAGAAAACATCAACGTCAAGGCATGATGACTTAAGTTCTTTTGAAGGCGTTGCGGGATGACGAAATGAGACACCTTGATCAAAACCCATTTTGCGAGCGGCTCTATCAATATTATATGGAATGATTCTTAGCCTGTCATCACAAAAAGAAGGAACATATCATGGTATACAGCTCCGCAAGAAAACAACTTCTTCAGGGCTCATATCTCTCCCCTCAGGCGGCAGCTCAATGATAGTGACGATGGTGGAAGGATGAACCGGCCCCCAAGGATGAAAGTCTATGTCACTCACACTATCGAGCAAATATACAAGCCTCACCCCAACTTTTGGACGTCTATTCTGCCAACGGAGTATTCTTGAACCACCATACAAGCTGGGGACTGAGGTTGTAGGAATGGGAGCATAATCCTTAAAGTGTTCCCACAAAAGAGCTTGAAGAAAGGTGACGTGCACATATGTATCCACCTTTATGTACCCGTTGGAAATATACATCTCCTCCACTAAAGAATTCAGGTGACCATACAACGAGCCAAGGAATAACGAAGCCAAGGGGAGAGTTATACCTTTGCCTAGCTTAATGGCGAACATGATGATCTTCCTTCTAATAGTTTTCGTTCCTGAGCCGTCATCAAGAATATCTCTGGACAACCACAAGGACAAGAATGCAGCTGCGCTAAGATCATCATTACCTTGTATGGAAGACCATTCACCTACCCACCAAGTGTAGAAACATTTCGGCTTCTTCTCCAACTAATCGTATTCGTTCACCTTCTGAATTATAGCATGATAGATGACGTCTTCGTCTTCAGATAGTTTGCAATTAAGACTGCCAGTAATAGGAAGGCTCATTAATGCAGACACGCTCTCAAGAGTGATAGTCATTTCACCCCACGTGCATAAAGCTGTGTTCGTAGAAGGACGCCATCGAGCAGCAAAAGCGACCAAACCTGGGATATCCTTCTTGACGTGAAGAATTGCAGACGCCTTGATAGCATCAAGAATTCGCGCCCTGGTTAAGTTGTCTCTAATCCCTTCATTACCCAACATGCGCCACATCCATCCTTCGTATGAGTTAAGTGGAGTCTGGAAAATTCTGAAGTCAATAGGGGAAGGTGGATATTCTTTCTTCTGGAGACAAAACCTCATCACGCCTGCTAAAGACGATGGTAGACCCTCTTCACTTTCTGAACCGGTAATAAGGATTATATTATGGCTGGGGTGCTTCCTGACGTTTGGAAAAGACTTAGTAAGCATTTCATCATCTATGTTTGGCATATCTCTGAGAGGGTCAGCACCTCCCTTTGTAGCGTTATCCTCTGTATTCATCATTGAGCAACTGCGATGAAAAGAGAATGTCAGCATGCTTTCTGGGATATTACAAGACAATTATCTAAGCTGAGAAGAACACCAGCATAAAGTTAAGTCGTTAAGCATGGATGTAGATGTGTTGAGGTATGCAGGTGATCAATGCTTGTAGGTAAACTCGTCACGCAGGCACGAACACCGGACGGCATGTATATGTGGATTGGCCCAAGCCGAACAAATACATACATGGAAGCAAAACCGTACGTATGGTACCAAGTCGGCCACCTGACACCACCATAGATGCGCCACCGTGGAGACATGCAATCTGGCATGAAGGCAAGTCACGCAGGACGGACGTTAAGGCCAACATGCACGTCCCTAAAACTAAGCACGCATGTCAACATATTTTTCTACAGTTGAGGATCGTGTCTACAAGTTCAAAGCAGCAGTTCTATCAAGTTACAACTCGGGTTTTGACATGCAAGGATAAAGGGAACAAACGACATGTTTATGGTTTCTTTTACTACGCAACCATAACAGGCGGTAAAGGAATTAATTATGGTATACGAGAGTCGCACCTACAATCCTCTCAAAATAAAAAAAAATCGCACTTACCTGACGAACGGCGCCGGCGGCGACAGAAACCGGCAATGGTGAACTCCGGCGGCTGGAGCAACGACGACAACAGGTGGAAGCATGAGCAGAGAGCTGGACGTCCACTCAGAAGAAAAAAAAAGAAGAAAAAGAAAAATCGTGAAGGAAAAACGAAAAAGGGTTCTCCTTTTTATAGGCAAAAAATTTGAAGAATTCTAATTAGAAAAGGATTCATTTTTGCTTCCAAAAACCAAGAAGGGAAACCGGCCCACCCAAGGTTTCATTCCTGCGACGGTGCATTCACATGGACAATCACTAGCGGCTGCCTTCCAAGGTTAGTTAACTTTATTTCTTTTACGTATATTTATCACCATCTCATGCCTACCCTATAATAGTGTAACCATTGCATGCTAGGCAGGGGACTTAATGTTGATGGTGGATTTCTATTTAAAGGCTAAAATTGTAAAAAGCCAATTTTTGTAAGCTGACATCCTGCAAAGGATAAAGCCTTTAGGTGATGAATATTTCTCACCATGATAATTCATTGGAGAATGTGCAACCATCCCTGAGAATTATAACCTACCTAGAGCGGAGCATGTAGCAACCATCCCGATTTTCTGTAGGTTTACATCATTACAATTAATGCCTTACTCAAAGCCTTGTGTTCGACATGCAAACACCCGTAGGCTACCTGACGGCGGGTTATATTAGCCCCGTTGAACGCATGCAAGACTACCCATATTAGTCTCACCTGCTGAAAACAAACTCAAAAATAGATCTTAACCGTCCAACTTTGCAGGCATGGTTGGACGGCTTAGATCACGCGCGGGACCGAGTAGCGCACATGCACATGCTCACCGTCGTCCCAACATTCCCCTCGCACCATCGACCTCACCAAAAGAGGTCGGCAAAAGCCAGATTCGGTCGGATGTAGGTAATCGGTCGGAAACCCCAAATTAGGGTTTGCATCAAGTGGTCGCAAGCAGCTACTTTGAGACAAACAAACGAAAGCCAAAGGAAGGCGAGATTAACTGGCTGACCACACCAGCATGTCCACTATGGGCCCAGCTACACGTCCAACCAATCGTCCATGAAAGGTTGCAGCTAGCTGTCTCGATTTGTGCGCCCAAAGGTAGCATTCACGTCCCCCTTCTAATCTCGGATGTCCATCATCGCAGGCTGAAACGAGCGACTTAGATTGCTCTGATTGACTTCCAACAAGCATAGGCATATAGAGTGGCGTCCCGCCTACCTGCTGGACAGATCATCCACTCTATGCACGCCTCCCAAGGATAAAAACCGTTAGGGTGAAAAGGGAGGCTTACAAGCCTTCCAAACCCTAATCCAACGGTTATTCCTCCATCAATCTCGTCCGTCCAAGTTCGCATGCTTGGATGAATAGCCTAGGAAGGGAGTAAGGTGGCAAACAAGGTATCACCGTGATCACCATCCTCCACACTTCCCCATGGCATAACCGGCCAAGGAGGGTCCCGCTCATGCGACCCCCGAACAACGCCTGAACATAGCTAGTTGAGAGTCACTTCAACTTGCAATCTTTTCATCAAGGTTGTGTAGGTTTCAAGCATGTTAAGCATATTTAATGCACCGCATGCATACAATATGCGCCTACAAGCAACTTGATTATTTTACCTAACACCGTTTGCTACCTTATGTGGGTCCCACGACTCACTCGAGACGTTAATCACGTCACAACTGGGGGATACAAACTGGGGTATTAGTCTGGCGGTTTACATCGTGCAGCGTACAACATGCCATCACAAGATCGTGTCAGGGAAACATGGGCAGTTAGCGATGATAGGAGAAGTGGGCAAGCAACCGTGTAACACTAACACACAACTCCACTTCCTCCATCACTCCACTTCCTCCACTTTCCCACGAGAGACGTGATGAAGGCTTATCGACTTGTATAAATAGGTTCTCCTCCCTATTTCCAACGACAGAAAAAACAAAGTGTTAATACCATCGTATTCAACACTCAGAGCCTGCCTGCAACATTTGCTAGCCTGCTCAACCTTCTGTTAACAAGTCATCAAATAGCCTTCACCTTCATACTCTTAACACCTTCTTCGCTTCCCTCCCTAAGATGAACCTCACATCCTTCACCTGTGACCGAAACAAATCTGGAACGGCCGTGTCTTCGGTTTAGGCCAGAATTGTACAGATTATCTCTATAATCAAAAGTGCTCATCGTGCAGCACATTTGTTGAAGGTTTAAATTCACTTCTCATCCACACACACCCAAAATTACCTAAACCTGCAGAAGTAGTTTTCTCCCACAAACACCAGGGTTCTCCTTTATATAGTTTTCAAATCAGGGTTTGCAATCAATGTTATCTTAGTAACAAAGCATTCAATATTCACCATTAGATGAAAAACCTGATTCAACCTAGCCAATATCTTTCAACCGTTAGATCAAAACTTATCTTTTCACACACAAATGAAATGTATTTCATTTAAGTTTGAGTAACTGTACCTAAATGTGTACACTTGGTTCACAAATAGTTAACCAATGGTTAGCCATATGGGCACTTTCATATTAACCGTATTCATCTTTCTCATAACTAGTTCAAATGACTTCAAAAGAACTAATTGAAGAGTTGTTCAATTGCTTAGGTCTTTATACATAAACACAATTGAAACAAAATCGGTTTAATTCATTTTAATCAATTCATGAACAATATAGCCATGGTTTGCAAAGATTGCATTCCTCATAATTTATTGTTTTAAGTTCATGAACTACCGATTTGAGAAATAACCAGCTTGAGTATGCGTACCTTAGCTACCGGATTTGAGTTTCCAAACTCTGCATAATTGTTCGGGTAGAAAAGTTCCACTAGTACGCGTACCTAAGGTGATTGGTTTATGAGTTCGTAAACTCCAAACTCAGCAAAAATTTTCGTGAGGAAAAGTTCCGCTAGTACGCGTACCCAACCTGTCTCCTTTACCAATACCGTATGCACACATATGCACACACTTGGTTTCCATCACATGGATTTATACACTAATGTGCGAACACACTATATATGTTTATATCCATAGATGGTAATCTCAACTCTACATTTCAATCATTGAAGCATTCTTCTATAATGTTATAACAATCGTTATTCACAACTATCATCATCAAAGCTATTTTCAAGATTGAAATGTCATCATGACTTTCGTCACGGATAAGGATGAAAAATGGTTAAAGCGAAAGTTTACCAACACATATTTCGAGAAATAGATAGGCGAGTAAACTCGGCTCGAAATAACAAATGTGTGTATGAAAACTATCATACTTATACGACTTTTGTCTCAAGAGAAGAAGATAGAGTAGATAGACTTTTGAGTGATAGATAAGTTCAAGTCTCCACATACCTTTAGTCGGATGAAGTTCCACTGGTTCCTTGAGAAGTTCTTCGTCTTCGTAAGATGATCGCCATGGAGTATGGAGCTTAACTACAGTTAACTATCCTAGTCCGAGACTTAGCTATAAGTAGACTAGAAATCAAGACATATAGTTTTGACAACTAAATTTGACAAATAAGATTGAGATAGCAATGCTTGCGAGTTTGACCGAGAAATGCTCTAACAATCTCATTTTGACCATTGACCGGTCTGTGCAGACTGGTGGGCTGCCTTGGTTGACTGGTTAGCGGGCTTGGATGAGGACCAAAAGATGATTCAAGTATCAATTTGTCCCATTAAGTGGTATTTTTACTTATGGTAAAAACATCGCCCCCTCTTAACCTCCAACTTATTGGGGGTTAAGAAAATTCTATTTTCCTTAGTCAATGATATAATTCGCCCCCAAGTGTGGATTATTGATACTGAGGTGACTGGAGAACTTCCCTTGTGTTTGCGGAAATCATAATCAAGACGCCCCCAAGCGAGGATATTGTGATTGGGATATTGGCGGGAAACAGTTGAGTGGAGTGGTACTGTGAGTGAGCGATAACAGTATTGAGTGAAGCTGGTCTGCAAAGTATGTAATCAGCTGGACTGCGGGAACAATGAGCATATCTTGTATGCATCAGCTGCGATCAGCTGGAATGCAGTAACAACGAACAAAGTTCCACTGCAGCAGATGCGTTCAGCTGGACTGCAGGAACTGCGAGCATGGCTTGACTGCATCAGCTGCGATTAGATGGAATGCAGCAGCGACGAACAAAGTTCCATTGCAGCAGCTGCTATAGATGGACTGCAGGAACTGCGAGCAAGGATGGACTGTGTTATCTATGATCAGCTGGAATGTAGCAGCGACGAACAAAGTTCCACTGCAGCAGCTGCATTCATCTGGACTGCAGGAACTGCGAGCAAGGTTGGACTACGTCAGCTGTGATCAGCTGGAATGCAGCAGCAATGAACAAAGTTCCACTACAGCAGCTGCGTTCAGCTGGACTGCAGGAGCTGCGAGCAATGATGTACTGCGTCAGCTGGAATGCAGCAGCGATGAACAAAGTTCCACTGAAGCAGCTGCGTTAAGCTGTATTGCAGGAACTGCGAGTAAGGATAGACTGCATCAGCTACGATCAGCTAGAATGCATCAGCAACGATCAAAGTTCCTCTGCAGCAGCTGGGTTCAGCTGGACTGCAGGAACTGTGAGCATGGATGGACTGCATCAGCTGTGATCAGCTAGACTGCAGCAGCAATGAATAAAGCTACACTGCAGTAGCAACGATTAGCTGGACTACAGCATCTGCTGAGGGACTGGAATCAAATAGTTCGATAAACATAGGTGTAAAGTTTATAAATAAAACTAGACATCATCAGTTGCATCCAACTGAGTGTCACCAGACTGCATCAGTTGCGTCCAACTAAGTACATAATTCGCAGGCAACTGGACTGCATCGGTTGCGTCTAACCGAGTGCAACAGTTGCTTTTGAAATGGAGTACAATAATTCAATCAATATAACTATGGCAGTTTAACATTACTGATTGTAATAATTGCGTAAAAATATTATGGTGTATGCTCGCCCCCTCTTAATCCTGTAATTCGTTGGAGGATTAAGAAGTTCTGGTTACCTGAAGTTCCGATTTTCGGAAGCTGAACTCCGAATTGCATTTAGGTGCTATGTAACTTGCCCCCAATCGTATAGAGTGTTTACGCAGCCTGCCCCAAAGGAGTCGTTTCAAACCATGAGGTGTCACATATCTCGCCACCAAGTGATAGTCAGTCACGTTGAAGTGATATGCGAATCGCCCCCCAGTAGATAGTGATTGTCATGCTTCTCAATGCTCGCACAAGGGTGCACTGCTTTGCTGCATTTTGCTCGCGCATGGAATTTTGAAGATGTATGATATCTGGAATTCGCGCGGGGGCCAATCCCACTATTCCAGATGCGTGCAGAATTGAAATGTTTGCATCCCCTCGTTGAGAAGAATGCTCGCCACATTAAAGGTGTCTTATTGAACAAAAATATGCATGAAAATAAAATAAAAATGTAAATTGTATACTTACCATGTTGAAAATGTAACTGCGACTTCGTTTACGAAGTGATTAGGATGCCCACTGGCTATGTCGATGTTTTCCAGCGACGATGATTAGTATAGTTGTCTTAGCGTCTCATCTCGACTTAGTAATTGATTTGTCTGTGGGACTGGAATGCACCAGTTAAGTCCAAACTGGAATGAAGAAAGTTGCCACGGAACTGTCTTTTAGCATCTTTGATTAGCTGTACTGTAATAGTTATGCATAAAACTGGACTGAAGCAGTGGTGAGGAAAACTGTATTGAGACAGTTTTGGGAAAGTCGGACTACAGCAGTTCGATCAACTGAACTGTAGGTAGGAATTTAAAAGGATTGCGGGAGTTCGATCAACTGGCCAGCAGCTGTTGCTGTGAAACTGGATTACAATAGTTCGATCAACTGACTGTAATAGTTATGTGGAAAAGGACTGCAACAGTTCGATCAACTGGACTGCAGTATTTTCGGTGGTGATTGAATGTGACCGTGTCTGGCACTGTCATTTCAAATTTCTAAAAATTTAATTTCCTCCGAAAATTGAAATTTCTCCTTCATGATGACGGGAATTGACATACGATCTCAATGGGCCGAAAATCACTCAGTTTGGATGCACGAAGAAGAAGTTATCGAAGAATTGGTTGGTTAGCGCCATGCCCCAAATATGTTGATGTCGTGATTTCACCCCAAAAATATTTTTCTCCAATTGTAAAATTTTACCTTCACGACGTTGGATATTGAAACGTGATCGCAACGAGCCAAAAATCATCCAATTCGGGCGTGGGATGAAGAAGATATCTACGAAACAAATTTTAAGACCAAGCCCCAGTGGGGCGTATAAATCCGTCAGCCAAACGAATGTGGGCTGAAAAATCCAGGGCTATCAAATTAAATTGCGTCGCGTAGCATAGGATCAGAGCCACGGTATTAAGTTTGGCCGAGATACATCTTAACATTTTCCCGATTAATCGCCGATTTTCTAGCTTGCCGATTAACCGGACCGATCAGATCGCCGAGTTGCCACAGTCGTCGTTCGCCGCCGCTTTCGCCGCCGTTCGCCACCGCTCGCTCGTAATGGCAGCCGCCCTTGCTGCCGGGTCTGGTTGCCGGGTCTTTCCGCCGGCGATTGATCAGGCATCTTTAAATCCTGAAGTGTATCGACGTTCAGGATTCGAGGTACATCAAAGTTTTGATGAAACGTGAAGCATGGAAGTTTTCCTGAAAATAGAGTTTTGATGTAGCTATGAGCATCGAAGTTTGATGCACCCCGTAGCATCAACGGTTGGGTAGCGAAGATCATCGAACTTTGATGTGACTCGAACCATCGAAGTGTTTTCCGTATAACTGACTGAAGAGGGTGAACAAGACCTTCGTTGAAGTGGGTTAACCGAAAATCTAATGTGGGTGACTGAGAAGGAAAAGTGGGTGAGTGAAAAAACTGACGTGGGTGAGCGAACCCTGACGTGGGTGACGGGGATGTGAAGTAGGTGAACAAGGACGACGAAGTGGGTGAGGAAGCCGCCGGCTATTTTTTTTTTTTTTTGAATATCTTTAAATGTGGATCGAACGCCCTGAGAGCGGTTTCATCGGTCTTTGTAGTGGTGCATTTTTAGTTGTTTCCGAAGGTTGTTGTTTTTGCAGATCTCGATCCACAAACCTGGATTGCAGCAGTTGCGACCAACTAGACTGAAATAACTGCGATTAATTGGTATGCAGCAGCTGCAGTCAGCTGGAATGCAGCGATTGACATTAAAACTGGATCCATCCATGTTGCGGATCGAACATCCAACAACAATTTTGAGGATGTTTCACTACATCTTTTGTCGTTGACCGAGCATCCCAGCAACACTATCATCAGATTTTGTAGTGATGCGATTTTCTGAGGTATCCGTAAGTAATAGCTTCAACAAATCTGAAACATCAAAACTTGATTGCAGCAGTTGTGATCAACTGGATTGCAGTTAGTGAGATTATATGGTCAGAAACATCTGCGATCAGCCGGATTGCGACCATTATGATCAAACTGGAGTGCAGCCATTACGATCAACTGGACTGCAGCAGTGATTTTTCAAGATCCTCGGACTGCTTTCTCACGGACATGATTTTGAAGCGTTTTCTACAACTTTTCTCAATGGGAGAGTACGATTCCTTTTCTCGTACTCCCCTTAGTCGGTGCCAATGTTTGTACCCAAAATCACTTTCGGGCACGAAACACAAATAATGGATAGTTTGGTCAGTATTTTGGATTCGGGGTTGATTCGAAGAACAAAAGAGAAACAGAGGTTTAACGTGGTTCGGCATGGTTGCCTACATCCACGGATGAATCCCCTTGGGGAGAAATATTTTATTCATGTTTTGTGTTACATTGTTTCTTTTCTCTCACCTTGGCTACCCCCTTAGTCCTGATTTCTGCTCTCCTTATTTATACAATTCAACATTTAATTTCAACATAAACATAAATTGCATTAACTTCCCCATTCATGCACCCATAATGAATTCTAAATGAAACTGCCCATTTATGCTCCCATCATGAATTCTGCATGAAACTGCCCCTTTATGTCTTCATCATAATTGTTGCATGAAACTGTCCCTTAAATGCCTTTATGATAAATTCTCATGAAACTGTTGGGATTAATGCTGCATGTATGAAACTGCTATATTTAGTGTTGTATGGTGAATTCTGCATGCTGGCAAGATGGACTGGCGGCTGGCAGTTTGGATGGATGCTGGTTGGCAGCATAATTGGCTGGAAGACTGGATGGAGGTTGGCTGGCGCATGGATGGATACTGGTTGGCAGTGAGGAAGAGTTTTAGGCTGGGAATTGCTTAGCAGCGTTGCTGTCTATAAGACTGAAAATTGGCTAGGGATGTGACTGTCTTTGATAGTTGACCGACGGTTGGCTTTGACCATTGACCATGACCGGATGTTGACTTTGATGGTTGACCGATTTTGACTATTGACTGATTTTGACCATTGACCGGTCTGTGCAGACTGGTGGGATGCCTTGGTTAACTGGTTAGCGGGCTTGGATGAGAACCAAAAGATGATTCAAGTATCAATTTGGCCCATTAAGTGGTATTTTTACTTATGGTACAAACAGATATCATCTACATAAACTTGAGCAATCACAACATCTTTTCCACTCCACTTGGTAAACGGTGTTTTATCAGCTCCCCCTCTTGAAAAACCTTTCCCAAGAAAACATGAGGTCAGTTTTTCGAACCAGGCACGAGGTGCTTGTTTCAAACCATATAACACCTTATTAAGTTTAAGGACGTGATCTGGGAAGTCAGGGTTTTCAAATTCCTTAGGTTGAGCTACATAGTCTTCTTCCTTTAAGGTTCCGTTTAAAAAAGCGGATTTGATGTCCATTTGAAATATCTTTACCTTAAGAAAACAAGCATGAGCTAATAACAATCTGATAGACTCAAGGCGTGCCACATGAGTGAAGGTTTTGTCAAAGTCGATTCCTTCGATTTGTGAGTATGCTTGAGGGACAAGTCTTGCTTTGTTTCTGACAATAGTACCAAACTCATCAGACCCGTTCTTAAATATCCATTTGGTACCAAAAATATTGACATTTGGAGGATAAGGTACAAGCTTCTATACATCTTGTATTTGAAATTGATTTAAATCTTCATGCATTGCATTCACCCATAAGGGCTCAATAATAACTTCATCAATATTTTTTGGTTCTACATGTAAAAGATAATAACCAAAATTGCATAAATTTTGAAGTTGTCCTCTAGTCTTTGCAGTAGAATCTCTTCCTCCAATGATACTGTTGGGATCATGGTTTCTTTGAACCCAGATGTTTCGTGGAGAGACACGTTCTTGTTCCACATGCACAGTCTGATCAGTGTTTTTATCCTTGTCATTAGAAAGATCAGGATCAGTAATAGTAGGTATAACTTTAACTGAATCGGAAACTTCTTTGACTTTCTCAGTTGTCTCGGTTGGAGACAGTTCAGAAGGAGAAAAATCATGATGAAAGTCACTAATATCATCAATGATAATGTTTGAGGATTCCATCATCACTTGGGTTCTGAGATTAAATACTCGAAAACCACGGCTATCAGATGCATAGCCCAAAAATATACCTTCATCACTTTTAGTATCAAATTTCCCTCCCTGTTCTCGATCTTTTAGGATGTAGCACTTACTTCCGAACACTCTAAGATAGTGTAAGTTGGGTTTTCTACCATACCACAACTCATATGGAGTGTTTAAGGTTTTAGACCGTTGATAGACACGGTTGATCAAGTAACATGTTGTGAAGACAGCTTCTCCCCAAAACCTTAGAGGTAAGTTTTTGTTATGGAGCATTACCCTGGCCATTTCCTGAATATTCCTATTCTTTATTTCAACAACTCCATTAGCTTGAGGATTAATGGGTAGTGAGTATTGTTGAATAACCCCCAATTTTTCACAGAATTCAAATACTTTGGTGTCTTTGAATTCAGTGCCACGGCACTTCTAATTTTCTTTAGTTTGCGACCTTGTTCATTCTGGATCCTATTAACAATAATCTTAAATTCACTAAGGGTTTCATTCTTATGAGCTACGAATGCTACCCCAGTGAATTTGGTATAGTCATCTACCATAACTAAAGAGTACTTCTTTCCTCCAACAGTAGATTGTTGAATTGGTCTGAAGAGATCCATATGAATTAAATCAAGTGGAGCCTTAGTGAGAATATCTTGAGATGAGTTATGGTGAACTTTCGTTTGTTTACCCTTTTGATAGGCACCACATACACCGTCAATCTTTGCATTGATTTTGGGAACGCCTCTAACAAATTCCTTGTTAATAATCTTAGTTAAAAGACGATAATTGATGTGACCAAACCGCTCATGCCAAAGATGTGTATATTTTACCTTAGTCAAATTGCAACAATTACTAAACTAAGTATCAAGAAGATAACAATTATTTTTACCACGAGTTCCTTGAAAAATCACTTTTCCAGTTTTGTCTATAATGTCACATCCATTTGCATTGAAGATAACTCTATGTCCTTTGTCACAAATTTGACTAATAGAAAGAAGATTTATAGTCATACCTTTGACGTATACTACATCATGGATTTCTGGAACACCGGGAAGCTTGATCATACCCTTATTTCTAATGTATCAATAACTCCCATCTTTGAAAGTAATTGGTCCTCCTTTAAAGTCGCTTATGGAAACAAACCATAAAAGGTCTGTTAGATCATTGCTCGGTCGAACTTGCAAGCGTTGCTATCTCAAGCATGTTTGTCAATGTTAGTGATCAAAACTATAAGTCTTGATTTCTAGTCTACTATAGCTAAGGTCTCGGACTAGGATATAAAGTGTAGTTGAGCTCAAGAACTCCATGTCAATCATCATACAAGATGAAGGACTACTAAAGGAACTGGTGGATCTTCATCGACTAAAAGGTATGTAGAGACTTGAACTTATCTATCACTCAAAAGTCTATCTATCTCCTATCTTGAGACAAAAGTTATTTTGCTATATAGACTTAGATTATACACATTTGGTATTTCGAGATGAGTATACCTCGCCTATCTATTTATCGAACTATGTATTGGTAAAGCTTTCGCTTTAGCCAAGTTCATCTTTATCCTTATCTTGAGACAAAACTTATTTTGCTATATAGACTTAGATTATACACATTTGGTATTTCGAGATGAGTATACCTCGCCTATCTATTTCTCGAACTATGTACTTTCAAATCAGTTTTAAAGAAGAGTTTTACCCTTATCTTTTGTGTAGCAAACAAATCCAAAGCTTCCTACTTGAATCAAATGAGCAATTGATATAAAACAAGCTTGAAATTCCAAGTTTTGTGATAGAATATATTTTTTTGTGTTTTATGTAGGAGAAAGAGAAATCAGAAGTGAAAATAAAATTCCCCCTTCTTAGTTCAACCAAAATTCAGTAATTAAAACTTATCAAAGTAAGTAAAAGACCAAAATACCCTTCTTTCAACATAAGCAAGACACATACCCCTTTGCATGTGTCATTTTGTCATAAATTCGAGAATAAATACCTCTATTAGCATTCGTACATGCTACGGGCAGGCTCACGCAAAGAGAATTAAAATTTTTCACGCAAAAATCCAAGTGTTTCTCAACCAAAACACAACCACTAGATTTAATGATCCACATTACGTTAGTTCTGATCTTCCAATAGAAACGCCCCGATTTTCAAAACCCGGAGTGCCACTTGGATACCATAGCCGAGGCTCGGCTACTAAGCCCAGACTCTTTAAGTAAATCATTTGGGCTTAATTAATTATGTCCGTTTTAAAAAAAAAATTGTCGCAGCGGAATACTCAAAAATTCATTTAGGAAAATCTGTAATTTTCACAAAATGTCCCTTAAGATGTTTTACATTTGGTTTAAAAAGAATCAAATCAAAACCTATTAAAAATTTAAAATGAGAAACAGTCAACTCAACATCATACAATATTTTACAGCTTTGAATCTAAGACTAATTACATCTTTGAACAAGAAATTACGCATAAAGAACAAATTTAAGGATCTAAAATTATTCTCTAGGATCCACGTTGATCAATTCCTTGCCATGCGTCAAATCTGGAATTTTTTTCATAATACGACGTGAGTTGTGACACTCAGTAGGCAAAGAAGCAACAAAACATTTTATGCAATATTTTTCAGTTTCTTTTCAAAACAAGTTGCATGGTTAACACCACCACAAACATATGGAAACACCACATCCATATACATTGATAAATTCAATCAATCCACTCGCCCAAGGGAGCCCCACGTGGGTTTAGGAAACAAAACCATCCCCAAGGATATCTCGTATCCCAATATTATACAGCAATAAATTCAATCAATCCGCTCGCCCAAGGGAGCCCCACGTGGGTTTAGGAAACAAATACCGTTTCCAAGGATATCTCGTATCCCGTCATAAATAATCTTTAAGAATCACATTCTATGGACCGCAGCCCAACCTTCATAATCATGCTCACAACATCGATTATCCTTCATATATATTAATGAAAACTTGCAAACATAAATTTAATTAAAAGAAACTTAAATAAAATTAGAGTTTTAGATTGTGTTGCGCCTACCTCGAATCGAAATCCAAAAACTATCAACAATACAAGGAAGAGCTTATCACCGAAGAAATCGTCTTTTGGAGGACTCTTTCACTCTAAACTTAGCTCTCCCTCTTTACTAACTCTCATTCTAACTCTTATTTAGTTTACTCACTTTGAGTTTGTCTTTTGTTGCTTTGGATTCGTTTAACTTAACACTAATAAGTTATCATTACACAAAACATAATCATTAGTTATTATTACACAAAACATAATCATTGCATAAAAACTTTTTCTTTTTCTTTTTCTTTTAATAAATCAAAAGATAATCAGATAAACTTTTTCTTTTCAAAAATTTGTGAAGACTTCATTACACAATGAAACTGCGTGATTCTTATATAATTTTAAAGAAGAATAAATAAGGTATCATATAAAATTATTAGCAAAAACAAACAGTTGAAGAACAGGTCCAAACCACGCTTGAAAATTCTGACAGTATATTGTCCACAGAAAACCAGCAGTTTTGGTAGTCTTTGCTAGGAAATTCACACAAACTTCATTATTTATCGGAATCTATTGATTCTTGGCTATTTTTAAAGAAAAGAAGATAACCTTTAACATAAAATTTTAGGTAAAAACAATAAATTCAGGAACCAAGTTGAAATCTCATTGAGAAGTCTGACAGTAAAAACGTCACAGAGAAACTACAGTTTTGGGAGTTCCAACTTAAAAATTCACACAAGATTCATTACTCAACCAATTGCATTGGTTCTTGGCTCATTTTAAAGAAGAAAACATAAGACTTTAGATAAAAATGATATGTAAATTTATTAAGATATTTATCTTTAACAAAATAGTTCAACGAAACTGGACAGAATTCACGTTCTACAGAAATTGTAGTTTCGACAATCAATATTCAAAAATTCGTATGAAAATCATTACACAATGAAATTCAGAAGTTTTGGTACCATTAGAAATCTAAGAAACCTAAATTTAACATAAAAATGATAAACAAGGTTAATGAGGTACATAAGCATGTTTAAATCTCTCTACAAAACAGGACAGAGATGCTGTCCTACAGAAAATCCAGTTTTTATAGTCTGAAATCAACAATTCGGGTAAAATTCATTTCACAACGGAATTCAGATATTTTGGTACCATTAGAAAGCTAATAAACCTCACTTTGACATAAAAATGATAAATAAAGGTAATTAAGTTTATAGATATGTTTAAACGTCTCAACCAAACAGGACAGATGTGCAGTTCTTCAGAAAATTCCGTTTTGGTAGTCTGTTAATCAAAAATTCGTGCAAAAATCATTACACAACGGAATTGAGCAAACTTAGTCTTGTTGGAAATCAGAAAGACTCTAATCTGATATAAAAATTATAACCAAAAGATATCAGGTATAAATCTGATCTGAAAATTCTCAAATAAACAGGACAGTGACAAAGTTCTTCAGAAATTACAGTTTTACAAGTCTATAATCAAAAATTCACCCAGACTTCATTACTCAACGGAATCAGTTGATTCTTGGCTAGTTTTAAATATTAAAAGATACTCTTTCATATAAAAATTATAACCAAAAATAAGAGTCAAACTAACTGGGTGAGAAATATGTCCTAAAACAGGACAGAAAACTATTTCAGAACTCCTTGAATTGCTTCTAAATTGAATTTCAAGAGAAAGTAAAGATCAATTCCAATAAATTGAGAGTACCCATGGATTATTCAAAGTAATGAAATTAAATTCAAATCAGTTTTAAATAAGAGTTTTACTCTTATCTTTTGTGTAGTTGAACCTTCCAAAGCAACTAAATCCATATTAACTCACTAAACGATTGTTAAATCGATCTAGCTTCAAAATCAAGTTTTATGATAAAATTTTTTTATCTTTTATTCTTTGTTGTATGAAAAATGAAAGAATGAAATAAAGAGGTGATTTTGAGATAAAATCAGGGGAAAATGTTTATAAAAGGAGGTATAAGGTCAAAAATACCCTTCTTGCAATTTTTACTCGACACATAGTCGAGGCGGTGTCATTTTATCGCAAACTTGAGTTTATAACTTCATTAACGTCCGTGCACACTATAGGCAGGCTCACGCAAAGAGAAATATAATTTCTCAGGTAAACACGACTAGGTTTCACGCTCCACATTACGCTAATCCTAGTCTTCCAATCCAAATGGATTGAGATCGCACCATAAAATTTTATAAAAAAGAACACGGGTATTACACCTCGCCTATCTATTTCTCGAACTATGTATTGGTAAAGCTTTCGCTTTAGCCAAGTTCATCTTTACCTAGTGACGAAAGTCATGTTAAATTTCAATCACTTTGAAAATTGCTCTGACGAAAAATGGTTTGTGAATAACAACTATATAACGTCCTCTGAGAATGTTTCAATGATTGAACTGAGAGTTTAGAATATATAACCATTGGAGGATATAAGCATTGTTGTGGAAACACATATATGTATAAGTCCTTATTGCTTGAACCAAAGTTTGCATTGATCAAGTAAAACCAGAGAAGTGCGTGAGCTAAGTCCGCGAACTGGCAAAGTTCTCAAACCCGAGAATTTCTGCTAGAGTTTGTGAACTCTATCCGGGAACTTAAGTATGCGAACCCAGTCCGCGAACTTGAGTAAGTTATGTCTAAAAACGATGTTTGTGAACTTATCTTTATAAACTAAGGAATGCTATTGCAAACCGTGGCTATATAGTTCATGAAATGATTTTAGTGAATCAAATTGTTTTTGCTTCAATTGTGTCTTGTGAAGTACATGAGATTTTCTTGCAAATGAAAAACTCTCTAACTAGTTCATTTGAACTAGTTATGGTGAAGACGAATATGATTGATATGAAAGTTATCATATGGATAACCATTTGGTTAACTATTGTTGAACCAATGAATGTACAAGTTTGGGTTCGGTTACACAAACCTAGAAATGTGCATTTCATGTGTGTATAACAAGCTATGTTTTCGATCTAACGGTTAATAAATATTAGCTTGAATCTAATCAGGTTTTCATCTAACGGTGAATATTGAATGCTTTGTTACCAAGCTAACATTGATTGCAAACCATGATTTGAAAGACTATATAAGGGAGAACTTTAGAAACTGGAAAACCTAATCCCCACATATTCTGTGTGTTACTAGTTGTGCTAAGATAGAGTCGATTCTCCTTTAACCTTTGGTTTCTTCTTCTAAACCAGGTTAACGACTTAAAGACTTCATTGGGATTGTGAAGCCAGACAGATACTACTTTTCTTATAGTTGTGTGATATGATCTTGTTGTTTCTATCGTACGAGTACAATTGTAATAATTGGCTTGAGATTTCTATCTCCGATAGGAAAGATAAAAAGTAGTCATAAACATCTTCGTCTCATCGTTTGTGATTCCACAATATGTTTTTTCGCTGCGTCGATTAAGACTATTGTGAGGTGATTGATAATTCTGAGTTGTTCTTCGAGAATATAAGTCTGGTTTATCAATTGGTTCCTGTTCACCTTGATTTATCAAAAGACGGAACAAAACTCGTAGGTATATTCGTGGGAGACAGATTTATCTATTACTGTAAACTTTTCTGTGTGATGCAGATTTATTTATTAAAGTCTTCGACTTTAGGTCATAGAAACTCTTAGTTGTGGGTGAGATCAGCTAAGGGAATCAAGTATGTAGTATCCTACTGGAATTAGAGACATAGGAGCATAACTGTACCTTGGATCAGTGTGAGATTGATTGGGGTTCAACTAGACCGAAGTTATTTTGTAGTAGGCTAGTGTCTGTAGCGTCTTAATATAATATATGTTTAATCTGGACTAGGTCTTGCATTTGCGGTTTCCTCGTTAACAAAATTATGGTGTTTATGTTATTTCTTTTCCGCATTATATTTGTTATATAATTAAAATAATACAGGTTGTGCGTTGTTCAATCAATTAGAATATTCGACCTTTTGGTTGTTGATTTAAATTGATTGACACTTGGATATTGGTCTTTGGTACCATCCAAGTTATCTCTCTTGTATTTAAATTGAGACTCGCAGTTTGCTTGAGTAAGATTTAAATCGAGAGATAGAGATATAAACTCTTTGATATACTTTTCTATTGATTGAGTCTAGCTATCTAGTTGATTCTCATAAAAGTATATTGGAGTTTGTCTATATAGATTGCTAATCGAAATATTGGGTGTGGTTGTTAGACCCCCGCTTTTTCAATTGGTATCAGAGCAGGAAAACATTTTAAAACCTAATAAGTATGTGTTTGTTTTTTCCTTGAAAATTGTCCCATGGAAAATTTCTTTGGAAAACTTGCTCTTGTCATCTGTAACGCACACCAAAATTCCTTAAAGATTGCTCAAGGAGTATTATGGTCAGAACCTCCGGTTTCTCATGATAATCTCACTTCATCTGAAAATGAAGTTTTAGATGATATGTATCAATCTAAATGAAAAAATAAAAAGAAAGAAAGATTGAGGAAACGTTCATCGCACTCAAGGATATGGATCCTCACTAGATTAACTCTTGATCTTTATAAGGAATATTATCATAATGGATTAATTGATAAAGATCTATTTAGAGCATTCGAAGGCGTTTTTAAATTCTTAGAAAAACTTAAGTCTAAGAATCATTCCGAAAAGGGTTCTGTACATGTTAAATCAAATAATATTATACAACCTAGGAATCAGAATTTTTTTCCCTTCTAACCAGATTAAACAAAGGAGAGAAAGCTCTAACTTCCCTGACTATCATCATTATTTTGATTATACCACGAGGACCGTTCACACATATCAACCAAAAATGTTGCATGAGACTTCCTCTGCATGTTTTGCCTCTTGGTAACAAGCTCGGCATCACCCCATTTGTACATATCTTGAAATAGGGCAAGAAATTATTTGAATCGTGTACAGTTTTTTTATTCTCTTTTAGAATAAAAATTTCTAATGCATCCATCGTCTCTCACAAAGTGTGTTGTTACGGGATGCATAACCCTTGATATGAAAACATCTAAGAAAACCCCACTTGTTCTTTGTGGGTCTCGGTTCACAAATGTGTCCAAGTCCATTATTGGTCTTATAAAGAAGAAGTTCATGCACCCTCTTCTTCTTCATCACCCGTCTGCATACGTGAACCTCTAGGGTTTTGAGTCTTTCCTCCATTAAAGCCTCCTTGGAGAAATTGAAAGAAAAGGTGTTCAAGATTCACTCCAAGTAAGTGACTTCCTCTTATTCCTTTCAATTTCTTAGATCTCATGATGAATTCTAAGGGCTCAAAAAGGAGTTCCAAAAGCTCAAATACCTCTAGCATGGATTTTCCTTGTGACCAAAATTCTCCTAGGATTAGGTTTGTGGATGATTATTGTGTTAGAATTTTTTGAAAAGATCTCATCTAAAGGTTTTATTCTAGCAAAGAAATCAGATTTATCTAGTGGGCATGAAGAGGATTTAGCTTGCTTCAAAAAATTCAATCTTGGAAATATCTTTGATGGTCATGGTCAAGGATTTGATTCTCTCACAAGAATTTTCTATGCCAACATTCATGATGCTGATCTTAATAAGATGGAATTCAAATACATGGTAAATAGAGAAAGATTTCTTGTTGATAGAGAATTAATATCAAGGATTACCAATATTTAGTTGGGAAATGTGCGTCTTCCTAGACCAATTGATGAACTTCCATTATTTGATGAAATCTCTCCTGGGATTTGTGGCAAGAAGGTAGCTTGGAATCAAGGAAAATTTCTTACTAATGATCTTAGTATCCCGTTGATGGCATTTGGAAAACTTGGTATCCAAATCTTTGTCCCTCCACAATTGAGAATTCTTGGTGGAGTCATGAGGTTGCAGAATTAGTCTATTTCCTTGATTCGGGTGTTCAAAGTCTCGATATTTTTGGTTTTATCATTTATCAAATGACTTCGATGACTTCACCCATCAAGATTTTAGGTTATCCTTGCTTGATTGGACAAATTTTCCGTGATCGTGGTCTTGATTCAATTGGAAACTCTCTCGTGGTTCCCAAACCGGTTTGCCGTGTACCTTCAGACGCATAAGGGAGAATGTGTGCAAAAGACAAAGAGATGCCTTACTTAATGATTGTGACCCTACCTCTTTGAGTCTTCTTCAAATAAAATCATAAGGGTGTACGAAAATTCGATTCAAGGGTGAAGTGTGTCCAAGAACAATTATCTTTAATTGCAACTAAGTTTCCCGAGCTCAAGGAAGAATTGAACATGATTCAAGCATCTTGGAGTGTCTCCGATGATGAAGATGATGAGTAGTTTATTTGCCTAATAAATCTTTTATTTTTCTTATTTTTGTTTAGAAGAATAACTAGAGGTTGGAATAGCCATTATTGTGATTACACATAGCTATGTCCAACGTTTTCATCTTCATGTTTTTAGGTTTATTTGTTTAAATTCAAAAACTGTTTGGAAGATGATTATTGCAGTATTAATCTTTATGGTTTTATATATTGCAATATTTTTTATAGGATATGTATGTTTGCGTCCGTGAACTTGATTGTCCCATATCTTGTCAAAAGTAAAGTCGTTCATGAGTTGATATGCATATATTGATAAAGGAATGAATTGACTTTTGAAAAATACAAAAGTTAAGCCTATTATGTCAATTTTTGATGGAAGATAGGTTAAAATATTTTATTTTCAAGGATTATGTCTATTGTATGTCATTGTGCAAATGGTGATGGAAAATAGAATGAATCCTTGGGTATTCCGTAGTAATTGATCTTCCCTGATCCATATTTTATGTATTACTGTGAGGCTCCGTAATTTGTCTTATGTTGAGCACTAAACAACCAAGTTGATTATTTTTATGATTAGCTATGTTGTTGTTCCGTAAGGTACTTTATGTTGAGCATATTGAACTAAATTAATCATCTTGTTTTGTTATTTAGTTAAGTCTCCATAAGTTTACTTGTGTTGAGCATATTCGATTAAGTTAATCATGGGTTCTTTTATGGTTAATTTAATTGAATATTTTTGGATTTAAATTCATACTTGTATGTGATTTGTTATGTCCAAAGAAATCCGTCTTTTCTTTTTAAATTAAGGTCGCTCTTGTTGTTATTTCGGGAATCACATATTATGGGGGAGAGTTATTAATTGAACTTGTGCTTAATTACCAAATCTTTGTGGGGAGTGTGGCTGTGGAATATTATAGGGGTTATCTTGTATCTTTATAGAATCCTTGATGAATGCATTTATCTTCGGATTTATGATTGCATCTAAATAAGATGATATATGCTTTATTTTGGTCATGAAATATCTCTTTTGGAAATTTCATTAGGATCCCGTTCTTGTACCTTTTCCAATTTTATTGACAGAAAGGGGGAGAATTAATATGTAGTTCATACTACAAATACATATGGTTTTCGGATCATTATGTAAGGGGGAGTGGTTTCTATGTGAGATGGAGTATTGACTAAGGGGGAGTGACATATCACCATAGTATTGTTGTTAAAGTTATGATGTAATTGTACTTTGACACTGTGTAATGATACTATGACACTGTATAAAAATGATTGAGAACTCTTGTTTTCTCGTTGTTATAGCTACCGATTTTCAACAACGATGATGCTAAACTTACAACCTTTGGGATCGTTGGAGTACTTGGAAGTGATGAAGATTTCGAGTAATGTTGAAGATTAGACATGTGGAATAGGAGCTACAAAGTTTATTTATATATTTTTTTGTATTCCATATGTATTGATAGTTTTGTCACTAACATTGACAATGGGGGAGATTGTGAGAGCATTGCTCGGTCGAACTCGCATGCGTTGTTATCTCAAGCATGTTTGTCAATGTTAGTGATCAAAACTATAAGCCTTGATTTCTAGTCTACTATAGTTAAGGTCTCGGAATAGGATATAAAGTGTAGTTGAGCTCAAGAACTCCATGGAAATCATCATACAAGACGAAGGACTACTCAAGGAACTGGTGGATCTTCATCGACTAAAAGGTATGCAGAGACTTGAACTTATCTATCACTCAAAAGTCTATTTATCTCCTATCTTGAGACAAAAGTCGTTTTGCTATATAGACTTAGATTATACACATTTGGTATTTCGAGCCGAGTATACCTCGCCTATCTATTTCTCGAAATATGTGTTGGTAAAGCTCTCGTTTATCCAAGTTCATCTTTACCTAGTGACGAAAGTCATGTTAAGTTTCAATCACTTTGAAAATTGCTCTGACGAAAAATTTATTTGTGAATAACAACTATATAACGTCCTATGAGAATGTTTCAATGATTAATGTCTAAAAATGATGTTTGTGAACTTATCTTTATAAACTAAGGAATGATATTGCAAGACTATATAGGGAGAACTCTAGCAACTGGGAAACCTAATCCACACTCATTCTGTGTGATACTAGTTGTGCTAAGCTAGAGTCGATTCTCCTTTAACCTTTGGTTTCTTCTTCTAAACCAGGTTAACGACTTCATTGGGATTGTGAAGCCAGACCGATACTATTTTTCTTGTAGTTGTGAGATCTGATCTTTCTATTTCTATCGTACGAGTGCAATTGTGATAATTGTCTTGAGATTTATATCTCCGATAGGCAAGATAATAAGTAGTCACAAACATCTTCATCCCATCGTTTGTGATTCCACAATATCTTTTTTCGCTGCATTGATTAAGACTATGTCAATTTTATTGATAATACTGAGTTATTTTTCGGGAATATAAGTCTGGTTTATCAATTGGTTCCTGTTCACCCTGATTTATCAAAAGACAGAACAAAACTCGTCGGTATATTCATGGGGGACGGATTTATCTATTACCGTAGACTTTTCTGTGTGATACAAATTTGTTTATTAAAGTCTTCGACTTTGGGTCGTAGCAACTCTTGATTGTGGGTGAGATCAGCTAAGGGAATCAAGTACGTAGTATCCTGCTGTGATTAGAGACATAGGAGCATAACTATACTTTGGATCAGTGTGAGATTGATTGGGGTTCAACTACAGTCCAAACCTAGCGTCTTAATACAATGTATGTTTAATCTGGACTAGGTCCCATGGTTTTTCTTCATTTGCGGTTTCCTTGTTAACAAAATTTTGGTGTCTGTGTTAATTTTTTTCCGCATTATATTTGTTATATAATTGAAATAATACAGGTTGTGCGTTGTTCAATCAATTAGAATATCCGACCTTTTGGTTGTTTATTTAAATTGATTGACACTTGGATATTGGTCTTTGGTACCATCCAAGTTATCTCTCTTGTATTTAAATTGAGACTTGCAGTTTGCTTGAGTAAGATTTAAGTCGAGAGATATAGATATAAACTCTTTGATATACTTTTCTATTGATTGAGTCTAATTATTTAGTTGATTCTCATAAAAGTATATTGGAGTTTGTCCATACAGATTGCTAATCGAAAAATTGGGTGTGGTTGTTAGACCCCCGCTTTTTCAAGTTCACCAGTTATATGTCGGCTACAACCACTATCAAGAAACCATTGAAAGGGTGATGTTGAGTTTAAGGAAAAGGCTCCCATACTAACACTACTTTCCTGTTTAGGATTTCATGTTAGTATTGTACACCATTTTAGATAAGTAAACAATTGTTCAGCTTTCTTGTGGAGATTGCTCGCAACTTTTATAATTTTCTGAAAATGTGTACATGTATGTTGAGCGTGATTATGAGACTCACAAAACATACAAGGTCCAACATCAGTAATCTTATTTAAGAAGTTCTTCCTTCTATCAAGTTTCTCAAAGAATATACTTTGTTTAACACTTGACTTACTATGATCCTTTCAAGAGGAATCAAAGAAGTTATTCATCATCAATGAAGAAATTTTTGCAGACTTCAAATCCTTATGCTTTGCAATTTCTGCAACAAGATCAAGGTTGATCAGGATTTGTTCATACAACTTCCTTTGGAGAATAACAAGGTTTTTAGAACATTCTCTAAGATTGTGATTTATTCCTGGTGAAGCGTTTATAGAGACTTTAATGTCCATCTAGTCAGATCGCCACGAACACAGACTTTTGAGGTCTTGAACGTGTTTGCCTGCTCTGATACCAATTAAAAATACGGGGGTCTAACAACCTCACCCAATATTTTGATTAGCAATCTGTATGGACTAACTCGAATATACTTTTAAGAGAATCAACTAGACAGTCAGACTCAATCTTAATAAAAAGTATATCAAGGAATTAATATCTCTATCTCTCGATTTGATCAATACTCAAACAAATAGAAATCCATGAGTCTTTATCAAATACAAGAGATATAAACTTGGATGGTACCAAAGACCAATATCCAAGGATCAATCAATTTCCAATCAACAACCAAAGGTTGTATTTCATAATTGATCGATACAATGCACAACCTGTGATATTTCAAATATATAACAAAATATAATGCGAAATAGAAATAATATAGACACCAAAATTTTAGTTAACGAGGAAATCGCAAATACATAAAGACACCGAGACCTAGTTAAGATTGAACACCACACTGTATTAAGCCGCTATAGACACTAGCCTACTACAAACTAACTTTGATTTGGACTGTAGTTGAACCCTAATCAATCTCACACTAATTCAAGGTACAGTTGTGATCCTCGCGTCTCTAATCCCAGTAGGATGCTACGCACTTGATTCCATTAGCTAATCTCACCCACAACCAAGAGTTCCTACGACCCAAAGTTGAAGACATGAATAAACAAATCTGTATCACACAGAAAAGTCTACGATAATAAATAAATCTGTCTCCCACAGATAAACCTACGAGTTTGTTCCGTCTTTTGATATAAATCAAGGTGAACAAGAACCAATCAATAACCTGGACTTATCAATCACCTCAATCACCTCACAATAATCTTAATCATATGGTAGCGAAACAAGATATTGTGGAATCACAAATGATGAGATGAAGATGTTTGTGATTTCTTGTTATTTTGCCCTATTGGAGATATAATTTCAAGTCAATCTTTTAATTGAAATCGTACGATAGAAAATGGCAAGATCATATCGCTCAACTACAAGAGAAGTAGTTTCGTCTAGCTTCACAATCCCAATGAAGTCTTTAAGTCATTAACCTACAGGGTTATATCTCCAATAAAGGAGAAGAAACCTAAGGTTAAAGGAGAATTGACTCTAGCTAAACCAACTAGTATCACACAGGAGGTGTGGGGATTAGTTTTTCCAGTTGCTAGAGTTCTCCTTTATATAGTTTTCAAATCAGGGTTTGCAATCAATGTTAGCTTAGTAACAAAGCATTCAATATTCACTGTTAGATGAAAAACCTGATTCAACCTAGCCAATATCTTTCAACTGTTAGATCGAAACTTAGCTTGTCACACACAAATGAAATGTATTAAGTAACCATACCTAAACGTGTACACTTAGTTGGTTCAAAAATAGTTAACCAATGGTTATCCATATGAGCAATTTCATATTAACCGTATTCATCTTTCTCATAACTAGTTCAAATGACTTCAAAAGAACTAGTTGAAGAGTTATTCAATTGCTTAGGTCTTTATACATAGACACAATTGAAACAAAATATGTTTGATTCATTTGAATCAATTCATGAACAATATATCCACGTTTTGCAAAGATTGCATTCCTTATAATTTATCGTTTTAAGTTCATGAACTACCAATTTGAGAAATAACCAGCTTGAGTACGAGTACGGGTATATGTACCTTAGCTACCGGATTTGAGTTTCCAAACTCAGAATAAATTTTCGGGTAGAAAAGTTCTGCCAGTACGCGTACCTAAGGTGATTGGTTTATGAGTTTGTAAACTTCAAACTCAGCAGAATTTTTCGGGAGGAAACGTTCCGCCAGTACGCGTACCCAACCTGCCTCCTTTACCAATACCGTATGCACACACTTGGTTTTCAGCACATAGATTTATACACTAATGTACGAACACACTATATATGCTTATACCCATAGATGGAAATCTCACCTATACATTTCAATCATTGAAACATTCTTCTATAATGTTATAACCGTCGTTATTCACAACTATCGCCATCAAAGTTATTTTCAAGATTGAAACGTCATCATGACTTTCGTCACGGGTAAAGATGAAAAATGGTTAAAGCGAAAGCTTACCAACACATATTTCGAGAAATAGATAGACAAGTAAACTTGGCTCGAAATAGAAAATGTGTATATGAAAACTATCATACTTATACGACTTTTGTCTCAAGAGTAGGAGATAGAGTAAATAGACTTTTGAGTGATAGATGAGTTCAAGTCTCCACATACCTTTTAGTCGGATAAAGTTCCACTGGTTCCTTGAGTAGTTCTTCGTCTTCGTAAGATGGTTGCCATGGAGTCTGGAGCTCAACTACACTTAACTATCCTAGTCCGAGACTTAGCTATAAGTAGACTAGAAATCAAGACATATAATTTTGACAACTAAATTTGACAAACAAGCTTGAGATAGCAATGCTTTCGATTTCAACCGAGAAATGCTCTAACATGATGAAACAATGTGTTCAAAGTAATCTTAGCCATGGTTTATCAAGAAAACTTGTAGATTTAAATGAACCACCAAAACAAGAACACACATGTGATTTGAACGAGTTTCCATTATCAAGTGATGAAGATAAAGATAATGACAGTGCAAGTGCGTTGAAGTTTAGTGAGATTAGGAAATAATGAGACCATGTAGTAGAAATTGAGTTTGAGCCAATTGTTATTTGATTTTGTGGGGTTTTTTTTTTGAAACATACTTTTTAGGTTGTTTTTCTTTTTTCTTTGAAAAGTTAATTAAGCACCAACTTTTGGATGTTTTTGATAAGAAATGATAAGAAATAATTAATAAAAAATAGCCACACTTGGGTGCTTTTAAAATTTTAGTATGCTTATTAATCTCTTATTAAATAAGATGAAAAGAATTATGTTTCCTATACATAACTCGTTAATCCAAGAACAATTATATTAATGTTTGCTTAACCTCTTCCCCCATGCATAGGTTAATGTTTACGAAGTGTTCAATAGAGTAATATAGAAGTTGTTGGGTGAGAGTTGAGATTTTGAACCTTAGAAATTAGCCATTAGGACGTGTAAAAAGTCCCCAAGCCAACTTATCTAATTAGTCGTTTGGATAAATGGTTACAAAGCCATATATTGTTATTTATTTGATTTTTTTTTCTGACGAAAAGTTTAAGTTCATGTGTAATATAAATTCTTTAGAACTATCACTGGATTGTTTCATTTTTATTTTAATTTTTTTTAAACTAACCAACTTATTTATATTAAATTTTTTTACACGATGGCTTCCAAGAACAAGTAAAACAAATAACAAGAAACTCTATAAGGTATTACAATGAAAGATACAATAAATAGAATTGAGTCAGCAACAAATGATTTCATGTAGAGGTCTGAGGATTGGGAGATTAATGAGTTGACTCATTTAAAAAATTTGTTTTCAAAAATTATTTTCGTCATTTTCATATCTTGATTTTATGTTTTGATTCTTCTTTTCTTGTAATATGTTCAATATTTTAGTTAGTCACCAGGTTTGTAAGATGATTGTGGAATTATCTTGTTACTACAAATCAGTTTTATCCAAGTCTTTGTTTTTCTTGTTTCTCCTTAAAACTCTTTATGTTTTTTTTACTCTATAATCTAATGTGAATTTTAACTAAATTTTATACAGATTTGTAATCTTTTCGCAGGTCTCTAGACAACCCGTGGGGTATCTGGTGGTGGAATTCAGAATTTATTGTGCTCATCATCATAACCCAAAAAATAGAACATGTATCATCATCATCAAGAATTCTGATCCAAATGCAATCCCGATTTCAAAATTCGATTTTTTTTTACTTCCTAAACTACTACATATTACTAGCTGTGAGAGCAGCTACATATCCTGTCACATGCAAATTTCAGTTTTGACCAATTATATAAAGATACTATCAGTTGAGGATATATATAGATAAAATTACCAGCAAGCAACAAACTAGCAATATTTATATCCATAGTTCTGAAGTCTATTGTTTACACATAAAAAAAAAAATCCTTACTTCGAATTTTATTCTGAGATTTGCATCATGTCTTTACACTCATAAAATGGTATCAATCAGCTATCAAGACAACTAAGGAATGCATCACTTGAAAACCCAACTACTTATAGAAGAACTACAGATATGTATCAAACTATCAATGAAGCAACAAATGAATGGTCTTTTAGCATGTTGGGAAAGCTTATGGCAATAAAGAAAATATAAATGAAGATTATCCTAGGAGAAATTAATTCCCAATGGAGAAGATACGAAAACAAAGAAAAATGTATTATGGGCCATAACCTCATGTTGGTAAAGTTGAATGGTGATGATAAACATAATGAAGTAACAAAAAGTGGACCTTGGGTCATTGGCGGTGTGCTCTTCCTGGTTCAAAATTATTCGTCTAACATCCAATTGAAGAACTATGTGTTTACTCATCAGGAATTCACAGTTTAATTCAAATATCTATGTCTTGAGCATATGAACGCAATTATGGTCTAACCCTAACAAGATGACTAACCATACATAAGAAAGGAGTATATGAATTTTGGAATCTAACCATAATAATGATGGATATATATCGTTGAAACTAATTTAAGCAAACAAAATAGATTACACGAAAACCGAACCACTGGATCGAACCACAACTAAAATTACAAAAATCCATATAACTGGTTCGGTTAGCTGACTAATTTCTTAAGGTCTTACCCGGTCAAATCAAGTTAAGATTTATTTTACTATCCATAAATTAAGATTTATTTTACTATACATAAATTTCTCTTTTGTAGTATCAATTAGGTTAAAGCAAGAGATAGAGATAAAGAAGGAGAAGAACTTCTTATTGATAAAGAGGCATCAGGGATTACATAATACAATATTCTTTATATATTTTCTAAGGGAAAACCTAATCATCTAATGGACCGCACATCCATGGGCCACATGCCCTATAACACCCCCCTTGTGTTGTTCAATAACAAAGCTTTATACATAGTACTTCACATATATGGCTTTGAATGTAGTTCTTTGAATGTCGTCCTTTTCTTGATGACTTGTGTCGAATTCAATCGCATTATTAAAACTTTGACAAGGAAAAACCCAGTGGGATAAAACTTGGTAAAACTCTTCACATGTAGTACTTCACATGTTGTCACGTACTATACATGTAGTTCATCACATGCAATACAATTTTCAAAGATCCACGAGTCTAAGTTAATTTCCTCATTAAAAACTTCATCAGGGAAACCCAAAGGGACAAAGCCTGAACTAAAGAAAAATAGTATAATATTACACAAACGTAGAACATAGTTAGACTCGAATATGTTTCCTCACTAAAACCTTGACAAGGAAAACCAGTGAGATAAAACCTTGACGAAGGGAAAAGAGTACAACGTGATAGATTCAAGTAAAGGTGATCCGTTGCAGATGATCACTTTGCTCCATTGAAGTTGAATAGTTGATTCACAACTCCTAAGGAAGACAATCCTTGTGGAAAAGACAATAGCCTTAGTTGGGAAATTACTTCCCGGTGTTTGTTGTTGTCTCATTAAAAGCCTTGCCGAGTAACAAACCCTGTGGGAAAAAGTAACCTCAGTGAAGGAAAAGAGTTCAACACACCATTAGATACTCCCCCTGATGTCAGAGAATTTTCATTAGTCTAATGCAGTCAAAAGTAGTTTATTACACTTTACTTTGGTGACTTGAATGTTTATGAGACCATGTTGTTAATTCTGGAAGTTACGTTGCTTAACAGACTATCGCGTTTCATTTCTTTGATTCAGATATTTTCAGTATTCAACGTTCAACATACTTGATGTTTTTTAGTATTGCCTCGCTAAAAAAACCTTGTCGATTAACAAAACCCTTTGGGAAAAACTATTCTCAATCGAAGGGAAAAAGAGTACAACACAGCTTCAATTTCGAAGTAAAATATGTCGACATCATATCCTTGGATCCTCCCCCTGATGTCGACATCTTCTCCTGATTACTTTCAGAGTTGTTCCATACTGTTCCTGTAGTTGCAGGAAATCCCACACTACACCCCTCACATGAATTCATACAATCAAATCATTTTGAGGTGAACAATCACAATCTTTATTGATTAATCTCACAAATTTTACAAGAAATGAAAGAAATGAAACTAAGAAATTCACAATTTCTCTGGACTTTCTCTCTCCTAATGACTTACTCAATACTCGAAAAAGATCTCTCCCCTTTACGCATGTTCAACTCTTTATATAGGGAATTACATAGTGGATGACAACTAATCAGTCATTTAACTTCAGATCTGACTTGCGATGTTCTCGCAAGATTTTGATGTTAATCTTCGCAAACTCTCTAAATTTCGCAAGATCATCACACTTTTATCATGTTTGAGCTGATGTCACTAGTTATGTCATCTTTGTTATTTGTCTACGACGGTTTCACAACGTTGTAGACGAAAGTTTCACAAGAACGTTGTTGTTTCGATATTCTAATCCTACATATTGCCTCTTCTCATGTCTTCTCTACGAAGGGGAGAACGTCATGAGAATTTGTATTTCAAAATGCCGCAACTGCTAATTTTTTCAAGTATTTCTGTACTGTGACAATTTCGTACTTTTCGCAAACTTTATTACACATATCCCCTCTTGTATTCATCTCTTGACACGTCTTTTTTAACCTCTGCTTCTTAACCGCCCATGTCTACTCTTTGCATTAAATGCACTTATCTTCTCGATAATTTCTACTCTCTTATATATACTCTTCTTATTCTTTTCTTCTCTTCTTTTTACCTTCTCTCTTATTTTCTCTGCAATTTCACTGTTCCTCCGCAAGTTTTGCTTCTGCTACTGCAAGTTTTTATTCTTCATCTTTCGTTCCTCATTCCTTCATTCCCATATTGAAGATGCCTCCAAATGGTCGTAAAAATGAGATTGCCTTTAAAGAAGCTCGAAAGAAACTTCAAACCAAAGGTTTTACTTTATCTCCCATTCCTGGTCAAAACCCTAAATGTGAGCTTTCTATTAACTTATTTTTTGATCATCCTTGTAATCATGAGAAGATCATAGTCTCGCTAGGTCAGCTTCTCGCTGGCCTTCCCATTCCCCTTTATGATCTTGAACTTCCCTTATTTTATGAAATACTTTCCCATGCAAAGTTTTTGAGAGCAGTATATCAATTGAGCGGGGATTGCATTCGTCTAATGCTTGATTTCGCCAATCGTGATGCTGGTAAGGGATCTCTTTATCCCTCAAAAGTTAAAAACCCTAAATTCGCTGGAGTTGAAATTATTCCTGCGAAGTATACTGTAGAAAAGTTCTTTGCAAATTATGAGATAATTCCCATGAAGAGAGATAATTCTTACTGGGGCGTTCGTTTAAAGAAGAAGGATGATGTTGCTGATGACAATATACTTATGCAAGACATTGATTGGAATCTTGGCAATAATACAACCTCACATCATTCCAACGATGATAAGTGGTGTATCTTCTTTTTAATCCTAAAGGGTTCGTACATCTCCGGATCTCATGTTTTACATGAGAATCTCGCAGTGTATCAACCCTGGGTATTCAGCTGGCCGGAAAGGGAAGCAGAGGTGTATTTCCAGACTTCATTTGAGTTGTTATTCTTTTCATTCTCATATATATTTTTGCTGACCATTCCAATGTTTTCGTGTATTTGCGAAATTATCAGATTGAAAGGTTGAAAGTAAGCTATAACAAGACTGGGAAAGTCAGTACTTTATCAGCTCTTCGATCATTCATAGATGAAGTAAGAAATATTCTTTTATGATTCTTCACGATATATTGTTACCTCTATTTCTTATCTTTATCTGTGTGTGTAGGTTATCGCTGAAGTGGAAGAACCTGTCAAAGTTGTGAAAACCAGGAATAAAGGTAAAAGCAAAGGTGATCTTCGCAAGGAGAAGTTTATTGTCCCTTTTCTAAAGAAATGAAAAGTCCAATCTCCATCACCTTCATTTCTTCAATATAGCGAAAGTTCTAGTGATCGTAATGATGATGATGATGATATTTCTTCTGCGAAGGAAGCTTCTCAACCCGAATCTTCTACGACATAATTGTCTATCATCTTCTCCAACACTCTGCAGGAAATGGGTGATACTATTCTTACTAATGCCTGCCAATCTATCGCTACTATCTGTGATGCCCCTCTCTTGGAGAATAATGAGTCTCTTAGCGGGGTTTCAAGATCTATATCTCCAAGTTTCTTACATTCGCTTAATAGCTTGGTAAATTTTCATACTTATATTTTTCTTCTTTTGATTTTTGCTTTGAATTCATAATTTATTCTTAAAACTCACTGTATTATTTCGCAGGCTGGGAAAACTTCTTTTGCTGTTACTTCAGATTTGGAAAGAAGGCGTGCGATTCTTGAAAAGAAAAATCTTGATCTTCGCAGGAAAAATGAAGAGTTGGAGACTGAAGCTGCTGGTATTCGCGAAAAAAGCAAGTAGTTGGAATCTAAAAATTCCATTCAGAAAAACAAAATATCTAGTCTTCAAGATGCCAATAAGCAACTCTATGGTATGGGACTCTTCTTCTTTCTCTTTGTTTTATTTTCTCATAATTTTTTCTTATACAGTTTACCATTTCGCAGACGTTTATGCTCTTTCTGATAAAGCTATTCTTCTTCATACATTTCCAAATCTTATGGTTGCTGATACTCTTCTTGAACACCTAAATACTTCTCTAAATAGTTTCTCAAATGATAAGATTGAATCTCTTCCCATAAATGAACTTAGATCCAAATTTCACTTCTTAGAAATTGACCATAGATCTGTCTTGAGTATGGCTAATAAATTTAAACGTTTCTTTCATAATTCCAAAGAAGAAATCAATAGTTTAAGGGCCAAGTATAGTGATCTCATAGATGAAAAAGATCATATTTCTCTCCAAGGTACTCAAACTTTAGAGAAATTCCAAGAAACTCTTCTTGAGATCCAAATTGAAAGAGATGAGCTCAAACATAGAAATGTTGTGCTCTGCGAAAGAGAAAACCAAACTCGTTCCCGCCTTCTCATAAATGATGATGATGAATTTGCTTGGGATGCGAGAGTTCTAGATAATGCCAGGAATAATTTAGGTGTAAATGCCAGTCTCCAAGTTGAGCATACATCCTTGATTAGAGATATGATTTCTAACGGAGAAGGTTGTTAACTATTCTTCCTTATTTAATTGTTTGTTTTCATAAACTAGCATCAAGTTGTTAATTTATTGTTATATTTTTTGCAGAAGCTGAAGATAGATATCAAAAGAGAATTGAAGAACTTGAGAATGAGAAAGCGAAAATCGCCAAGGATTTTTCTTCTCGCAATGAGAAATTTTCTAGGTTGGAGAATCAACTAAAAATCACTGTTGCGAACTTCAAGAATGATGCTATTCTTTTCCGTAACGAAACTATTAGAACAATTTATGATTAAAATGGAATTCCTCACTCTACATATCCTTGTCTCTCAGATGAAGTTCCAGAAAACGTTCCTAATTTAGTTATCTCTGATAGTGATGCTGATGAAGAAATAGAGTCTGAAGAAGATGAAGAAGAGGAGTCAGAAGAAGGATCTGATAAGGATAAAAGAGAAAACTCTGGTGAAGAATATGATGATGATAATAAAGAATCAAGCAAGAAGTAGCTTTTGCTTCCTTGTGCTTTCTTGTTCAACTTTTTGTAAAACTTGTACATTTGTTCTTCGATTTTCTATTCTTGTACATTTGTAATCTATCACTACGAATTTCTCCAATCTTCAATACAAGTTCTATTTCTTTTGTTCCTTCCTGCATATGTTAGAAAAACAATCCTTTCTCGCAATATGATTAATTAGTATATAATTTACTTTTCATTTTGTGCGTAAATCTATCATATGGAGACAAATAACATATTCTTATTTTATGCATTCCCATACTTGCCTCTGTTATTTGTGTTCAAATGAGAGATTAAGCAAGTTACTGTTGTTCAGTAAGATTATTGCGACAATCTCGCAATTATTTCTACGTAATTTCACAATCACATACTTTAAAATTGCATTCTTCCTTGTATTCTGATGTGGTCTTATTTTGCCTTCCTAAGTAAAGGTCTTATTTTGCCACCTTTTGTCATTGCGACAAAATCGCAGGTTATCTCTGCACTTTCATGCAGAAATCCATTGATCTTGCCTTAACTTTTTGTTTTGTTGTCATTTTTGCTGCGAAAATATGACAGGCCTAAATTTTCTTGTGAAACTAAAGCCCCATGATATTTTCATCTTGCGACGAAATCGCAGGATGTCTCTGCATTTTTCATGCAGAAACCCATTGATCTCGTCTTATCTTTTCTTTTGTATTATTGCCTCTTCAGGATTGTTGCACAAATATGACAAGCCTTGATACTCCCGTGAGTGATAGGTGTGTAAAACACCTAATTTTATATCTAGTATTTATGCTTTCTTTGTGAGTTTTCATGTAAATTATGTATCTTATGTTTACTTTTGAGTTTTATAGGTGTTTTGGAGTCATTGGGAGCAAAATAAGGAAAAATCATTCATTTGGAGTAAGAATGGCAATTTGTTCACTTCACAGGAGGCGGATGATGGAGCCAGCTTTCCATTAGAAATGACAGAACAAGAATTACGAGAACTGAACTGTCAGTCTCGCAGGACCGACATTTGAAGGGAAAGATATTTCAGCAGGGCAGCCCTTATCCTAACCCACCTAGTGTCAAAATCCAATACAATCATTAACCACCCCTAAACCCGAGAGAAAACATTTCTCTCATTCATTTCATTATTACTTGAAATTAAAAGAGGCTGCTGTCTGAAAGTTAGGGTTACAGTTACAGAGAATAATCAATTGATTTAGGGTTCTAGTTCTGAAGCTGCAAATCAATAATTAATTGATGAGTCCTTGCTATTGAAGGGTTAGTTATCTCATATATTGAGCTTCAATTGAAGTTATAGTGTTGTGGGTGTTGTGAATTGCAAGGAAAAAGATGGAGGAATTTCTGTTGATGGTTGTAAAGATTCAGAAGACTGAGATGCTTCTTCTGAGATTTGAGAATGACAAGGGTTTTTGAGTCTGATGCCATGAGTTTGTGGTTATTATTGTCGGTCGAGATGAAGAACTAGAAGAATCGAGAATGGGGTTTCGGTTTTGATCTTGAAACCGAGATGAGGGGTTCTGAGAATTTGAGGTAAAAATGTGCAGTATGAACTTAAATGGGTATTGCAGGTTCGATGTGAAACAAGAAAAAGGAGGGTTTGTTGGTTTGATTGCAAACTGGAGTGGTGAATGGCTGCATTGCAGTGAGCATCAGCTGGGTAGCTCAATGGGAAGTTAGTAGTGATGGTTTTGCTGCTTATGAATGAGCTGAATTTGTGAAAGTAAAGAATGTTCAGTTAGATGTATGTTAGGATGCATTACAGGGAGTATTGTGATAGAACTGATGTAGTGATGCTGGAAAGGCATGAACTGTGGAGAAGAATTGAAAATTGATCTACTGGTGAAGTGATTGTAGCTACAGAATAGTTTGCAATGATGGAACTTATGGCTAGAATTGCAGGATTGATAAGTGGTTGGCAGCTGTAGTTGGAAGTGAATCTGGAAGGAGGTGTAGGGTGTTGATATTGCAGCTGAGTTCAATGGCAATCTAACGTATATGCTGCTAGCGCATATAGGTAAGAAATGTTGCAGTGGAGCAGGTGCTGGTAATGTTATGCAGTGGCTGTGAAATGAGACTGATTGGTTGCAGCTACGCTATGGCGATGAGCTAAACTGCAATGTGCAGTGACTGGTGCTGGTTGATAGTGTTTTGGCGGTTTTAAGTTCAACAGAATGTAGGGAAGAGATTGAAGTTATAAAAAAGAAGACGATGGTGGCATTGCAAGTGAAGCGATGTTATGGCAATTGGGGAACTGGATTTACAAGGAATACATGGGAATGTGTTGCAATGCATTGAACATATGTAACTCAGGGAGAAGTTGTTGCCTTGAAGTAGTGATCGCAATGGAAACAGATGAAGCTGTATGTGTTGGTTTGTAGCAGTTGAGAAGGAAATGGAGGAGCTTAAGATGTGGAAGTTGGTCAATAGTATGTGGCTGGAGGAATGATGTTGCAGGTGTCAGTGAATTGATGCTTGAAAAGGTTGTGCAGTTGCAGCTGCAGCTGGAGATGGTTGGTTCCGCAGGAACTGAAGTACAGGAAAGAGATGGTTGGTTCCGCATGAACTCTTTCTTATCACTACTACATTTATTTTAGTTAAGTAAGAAAGTGAAATTATATTTGTGTCGGCTGACAACCGATCAAATTTTGGTGCCGTTGCCGGGGAGGCAGCGGTTGTCACTTGTTTTTGTTTTTTGTTGTTTTTAGTTAGTTTTGTTTTTGTTTTATTTTCTGGTTTTTAACCTTGTTTTGAGAATCGTGTTTCAGGTACTTATTTCTCATGGATGGAGCATATTGGAACAATGGATGCGGTTTTCAACAACCTCAACAATATGACAACTACAATTCCATGGGTATAATCAAAACCATTTCATTGGTTATGACCAATATTCCATGGAACCTTATGGTTTTCCTCGACATATTTATGGCGGGTACGTGAGTGAACAACCACAAGGATTGGAGGATTCTTATGCTCGTGAACAACAAGTCTCTAACTTGTTAGACAACTTTTCCAACTTTGTACGACAAGAGTTTCAAAAAGATAAAGAGGCTACAGACGAGCAACTCCAAGAACTTCGTGAAGGTATTGATAACTTACAAAGAGATATTGATCAATACAAAGAAGAAAGGTATGAAGAAGAACTTTGTTTTCAAAGAAATGATTATTCTAATGTGCATGTGGTTTGTGATGAATATTTGATTGATGCTAATGTTGAAAAAGGCCAACCTTTGGGGTCTTTCGTTGATAATTGTGTAGTTAACTCAACTCTTGATTTTAATAATGATCATTCACCTATTCAAAAGGATGAGTTTGAGACTAGAAACACTAAATTCAGTGAGAACCAATCTTATGTTAACTATGAAAGTGATGATGATTATGAAGATACATCACTTGAACCAACTCATGGTGACATTTCCCAAAGGTGTACCGCGGAATCTTTTTGGGATCAAGATGAACATGAAGAGGACTATGATGGCACTTATGTAGATAACTCAAGCATTGATCTTTATAATTATCAAGAGCCTATTCAAAGGGTGGAGCTTGAGGATGATGCATTTTTGAGTGTTCTAAAGGAATTCCTCATAATGAGATTTGGATCCGCAGTAGAGCATGTGCCTAATAACGGAGAGGAGTATGTTGAGAATGAAACCGATTTGACCAATATTGTGGAAGACCCAATTGAGCATGCAAAAGATTGTAACGAATATGTTGATGTCGAGACTTTGGTTAAGGCAGAAACGAATGAAGAATTGTTGCAAGTTTTAATAGAGGACCACGATGTGCAAGAGGTAAGTAATTCACTTGAAGTTTCTAAGGATGAAGAGGATACTATAATACAAGAGTTGCAAGGTTTGGCTAATCCTTTGCCTATTTATCCTTCTCCTTTACCTCTTATTGGCTTGAATATATGTGCTTCGAGAATATTGTTAAATGACTTTGTTTCTCGATATCCACCATTAGAAACTTTTGATTCTCATACTATGAATGTTTGCAAAGAAGAAACCATAGAAGTCCCTGATTTTTATGTTCTTTATACACTTCCAAGTGTAGAAAAGAATAAGTGTGGGGGAAACTTCTACGGGGCGATAGCTTCAATTCTATTTTCTTGTACTAATATTTGTGTGAAGCTAATATTTGCAAAACAGGTTACATGGAAGGATCCCCAACTCTTCAGATTATTGGTGTATGGGGAATTTGTCTTGCAAGTCGGGCTGACGACCTTAAACCAAGCGCTAAGTGGGAGGCAACCCACCGGTTTTGTATCTTTATCTTTATCTTTTTATTTTTAAGCATTTGTTTTTATCTTTATTTTCTTATTTTGGATGTTTGCATATCAAAACTCCAACTTTTAGAGATTTTTGAACAATTTAGAATAGACACTAGCCTTTCTAAGTAGATGGAATTTTTTCTTAACGATGAGGTGTATATATTGGTTGAGTTTGGATTAGATACCAACTAAATAGCTTGTTTAGTGTTTATTCTCTATTGTTCAGAAATAGCTATGAGTTGGAGTAATGAGTTTTTATCATGCATTTTATTTTCTTCATTGTGTATATATATCATGTTATGAATTTCCCACCTTGACTTTCTTTGGACGATTCAATTTACATTGAGGACAATGTAAAGTTTAAGTGTGGGGGAGTGTTCTCATATAGAGTTTTTAGCCTTGTTATTCTTCTCTTATGTTCGAAAGAAAACAAAAATAGAAAAATAGAAAAAAGAAAAATTGCTTTATAAACTCCGAAACCTAGAAATATGTGCCTTTAGGATGACACCATTAGTGGATGGAACCATTTTGATTGCAGGAGTTGAGGAAACAATTAACTAAAAGGGACGAACATAGCTCAGAAATCACAAATAGCATGATAGTTGTTACCATATCTCGAAATATCACCATATCACATTCTATTTTTGTTTTTTCATATTTATCTATTGTTCTCTAAGTGCTTTGGTGGGTCACTAAACATCAACGTGTTATTACTGCTAGGATGAAATAGAGTGATTGAGTTACTAAAAAAAGAAAAAAAGAAAGAGACTGACCAATTAGACCAAACGGAATAAAAAGATACTTGGATAGCAGTATGTGTGAGACGTTGTCCCTGTCTCCGTCTCCTAAACAAGCGTGGAATGCAGGATCCAAGGCAACTATCACGTACTTGCTGAAAAGAAGCATGCGCTTGGATCCAAAAGATTTAATCATGCCGTCAATTAATTGTAATCCTCAAGATTAATTGTAATCCATATATTTATAATTTATGGGAAATTAGTGAAAATATATATATATATATATATTATTATTGTTGAATAAAGTCACTCCTGGTTTCCTTGTATATGCCATTGAGTTGATGTAGAAATAAGTTTGTTGACAAATGGTTCCCTTGTATATGCCAGTGTGTTGACACTAGAATTGACCAGTAGCTCAATCCAATAGGTTGCATAAGTTCATCTTGGCGGTGACCTTCAGACAGATATGGGAAACATCGATCACTTGTGACATTCGCCAACATCTATATCTATTTCCATCTTCTTAATCTTTTCATTGTGATTGTGGTTTGTTAGTTTCCGAGTATTGTGGCTTGTTCGACTATCTAATTAAAGCTTTATTTACTAATATATGAACTGAATTTGTGCAAGGTACCTCCTCCTGTAGTCATTGTGGATTCGTTCATTGATTTGTCACAAATAGACGGAGTTGGAAATATAGGTTTTGTAGGCAGACCTCTTGTAAACCTTCACGAGACTATAACTCGTCCACTAGGGACACCTAGGGGTTTAAAAGCTTGTTATTTATGCTAAAATTAACCGTAGCCTCGACGACACGGAGTTGTATGTATGTTTTAGAATTGTTTTGTTTGATTTGATCGAGGACTAGCAAAGTCTAAGTGTGGGGGAATCTGATAGGTGTCTAAAACACCTAATTTTATATCTAGTATTTATGCTTTCTTTGCGAGTTTTCATGTAAATTATGTATCTTATGTTTACTTTTGAGTTTTATAGGTGTTTTGGAGTCATTGGGAGCAAAAGAAGGAAAAATCATTCATATGGAGTAAGAAGGGCAATTTGTTCACTTCACAGGAGGTGGATGATGGAGCCAGCTTTCCATTAGAAATGACAGAACAAGAATTACGAGAACTGAACTGTCAGTCTCGCAGGACCGACAGTTGAAGGGAAAGATATTTCAGCAGGGCAACCCTTATCCTAACCCACCTAGTGTCAATATCCAATACAATCATTAACCACCCCTAAAACCGAGAGAAACATTTCTCTCATTCAGTTCATTATTACCTGAAATTAAAAGAGGCTGCTGTATGAAAGTTAGGGTTACAGAGAAGAATCAATTGATTTAGGGTTCTGGTGCTGAAACTGCAAATCAAGAAGGAATTGATGAGTCCTTGCTATTGAATGGTGAGTTATCTCATATATTGAGCTTCAATTGAAGTTATAGTGTTGTGGGTGTTGTGAATTGAAAGGGAAAAGATGGAGGAATTTCTGTTGATGGTTGTAAAGATTCAGAAGACTGAGATGCTTCTTCTGAGCTTTGAGAATTACAAGGGTTTTGAGTCTGATGCCATGAGTTTGTGGTTGTTATTGTCGGTCGAGATGAAGAACTGGAAGAATCGAGAATGGGGTTTCGGTTTTGATCTTGAAACCGAGATGAGGGGTTCTGAGAATTTGAGGTACAAATGTGTAGTATGAACTTAAATGGGTATTGCAGGTTCGATGTGAAACAAGAAAAAGGAGGGTTTATTGGTTTGATTGCAAACTGGAGTGGTGAATGGCTGCATTGCAGTGAGCATCATATGGGTAGCTCAATGGGAAGTTAGTAGTGATGCTTTTGCTGCTTATGAATGAGCTGAATTTGCGTAAGTAAAGAATGTTCACTTAGATGTATGTTAGGATGCATTACAGGGAGTACTGTGATAGAACTGATGTAGTGATGCTGGGAAGGCATGAAATGTGGAGAAGAAATAAAAATTGAGCTACTGGTGAAGTGATTATAGCTACAGAATGGTTTGCAATGATGGAACTTATGGCTAGAATTGCAGGATTGAGAAGTGGTTGGAAGCTATAGTTGGAAGTGAATCTGGAAGGAGGTGTAGGGTGTTGATATTGCAGCTGAGTTCGATGGCAATCTAACGTATATGTTGCTGGTGCATATAGGTAAGAAATGTTGCAGTGGAGCAGGTGCTGGTACTGTTATGCAGTGGATGTGAACTGAGACTGATTGGTTGCAGCTGCGCTATGTCGATGAGCTAAACTGCAATGTGCAGTGACTGGTGTTGGTTGATAGTGGTTTGGCGGTTTTAAGTTCAACAGAATGCAGGGAAGAGATTACAGTTATAAAATAGAAGACGATGGTGGCATTGCCAGTGAAGCGATGTTATGGCAACGGGGGAACTGGAGTTACAAGGGATACATGTGAATGTGTTGCAATGCATTGAACATATGGAACTCAGGGAGAAGTTGTTGCCTTGAAGTAGTGATCGCAATGGAAACATATGAAGCTGTATGTGTTGGTTTGTAGCAGTTGAGAAGGAAATGGTGGATCTTAAGCTGTGGAAGTTGGTCAAGAGTATGTGGTTGGAGGAATGATGTTGCAGGTTTCAGTGAATTGATGCTTGAAAAGGTTGTGCAGTTGCAGCTGCAGCTAGAGATGGTTGGTGCCGCAGGAACTGAAGTACAGGAAAGAGATGCAGTGTGTGTGTGTGATGCCAAAATGGGAGATGTGAACTGAATTGAAGTGGCAGGGTATTGTGATGATCTATAGTTGATGCTTCTAGTAAGCTCAGGTTGCAGCCGGAGGGTTAGAGAGCTACAGAATTGGAGCTACCGCCAACGTATGGAAGGAATGACTTCAGGTTATGACCACAGATTACAAGGCTGAAAGAAACGTGTTATTGCTGCTGCTTTGAGCATTGCAGGTGCATTGGCTGCATTGAAGTTGAACTGGATCTTGGGAAGGATTGCAATGGAATTACAGGGAAGAGCAGTATCAAGAAATGGAATGTAAAGCTGCAGGTGTTGACAAAATGGTTCATTGGATAGGTTATATGCAGGTGATGCAGCTGTAGAAGATGGACCTGGCGATGCAAGATGGTGCTGAGGAGGCAAGAATCAGATAATGAATTGAAGCTGAGAACTAAAGTGGAAGCACTGCAATAGATGTATGTTAGGTTGTTATCACAGTGGAATGCTGAAATGGCCTGGAACCGGCCGGAAATCACCCAAAACAGTCAAAACTCGGTCGGAATCGGTTTTGGCCGAGTTGACTCGGTGAGTTGGACCGGGTTGACAGAAAATGACTTGGACCTGGATTGACTGGGATGTAGCTGCTAATGGGCTGGAATGTGTTTACGCCTTTAGGAAAACCTACTCCTATTCACACAACAGGAGGCTGTATAAGTAAAAAAAAATCTTATTATGAGGGGATATCTTATCTTCTATTTTTGGTTTTTAGGGTTTAAACATGGAAACCCTTCTTTTTATCCTTGTTATGAACTCCATGAGCATGAGCTAATTTTAGTATTGGTGATGGATTGATTTGATTTCACATAACATGTTTCTTGTTCAATAAATTAGTTTTGTCTCCATGATTTATTGCTTATGATTCACTATATATATTGTTATATGATTTGAAAGCTTGTTTAGTCGAGTCGCGAATCGGTTGAGTTTGTTTTCATATTTATTGCTAGATTAGGGTTATTATACGCAAAAGTGATAATTTCTGATTGCAAGTAGCATAGTTGTGAGTATTGCTTGTAGTGATACATCCTAGTAGTCACAAGTGGATCATAACCTTTGTTAAAATGGATTAGTGCTTTTACACGTTCATTTGCATTGATTAGTCTTATTTCATAGAACTTAGTGCTCTTAGGGAGTTAAACTTAATTGTGCTTTTACACTTTAGGTTTCTTTCTAGGTAGAATTCACATTCGCATCTTTTAATGTGTTTGTTGATGACAAGAGGGAATTAGCGGAATATTCTTGCGATCAAGGTATTCTAGGACTTTTAATAAAATGAGAGATTAAATATCAATTCTATTTATTGTTAAAAAGCATGTTTGTGAATGAAGATGAATCCTTAACCAATATCTTTTCTACTTGATTTATTTGTTTATTTGCTTTTATATATTTGTTTTAGTTTTAAAAATCAGAAAAATCCCCCTTGTTACTTTTAGGAAACCGAAACATATTGACAACGAAAGCCTCTCTGTGGATACAAACTCTTTCTTATCACTACTACATTTATTTTAGTTAAGTAAGAAAGTGAAATTATATTTATGTCGGCTGACAACCGATCAGTGAGTAAAAAGCCTCATGACATTTGCGTCTTAAGACACTTATCATCTCCCTAATGGAGGGTGCCGCCCTTATCTTCCCCTTGGTTTCCCCTTCAAGGAGACGTACTTCTTCCATACAAGACTAGCTCCTCCCATTTGGTCTTGACAACAACCAGTTTTTTTCGCAGCCTCTCATCCTTTTTTACTAAATGGCTTATGGTTACAAGACTGCACCCTAAGTGGGATTTTCTTCGGGCCGGGTGCATCATAGTCAAGACTTTCCAAGAATGGCCAGGGTAGTTTCATACACCCCGGGCACTCTTGGCTCAACCGTGTACCTCGACGCCTTGATCATACTCTGCACTCCTTAGGAGAGTCCTTATTACCTTAGTCCCCCAACCTAAGTCATATGCTCAAGTTGAGAATCCAAGGTGCCTCTCCTGGAAGGGCTTTCATTGACCCCAAATATCCATGACTCAGGTTCCAGCAGCGGTATGACCTTATCCCTGAGCCATGCAACAGATGCCCCCTTCTATGACGTACTTTAGGTCTTACATTTTCCTCTTGCGAAATTTTATTCACGAAATAAGGTGTGCGCCATAAAGGTTCGTCCTATTCTAATAATTATTCTATTTTTCCTTTTGCATTTCAGCTCTGTTGTAATTTCTCGATCTCATTTTTGTCATTAAGTAAAAACATATTTTTTTGCAATTTTTGCGACAAATCAACCATACATCTTTCTTTTTCTTTACAGTTATACTTTTGCAGTCATAACATCAGCGAATTTATTCACATTTTAAGTTTCTTACCTTTGTTATTCTTTGTCTCGGTATCTTTGATAGTTTTTGTTATTTTCTTATCTTCTGCGAGAACTTCACTGCCTCTTCTTTTCAGCAAGATTTTTTATTCTCTCTTCTCCATTGCATCCACCATGAGTCTTTCACTTCTTTGTTGCTCTCTGATATTACCTTTCCAATTCTCATTTTTCACAGCTCGTTCTTCACAGGACTCTACATCGATTTCATAACATTTCTTTCCTTCCGCCCAATCTCCCTTTATGACTCCAACTCCACTGGGATGAGGGAACTTGATGCATTTATGAAATATCGACGCTACACCTAGAATCCCATGCAACCAAGGTCATCCAATCAAAGCATTGTAAGGTGACTCCACATCAACAACGCAAAATAGAATCTCAGAAGATAATCCTTTCAATGGTATTCGTATAGTGATCTCTCCTTTAGGTTTATTGGCAGTACCATTAAAACCGTATATTTTGTAGGTTGAAGGTACTAAATTTTCATCTTTACCTCCCATAGTTTTATAATCATGATAGAATAGAATATCCACAGAACTTCCAGTATCAATTAAAACTCGGTTGATTGCCCATGAATCTTCTGCTTCATCATCTTCATCATCTTTAGGATTTGGGTTAATCTCCAATCTCACCACTAATGGATTATCGTTCATTTCTCCTCCCTCAGGTACTTCTTCTGCAGTGAAAGAATTAATTTGCTTTTGCCATTCTTTTAGTGGCGAAATCTTCGCACTGTTCATAATTTCTCTTTTATCATCATCTCTTGCGAAGACTCTGCTTAGAATATTTTCATGAAAGTCTTCAATTGTTTTGTACGAATGTACAATAGAGTTACAAAAAAAATTCTTCGCTTTCGCCCCATCTTCTATGACAAATGTTTCTCCTTCCTTTGTTGTACTTACTCAGCGAATTTTTGGTGGTAGTGGTAAGAGTTGAGATTGAGGGTGCCTTATTAGAAAATGATTTAATTTTCCTTGATCTATCATCTTGAGAATGATCCTTTTTATATTCCTGTAGTTATTTGTTGAATGTCCATGAAAATGATGGTAAGAGTAAAATTCTTGACTTCGGTGGTTTAGAAGTGGTTCTTTTCCCATGTTCCTGGGTGCTGGAATGTTCTCCATTAAGATTATAGCTTCCCAAATTTTTTCCACACTAGCATTCAAAGGTGGCATCTTGATCTCTTCCCATATTATCTTTTGACTTCCTGATCCTCTATGATAATTTTGTCTTGTCCTCCATAGGTTTCTTGTGGCTGATCAAGTCTTTGAATTTTGTTGTTTCCACCTCAACTATAGAAATTTATTTCTCTCTTAAATTCTTCTTGGTAACGACTTCCCATAGCTACTATTTTCTGCTGACTATTCTCCATTATATTCTCTTGGTGTGTCTGCGAAGTGCTCTCCACTGTGTTTATCCATTTGGGTAGTAAGCTTGCATTCGCTGTTGTTGAACTCGTATTTGCAATTGGGTATGACTCCATCTCATTCTGTTTTTCTTCAAGAGCAATATACTCCTCCTGCAATTCTCGCAGCTCAGTCATTGTGATTGTATTCTTGATTCTAAAAATTTGAATGTACAATAGATTGGTTGCGAACATTGTGTTAATGAATGATAAAATGAGATATATCTCATCCACACGTCCAACCATTTCACTACACATTGTCTTTCATCTTATGGTTAGATGCTTCAAATTTTCACCAATTCTCTGCTTTAACCCAAATACATCTTCGATGCCTGGTCACGAGGAGTTGTTACTTATATATGCTCCTAAGAATGTAGTCTGCAAATGGTTGAAAGATGTTATAATATTCCTGGGTAGACCTTCGAACCACTTTAGCGCCTATCCTATTAGATTTGATACGAAATACTTGCAAAACACAACATCATGATTCTCCCACTGTAACATACATCTCACATAATCTATAATGTGTTGAATTGCAAAAGTTGTTCCATCAAAGATACTGGTTAACGCAGGAAAACTGCACTTAGGTGGTATTCCTCCTAATTGTACTTCTTGTGAGAATGGAGTTTTCACAGCTTCTTCTATGGCTTCATCCAATTGTATCCTACCTTCTTCTCTCCTGTTATTTAGCATTCCTCTCATTTCTTCCAGTTCTCTTAAGATTTGTTCATTTACCCCGGGCACTGATCCCATTGGTCTTTGTAATTCTGCTTCTCTTCTCCTGCGTTCTTGCATGTTTTGTATTGCGAAATTTTGATATTCTTCTTCATCATTTTTTTCTTGTCTTTCTCTGCGATATTCTCTTTCATTTCTTTCATGAATTCGCACACCATTATATCTCTCATTTTCTCTTCTGCGATTTTGTTCATTCCTTATCAATTCTGTTTGTCGCCTTTCAGCTCTTCTTTGTACCCTATCATATTCTTCATTGATAATACCATTATTGCGGTTTTGTTCTAGCCTTCTTTCTCGATTGTCATGATTGTTCTAGAGAATTACCTCTTGGAACTCTTGTTCTTTCACCTCTGCTCTCAATCTTTCCCTTTCGCAAGCTAGACGTGCTTGTTCGGCACCATATCTCTCGATTTCACCTTCAATTACTGATAGGTGTCTAAAACACCTAATTTTATATCTAGTATTTATGCTTTCTTTGCTATTATCCTTGTAAATTACATCTCTTATGTTTAGTTTTGGGTTATTAGGTGCAATGAAGTCATTATGATCAAAAGAAGGAGAAAATTTCAATTTGGGAGAAAAAGGAAAAATCGCCATTTCACATGCAAGAGATGCTGGGAGCCAAGCCAAAGATAAGGGACAACCATCCAAAAGCCCAAAAAGAATTATTAAAAGCAGATTTCAGTTTCTCTCAGGGCCACCCTCATCAATTTGATGGGTGCCATCTGTTGCATGGATCTCCTTAACTCTAAATCTGAGAAATCAGTTTCTCAGTTGGTGATGGTGCTTTGATAAGAAACAGTGAAAGCAAATGGTGATTGGAAACTGCAGAAATAGTGCAAAACACAACAAGAATGGCGAGCTGGTGAGCATAGGTCGGGGTGCCGGATTTCATAGATTAGAGTGTGGATCATAGTATTTTAGTGAATCGTGAAGGGGGTATGATTTGGACGCGAGAGTCGGCCGCTATACATATGAGCTACCAGTCACGCTTTTGTGCGTTTCCGCAAGAACAAGGAATTGTCCTAGATGATTTTGTAAATTTGGGTATGAATTATGAGTTTATGATCATAGAGAAGGAGAGAAGAGTTGCAGGAAGTGCATATTTTACTGGTGATAGTTTCAGATGGCAAAAGTGGACTGAGATAATTTTCCGGCGACAAATTCCGGCGACCGGATTCCTGCTAATTTCCGGCAGTGACCCAGTTTTCCGGTGACCCACTTTCCACACAGAATTTGGAGATGGGTATTCACATATGGGCTTGTTGGACTAGTAGATGGACATGTACTTGAAGATTATGAAGACTTAACCTAATTTTGGGAAAATATCCTTTTGGGGAGAAAAGCATATAAATAGAAAACTCTTTTCTAAACCTAGATATATCTCCATTAGGGAGGCTTCTACTTTTGTTTCTAGGGTTTAGAAAACATGAAATCTTTTCTCTTTATTCTTGTTATGAACTCCATGAACATGAGCTAGAGTTTTCTTATTGGTTAAGGAATAAGTTGGATTTCCAAGCATGGGTTTTTTTCAATAGATTAGTTTTGTCTCTATACTTTATCGATTATGATTCGCTAGAAATATCGCATGTATGATTGATTGTTAGTTTCGTCAAGTTGCAAATTGGTAGAACTCGTAATCATATCTATTTCTAGTTTAGGGTTTATTATACGTAAACGTGATACACCTTGAATACAAGTAGCATAATTGTGAATATTGCTTGTAGTGATACATCCTAGTAGTCACAAGTGAGTCATGACCTTTGTTAAATTAAATTAGTGCGCTTTCCACGTTTGGTTGCTTTGATTGGCCTGATTTCATAGAAATTAATGCATCTAGGGAATTAAACTTGATTAGTGCTTTTACACTTTAGGTTGTTCTCTTAGATAGAACTCATACTCGCATCTTTTAATGTGTTTGTTGATGACAAGAGGGAATTAGCGGGATATTCTTGCGATCAAGGTATTCTAGGGCCATTGATAAAATAAAGATTAAATATCAATTCTAGTTATTATGACAAGAGCATGTTAGTGAATGAAAACGAAATCCTTAATCAATATCTTTACTACCTTGATTTGCGTGCTTTATTTCTTTATTTGCTTTTATTTTATTTTAGTATATAAAAATCAGAAAACCCCCGGTGTTTTATATAGGAAACCGAAACAACTTGACAACCTAGACCTCTCTGTGGGAACGATCCTTTCTTGCCCTTGCTATATTTATATTTTGAGTATTAAGAAAGTGTAATTTATTTTTGACACCTACGACAACGATCAAATTTTTGCGCAGTTTCCGGGGAGGCAGCGGTTGTCACTTGTTTTTGGTTTCTTATTTTTGTTTTTTGTTTTGTTTTTAGTTTTTCTTATTTTCTATTATTGACATAGTTTTGAGAACTCTTGTTTCAGGTACTTATTATGGAAGGAGTATATTGGAGCAATGGATACGGCTTTCAACCTCCTCAACACTTTGACAATTTCCCACCAACTTTGGGATACAATCAAAACCAATTTATTGGCTATGATGCATATCCTAGAGAACCTTATGGTGATTTTCATACATACCAACAACAACCATGTAGTGGGTATGTAAGTCAAGCACCTAGGTGGGATAATTCTACTTCTAATTGGCTTCATTCGAGTTGTATGCATATTATGAATGGATTGCAAGATATGCAACAAAGTCTAGACCAAATTGATCGTAATAAAGAGAACGTCGCACAAACTAATTTTTGGAACACTTCTTCTCACCCGACTCCAGATCGTAGTTATGATCATTCACCCATTCAAAGGGAAGAGTCATGGGAAAGAAAACCTATTGTATCAAATGGTGGTAAGCGTTTAAATGTCAGGAAACTTGCGCAGAAATTATACAAGCTGGAAGACGATGGATACTCGGAAGAGATTGTCGATGAAATTTGTAGGACCATTCATATGGAACTTAAACGACGTCGTGATAAAGGTTGGGAAACCGACGGCGATTCTGATTTCGGTGAGTCTAAAAATGAAGACGAAGATGATTGTGTTGAAAAGGACCAACCTTTGGAGATATTTGATGACGTTAGTGTAGTTGACTCAACTCTTGATATTTATAATGATCAAGCACCTATTCAAAATGTACATGAGTATGATGAAACCAGTGTTTTACAGAACTTTGCAACAAGGTTTGAGTCTAATGAAGAGGAGTTCGTTGAGAATGTGACCGTTATGACCAATATTATGGAAGACCCAATTGAGCTTGCAAAGGATTGTAATGAAGATATTGATGTCGAGACTTTGGTTAAGGAAGAAACGTACGAAGAATGGTTGCAAGGTTTGATAGAGGACCATGATATACAAGAGGCGAATAATTTCACTTGAGTTTTTCAAGGATGAAGAGGATTTTGTGATACAAGAGATTGTGCAAGTGTTTGCAAAACAGGTGCTATGGGAGGATCCCAACTTTTCAGATTATTGGTGTATGGGGAATTCAACTTACATGTCGGGCTGACGACTTTAAACCAAGCGCTGAATGGGAGGCAACCCACTGGTTTTGTGTATCTATCCCTATCTTTTTATTTATTTTTCTCAAGTCTTTTATCTTTATTTTCTTATTTTGGATATTTGCATATCAAAACTCCAACTTTTATAGATTTTTGAACAATTTAGAATAGACACTAGCCTTTCTAAGTAGATGGAATTTTTTATTAACAATGAGGTATATATATTGGCTGAGTTGGGATTAGATGCCAACTAAATAGCTTGTTTAGTGTTTATCCTCTATTGTTCCGAAATAGCTATGAGTTGGAGTATCAGTTTTTATTATGCATTTGTATATATATCATGTTATGGATTTCCCACCTTGACTTTCTTTGTACGATTCAATTTACATTGAGGACAATGTAAAGTTTAAGTGTGGGGGAGTGTTCTCATATAGAGTTTTTAGACTTGTTAGTTTTCCCTTGTGTTCATAAAAAAAATAAAAAAAATTTGATTTATGAACTCCGAAACCAAGAAACATGTGCCTTTAGGATGACACTATCAATCTAAATGGATGGAACCATCTTGTCAGGAGGAGTTGAGGAACCCATTAACTAAATGGACATAATTATTCAATTGTTAGAAATAATATGATAGTTGTTACCACATCTCGGAATATCACCATATCACGTTCTATTTTTATTTTTCCATATTTATCAATTGTTATCTAAGTGCTTTGGTGGGTCACTAAACATCGACTTGTTATTACTGCTAGGATGTAATAGAGTGATTGAGTTGCTAACAAAAAAAAAAAAAAAAGACCGACCAATTAGACCAAACGGAATAAAAATGACACTTGGATAGCAATATGTGTGTTCTCCCTATCTCCGTTGCCTAAACAAGCGTGGAATGCAGGATCCAAGGGAATTACCATGTAATCTGCTGACAAGAAGCATGCGCTTGGATCCAAAAGATCTAATCATGCTGTCTAATTGAAAAAAAAAAGTGAAAAAAGAAAAAATATTATTATTGTGTTGAATAAAGTCGACTCCGGGTTCCCTTGTATATGTCGGTTGAGTTGACACTAGAATTAACCAGTAGCTTAATCCAATAGGATACATAGGTTCATCTTGGCGGTGACCTTCAGACAGATATGGGAAAGACCGATCACTTGTTAACATTCGCAAACATCTACCTCTATATCCATCTTCTTAATCTTTTCATTGTGATTGTGGTTATTCAGATTCCGAGTATTGTGGTTTGTTCGACTTTCTAAGAAAGAATTTATTTAATTATATATGAATTGAATTTGCATCAAGGTACCTCCTCCAATAGCCATTTTGGATTCATTCATAGATTTGTCACATGTAGTTGGAGTTGGAAATATAGGTTTTGTAGGTAGACCTCTTGTAAACCTTCACGAGACTAAAACTCGTCCACTAGGGATACCTAGGGGTTCAAAGGCTAGTTATTTATGCTAAAAGTGACCGTAATCTCGACGAGAATGAGTTGTTGTATTTTATTTTGTTTGATTTGCTCGAGGACTAGCAAAGTCTAAGTATGGGGGAATTTGATAGGTGTCTAAAATACCTAATTTTATATTTAGTATTTATGCTTTATTTGCTATTATCCTTGTAAATTGCATCTCTTATGTTTAGTTTTGGGTTATTAGGTGCAATGAAGTCATTATGAGCAAAAGAAGGAAAAAATGTCAATTTGGGAGAAAAAGGCAAAAGCACCATTTCACAGGCAAGAGATGCTGGGAGCCAAGCCAAAGATAAGGGACAACCAGACAAAAGCCCAAAAATAACTGTTAAAAGTAGGTTTCAGTTTCACTCAAGGCCACCCTCATCAAGTTGATAGGTGCCATCTGTTCCATGGATCTCCTTAACTCTAAATATGAGAAATTAGTTTCTCAGTCTTCTTTCCCCCAACTCCATTTCTGCTACTGTTGTCCGAATTGAGAAGGAAAATCAGAGAGATGGATTCCTGAGAAATGAAGAGATTTGAGAGGGGTTTTACTTGAATTTATACAGGAAGCTATTTCTAAAGAAGAATTTGAAGATGAGAGGTTAAACAGATCATATGAAGAACTAGGGTTTGCTGTTGAGAAAATGGGTTTTAGTTTGAATTCAGGAAGAAGAAACCCAAGTCAGGGTTGGTTTGAATCTGAATTAGCATAATGAATTAAAGGGTTTTGAATGAAGTTTTCTTGGAAACAAGTCAGGGAAGAATACGAGTGGATTCCATTGACATTTGATGATGAACGAAGAGGATTCAGATCTGTTTTTCTATCTGTGAATGATTTAGAAATCTGTGGTTGATGTGATTCAATTACTGATACAGGGAAGGAGATAAGATGATCTGATAAACCAAGAGAGAGTTCATGTCTGCAACACCAGTTTGTGGCATGAAAAATGTTTGTCAAAAGGCCTGACTGATCAATTTTACAACCAAGTCTTTGCCACTGGCAAACTATGGTTCAAGGGCCGACATGGGTTACTGACAACAGCCATGGGATCGAGTTGACTGTGTACGGTGAATGATGGTGACGATGGAAGATGGCAGTGATGCTTGATGAAGCTCGACAGTTCAGTTCTGGTGATTCAGTAACAGGTTGCTGAGAAGGAATGGCTCGAGTTGCGCTCCTCTGGTGGTGTTCGTAGCCAAGAGTCAATTGCTGCCATTGAAGGTGAGTGAGTGGTTGAGGCAATGTATTACTGCAATGGGTTTGTTTGTTGTGAAAGTATGGCAATGCAGGGAAGATGGCAGGGATTTAAATGGAGATATGGTCTTGGATGAGATGTTGATGCTATTAGTGTTGTGGCCCATTGAGCGAATATGGAGAGAGTATGTGGTGGCGCACTCAGCTTAGCCATGTTGCAGGTGGTGGTATGAGGCAGTTTCGTTACGAAAATGGATTGGTGCTATAAAGAAGATGAATGAATGAGATGGAATGTTGCATAGAAGACTCAAAAATTGGAGATAGGAGAGGGTATAATTACAAGAAAAAGGAATTGCAGCTGGTGTTATTATGAGATGGCAGTGTGGATTATTTGGCTTGAGACTGTGCTGTAGAATGAATGGGTTTGAATGATTGAAGTTGGAGTAAGCTATTGCTAGGGAAGTAGAATGGTCTTGGTGATGCTGACTCAACAGTGAGCTGCGATGGTTTGGTGGTCATGAAATGAAAGTATTGCAGTGGCTTCTATTGGTGGTTTTGCAGGTGAACTAGACAAGAGAATTGGTGAGCTGAGATGGCAGTAGTATATGTGAATATGGAATTGGTGCTGGTAGTTGCAAGAACAACACAGGGTATGAGTTGCTATTGTCGAGATCTGCAAGGGTTGAATTGCAAGAATGGTTGCAGTCCCAGGTGATGCTATGATTATCAGAAATGGAGAAGTGGAGCACTGGTGGTGGTTTGCTGGTAACTTGCAGGGGAGATATGTGTTGAACTGTGGATGATTTTATGGGTTTTGAAATTGACGTTGCTGTTGAACTGAAATGGGGAGTATGGCTTAAGGAGATGGTGGTTTGTTGCTCATCAGATAGAAAGATTAGGTGATGCCTGGATTACAATAATGAGTGGGTACTGGTGAGTGTTTTCAATGGGTTTTGAGCTGAGGGTCATGGTCTGGAGAGAATAATATTGGTGGCAGTGAACTGATATTGCAGTGTGATGCTCTGGGTTTGGTTCAAATGGAAAGTTGGCTGCTGTGTGATTGAGGAATAAGTTGCAGCTGCAACTGCAAGTAATTGAGATGAGGAATGAAATTGGTGCTGCTGTATCGAGGGTTCTATAAATGAGTTTCAAGTTATTTGGCATTGACAAGAAAAGGCAGATGGAAGAAAGTAGTGGAAAAGAGTTAGCTTCTGGTCTTGTACATGAATGTTAGCTGTTGCTACTGCAATGGAGAAGGGCAGGTGAGCTGGTGCTGTTATATGTTGTACATGGAAGATATTGGGTGAGAACAGAGTGGATGCTGATGGAAATTGCAGGTGACGGCAATGCAAAGGAAATCTCAGTTGGTGCTTGTGCTTTGATAAGCAACAGTGAAAGCAAATGGTGACTGGAAACTGCATAAATAGTGCAAAACGCAGCAAGAATGGAGAGCTGGTGAGCATAGATCGGGATTCCGTATTTCATAGATTAGAGTGTGGATCATAATATTTCAGTGAATCGTGAAGGGGGTATGAGTTGGACGAGAGAGTCGGCCGCTAGACATATGAGCTACAAGTCACGCTTTTGGGTGCGTTTCCGCAAGAACAAGGAATTGTCCTAGATGATTTTGTGAAGTTGGGTCTGAATTGTGAGTTTATGAACATAGAGAATGAGAGAAGAGTTGCAGGAAGTGCATATTTTACTGGTGATAGGTTCAGATGGCAAAAGTGGCCTGAGATAATTTTTCGGCGACCGGATTCCGGCTAATTTCCGGCAGTGACCCAGTTTTCCGGTGACCCACTTTTCACACAGAATTTTGAGATGGGTATTCACATATGGGCTTGTTGGACTAGTAGATGGGCGTGGACTTGAAGATTATGAAGACTTAACCTAATTTTGGGAAAGTATCCTTTTGGGGAGAAAAGCATATAAATAGAAAACTCTTTTCTAAACCTAGATATATCTCCATTAGGGAGGCTTCTAATTTTGTTTCTAGGGTTTAGAAAACATTAAAGCTTTTCTCTTTATTCTTGTTATGAACTCCATGAACATGAGCTAGAGTTTTATTAAGGAATAAGTTGGATTTCCAAGCATGGGTTTTGTTCAATAGATTAGTTTTGTCTCTATACTTTATCGATTATGATTCGCTAGAAATATCGCATGTATGATTGATTGTTAGTTTCGTCAAGTTGCAAATTGGTAGAACTCGTAATCATATCTATTGCTAGTTTAGGTTTATTATACGTAAACGTGATACACCTTGAATACAAGTAGCATAATTGTGAATATTTCTTGTAGTGATACATCCTAGTAGTCACAATTGAGTCATGACCTTTGTTAAATTGAATTAGTGTGCTTTCCACGTTCGATTGCTTTGATTGGCCTAATTTCATAGAACTTAATGCATCTAGGGAATTAAACTTGATTAGTGCTTTTACACGTTAGGTTGTTCTCTTAGATAGAACTCATACTCGCATCTTTTAATGTGTTTGTTGATGACAAGAGGGAATTAGCGGGATATTCTTGCGATCAAGGTATTCTAGGGCCATTGATAAAATAGAGATTAAATATCAATTCTAGTCATTATGACAAGAGCATGTTAGTGAATGAAAACGAAATCCTTAACCAATATCTTTACTACCTTGATTTGCATGCTTTATTTCTTTGTTTACTTTTATTTTATTTTAGTATATAAAAATCAGAAAACCCCCGGTGTTTTATATAGGAAAACGAAACAACTTGATAACCTAGACCTCTCTGTGGGAACAATCCTTTCTTGCCCTTGCTATATTTATATTTAAAGTAGTAAGAAAGTGTAATTTATTTTTGATGCCTACGACAGCGATCAATTACCTGTTGATTTCTTTGAATCTCTCTCCCATGTAATATTCTCCTTCCTTCTTCCTGATTTTCTTCGCCGTCTTGATTATTTCACTCCTGACGTCGCCCATTCTCCTGATTCCTGTTATTTTGTCCATTTTGGAGAATTTCTCCTGGTGGGATGTAATGATCTTCAATTATTTCTCTCCTTTCGCAACGCTCTTCATTTGGATTTTGCATTTCTTCTCGATCTCTTTCTCTAATATTTTCCGTAGATGAATTTCGTCTTACTTCACTTCTAATTGGTCTTGAACTTGATCTTGTAGTACTTCTTGACCTCCTATTCTGTAATCTCATGTTTTCCATTCTCAACTCATGGTTTTGCCTTGTCAAATTTGCGCGTTCTTGTGCTTCTAACCTCCTCTCTTCGTGTATTCTTTGCCTCAATGCCTCTAACGCTTCAATCTCTTCATTTCCATGAATTATTCCTCCAATTGCTTCCTAATCTCTCTCTCTTCTTGTCTTCCATTTATTAATTGTTGCTCCTCTTCCATTTCTTCCACTGAATCTGATCGCCATGTGTGTACACTCACTCTATCATAATCCATAGTTCTATTTTGTGCTGGTGTATGATGAATTAGTTGTTGAATTTGATTTTCTCCATTATTTGTTGTATTCATTCTTGATGGTTCTCCGGTTTTGTTTCTTCTTTCTCCAGCAAGTCTCTTACTCCTTCTAAGAATTGTTGGTTGTCTTGAATCATTTCTTCTTCTAGCCATCTCTTCAATCTCAATGAATTGTTGAAACTTATCTGAAACTTCTCACCAACTATTCCAAATTCTTTCAAATCACAATACTAATTTTCACACTAAAAACAAGGTTCAATCCTTGTTTCTAGCGCCAATATGTAGTTGCAGGAAATCCCACACTACACCCCTCACAAGAATTCATACAATCAAATCATTTTGAGATGAACAATCACAATATTTATTGATTAATCTCATAAATTTTACAAGAAAGGAAAAAAATGAAACTAAGAAATTCACAATTGCTCTGGACTTTATCTTTCCTAATAACTTACTCAATACTCGAAAAATATCTCTGCCCTTTACGCCTGTTCAACTCTTTATATAGGGAATTGCATAGTGGATGACATCTAATTTGTCCTTTAACTTCGGATCTGACTTGCGATGTTCTCGCAAGCTTTTGATGTTAGTCTTCGCAAACTCTCTAAATTTCGCAAGATCACCACACTTTTATCATGTTTGAGCTGATGTCACTGGTTATGTCATCTTTGTTATTTGTCTGCGATGGTTTCGCAACGTTGTAAACGAAAGTTTCACAGGAACGTTGTTGTTGCGATATTCTGATCCTACAGTTCCTTTAGTCATGTACTTTTAAAAAATTAATATCGGTAATGACCAAGAAAACAGTCTATTGTATCTCCCCCTAATTACTTTCATTGGAGAAGAGATTATTGTTCCTTTATAATCAACAACCTTTGTATTGCACTTTTGTTAGCATTCTTTTTTAATTCTTTGCATGGATAAAACAAATTTATGTCAATGGTTAATTTTAAGCATATGATTACATTCAATGTACCATTCCAATGACGTGCGTTGGCGCTGAGCTATATCTAGCAAAAAAATTCATTGAGGATGTAACATTTGGTCGAGTACATTATGCTAAGTACAATAATGCATCTATTATACTTAGATAAGGAAAGTTCATCTCCCGACCCAACTTCGTTATCTTCCTTTAGATGAATAGGTCATTTTTGTACATTTGAAACTCGACTAATCATGGGAGTGCTAGCACATGCACGTCCTTGTTAAATTGCATGATAATGGACATATGGAAATTGGTGGAATAACATACCACAAGCTTGGTCTTTGTAGTTGCAGAATAACCTACAACTACACCCTCAGTAGAATTAGTAAAACTTGAGAAGTTCTTGATATTGAATGACAACTTTCTTATTAATTCTCTCAATTGATTACAAACAAGTATCTAAATGGAACTAGAATAGTTACAACTTTCTTTATTCTCTTCTCTAAGATAATTTCTAATACTCACTAAAAGAACCCCATCAATTTTACATTTGAACTCCTATTTATAATGAACTTTGTACAGCTGTATATGTGTTGCGAAGTATCGCAACACATCTTCGTACGATTATTCTATCTTCACAAATCTTCATACTTCCCTGTGCTTCCTCTATCTTCGTATTGTTTTGTAACTCTTTCCTCTTATATTTGTCATGATGTTCATAAGCTAATGCCTTGTGATATTCGGTATCTACATCTTGCCTCTTCTCATGGCAATTCTACGAAGAAGGAATGTCATGAGAACCTCTATTATCGTAAATTTAATATAGTTATCACCACCTATTAAATTCGCAACACGTCTTTTTTCTTTTCCATTACCTTTTTGACACGTTTCTTCTTACTTTTCAACCGTTCACGTTTAATCGCATTGATAAGTTTCTATCTTCATCGAATTCTCTCTTCTTTATAAATATTATCCTTTGTTTTTTCTTTTTATTCTCTTATCTTATTGGTCTTCCTCATCATCGCCTCGCCAAATTTATTCCTTTTTCTCGCTACTACGATTTCTTATCTCTTTCACCTCTTTTCCTTTCTATTTTCTATCTTACATCCAATGGCTCCAAAGAAGAAAACTATTGAACAAATTAATGCAGAGCTTTCTGATAGGGACCTCATTCTTTCTAAAATTGATGGTTATGAAAATAAGTCTTCTCTCTGTGTGAAGATCTTTACCAATTTTATTTGGAATGATCAGAGAGTTTTAATCTCACGAGGTCAAATCCTCGCAGGTCTTCATCTTCCCCTTTATGATGTCAATCTCCCTTTATTCTATGAAATTATTTCCAACCCCAATTTTTCATGTGCCATTTATCAATTGACTGGTGATTGCATTCGCATTCAGTTGAATTCGCAACTCGTCTTCTTCTTTGGAAGATCTTTGTATCCAGTTAATCTTAGGAAACCTGGATTTCAAGATATGGATATTATCGCTGCAGACTATACAGTTGAGGGTTTTTTTAAAAATTACACATTAATTCCTGCGAGGAAAGAAGATAAACGTTGGGGTGTTCGTCTTCATCGTAAAGCTAATATCGCAGCAGATGACCTTCTTATGCACGACATTGATTATTCCTCGGGAAATAATAAAACACCTCGTCGTTCTAATGATGAAGATTGGTATAACTACCCTTTAGCATTATCGGGCTCTTATATTTCTGGGAAAGTAGATCTTCCTGCGAACCTTCATGATCGCAATTATCAACCTTGGGTTTATAAAAATGTATGTACCTCCATCTCCTTATCTTCTTGTTATCTTCTATTTATTTTCAAATGAGGTAAGAAACACTCTTATATGCTTTTTAAACAATATATTGTTGCCTCTGTTTCTTATCCTTATTTGAATTTGAAGGTTCTTTCTGATCTTCCTGAGGTTGTTGCGAGTGAGAATAAGAGTTCCACTTCTTCCAAAAGGTTAAGCATGAGACAAAAAACACTTCGCTCTGCGAAGGATACCCAAACTTCTGGTAGTCAAGATGATGCTCTTCGCAAAGGAAAAAGGAAACTTGAAGATGTTGTGTATGAGAGGAAGAAGAAGAAGAAGAAACTCTCAATCGATGCTTATTCCAATGTGATCTATTCTAATGAAAATATTGACGAAGATCAAGGTGATGAAGATGATAAATTTCCTGAAAAGGACTTTAATTCTAATTCTGATACCCTTTCTGATAAAGGAAATGATGATGATGATGATGATGATGCTGATAAAGGTGAAGATGAAGATTATAGTAATCCGGAAACTTTTGCTTCAGCAATAATTCGTGTATCTGAGGCTTTTCTCCATTCTTCTCGTGGACTAGGAAACTCTCCTACTACGAATGCTCGTAAGCTTATTGCGAAGGCTTGTAAAGTTCCTACTGTACTTAATAACAACTCTCTCAAAGGAATTTCAAGATTCGTCTCTCCTGCTTCATTATATGCTTTAGGGAGTATGGTAAGTTTCTTTTCTATTCCTTGTTTGTTTCCCATATTTCATTAATTTCTAACCCTTTTTATTTGTTCAGGTTGGAAGAGTCAGTTGCGCAGCTGCTTCTGATTGGGAAAGACGTCATTCCATTGTTGAGAAGAAAACTTTAAACCGTTGTAAGAGGTTAGAGGTTGAAAATTCAAGACTTCGTCAGAGGATTGAGGATTTAAGTATTGATAACGCCGAACTAACATCCCGTCACGAAGATAATCCACAATCTGCGAGCATCGCAGCTGATAGTTCTTCTCTTCTTGAGGAGAATACTCATCTAAAGCTTGAAAACTCTTCTCTTCGTAATGATAAAAAGAAATTAGAAGGTAAATTCTTCCTAATGGTGAGTATTTTAATTACTTTTCTTTCGTAATTTTCTAACCAATTCCTTAACTTCTTTCCTTGCTGCATAAAATTATGCGAAGATGAATAATGATCTGGAAACTATTCTTTCCAGTCGTAAGAAGAAGATTTCTGATTTAAGATCTCAACTTCTAATTACCTAGCACAACCATAGTTTATATGTCAAGCGTTTTCGAGCTAAGATGACTCGCAATATTTGTGAAGACAATCAAATTCCTCTCAAGAAGTACCATACGCTCCTTTCTGAAGAAATTCCTGAAGATACCCCATATATGGAAATCTCTGATAGTGAAGTTGAAGATGATCTCTCTGAAGAAGAAAAAGAAGATCATTTTGATGGGAATAAATCCCCCGAAGAATAGCTTCATTCTTTTTTGTATATCTGTTCTAGTTCTTTTCATATTGTCTGTTTGAGTACAACATTTTCTTCTTTCTTGCACTTTTGATCAACCAACAATTTATTTTTGAAGTTTAACTCGTATTAATATCTTAATTTTGCGATGATGAATTGATTTTTCTTTGATCGCGTGTTTCCCTTATTCGCATAACTTGATCATGTGGAGAAAAATAATATATCTTAAAGACTTATCTTAGTATTCCCTTTCCCCTTATTATTGCTCTTCATATGATCAAATATCGCTGGAAGTATTAGAATATCTGCCTCAATTTTAATTTGCGAAGCTTCAACTTGTTGCAATTAAGAAATCCTCCCCAAAAAATATGAGGTATGAAATATCCTAAGAAATACGAAGTATGAAATATCCTTAAGAAGTATAAGAAGTATAAAATATCTTTGAAGAAGTATAAGAAGTATTTAATCTGTGAAGAATTCTTCAATGTATGAATGAGTATAAGAAGTATTTAATCCTCGCAAAATCTGATAAATGTGAAATATCCATTGAAGAATTATAAGAAGTATTCAAGTTGTGGAGAAATATTCAATATGTGAAGAAGTATAAGAAGTATGTAATTCTCGTAAAATTTAATGAGTACGAACTACCTGTTTTTGATTGCGATCAAAATCGCATCTTTTGTTATATCTTCGTGAAAATTCTTCAATGGGGATGTCTTCTTTGTTAGGACTTCATGATATATATTCTTGTAAAAATTCTTCAATGATATTGACGGAGCTGTCTTCTTTGTTAGAACTTCATGATATATGTTTTTGTAAAAATTCTTCAATGATATTGATGGAATAATTTTCAATAATTGTTGTGGTCTTATCATGCCTTCCTAAGTAAGGGTCTTATTTTGGCACCTCTTTTTTGATAATATTTTTGTACTTGCGATATTATGACAAGTTTGAACATTCTTGCGAATATACAACCTCGTGACATTATCATCTTGCGATGAAATCGCAGGACGTTTTTACACTTTCATGTAATAACCCATTGATCTCATCTTAACTTCTTTGTTATGTTCTGCGAGTTCTCTTTATATATATATATTTTTTTTAGAATGCTCGTAGAAATTCAGTTGTTGCACAAATATGACAAGCCTTTATGTTTTTGCAAACAAGAAGCCTCGTGACATTTGCGTCTTATAGCACGTATCATCTCCCTAATGGAGGGTGCTTCCCTTTATCTTCCCTTTGGTTGCCCCTTCAAGGAAGCGTACATCGACCATACAAGGTTAGCTCTTCCCATCCGGTTCTGCAAACAACCAGCTTTTGATCACAACCTCTTATCCTTTTTGCCTATAGGGCTTATAGTTACGAGGTTGCACCCTATGGGGTATCTTTGGGCCAAGTGCATCATTTTCCAAGACTTGTCAAAAATGGCAGATGTGCTTCAAGCCCACCCGAAACTCTTGACTCAACCGTGTACCTCGGCGCCTTGATCGTTTTCTGCACTTCTTGGGAAAGACAGTATGCCTTAGTCGCCCAACCTAAATCATGTTACACCGCATAATATTGCGTAATGTCGCAAGATTAGGTGAGAATCCAAGGTGTCTAACCCGGATAGGTACCCCGTTATTGGGTTGTACCCCGTAAAGTTCCATGTACTCAGGTGCCTTGGTGGTGTTCCGGTGTCCCTGAGCCATGCTTATAGTTACCCCCTTAAATGACGTACTTTAGGACTTTGCCTCTTACGAAATGTTGCTTCGCGAACTAGGTTGTACGCCACAAAGGTTTGCCTGTGTAATATTTCTGCGGCTTTCTTTCTTTTTGAAAGCTGATCACAGATTGCGGTCTTTTATTCGCAAATTGCGGTCTTTTCTTCGCAAGTTAATGTGTGCGTCTTTCTTTAATGAAATTTAATTGCAATAAAAATTTTGAAATTCGTAACTTTTGCATATTTCCTCATTTCAACTTCTTTTTTCTGAACGGATATCTTGTTATACTTCACGAGCAAACATATTGATTACCTTCTTGTTTCCTTACCTTCTTTCTTATTTCTTCTTTCTTCGCAAATCACAACCCTTTGTTACCATCATAAATTTCCTGTATGATTAATGTTGTAATTTTATTCTTTCATGTTTTAATCTTCTGCCATTAAATTTTCACTTCTTTTCACAGCTCTTGCTCTTTTTCTCCAATTTTCCTTTTCAGTAATTTTTCCTTCGCAAACTTCTACCTTTGTATCGTAACATTTCTTTCCTTCATCCCAATCACCCTTGATAACTCCAACACCCTTCATATGAGGAAACTTTATACACTGATGTATAGTGGAAGCTACGCCTAGAATTCCATGAAGCCAAGGTATTCCTATCAAAGCATTATACGGTGATTCGACATCAACAACGCAAAACAGAATTTCAGTTCGCATTCCACTTAATGGAATTCGCATGCTTATTTCTCCTTTAGGCTTATTAGCAGTTCCATTAAAACCATAAATCCTGTAGGTAGAAGGTATTAAATCTGCGTCTTTTCCCCCATTGTTTTGTAAGCAGAATAGAACAGGATATTGACAAAACTTACCGTATTAATCAAAATTCTATTAAGACCAATTGATTCTTCCTCCATATTATCTTCGCTTTCTTCCATATTCATGCAAATTGCTAATTTTACTACCAATGGATTATCATGTTCTTCACAACCTTCTGGAATTTCAGTGGCTTCAAAAGAAATTTCACGTTTCTGCCAATCTTCAAGTCGTGAAATTTTTGCGATGTTCATTACTTCCTTTCCTTCACCATCCCTCGCATATACGCTGCTTAACACATTATCATGAAAATATTCTATGGTTTTATATGAGTGAACAATAGAATTACAGAAGACATTCCTTGCTTTTGATCCCACTTCTATATGTAGGGTTTCTCCTCCCTTTTCTTGTACTGTGTTCTCCCTGCGAGTTATGACTGGAGCCTGTGGTAATTGTTGCGACTGTGCTTGCTTAAGTAAAAAGTGATCCAGTTTTCCTTGATCAATCATTCACAAGATTATCCTCTTGATATTATTGAAATTATTTGTAGAATGTCCATGAAAATGATGATATGAACAAAATTCATGACTTCTTGGACCCATTGGTGGTTCCTTTCCCATGTTCCATGGAGTTGGTATATGCTCTATCAGGATAATTTCCTGCCATATCTTTTCTACACTTGCATTCAGAGGTGGCAACTTTATCTCTTCCCTTATCATTCTTTGACCTCCTTGACCATTGTTATAATTTTGTTTCTGGTTTCCTTGTCCAAAATAATTTTGCCTTTGTCCCCCATAATTTTCTTGCTATTGATCTAATCTTGGGATCTGGTTATTTCCTCCTCGATTATAGAAATTCCTCTCTCTATCATACTCTTCTTGATTTTTGCTACCCATTGCTACTATTTTTGGCTGGCTATTATTGATTTTCTTCTCTTATGAAATTTGCGAGGATGTTTGTGAAGTACCTGCTTCGACATTGATTATTTTAGGAAGTAAATTTGCTCATGCATCTTGATTATTAGTGTTTGCTACTGGATATGACTCCATATTGTTTTGCTTTTCCTCTAGTGTAATGTAATCTTCTTGCAATTCTCGTAACTCTGTCATCATTATGGAATTCTTTCTTCTGAATATTTGAACATACAGTTGTTCAGTTGCGAACATCACATTTATGAAAGACAGAATCAAATATATCTCATCCACGCGCCATGCCATATCACTGCACATAGTTTTCCATCTTCTTACTAAATGTTTCAAAATTTCACCAATTCTTTGTTTTAAACCAAACACATCTTCAATACCAAGCCGTGAGGAATGATTTGTGATATATGCTCCAAGGAAAGTTGCTTGTAAATGATTAAATGACGTAATAGTGTTCTTAGGAAGTCCTTGAAACCACTTTAGAGCTTCCCCTGTTAAGCTTGATGCGAAGTACTTGCATAGTACAACATCATGATTCTCCCATTGTAACATGCATCTTATGTATGCTGTAATGTGCTGAATATCACATGAAGTCCCGTCAAAGATACTGGTAAGTGTAGGAAGATTGCATTTTGGTGGAATCCCTCCCAATTGTATTTCTCTAGCAAATGGAGTCCTCGCAGCTTCTTCTATTGCTTCATCTAATTGCCTTCTATCTCCTCCTCTTCTATTGCTTATCATCCCTCTCATTTCCGCTAATTCTCGAAAAATCCATTGCGTTTGCTTCAGAATTCTCATCCATTGGCCTCTTCAACGCAGCCTCTCTTATTCTACGTTCTTGCGTCTCTTCTCTGGCGATCCTTCGCATTCTATCATATTCTTCATTAATGTTTTCATTTGCACAATTTTTCAAATATCTTCTTTCTAAATTATCATAATTGTTTTGTTGCAGAGCATCTTGAAATTCTTGTTATTCCATTTCTATTCTTCTCATCCTTCTCATACGAATATCGGGAATTTCTTGTTCTTCATTTCTCCTCCTTCTGTGATTTATTTCTTCTTGATTTGCTTGTATTCTGGTTCGAAAGTTTGGTTCATTCCTTGTCATTTCTGTTTGTTGATTTCCAATTCTTCTCTTAATTCTTTCATACTCAATATTTTGATTGTTACGAGCCTCTTCACGTCTTCTTACTCCATTCTCGTAATTGTTTTGATGTACTGCTTGTTGTCTCTCAGTTTCTTCCATAATTTGCTGCCCCTCCTCTCGATTTTATTCACCATTCTGATTGTTTTCTCTAGGATTTGGCCTAGTTCGTAAATTCTCCATGTTTTGTTCGTGGTTTGGTATTAAAATGAAGCGATTCTCTTGATTTCTTTCAACTTGATTCTGTGCTTGTCCTTGCATAGTACTTTCATCATTGATTGTTGGTGAATTTTGTCCTTCTCTCTCTGGTCTAGCATTTGATCTTGCAACACTTTGAGATTTCCTCCTTTGTAACATCTCATTCTCCATCCTTAATTCTTGATTATGTCTTGTTAGATTAGCACGTTCTTCAGCTTCAAACCTTCGTTCTTCTTGAATTCCTTGTCTCAATGTTTCTAACATCTCCCTTTCTCTTTCAAGAATTGTTCCTCCCATCAACCTCCCATTTTCTCTAATTTGTGGTTCTCTATATTCTTCTGCTGGTGTATAAGTTCTCCAAGTGTGTATACTCACTCGATCATGATCTATTGTTTGTTGAGCTTGATTTCTTCGATTACTCCCTCTCCTACTAGGTTCTCCTGTTATATTTGCTTCTCCTCCTGCGAGTCTCATACTTCTTCTTACTGAAGTTAATGGTTCTGATATATTTCTTCTTCTTGCCATTTTTCTGATACAGGAATCCTTCAAATCCCTGTTTCTAGCGCCAATTATGTAGTTGCAGAATAACCTACAACTACACCCTCAGTAGAATTAGTAAAACTTGAGAAGTTCTTGATATTGAATGACAAATTTCTTATTAATTCTCTCAATTGATTACAAAGAAGTATCTAAATGGAACTAGAATAGTTACAACTTTCTCTATTCTCTTCTCTAAGATAATTTCTAATACTCACTAAAAGAACCCCCTCAATTTTACATTTTAACTCCTATTTATAATGAACTTTGTACAGCTGTATATGTGTTGCGAAGTATCGCAACACATCTTCGTACGATTATTCTATCTTCGCAAATCTTCATACTTCCATGTGCTTCCTCTATCTTCGTATTGTTTTGTAACTCTTTCCTCTTATATTTGTCATGATGTTCGTAAGTTAATTCCTTGTGATATTCGGTATCTACAGTCTTCTAATTTAGAACATAGATAAGATCGAGATTTTCCAAGATTTTCATCTTAAATTCAGATTTTAAATAGTTTGTAAGGTCTCTTATTCCATTAAGAGTACTTATAATGTCCATACCGTCGACATAGATAGCTATAATTCTGAATCAGGAACTTATTTAATATGTATGGCATGAAACCTTACTTGTTTATCCCTTCCTAATCAAAAAGTCACTTAGACGGGTATACCACGTCTGCCTGATTGTTTAAATCAATAAGTGAGTGTTCCAGTGTAACTGCAAACATACTCTGTGGTTTAGAGTCATTCGACTTGGGAAGCAAAAGACCATCATGCACTTTTGCAAATATCTTTGAGTCTAAATCTCCAGAGATATAACCACATCTACTATGTTTCAAGTTCTTTTGAAACTACCAAGCAAACTAATTAACTGAACATTATGATGTTCAAAAGAGTAAGCGATCCAGGGGTTTGTGAGAAACCTCACTCCACAAGGTGATTCTTTATACTTTAAGACCTCATTATTCTCATTAAACTTTGTGACAAATAACCACAGATGTCCCACAGGCTTTACACTAGGTTGGTTAGCACTACCATACCAAATACCCATATATTTGTCAAAGAACTAAGTTCTTCCTGGATTTCGTAGGCCAAATATGTTATTTATTTGAAATTAATCAAAATAAAGCATGGTTCGATCTCATTGTGCTCTACTTCTGGAGAAACTATTTATGGATTATATCATCATTGTGCACGCATGATCCTTCCATTGACTCATATGCATTCTCATAATCCGTCAGGATTTTATTGTTTACTAGAATCATTTAAAACTTCGGAGCGTCCTCCAGTTTGATTCATGGAATATTCAGAGACAATCTTATGAGATGATTTCTAATGATATAAATAAGTTGTTCCTTACTCACCTACTTCCCTGTCTAGGTGAGGAATGATCAAACCAAGTGGTCTCTCCAACTTCCTTTATGGATCCACGACCTCAACCACAATTCCATTGAGTGTAGTTGCAACACCTTAGTCTATGGTGTATATACCATATTGAGGATTTCTAACTTTGCAGGTAGGTTTGCAGCTGGTATGCATGATCTCATCATTTAAGCAACATCAGTGTATATTCTGAAAATCGAATGTCTTCTTTATCACTTCACATTTATATTTGTGGAGTACAAGAATCAATACGAGACACAGTGGGAACATACCATGATAATTCCTGTCATTCCCTTATAAAATACTTTTTCTTATCTCCCCCTAATGATAGGAAGACTGTCTCATTAAAGTGATAACCCGTAAATCTAGCGGTAAGAGATCTCATGCCAAAAGTTTTAAAATGCGGATAACTGTTGGGAACTCATTTCCAACATAACTACTTAATAGTTTTGAAGGCCCATCATAGTATGATGTGGAGTCATAATGGAACATATATAATGCAAACAAAAATGCATAAGAATACAAATGTCAGTCTTAAATCCAGTTACCAACTGGTACGCATAAAAGGTTGACTAATATTGGGTTCTAAAAATGAATTAAGTAAGGTGCGTGTAATATTGCATATCCCCAAAGCAATAAAAGATAGGTTGGTACACATAACCTATTCCTTAGGAACCATATGTAACCTTTGATGGTAGCCTCTGCGAGACCAATGGGTATAAGATGCTCTATATTGATCCTATTAAACATGCAATATTCATCAAGTCCTTTTGATATAAATTCTCTAGCATTAATAAGGGTGGTGAGCCTTTGCATTTTGTATTGTGTAATATGTGCTAGGAGTTTTTAAACGCAAATTTCTTGGGAACTATTATTAGTCCAAAATGTCAAAACATTCACCAGAGCCATAAGTCACTTTAATGGTCCGCATTCTGCATGAATATTTTTCTAAATTTCACCTTATTTTCTTTGTAATATGTAATTTTCACCATTTTGCATCTTAGGATGGTCCCGATCCTGTTTTAATGAAGACTTTGTGAAATGAGTGACATGCTTTATTACTTAAAAGAATAATGGGAGGGGGGGGGGGAGGGGGGGTTGTGCATCTAGTACTTTAGAAAAAACTTATTGAAAGATATGCCGTCACTTCGCATTCTGTCAATCTTTTTCCCATTGTCTCGTTCACTCAAACACAATGATGTACGTATGATTTCTTTCAAAACGAAACACCATGTCACAACCAAAGTGCCTTTATGGTTATGTCAAAGCCTATATGAGTCAATTCCCAACCTTTCATCATCGGATCCAATATTGATTCAATAATCCACATACTATAGTGATTTACATTTCACTAGATTGACTCATTAGTTTCCCTAAGATATATTTACTTCCAAATATATTAGAGACTATAGAAGATGCAATCAATTACATTCTCATCATTGTGATATTCCACATGATATCCACTTGCATGGGTTTCTGTGGAATTTAACAAGGTGTAATTATCTCTTGGTACATGTAGAGATTTTGTGACGTCTTTGTTCTATCTTGAAAATAAATTTTGAGTAGTGTTTCGCTCGATGATCCATTCGCCGTAGTCACATTTTAAGGAAATAGTTCAACAACTAGTTTAAATTCCTTAAGCTAGTGGAAGAAAACAACTATGAGTTAGACACTTGGGTCTTGAGAGTTTTAATAAGTGGTGTGGCCTTATTACATAATAAAAATGGGATTCAACTCAAGTACTTTAGAATGAGTATATATTACGTGTCACCCAATATATCTCAAGTGCTTTAGAGAATTTATTTCTCGTGTTTTCATTCCATAAATGCAGACATTGGATCTAGTTCAACTCAATAAGATAGTCAATTAATTGGCACGGCAAAGTTCTTGTTGCCATTAAAGTTGATGTGAAAATTGGTTTCTACTATGATACACACATTTCATTATATATACCAACACTTATGACCAGGTGCATTTCCAACTCTTTCATTTATGATGGGAGCTATAACTACATCTTAGATTCATCCCACATTTAGCTGATACCTATATTTTGGTGTCATTATTACTGGGTAAAAATACATCTTTGTCTCATGATATATATGTCCCTTTTCACATGATATATATGAGTCATTACGTCTAACCCTTATTATTTCGGGGTTCTTTCCATTTTCAATTTTTCTACATTTAGCTTAATTTGAGGAATTTCTTTATCTCAATAGGCCAAGAGGGAATCTCACTACACATGTCAACCAATTACTTTAGGTTGAATAGATTACTAATGATAGTTCTCTTGTTGTCATATTTCAACATATAATGGTTCGTTAGTATCATGGATGAAGTAGAGAAATGGAAATTCTCTGACTCATGTCGCCTTTTGTGAGTTCTTCCACAAAGATTGGATTACATATGAATTTATTTGCAATGTATATTTTGAAAATATCATCTCTTTAATAGTCGAGCCAGTGGATTACATCCCACGGAACGTTTCAAATTTGGGGAGACAATATCAAGTACGAAATAATTGTCAAGTACTTCAAAACCCCAAATAAATACATTGGAATCGAGTTGGTACAACCAATTGAACAAAAGACACAATTCAACTATAGACAATATCATGTTCAAGAGAACAAAATAACATTTAGACCAACATACTTAATGATCGGGATCAATACTCATAATTTAAATTTGGCCGTTTATGGACTTATCTTAAGGAAAAAAAAACTGAACTAGGCATGTTCTAAATAAAATAAATAAGCCCAGCAGGTATTCAATGTAAAAATCCTTATTACATTAGTGACATACCTTCGTTCCCACTGTACAGTGCATATACATCACCAGGCTTTGGTTCCCCATGTACACATACAAAACCGGAAAGGCCATGCTCGTGCACATCCCGAACCAAAACGGACAAGGCGGGAATGGACTGGACCCGGAACGGAACAACATCTGGACTGGACCTGGAACGGGATGGAACAGAACGGGATAACATTTGGACTGGACTGGACCCGGAACGGAACAACAACTGGACTGGACCCGGAACAGAACAACACGGGATAGGATATGACATGATATCTTTACTTTAGCACGGATGATTGTTTCTTCTTCCTCGGAACATCTCCATATTTCTTTCTCATTTTAGAGATTCTCTAGATCCATGAGCAAATATCCCAAATCACAATGGGATAATAAAAAAAGTAAAATTACGAACGGATTAAATTAATCAAAAAAGTAATATTACCTACGTACATAGTACTAAACTAATCAAAATAACTCTAATTCCTGATTGGAAACAATTAATCTAGATAATCCCTCATTCATGATTAAATCAATTTTTGCCGCAGATTTAAAAGAAATAAAATACATAGGAAAAATAGTAGATCCAACTTAGATGATTTGATTCCATTAGTTTTAACATTTTCTTGACGATAATTGCATAACTGCATTGATCTCAATCACCCATGTAGAAGAGAAAAAAATATCTACCAATCCAATTTAGCTCTACGGTATAGCATCGATCCTGATAACATTTTGTGGTATCAATTAGGTTAAAAAAAGAGATAGAGATAAAGAAGGAGAAGAACTTCTTATTGATAAAGAGGCATCAAGGATTACATAATACAATGTTCTTTATATATAGGAAAGGGAAAACCTAATCATCTAATGGACCACACATCCATGGGACACATGCCCTATAACATTCTCTATATTCTTTCGGAAAACTAATGTTAATTTTTCAATTTTATTCAAGTAAGTAAAAAAATAATATTCTCTTGGTCCGTCATAAGTAGATTTTGGTTCACTCTAGTAAAATTTAATGTCATGATATGGATTTTGATTAGTCAGAGATGTCAACGAAGTAGATTTTGTGTTCACGTTAATAAATTTAGAGTTTTGATTGAGATTTTGACTAGTCAACGAGGTCATGAATATATATATTTGGTTCATATATTGGTAGATTAATTTATAGTTTCGTGTACATTTTAATTGGTTCAAAATTTCAAAGAAGTGGATTTTGGTTCACATTAGTAAATCTAGAGTTCCAATATAAATTTCGATTAATTAGAGACGTCAATAAGTAAACCTGGTTTACACTTGCATTCAATTAGTCAGAGACATCAACAAATAGATATCGGTTCACACTTGAAAACTTCGATTAGTCAGAGGCGTCAATAAAGTAGATTTTGAATGGCTAATTAATAAAAGTAAGCATTGGTTTAATTGCAACATCAATTAAGAAAGAAAAAAATTTATTTCACTTTAACATTGAGAAAAAAATATACTTATGTGAATTACTACTCTATGTCTCTATCCAACGACCAAATATTATTCTAGATGCTTCTTATTTTACTTATGTGCATCTAGTACTTTAGAAAAAACTTATTGAAAGATATGTCGTCACTTCGCATTCTGTCAATCTTTTTCCCATTGTCTCGTTCACCTAAAACACAATGATGTACGTATGATTCCTTTCAAAACGAAACACCATGTCACAACCAAAGTGCCTTTATGGTTATGTCAAAGCCTATATGAGTCAATTCCCAACCTTTCATCATCGCATCCAATATGGATTCAATAATCCACATACTATAGTGATTTACATTTCACTAGATTGACTCATTAGTTTCTCTAAGATATATTTATTTCCAAATATATTAGAGACTATAAAAGATGCAATCAATTACATTCTCATCATTGTGACATTCCACATGATATCCACTTGCATGGGTTTCTGTGGAATTTAACAAGGTGTAATTATCTCTTGGTACACGTAGAGATTTTGTGACGTCTTTGTTCTATCTTTAAAATAAATTTTGAGTAGTGTTTCGCTCAATGATCCAATCCTCGTAGTCCCATTATAAGGAAATAGTTCAACAACTAGTTTAAATTCCTTAAGCTAGTGGAAGAAAAAAACTATGAGTTAGACACTTGGGTCTTGAGAGTTTTAATAAGTGGTGTGGCCTTATTACGTAATAAAAATGGGATTCAACTCAAGTACTTTAGAATGAATATATATTACGTGTCACCCAATATATCTCAAGTGCTTTAGAGAATTTATGTCTCGTGTTTTCATTCCATAAATGCAGACATTGGATCTAGATAAACTCAATAAGATAGTCAATTAATTGGCATGACAAAGTTCTTGTTGCCATTAAAGTTGATGTGAAAATTGGTTTCTACTATGATACACACATTTCATTATATATACCAACACCTATGACCAGGTGCATTTCCCACTCTTTCATTTATGATGGGAGCTAGAACTACATCTTAGCTTCATCCCACATTCAGCTGATACCTGTACTTTGGTGTCAGTACTACTGGGTAAAATACATCTTTGTCTCATGATATATATGTCCCTTTTCTCATGTTTTATATGAGTCATTACGTCTAACCATTATTACTTCGGGGTTCTTTCCCATTTCAATTTTGCTACATTTAGCTTAATTTGAGGAATTTCTTTATCTCAATAGGCCAAGAGGGAATCTCACTACACATGTCAACCAATTACTTTAGGTTGAATAGATTACTAATGATAGTTCTCTTGTTGTCATATTTCAACATATACTGGTTCGTTAGTATCATGGATGAAGTAGAGAAATAGAAATTTTCTGACTCATGTCCCCTTTTGTGAGTTCTTCCACAAAGATTGGAATACATATGAATTTATTTGCAACGTATATTTTGAAAATATCATCTCTTTAATAGTCGAGCCAGTGGATTACATCCCACGGAACGTTTCAAATTTGGGGAGACAATATCAAGTACGCAATAATTGTCAAGTACTTCAAAACCCCAAATAAATACATTGGAATCGAGTTGGTACAACCAATTGAACAAAAGACACAATTCAACTATAGCCAATATCATGTTCAAGAGAACAAAATAATATTTAGACCAACATACTTAATGATCGGGATCAATACTCATAATTTAAATTTGGCCATTTATGGACTTATTTTAAGAAAAAAAAACTGAACTAGGCATGTTCTAAATAAAATAAATAAGCCCAGCAGGTATTTAATGTAAAAATTCTCATTACATTAGTGACATACCTTCGTTCCCAATGTACAATGCATATATAGCACCAGGCTTTGGTTCCCCCTGTAGTTGCAGGAAATCCTACAATACACCCTTAGTAAGAATTCACAAAGATTAAGACATAATTTGAAGATAAAGAACAATATTGTTTATTAATTTGATCCAGAAAGTATTACAGGGAATATAAGAAATCAAGAATACAACCGCCTTCTCTAAATTTTTCTCTCTCCTCAAGATTTTCTCATCACTCAAAAATTATCTCCTTATCAAATCTATTGGTCCTCTATATATAGGGTAGTTACATAATGGATGACAGCTAAGATGTCCTTTAATTTCGGATCTGTCCCGCGAGATATTCGCAACATCTATAATATCCACTCTCGCAAGTACTTTAATCCTCGCAGAATCATCACGCTCTTCTCGTGTTTTGGCGGTCATCATTCATTACATCACTTATTAGATCATCTTTCAACACTTTCAGTATGTTGTTAGAGAATCTCGCATCATAACTCGCAGGAATGTCGTTAATTCTCGCAAGAATAATATAGTGGCGATATTCTGGTCCGAGATCTTGCCTCTTCTCATGTCTTTTCTGCGAAGAAGGAAAGGTCGTGAGAATAAAAATGCCTCAACTGTTCATCTTTCCATTTTATTTTCTCTCTGACACGTTTCTACATCCTTCGCTAGATTTATCACACGTATTTTTTCTTCTATTCAATTTCTGACACGTCTTTTTCAACCGTTGCGTTTCAGCCGTTCACGTCTTCTCTTCGCATTAAATACATCTACCTTCTTGAGATTCTTCTTCTTCTATAAATACTCCCTTCATTCTTTTCTTTCCTTATTTTTACCTTCTTCTTTCTTCGTTCTGCAAATTTACTGCTCTTCCATAAATTCCGGATCTGCTACTATAATTTTTCTTCCTCTTTTGATCTTCGATTCTTTTTCAATTCTTTTTCCATTCCCATACTAAAAAATGGCCCATGTTAGTCATATATATCAGGCTACTTTTGAACTTCATCAACAGAAACTTCGAGGTCTAGGTTTTAAATTATCTACCATCCCCAATCAATCTCCTAGATCTGAACTTTTTATCAATTTATTTTCTGATCATCCTTCTTCCAGCGAGAAGATTATGGTCTCCCTAGGTCAGTTAGAAGCTGGTCTTCCCATTCCCCTTTTCAATCCTGAACTTCCCTTATTTTATGAAATTCTCTCGCATAAGAAATTTTCGCGAGCAATATATCAATTGAGTGGAGATTGTATCCGTCTGTTACTTGAATATGCCACTCGTGGCACCGATAAGAAATCTTTATATCTTGTGTCCGCGAAGAATCCAAATTTTAAAGACATTCTAATCATTCATGAAAATTATACTATGGAGAATTTTTTCACAAATTATGAATTGATACCCATGAAGAAGGATAGAACTTGTTGGGGTTTCCGTCTACAAAAGAAAGATGGCATTGCTGATGACAAGGTTCTTATGATGGAAATTGACTGGCATCCAGGCAACAATTCATCCCCTCGCTATTCCAAAGATGATAAATGGTTCGAATTCCCCTTAATGTTAGAGGGTTCTTACAACTCTGGTACTCATAATTTACCTGCGAATCTCGCAGAGTATCAACCATGGATCTTTAATTGGCCTGAAAAATATTCTGAGGTGTGTTCCCAAATTATTATTATTATTGTTTTCATATCCTGATATGTATTCTCGCTGATCATTCCAATTTTTCCAGATTAAAAGAATGAAACTTAGCTATCAGAACAGTGGGAATCCCAACATTTATTTGGCTCTTAAGTCCTTCACAGATGAAGTAAGAAATACTCTTTACTCATTCTGAACAATATATTGTTGCCTCTATTTCTTACCTTCATCTGTGTGTGTGTGTTTTTTTTTTGAAGGTTATTAAAGAAATTGAACCCATAAAGCCTGCGAAGACTAAAGGGAAAGACAAAAGCAAAGACGGTCCTCGCAAAGAAAAATCTGATATTCCTCGCGGAGAAAAATCTACTATTCCTCCTAAGGGTAAATCCACTGTTTCTCACAAGGAAAAGTCTACTGCTCCCCCTTAAAAAAATAGAAGAATTCAATTCCTACACCTTCTTATTCTCAATCCAGTGAGAGTTCCAGCGAGAATACTGATGACAATGATGATGATTCTGGTACTTTCACCGTGAAGGAAAATTTTCAACCCGAGTCTTCTATGACTCAATTATCTCATATATTTGGTAATCCTCGTGGCATTACTCATGACTTTGGAGATGAAGCTGTTAATGAAACGTGCTTAGCTCTCGCAAAGATTTGCGATGCTACCCTGTTAGTTGACAATGACTCTCTTGAAGGAATTTCCAGATCAATGTCTCCCAGTCTTCTGAATTCTCTCAGTATTTTGGTATATTTTATTCCTTCACTTATTTCTTTTATTCCAAAATTCTGATTAAGTTTGTTTTGACAAACCTAACCATTTCTTCGTAGACTGGTAGAGCTTATTTTGTCGTTGCCTCAAACTTGGAGAGGAGGTGTGCATCTTTTCGCGAGAAGAATGTCGTTCTTCGTAAGAAGAATGCAGATTTGGAATCTGAGTCCGCTAATATTCGCGGGCAATTGGAATATGGGTCAATTGACCTTCAAGAAAAAATCAAGCAGTTGGAAACTGATCTAACCTTCTCGCGAGAAACGGTCGCAAGCCTCCAAGCTGCGAATGATCATCTTTATGGTAAGAAATCTTTCTCTTTTTTTTACCCTTGTATTCCTTTGTATTTTGTTCTTATTATTATTCCTCGCAGATGTTTATGGCCTTTTTGACGAAGCTGTATTCCTTCATTATTTTCCAAACCCAATAGATGATGATACACTTCTCAATCGACTTAATGAATCCTTAGTTAGTTATTCAAATGAACAGATTAACTCTCTTTCTGTAGATGATCTTAGATCCAAATTTCACCTTTTAGCAATTGATCATAGATCTAGCTTGAAAGCGGCCAATGCATCCAAGCGTCAATATCTTAATTCTAAAGAAGAAATCAGGATTCTAAGAGCCCAAAAAGTGATCTTATAGATGAAAAGGATCGCATATATAGACAGGGGGCACAAACCTTAGCGGATTTTCATAAAACCCTTCTTGAAGTCCAAATTCACAGAGATAAACTTATCCGCAAAAGAGATGATCTTGTTAAAAGAGAAAACCAAATCCGTTCCCGTCTTCTTATTAATGATGATGATGAATTTTCTTGGGCTGCGAGAGTTTTTGATAATGCTAGGAATAACCTAGGTGTAGATGTTAGTGTTCATGCTGAACAAGCAACTTTGATTAAAGATATGATCACTGAAGGAGAAGGTTGTTTATTATTCTTTCTTAATATCTTCTTGTGTCTTATATATTTCTATCAAATCTCTGATCTGTTGTTATATACTTGCAGAATCCGAGAAGAGATATTCTACAAGAGTTAAATAACTTGATGCTGAAAAAGAAAAGTTCTTGTTGTCGTTCGCAATAATTCATTCAAGAAGGTCTACGATGCTCATAATATTTCTCATTCTTTGTATCCTTTCCTTTCCCATCGAACACTCCCAACCTAATTATCTCTGATAGTGAAGCTGAAGAATTTAGTGAAGATGATAATGAATATGAAGAATAAGAAAAATATGGTGAAGACGACGATGAATCGAAGTAGTCTTGTTTTCCTCTTTTTTTTTTTTTATAAAATTTGTAAACTTATCTCTTTTTTCTTGCGGATTTTTCCCTTTTTAAATACTCCTTGGTGTATAAATTTCCCTTGCTTCTATCTGTGTACATTAGAAAATAATTTCTTTTTGCAATATGGTTAATATAATCATCAATCTTTAACTATCTACACATATTTATCATATAATGATGAATAACAATGTTATTATTTCATGCATTCCCATACTTGCCTCTATTATTCATCTGCAATATGATAGATTTATAGAATAACATCTAGAATTATTGCCAGAATCTCGTGGCTATTCTGTGTTTTCTGATAATCTTTAGTGTGGTCTTATTTTTCCTTCCTAATTAAAGGGCTTATCTCGCCACATTTGACCTTTGCGACAAAATCGCAGGACGTCCTAACATTTACATGTAACAACCCATTGATCTTGCCTTAACTTGATTCTTTCAATATTCTGCGATAATATGACAAGTATAAGTTCCCTTGCTAGAACAAAGTCTCATGACATTGTCGTCTTGCGATGAAATCGCATGACGTCTTTACACTTTCATGTAAAAACCCATTGATCTCATCTTAAATTTTTCTCATGGCTTGTTGCCTCTGTAGAATATTTGTCACGCGACAATATGACATGCCTAAATGTTCTTACGAATCATAAAGCCCCATGACATTGCCGTCTTAAGACACTTATCATCTCCCTAATGGAGGGTGCCGCCCATATCTCCCCATAGTTTCCCCTTCAAGGAGACGTACTTCTGCCATACAAGACTAGCTCCTCCCATCCAGTCGTAGCAATAACCAGTTGTTTTCACAGCCTCTTATCCTTTATGCGTATATATCTTATAGTTATGAGACTGCACCCTAAGTGGGGTTTTCTTCAGGCCGAGTGCATTATAGCCAAGACTTTCCAAGAATGACCAGGGTAGTTTCATACGCCCCGGGCACCCTTGGCTCAACCGTGTACCTCGATGCCTTGGTCATACTCTGCACTCCTTAGGAGATACTCTCGGTCATCCAACCAGGGTATAACATTATATAGTTGGAAATCCAAGTTTCCTCTCCTGGATAGGTTTTCTATAACCCCAATCTCCATGACTCAGGTTCCAGCAGCGGTATAACCTTTCGCTGAATCATACAAAGAGATGCCCCCTAATATGACGTACTTTAGGTCTTACATTTTCCTCTTGCGAAATTGTATTCGCGAAATAGTGTGTAAGCCATAAAGGTTCGTCCCATTCTTGTGTCCCTTTTGCGAATATCGCAATGTCTTATTCTTTTGCATTTAAATTCTTATATGATCTTTTAATGTCATCTTTTTCTTTCAACAAAAAGTACGTATCTTGAAAATGAATAAAATTTTCTTCAACAAACTATCCATATGTTTTCTAAAATTCTCATACTGAGATTTTTACCTTTTCTACTTACTACTCTCTGCTTCATTTGCGAGGTGCTCGCCAGTCAGTTCATTTCAGCATACACAAATCTTACAGCATTTCATCTTCTCGCCTTTCTATCGTATCCACCATTAACCTTTCACTTCTTTGATGTTGTTTAACGTTGTTTCTCCAGTTTCTGTTCCTCACAATTCTTTGCTCGCGGGATTCAATGTCCATTTCGTAACATTTATTTCCTTCAGTCCAATATCCTTGTATCACTCCAACACCATGGGGATGGAGAAATTTAATGCACTGGTGAAAGGTCGATGCCACACCTAGTATCTCATGTAACCAAGGTCACCCAATAAAAGCATTGTAAGGAGGTTCTATATCAACCACGCAGAACTGAATTTTAGAAGATATCCCTTTTAATGGAATTTTCATGGTAATCTCCCCTTTGGGTTTGTTTGATGTTCCATTAAAAACATAAATTTTATATGTTGACGGGATCAAATCTTCATCTCTTCCTCCCATTGTACGATATGTGTGATAAAAAAAAATGTCCACTGAGCTTCCAGTGTCAATCAAAATTCTATCAATAGCCCATGAATCATTTGCTTCATTATCTTTATCTTCTTCTTCATCCTCTTCTTCTTCTTTGTACCTTGGATTTATTTCTAATCTCACTACTAATGGATTATCATGCGTTTTACCTGGCTCTGTTGCTTCTTGTGCAGTGAAAGAAATAATCTGCTTTTGCCACTCCTCTAATGGCGAGATTCTCGCAATGTTCATTATCTCTCTTCTATCCATGTCTCTCGCAAAGACTCTGCTTAGAACATTGTCATGGAAATCCTCTATTGTTTTATAAGAATGTACAATGGAGTTAAAGAATAGATTCTTTGCTTTAGCCCCCACTTCGATGACAAATGTTTCTGCTTCCTTTGCGATATTTACTCTGCGAGTTTCTGGTGCTGGTGGTAACTGCTGAGGTTGTGGATGTCCTGTCAGGAAATGATTCAACTTTCCCTGCTCAATCATCCTTAAAATTATTCTCTTTACATTTATGCAATCATTTATTGAATGGCCATGCAAGTGATGATAAGGGCAAAATTCTTGATTTCTGTTATTCGGATGTGGCTTTTTCCCCATGTTCCAGGGTAATGGTATATTTTCCATTAAAATAATAGCCTCCCAAATTTTATCAATACTAGCATTTAGAGGTGGCATTTTAATTTCTTCCCATATTATCCTCTGGTTTCCTTGCCCTCTAGAATAATTTTTCCTTTGTCCTCCATAATTTTCCTGAGGCTGATCAAGTCTTTGGATTTTATTATTTCCACCGCGATTGTAATAACTCCTTTCTCTTTCAAATTCTTCTTGATCTCGACTTCCCATAGATACTAATTTCTGCTGATTATCAGTCACCATCTTTTCTTGTTGTGGCTGCGAGGTACTCGCCACTATGTTAATCATCTTAGGAAGTAAACTTCCATTCGCTACTATTGAACTAGTGCTCGCGATTGGATATGACTCCATCTCACTTTACTTCTCCTCCAGTGAAATATACTCTTCTTGTAATTCTCGCAGCTCTGTCATTGTGATTGTATTTTTGATTCTGAAAACTTGGATATACAACAGATTGGTTGAGAACATAGCATTGATAAAAGATAAAATGAGATATCTCTCGTCTACTCTACCAGCCATCTCGCTACACATTGTTTTCCATCTTAATGTCAAATGCTTCAAACTCTCTCCAACTCTCTATTTCAACCCAAATACATCTTCGATCCCAGGTCGCGAAGAATTGTTACTTATGTATGCTCCCAAGAAGGTAGTCTGTAAATGAATGAAATAAGTTATTGTATTCTTGGGTAAACCCTCAAACCACTTTAACGCCTCACCAGTTAAGCCGGATGCGAAATATTTACACAGTACAACATCATGGTTTTTCCATTGTAGCATACATCTAACATAGGCTTTAATATGCTGAACAACACATGTAGTTCCATCAAAAATACTAGTTAACGCTGGAAAATTGCATTTTGGAGGAATTCCACCTAATTGTACTGCTTGAGTAAATGGAGTTTTCGCAGCTTCTTCAATGGCCTCGTTAAGTTATCTTCTGCCTCCTTCTGTTCTACTATTTAATATTCCCCTCATTTCTGCCAATTCTCTCAGGATTTGTTCATTTCCACCTGAATCTTGCTCCATTGGTCTTTTCAACGCAGCCTCCCTTCTTCTACGCTCATGTCTTTCTTGTCTTGCGAGATTTTCTACTTCTTCTTCAGTGTCTTCATTCTGCCTTCTTATGCGGTTTTCTTCTTCACCTTCCTCTTGAACTCACAACGGATTGTCCTTCCATTTTCTTCTATATCATTTTCTTCATTTCTTACCACCTCTATTCGTTGTCTTTCTATTCTCCTTTGTATTATATCATACTCTTCATTGATATTATCATTATTACGGTTTCTTGCACATCTCCTTTCTCGATTGTCATGAGTATTCTGACGTATTGCTTCTTGAAATTCTTGTTCTTCCACTTCTGCTCTTAATCTCTCTTTCTCGCAAGCTAAACGTGCTTGTTCAGCATAATGTCTCCCAATCTCTTCCTTTATTATTCTTCGATTTCTTTGAATTTCTCTCTCATGTAATATTCTTCTTCCTTATTCTTGATTTTCTTCTCCATCTTGGTTATTTCCACCCTCTTGATTTCTATTATCATGTCTTGCAGGAGTGTTATTGAGAGGAACATAACGATCATTTGCTATTTCCTCTCCTCCATAATACTGTTCCTCATTTGGATTCTGCATTTCTTCATGAATATTTTCACCGACATTCCTTATTGGAGAATTTTGCCTTACTCCTTCTCTAAATGAGTGAACTTGATCTTACAGTACTTGTTGATCTTCTTCTTTGTAACCTCAAATTCTCAATTCTTAACTCGTGATTTTGCCTTGTTAGATTCGCACGCTCTTCAGCCACTAACCTTCTTTCTTCTTGTTCTCTTTGTCTTAATTCATCCAATGTTTCATTTGCATCATGTCCACGAATTAATCGTTCATATACCGCGTGATTTCTTTCTTCCCGCCTTTCATTTGTTAATTGTCGATTTTCTGCTTCTTCCATTGAATCCGATCGCCAAGTATGCACACTCACTCTATCATAAGCTACAGCTCTATCTTGTATTGGCGTTTGCTGATTTGGATGTTGAACCTGATTTTCTCCATCATTCTTTGTTCCGTGTATTCTTGTCCTCAATCTTGAAGATTCTCCCATTTCATTTGTATCTTCTCTTGCAAGTCTTTTACTTCTTCTTACGATCGTTGGTGGCTCTGACGTGTTTTTTTTCTTGTAGCCATTAGCTTTAATGTATTACTAAAAATTTCTCAAAATCTTCCACCAATTACTCCTGATCTCTTCTAACCACAATCCAATCTTTACTTTTTCAATCCATGTTTTTGGGCGCTAAAATGTAGTTGCAGGAAATCCTACACTACACCCTTAGTAAGAATTCACAAAGATTAAGACATAATTTGAAGATAAAGAACAATATTGTTTATTAATTTGATCTAGAAAGTATTACAGGAAATATAAGAAATCAAGAAGACAACCGCCTTCTCTAAGTTTTTCTCTCTCCTCAAGATTTTCACATCACTCAAAAATTATCTCCTTCTCAAATTTATCGGTCCTCTATATATAGGGTAGTTACATAATGGATGACAGCTAAGCTGTGCTTTAATTTCGGATCTGGTCCGCGAGATATTCGCAACAACTATAATATCCACTCTCGCAGGTACTTTAATCCTCGCAGAATCATCACGCTCTTCTCGTGTTTTGGTTGTCATAATTCATTACGTCACTTATTAGATCATCTTTCAACACTTTCAGTAGTTGTTAGAGAATCTCGCAGCATAACTCGCAGGAATTTCCTTAATTCTCACAAGAATAATATAGTGGCGATATTCTGGTCCTACAACCCCTGTACACATACTAAACCGGAACATCCATGCTCGTGCACATCCCGAAACAAAACGGACAGGGCGGGAATGGACTGGACCCGGAACGGAACAACAGCTGGACTGGACCTGGAACGGGATGGAATGGAACGGGACAACATCTGGACTGGACAGGACCCGGAACGGAATAACAACTGGATTGGACCCGGAACGGAACAACACGAGATAGAATAGGACATGACATCTTTACTTTCGCACGGAAGATTGTTTCTTCTTCCTCGGAACATCTCCAGATTTCTTTCTCATTTTAGAGATTCTCTAGATCCATGAGCAAATCCCAAATCATAATGGGATAATCAAAGAAGTAAAATTACGAATGGATTAAATTAATCAAAGAAGTAATATTACCTACGTACACAGTACTAAACTAATCAAAATAACTCTAATTCCTGATTGCAAACAATTAATCTAGATAATCCCTCATTCATGATTAAATCAATTTTTGCCGCAGATTTAAAAGAAATAAAATACATAGGAAAAATAGTAGATCCAACTTAGCTGATTTGATTCCATTAGTTTTAACATTTGCTTGACGATAATTGCATAACTGCGTTGATCTCAATCACCCATGTAGAAGAGAAAAAAAAATCTACCAATCCAATTTAGCTCTACGGTATAGCATCGATCCTGATAACATTTTGTGGTATCAATTAGGTTAAAGCAAGAGATAGAGATAAAGAAGGAGAAGAACTTCTTATTGATAAAGAGGCATCAAGGATTACATAATACAATGTTCTTTATATATAGGAAAGGGAAAACCTAATCATCTAATGGACCGCACATCCATGGGCCACATGTCCTATAACATTCTCTATATTCTTTCGGAAAACTAATGTTAATTTTTCAATTTTATTCAAGTAAGTAAAAAAATAATATTCTCTTGGTCCGTCATAAGTAGATTTTGGTTCACTCTAGTTAAATTTAATGTCATGATATGGATTTTGATTAGTCAGAGAAATCAACGAAGTAGATTTTGTGTTCACGTTAATAAATTTAGAGTTTTGATTGAGATTTTGACTAGTCAACGAGGTCATGGATATATATATATATATTTGGTTCATATATTGGTAGATTAATTTAGAGTTTCGTGTACATTTTAATTGGTTCAAAATTTCGAAGAAGTGGATTTTGGTTCACATTAGTAAATCTAGAGTTCCAATATAAATTTCGATTAATTAGAGACGTCAATAAGTAAACCTGGTTTACACTTGCATTCAATTAGTCAGAGACGTCAACAAATAGATATCGGTTCACACTTGCAAACTTTGATTAGTCAGAGGCGTCAATAAAGTAGATTTTGAATGGCTAATTAATAAAAGTAAGCATTGGTTTAATTGCAACATCAATTAAGAAAGAATTTTTTTTATTTCACTTTAACATTGAGAAAAAAATGTACTTATGTGAATTACTACTCTATGTCTCTATCCAACGACCAAATATTATTTCTAGATGCTTCTTATTAGGTGGAAAAATTCATAATTTCTTTTATTTATTTAAAAACCAAAATTTATACGCATTACTGCTCTATCGAACGACCCGATATGTATTCCTCTCTAAATATTTTTTCTAATGGAACATGGACCAATTTCCGAAAAATAATAATTGTCTGAATGACAAAAGTACCCAAGGGCTCATGTATATGCTAGTTAAAAGGAAGAAAAAAGGTTATTATCATCAAGGCAAAAATTGGAGGGAAAAATAGAAGGGAAGCCAAAGGCTCCATCTTCTATATATATATGTGTGTGTGGGGTAAGTTTTTCGTTTTCTCTCATTTAAAAAAACATTTTAGATCAACATCAATATCAAAGAGTTTTCATTAGTGCTATATACACATAACAAAATGAAACACTAATGGTTATCAAGCGGTTAGAAGATTCCCTTCTATTTCACTCCATTATCAAAGTTTTCATCGTCCTTACTCTTGTTTTTTTTTTTGAAGCATTCCATCGTCCTGCTATCTGTTAATATGTTTATGTTTTTTTTTATTCGTTTATAAATACATCACTGCATATGCATCAAAGCATATAATACTTCAAAAAAAAAATGTTAATATGTTTTTGTTTTAATTTTTGTTACACCAATTATCAAAAAAAAAAAAAAAAGTTTCATGTAATGGTGAAATATTAATGATTTTTGGTATCTGATTTCATTGTATTGTATGTAGGTGCATGATGGAACAATGTGTTCAAAGTAATCTCAGTCATGGTTTAATCAAGAAGACTTGTAGATCTAGATGAACCACCATAACAAGAACACACATGTGATTTGAACGAGTTTCCATTATCAAGTGACGAAGATAAAGATAATGATAAGAAATAAATTAATAAAAAATAGCCACACTTAAGGGTTCTTTTGAAATTTCAGTATACTTATTAATCCCTTATTAATTAACATGAAAAGAATTATGTTTCCTATACGAAACTCGTTAATCTAAGAACAATTAACGATTGCTTAAATAAATATCATTTAATACTAACAAATGGATATTCCAAAGTAATAAAATCTAATTTAATGATATCTTAACCTGTTCTCCCATGCATAGGTTACCCCTCTTTCTGATCAGTCGATAATCTATCTATTTGAGAGAGAAAGCGCTTTGTTCTTGTGAGTTTACTTATGGGTTGCAGATTGCTTGATATTTATAGGTTTTTATTAGTAGGTGTTTATGGGTGAAAACTATTTCTGCCGGTTTTGGTAATTTGGGGTGTGTGGATGAGAAATGAGTCTAAACCTTAAACAAATGCACTGCACGTGAGTGCTTGTAGATTCGAGAAATCAATCTGTGCAAATCCGTCCTAAACCAAGAAATGGTCGTTCCATGCTTGTTTCAGTCACAAAGTAAAGGAGATGGGGTTGATTTTAGGGAGGGAACCGAAGAAGGTGTTGAGATTGTGAAGGTGTTGGCTATGTATGACTTGTATCAGAAAGATGAACTGTCTTGCAGGATGTAAGCTATCAGTTCCGGTGTTTGAATAAAACTGTATCAACACTTGCCTATGTTGTCTAGTCTCCGTTTAAAAAATAGGGTGGAGAACCCATTTATACAAGTCTTTAGCCTAACCCTCGTATCTCGTGGGAAGTGGAGAAAGTGGAGTGATGGAGTAGTGTGTTAGTGTCACACGACCAGTCTTTCCCACTTCTTCCATCATCACTAACCGTCCATGACTTCCTGACACGTTCTTGTGATGGCGCGTTGTGCGCTGCACGCTGTAAACCGCCAGACCAATACCCTAGTATGTATCCCCCAGTTTGTGACATGATTGATGTCTTGAGTGTGTGGATCGTGGGACCCACAGAAAGTAGCATGTAATGCTAGATTAAATAACTAAGTTATTTAGGAGGTCGATACTTGTGAAATATTGTGTGTATTTTATGCAGGTACTACATCAAGTATACTCAGCATGTATGAAGCATCACTGTTTGAGCGTCTCAAAATAGCCTCATGTCTAGCCTACTTCATGTGATGGTTTAGAGGTTGCGCAAGCAAGTCTTCCATTGGCCGACCACATGGTGTGGTAGAGTGACGGGTGGTGATCACCATGATGCTTCACTGACTAATTAACTCCCGACCAGGGATACATAACCAAGCCGGTGAAATTGGACGGACGAGATGAACTTTGAGACACTCATATGCGACCGTTAGTGAAATTAGGGTCTTAGAAGAGGTGCGCAAGCATCACTCTTCAGCCTGGTCGAATCCAAGCTTGGGATACGATTTTGGCAGGGTCGATCGTACATGCGTATAGACGGCATGAAGGTGTAGGTTCTTGTACCTCATTGTCTCATGAGAGTATGATCTAGGCCACTCAATTTGTCCGGAGAAGTTGAGTGGCCGAGATCGATTTGCGACATAAATCAAGTGCCGCAAAAGCGGCGCGTCATGCCAACTCTGGGCATGCATTTCAAGACGACCAAGCTTGGTTGGTCTTGGACGATTGATTCGGCGTGTGGGTGGTAGGCCAGTGTTCACTTCCATACCTTAATATCCCATGGAAACGTGATCTAAGCCACTCAATTTGTCCGGCGAAGTTGAGTGGTCGAGATTAGTTTGCAATTTGGGAGGTGCGACCACGCCTAGTTTGGGCGTGCGAACCGAGGAAACCAGGCATAATATGCCTTGGCCGATCAGGTTTGGAGATAGATGGGCCCACGGTGGTCATGTTGGTATGCACTGAGCATGCATAGCCTAATCTTGGACCCTTCATTCGTGTAGGAGAAAATGAACGCTCGTGATGTTCAAACCCTAATTTAGGTCTCACCGGCTGTGCGTCATGCCTTGTTTGGGCACACGAAATGGAAAGACCAACTATAGTTGGTCATGAACGATCGGTCAGGTATGTAGGAGGGCCCATGGTGACTGTGTTGACATGCTCTGGGCCCTTTGAATCTACATATACACCCTCCATCTATGCCTGCGAAGATGGATGGTTGAGACCTTTTTGCGACACATGTAATATGCCGCAAACCCTAATTTAGGGTTTTTGTCCATACTGCTTTGGCTTGGACGTTTTGGCAAGCTATGCCAACCTTTTTGGGAGGCCGACCATGCGGGTCCCGCGTTGGTTCGGTATTGAATATTCCAATACCTTCTTGGGGTCATGGATCTGATCTAAGCTATCCAATCATGCTGGTGAAGTTGGATGGTCGTGATCGTTTCTGAGACTGACATGGACAGTCCAGATTCGAATATGCTCAATTGGACTAGTATAGCACACCGAGACTAATATGCTCAATCAGGATAGTATAGCACACCGAGAGATGCAGCCTGTACGGGTATTTCGTACATGCTTCATTACTAATGCTTGGAGGTTCGTGTTGCTCTGCTGAGAAACAACACTCAGTCGTCATGCCGCACTGATAATGAGTACAAGAAATACAAGGCTGGTCATGCATTAATTAATAATGCTGTAAATTCACAGAATACTGGGATTGTTGCTACATGCTCCATTCTAGGTGAATTTAGTAAAGTGAAGAAGTATTCATCACTTATTACTGGCTTTATCTTTTGCAAGATGTCAGCATACAATTTTGGTTTTACAATTTTAGACTTAAACTAAAATCCACCATCAACAATAGGCCTCTGGAGTAGCATACTTACACTATGGCCAGTGCGTCTTGTTCAGCTTGCCCTGGATAAAATTGAAACTTATCACTGTTAGCCTGTAAGATGTGATAAAATTTCTTTGTTTGGGTGAATTCTCCCACATGCAAAGGTTCAATTTTGAAGTCTATTAAGTAAGGCCACCAGACGTGTTAAAAAACGCCAAAAAGAAATCCAGACTAACATGGCTAGCAACCAAGAATTTGCCTTTGCGTAACTAAAGGACAAACATGGGAGAGGACCGCTATAGAATAAATAGTGCACGAAGGATGTACATGGGTGTCTTACATAAAAAATCTCTTGCTTTTTAAGTTGGGTTTTTTGACTATATATCCCTCTTTATTATTATAATTACTAATATATCCTCCGGATTAGTTTTTCCATCTGACTTTTACAAAAGCAAAAAACAGTGCCACATCACTTATAATTACACCCAATATGTGACAAACTTGCCCTCAACATTTAACTCTACATAATGATAGACGCATTTATGTGTCTATTTTGTTCTCAATTATATATATTATTAGTACCCAGTTTTGTACTTATTTTGGTATTTTGTGTCTTTGTAGGTATTTTTGGAGAAATAATCATGCGCGGAGAAATTGGCTCGAAAAGTGATATTTGGACTCGCCGGAGAAAATTATTGAAGACACTCCTCAAATGTTAAGGGGCAGCTTCTTTACTATTTACACCCAAGGCTATAGGCACCCCAGCAGAGGATAAGGGGCGACCATCTCCTCCATTCGAATAAAGAAAATTGGCGGGAAAAGTGTTTCTCACGGACAAAATTAGGGTTGAGGATTAAAGGGCCAAAATTCAAAGGGTTTACTTCTTAGGCCTAAACAGGCCTGGAAAAGTCGCTGGATTGGATCAAATTTGGCTAGAGTTCGAGATTGGAGCAAAACAGAGTCTTTGAAGTTTCGGTAACCTGCATATTTTCAGGGATGTTTTCGGACGAGATTTTATGCAACAGTTTCATGGTTTTGGATAGATATGGTCCTGGTTTGATGAAACATGAAATGGTGTTGGTTCTAAGTACAACGAAAAAGGGGATTTACATGGATAATCGATAAAACAGGGAGTGAGAGATTTAAACGGGGATTGGTTTTTCTTTTGGAAAGTACGAGGAAACGAAGAAATAATTAATCTCTTTTGTGAGATTTGATTCCATAACATTGAGCGTCATTTTTTGTGTCAATACATTGACGACTTTTTAGAGTCATTAGGGATGAGAAATTGAGGAATCGGGTGAGTCAAGCTCTGAGGATCGGGTGTCTGACTCATTTTTCAATTTTTCAACCTTCCTTCATTTTTCGATCAATCTTCATTAATATCAGGTGATTTTTTAACGATCTTCAAATGATTGGTGTTTTAAACAATACTAGTTGTTATCTTTAGATCAAATTTTGGTCTCTGTGTGTTTTTATTTTAGTTCATTATGAATCTGGAAAAGAAAAATAATGGATCTGAAGTGAATCCATCGATAGTAGATTTATCAAAAACTCTTGAAGTTCATCCTGCTATTAATCTGATTGATGATCAAGATTATGACATATATGATTCATGGAAATTCTCTTTGATTGGTAGACTTGATTTTCTTCGTATCAAATTTTCAGAAGCATCTACTATACTTAAAAATCAATGGAGTTTAGCAGGTCAATGTCAGCTAATCCCTTTGGGTAAAGGTTTCTTTACAATTAAACTAGCAAATGATGAAGACAAGAATTATATTAAATCTGGTACATGGGAAGTGCAGGATCAAATTTTAAAAGTTATGAAATGGATTCCAAATTTTATATCGGAAAATCAACGTACCTCTAAGGCAATGGTATGGGTTCAATTTCCAGGATTAAATTTAGAATATTGGGATGAAAAAACACTTTTCAAGATTAGTAAGGCTATTGGTAATCCAATCAAAGTTGATGCAGCTACATTGAATTATCAAAGTGGTTATTATGCTAAGGTGTTAATTGAAATTGATTTAGCAAAAACTATCCCTAACAAATTATGGATTGTTACAAGATATGGAGCTTTCTCTCAAGGGGTAATTTTAACAAATGTACCAAAATTTTGTAGTAAATGCAAAATAGTTGGTCATCTTCACTCTAAATGTAGGATTGCAAAACAATTTTCAGCTCCAATTGATAATCATAGGACTTCAAATTCAACACCAAGGAGACAACACAATGATACTTCAATTCCATACAATTTGGTTATTCAGTCTCCAGGTGCTCCAATTACTGATATAAATCAGCTAAAATTCCTTCATTGTCTGTTGCTGATACTTCAATCAACAATAAGAGTACTTCCTCATCTGAAAGGATTCCAACACATGATCCTCCTATTGAAACTCCTTTTATGGATGTTGTTGGAGGACCCCCTAAATTAGGTATTCAATCTGATACTAGTTCTGTTATTACTCTTGCTAATAATCAGTATGAAAGTTTACAAGATAATGATAGTGAATATGCAACTTCAAGTTTACTTGAATTCGGATCTATTCTGAATCTAGTAAAGTTATTGGCAATGTGAAGAAAAAACCTCCAGCAAAACCAGCAGTTGTTACAAGGAAGGCAAGTAAAGAAAGTTTGAAACATGTGGTGGATAAAGGGAGTATGACTCCTCCTACTCAACCACCTTTCAAATGAAAGTTATCTTCTGGAACATAAGAGGCCTTAAAAGACAGAAGGCCAAAGACAAATTATATTCTTTAGTTAAGACTAATAATCCTTCTTTAGTTTGGATTGTGGAACCAAAAATTAAATCTAAAAAATGTGGTATTAAACTGCCTGGTACGAATCATCATATTATACATAATTCTAAAAATAACAATAAAGGTAATATTTGGCTGTTTTGGAACTGCTCAATTAAACCTCCTACTGTTATTTTTTCTCCAAGTCAATGTATTACAGTTGAGGTGGGTGGAGTTTTGGTAACTGTCATTTTATGCTAATTCTTACACTGTTAATAGAAGAGAGTTGTTGAAGGATTTATATGATATTAGTCTTCTTGATAAACCTTGGCTTATTTTGGGGGATTTTAACACTATTATGAATATTGATGAGAAAAAAGGTGGTAGGAGTCCCATTTCTTCTGTTGTAAGTGAATTTAATGATTGTATTAATTCTTGTGGTCTCATTCAAGCTCCAAAGAGTGGATTAACTTTCTCTTGGTGTAATGACAGAGCTGGAAATAAAAGAATCCTTTGCAATTTAGACAGAGCTCTATTTAATATGAAATGGCTTGATAAATTTAATGGTTGGCATTACCATGTGGCTGCTAGGGGAATCTCTGACCATGGCCCTCTTATTGGTTCTGATACTGTTATTAGTAGAACTTTAAATACCCCCTTTAGATTCCAGAGCATGTGGCTTTCTCATCCTTATTTCCTTCAATTGTTCCTTGACTCCTGGAATGAATACATTGATGGTAATCCTATATTTATTTTCATGAACAATCTAAAAAGACTGAAAAAATGTTTGAGAACTTGGAACTGGGAGGTGTTTGGTGATGTTAAAATAACTCTGAAAAAGGCTGAAGACAAGGTTATGGAAGAAACTATTATTTCTGATGCAGATCCTTTTAATATTTCTCTGCTCAATAATATAGTAATTGCTAGAGTTGAATATGAAATTGCTGCAAGTAATTATAATACTTTTTTGAGAGACAAAGCTAGAATGAACTGGATTAAAGATGGAGATGTGAATACCAATTTTTTTTCATACTAGTATAAAAATGAGGCAAGCTCAAAATAATATTAATGAATTGGAGAACTCTTCTGGGGATATTATCACTACTCATCAAGGCATTTCTGATGTTCTGATTGAGCTTTTTAGAACTAAATTTGAACACCAGCCAGTTCATATTAAAGACTCAATTTTTGATGTTGTTCCTCAAATTATTTATGATGATGACAATAACTTTTTGGAAGGATTCCTTGATGAAGATGAAATTAAAAAGGTTATTTTTAATTTGAATGCTGATAGTGCTCCAGGGCCTGATGGATTTAATGGAGTTTTTACAGAGCATCTTGAGATATCATCAAGAACAATCTAGTGGAGGCTGTGAAATTTTGCTGGAATTTTAACATGATCCCTAGTGGTATGAACTCTAAATTTATTGTTTTGATTCCTAAGATAAAAGGTGCTAAGAATGCTAAAATCTTTAGACCAATTGGTCTTAGCAATTTTTGCTTTAAAATCATAACTAAAATCATCACTGAAAGACTCACTAGATGCCTTCCAAACCTTGTCTCCCAGCAACAATATGTCTTTATCAAAAATAGAAATATTCATGAACAAATATTATTGGCTTCTGAACTTGTAAATGAAATGTCTTCCAATAGAAGAGGGGGTAATGTGGGGCTTCAATTAGATATTTCTCAAGCCTATGATACTATGAGTTGGGAGTTTCTATATAAAACTTTAAATAAGTTTGGTTTCTTTGCTAAGTTTTGTAATTGGATACTGGTGCTTCTTCATTCCACAAAATTATCAATTATGCTTAATGGTGGTCCTATTTGATTTTTTCGTTTGGGAAGAGGACTCAAACAGGGAGACCCCCTATCTCCAATTCTTTTTATTCTTGCTCAGGATGTTCTTAGCAGAAACATCTCCAAACTAGTACTGGAAAACAAGATTCAACCTATGGTTGTGAGGAATGGAATTCACCCTACTCATCTTATATTTGTTGACGACATTTTTTTGTTCTGCAATGGGGGTAAAAAAAGTATTGAAAATATGAAAAATCTTCTTTTGGACTATCAAGCTACTTCTGGTCAAATGGTTAATGCTATCAAGAGCAAATGTTTTGTGGAAGGTACTGATGAAAACAGAAAGAGACAAATTGCTGATTTTTTTTTCAAATGGAGCTTTCTTCCTTTCCTGACAAGTATTTGGGTGTGATTCTTGCTCAAGGTAAGATCAAAACAATACATATTTGGCACCTGGTTGAATATATGCACCTTAGATTGGCTGCTTGGAGTGGGAAATTGCTAAATTTTCAAGCTAGACTAACATTGGTTAAGCATGTTCTTTACAACATACCAATTTATAACGTGTCCATTTATAAATGGCCTAGAAAGGTTCTAGAAGCTTATGAAAAAATTATTAGAAATTATTTATGGTCAGGCAATACTGAGGATAAAAAATGTGTAACTCTTAAGTGGGATCATGTTTGTACTTCAAAAGAAGAGGGTTGTCTTGGCATCAGAAAACTAGAAGATATTAATAAGGCTCTCCTAATGAAACTTCTATGGAAAATTCTCCACTGTCAAGGTGAATGGGCAAAAAAAATTCTTGCTAAGTATAGGGACAAGAATGGTAATTGGATTCACTACTATAGAAGATCTTCTGTTTGGAATGGTATAAAATGGGTTATCTCTGATTTTAATGACAATACTAGATGGATAGTAGGTAATGGCTCTCAAATCTCTTTGTGTAATGACAGATTATCTTTGAGGAACCACTGTGTAATTTATTTCCTGGTCATCCCTATATTGCCTTGCATCCTCACTTAAAAGTTCAGGAGTTAATTTTCAATGAGCATTGGTGTTTCCATGAAGACTTCTTACAATTTTTCAGCATTGAGCAATTACCAACTATGAAGAAGGGTGATGATTTATTGATTTGGTGTAACAGTCATTATGGATTATTCACAGTTTATAATGCCATTAACAAAGTTAGTATACATCAACCTAAAGTGCACTGGTACATTAAAATTTGGAACCCAGCTGTTATTCCCTCAACCTCTGCCAATATTTGGAAAATCACCAGAGAAATATGTGCAACAGAAGAAAATTTGAGGAAAAAAGGTTACTATTTTGCTTCTAGATGTTATTTGTGCCATGATGGAGAAGATAGTATGGACCATATCCTATGGAAGTGTGATTTCAGTAGCAGATTATGGAATTGGCTTGCAGGTATTTTCAAATTCTCTAAACCAGAATCCTTTGAACATCTTTTAAAATTGAGTAAGCAATCTAGCCATGTGGTCAAGGAAATGTGGATTATAAGTTCTTTTAATTCTATGGTTGAATTGTGGTTCCTAAGGAATGCAATCTTTTATGATGATGAGAAGACTAATAGTAGTTGCACGAAATCCTACACTACACCCTTGCTAAGATTTCACAATAATCAACTCATACTTAAATATTAAAAACGACTCTTTATCATTTAATTCTCAAAAATGTTTACAGAATTGGAAGAAATCAAGAATACGATTAATCTCTCAATGTTTCACTCTCCTCAAGACTTTCTCAACTCTAAAAATACATCATCGTCCTTTTGAACATACTGGGTCTCTATATATAGGGTATATACATAATGGATGACAGCTAAGCTATCCTTTAATTTCGGATTTGATTTACGATCTTATCGCTATAGCTATAACACAAAATCTCGCAAGCATTGTAACCATCGCAGATAAATCATGCTCTTCTCGTGTTTCCTCAATCGTCAGCTATTACGTCATTCTTTAACTTACTCCGTGATACTAGCAAAGTGTTTTTGAAGAGCTCGCGGTATTCTCGCAGAAGTGTTGTTAATCTTGCAAGAATACTGTCATGGCGATATTCTGATCCTACATCTTGCCTCTTTTCATGTCGTTTCTGTGAAGGAGGAAAGATCATGAGAACTGAAATTTTTATAATGCCGCAACTGTTTATCTTTTGTATTCTTCTATTTTGACATGTTTCTGTATTCTTCGCCAGTTGTCTTCATGTATATTTTCTTCCATTCAATTTTTGACATGTCCTTTTCAACCGCTGCGATCTGACCATTCACGTCTTTCTGCATTTATTGCATTCATCTTCTCGAGGAATCTCTCTTTCTATAAATACTTCCTCATTCGTTTTCTTTCTTATTTTTACTTCTTTCATTCTTCTCTCCATAATTTCTCTGCAAATTCACTGTTCTTCCGTAAATTCTGGATCTGTTATTTTCATAAATTTTCTCTCAATCTTTTACTTATTCAATCTTCATTCCCATACTCAAAATGGTTGTAGCTGGTCGCAAATATGAGGCTTCCTTTGAGAAGATTCAAAAAGAATATCAAGACAAATGTTTTACTTTATCCACCATTCCCAATCAAAACCCTAAGTCTGAACTTTCTTTACCATTATTTTCTAACTTTCAATGTAATCACGAGAAAATCATAGTCTCGCTGGGTCATCTTGAAGCTGGTCTTCGCATTCCTCTTTATAACCCTGAACTTCCTCTATTTTATGAGATTCTTTCTCACGAGAAGTTCTCGCGAGCGATATATCAACTGAGTGGAGAATGCATTCGTCTATTGATGGAATATGCTACTCGTAGTGCTAATAGAAAATCTTGCTATCCTGAAACCGCGAAGAATCCTGAATTTAAGGATATTCCAATTATTCCTGCGATGTATACCGTAGATAATTTCTTCTTAAATTATGACATTATCCCCATGAAGATGGATAGCACTTGCTTAGGTGTCCGCTTGCAAAAGAAAGATAAGATCGCTGAAGATAAAGCACTTATGCTGGATATATATTGGCATACAAGTACTAATCAAGGCCCTCACTACTCTAGCGATGACAAATGGTTTATATTTTCTTTATGCCTTGAAGGTCCTTACATCTCTGGTCTTCATAATTTGCCTGCGAATCTTACAGAATATCAACCATGGGTCTTCAACAGGCCCGAGATAAATAAAGAGGTATGTTCTTCTTAAGTATTTGTATAGTAAGTTATTATTATCAATCTTTCCATATCTTTAAGCTCTCGCTGACTATCCCTTTTTTATTAGATTGAAAGGTTAAAGGCCAGTTACAAGAAGTCTGGGAAACCTGCTACTCGGTTAACTCTTCAATTACTCACAGATGAAGTAAGAAATACTTCTTTATAAATCTTAACAATATATTGTTGCCCCTGTTTCTAATCTTTATCTGTGTTCGCAGGTAATTGAAGAGATAGAGCATGTAAAAGTTGTGAAAACCAAGGGGAAAGACAAAGATGCACCTCGCAAAGAGAAATCTACTGTGCCTCTCAAGGAAAAATATTCTGCTTCTCGCGGAGCAAAATCTGGTGCTCCTCCCCTAAAGAAAAGAAGAATTCAACTTATTTCTTCTTCAACTTTTCAATCCAATGAAGGAACTTTGGATGATGATTTTAACAATGGCAACGATGATGATGATGATGAAGATAATAATGGTTCTTACCCTCCTGAGTCTTTTATGACTCAATTATCCAAAAATATTGGCGATATTACACATGGCATCGCAAATGATTATAGAGATGAAGCTCTTAATGGGATATCCCAGGCTCTTTCCAAAGTCTACGATGCTCCCATATTAGTTGGTAATGATTCTCTCCAAGGAATCTCAAGATCGCTGACTCCCAACCTCTTAAATTCGCTTGGTATTCTGGTATGTTTTTATTTCTTCATCACTCGAATGTATTTATTTTATCACTATATCTTGACTTATATTATTCTCTCGCAGGTTGGGAAAGCTTCATTTGCTGTTGCCTCTGACTTGGATAAAAGACGTGCATCTTCTCATAAGAAGAACATTGCTCTTCGTGGAGAGAATGAGAAGTTAGAATCTGAATTCTCTAACCTCCGCGAGAGGAATGAACAAAAGGAAGCTGAACTTTCTAGTCTTCGCGAGAAGAATAAAGAACTTGAGAATAATCTTTCTCAACAATCGCTCAAAGTATCCAATCTTGATACTGTTAACAAACAACTCTTAGGTATGATAATCTTCTTCTTTTCCTTCATAATTTTATGTTTCACTATTCTTTCTTACTTGATTTATCATTCTCGCAGACATTTATGGTCTCAATGATGAGGATTTAACCATTCGCTCTTTTCCTGAACCAATAGACAATGATACTCTTCTAGAACTTCTTAATAATTCTTTGAATAACCCTTCCAATATTAATTCCCTTTCCATAGATGAACTCAGATCTAAGTTTCGCCTTTTAGAAATTAACTACAGATCTTGTTTAGATATAACTCACAGATTCAAACAACTTTATCACAATTCCAAAGTTGAGATTAAAACTTTAAAGGCCAAGAACAAGGATCTTTCAAAAGACAAAGACCGTATATCTAGACAAGGAGCTGAAACCTTAGCAAATTTCCATAAGACCATTCTTGAAGTTCAAATTGAAAGGGATGGGCTTATCCGCGAGAAGGAAGGTTTTATTGAAAGAGAAAACCAAATCCATTCCCGTCTTCTTATAAATAATGATGAGGAGTTTGCTTGGGCTGCGAAAGTTCTTGACAATGGTGTAGATGTTAGTCTTCATATTGAACAAGCAGCTTTAATTAAAGACTTGATTTCTAGAAGAGAAGGTTGTTAACTGTTCTCCCTTGTTAATTCCTTGTTTTTTTATTCTTCCTTACAAAACTTACAACTTATTATTGTATACTCGCAGGAGCTCAAAGGTGATATTCTGAAAGAATTGGAGAGCTTGAAGCTGATAAGAATCAACTCGCAAGTACTCTTGCTGCTCGCAACGAGAAGTATTAAAGATTGAAGGACCAATTAAGAATTAACACTGCGAATTATAGTAGTACTCTTGTTGATGTTCGCAACAATTCCATTAAATTGGTTTGCGATGATCATAACATCCCTCATTCTACATATCCTGATCTTGCAAAATAAGTTCCAGCAAAAACCCAAAACCTTGTTATCTCTGATAGTGAAGTTGTGGAATCTGACGAGCATGAAGATGATGGTAAAGATAAAGAAGGAGAAAAATCTGGCCACAATGATGGTGGATCTAGTTAGATCTGTTTTATCTTCCTTGTAATTTTGTACACTTATTTTCTACTTCTCGTAATATTACTGCGAGTTTCTCCAACTCGATGTATACATTTCTTTTGCTTCTATCTGTATGAATTAGAAGACAATTCTTTTCTGCAACATGGTCAATCAACATAATAATTATTTTTTAATAGTCTATGTAAATGTGTCATATCTGCGTAAATGTGTCTTATAATAAGATCTACGTAATTTTATCGTATAATGATGAATAATAATTTCATCACTTCGTGCATTCCCATACTTGCCTCTATTATTCATCTGCAATATGAAAAAATTGAGTAGAGCTTAGATATCCATTGTGAATAAAATTGAGTTGCGAGCATCATCGCAAGTATCAGTTGTATATTTTTATGATCTATGCGTGAATATCGCAAATTTCATAATCTCTGTAGAAACATCACAGTTATTCAACTTCTTGTGGCCTTATTATGCCTTCCTAGTTAAAGGTCTTATTTTTCCACTTTATGTATTTGTGAAAATATCACAAGACGTCTTTACACTTGTATGTAAAAACCCATTGATCTTGCCTTATCTGAATTTTTTCAATTTCTCTACGACAATATGACAAGTCTAAGTTCTCTCGCAAGAACAAAGCTTTATGACATTGTCGTCTTGCGATGAAATCGCAGGATGTCTTTACACTTTCATATAAAAACCCATTGATCTCATCTTATTTTTTTTTTTCTCTTTTGGCTTGTTGCCTCTTGTATAATTTTTGTCACGCGACAATATGACAGGCCTAAAACGCTCTTGTGAGAGTAAAGCCCCATGACATTATCGTCTTAAGACACTTATCAGATCCCTAATGGAGGGTGCCACCCTTATCTTCCCCCTGGTTGCCCCTTCAAGGAGGGAACATCGGCCATACAAGACTAGCTCCTCCCATCCAGATTTACCAACAACCAGTTGTTTTCGCAGCCTCTTGTCCTTTATGCCTATATGGCTTATAGTTACAAGACTGCATCCTAAGTTGGGTTTTCTTTAGTCCGAATGGATCATAGCCAAGACTTACTAAGAATGGCCAGGGTAGGTTCGTCCGTCCCGGGCATCCTTGGATCAACCATGTACCTCGGCGTCTTAGTCATACTCTGCACCCCTTAGAAGAGGTCCTCAGTCGTCCAACCAGGGTATAACCTTATATAGTTGGAAATCCAAGGTACATCTCCTGGATAGGTTTTATTTAACCCCAACATATGCATGACTCAGGTTCCAGCAGCAGGATAACCTTATCCCTAAGTCATGTAAAGAGATACCCCCTTATATGACGTACTTTAGGTCTTACATTTGCCTCTTGCGAAGTTGTATCCGCGAACTAGGGTGTACGCCATAAAGGTTTGTCCCGTTCTTTGTTTCTTTTGCGAATATCACAATCTTTTGTTCTTTGAATAATCTCGCGATTGTACTCGCTGCTTCTAATGAAATTTCTACTTTTGACTTTATTTCATCTTTTGCGTAATTTTTTCAATTTCATCCTTTTCATTCAAACAAGATAAAATAACAAACCATTTATAAACTTCATCATTTTACCTTCCTACTCACTGTTTTTTACTTCTGTTCTTTTGTTGCATTTTGTTATTTTTTCTCCATTTGCGATACGCTCGCCATCTATTTTTTGCTCCTCATACTAATTTTTCATCATCTCATCTTCTCGCTGATCTATTATATCTATCATTAATCTGTCACATCTTTGTATTTGTTTGATATTCTGCTTCCAATTGCTATTATTCGAAACTCTATCTTCACAAGACTTTATATCAATCTCATAACATTTTCTACTCTCACCCCAATCTCCTTTGATGACCCCGAAACCATGTGGATGTGGAAATTTGATACATTGATGGTAGGTTGACGCCACACCTAAAATTCCGTGTAAACATGGTCTTCCAATTAAGGAATTATAGGGTGTCTCCATATCTACTACACAAAATAAGACTTTGGACTTGATTCCCTTTAATGGTATCCTCATTGTGGTTTCTCCCTTCGGTTTATTGGCACTACCATTGAAACCATATATCTTGTATGTTGAGGGTATTAAATCATCGTCTCTCCCTCCCATGGTCTTATAAGTGTGATAAAATAAGATATCCACCGAACTACATGTATCAATCAATACTCTATTTATTTCCCATGAATCTTCATTTTCATCCTCTTCTTTATCCTCTCATTCCTCTTCTTTTTGGTTTGGGTTTATCTCTAATCTTACAACCAATGGTTGATCATGCATTTCTCCAGGTTCAGGTACTTCTTGTGCGGTGAAATAAATGGTTTGTTTTTGCCACTCCTCTAATGGAGAGACTCTCGCAATGTTCATAATCTCTCTTCCATCTGCGTCTCTCGTGAAGACTCGTCTAAGAACGTTGTCATGGAAATGCTCAATAGTCTTATATGAATGTACGATGGAGTTACAAAACAAATTATTTGCCTTTGCTTCAACCTTTATTATGAACGTTTCTGATCCTTTTACAGTATTCACTCTGCGAATTTCTGGTGTTGGTGGTAGCTACTGAGATTGTGGATGTCCTATTATAAAATGATTTAACTTTCCTTGATCAATAATCCTCAAAATCATTCTCTTTACATTCCTGCAATCGTTTATTGAATGTCCATGGAAATGATGATAAGGACAAAATGCTTGATTTTAATTGTTCTGATGTGGCTCTTTTCCCACGTTCCAGGGTGATGGTATATCTTCCATAAAAATAATAGCTTCCCAAATCTTTTCTATGCTAGCATTCAAAGGTGGCATCTTAATTTCTTCCCATATTACTCTTTGATTCCCTTGTCCTCTGAAATTATTTTGTATCTGACCACCATAATTCTCTTGCGGCTAGTCCAATCTTTGAATTTTATTATTTCCACCGCGACTGTAATAATTCCTCTCTCTTTCATACTTATGTTGATTTTCAACCACTATTTTCTCTTGCTTTGGTTGCGAGGTGCTCGCCACATTGTTGATCATTTTTGGAAGTAAACTCCCGTTCGCTGATATTGATCCAGTGTTTGCGATTTGGTATGATTCCATCTCATTTTATTTTTCCTCCAAAGCAATATATTCTTCTTGTAGTTCTCGTAGCTCAGTCATTGTGATGGTATTTTTGATTCTGAAAATCTGTATATACAGCAGATTGGTTGCGAACATTTCATTGATGAAAGATAAAATAAGATATCTCTCATCCACTCTTCCTGCCATTTCACTGCACATTGTTTTCCATCTTATGGTTAGGTGTTTCAGGCTTTCACCAACCCTCTGCTTTAACCCAAATACATCTTCAATACCTGGCCGCGATGAATTGTTGCTTATATATGCTCCCAGAAATGTAGCTTGCAAATGATCAAAAGAAATTATGGTATTTTTGGGTAATCCCTCGAACCATTTTAGCGCATCGCCAGTTAAACTAGATGCAAAATATTTGCATAATACGGCATCATGGTTTTCCCACTGTAGCATACACCTGACATAAGCTTTGACATGTTGAACATCACAGGTAGTCCCATCAAATATACTGTTTAATGCTGGTAAATTGCATTTTGGAGAAATTACTCTTAGTTGTACTTCTTGAGTAAATGGAGTTCTCACAGCTTCTTCAATGGATTCATCAAGTTGCCTTCTGCCTCCTTCTCTCATATTACTCAATATTCCCCTCATTTCTGCTAATTCTCTTAAAATTTGTTCATTTCCAGTTGAATTTTTCTCCATTGGCCTTTTTAGCGCAACTTCTATTCTTCTATGTTCATGTCTTTCTTGCCTTGCGAGATTTTGTGTATCCTCATATGCATCTTCATTTTGTCTTCTTCTGCGATTTTCTTTTTCTCTTCCTTCCTGGATTCGCAACTGGTTATGTCTTCCAATTTCTTGTCTGCGAGCTTCTTCATTTCTCACCATTTCTCTTCGCTGTCTTTCTATTCTCCTTTGTATTCTGTCATATTCCTCATTGATATCATTATTATGGCGATTTTGTGTGCGTTTTCTTTCTCGATTGTCATGATTATTCTGCCGAATTGCTTCCTGAAATTCTTGTTCTTCCACTTCTCCTCTTAATCTTTCCCGCTCGCAAGCCAGTCGTTCTTGTTCAGCATAATGTCTCTCAATTTTGTCCTCAATGATTCTTTGTATTTCTTTCCCATGTAATATTTTTCTACCTTCTTCTCGATTTTCTTCATCATTTTGATCATTTATGCCCTCTTGATTTTGTCTACCATTTATAGCTTCATCGCGTGGTATATGGTAATCGTCAATTATCTCTTCTTCTCTACGATGCTGTTCTTCATTTGGATTTTGCATTCTTTCCATATTTCTCATAGGGAAATTTCGCCTTGGTTCTTCTCTGAATGACCTTAAGCTTGATCTAGCAGTACTTCTTGATCTTCTTCTTTGCAATCTTAAATTCTCCATTCTCAATTCATGATTTTGCCTTGTTAAATTCGCACACGCTCCTCTGCTTCTAATCTCCTTTCCTCTTGTATTCTTTGTCTTAAATCAGCTGTAGTTTCATTTTCATTTTCTCCATGAATTAACTCTTCAACCACTCCTCGATCTCTCTCTTCTCTTCTCTCATTTCTTAATTCTCGATCTTCTTCTTCTTCCACTGAATCTGATTTCCAAGTATGCACACTAACTCTATCATAATCCATTGCTCTATCTTGTATTGATGTTTGCTAATTTGATTGTTGAACCTGATTTTCTTCATTATTCCTTGTTCTATTTTTCCTTGTTCTTACTCTTGAAGATTCTCCCATTTCATTTGTTCTTCCTCCTGCAAGTATTTTACTCCTCCTTACAGTTGTTGGTGGTTCTGATGTGTTTCTTCTTCTTCTAGCCATTATTGCGTTAAATCTTTCACTAGTTGTTCTAAATTCCTTTCAATCACAATGTCAATTTTTATCTTTTTCTTCAAGTAATCATCAACTCATCCCTGTTTCGGGCGCCAAAATATAGTTGCAGGAAATCCTACACTACACCCTTGCTAAGATTTCACAATAATCAACTCATACTTAAAGATTAAAAACGACTCTTTATCATTTAATTCTCAGAAATGTTTACAGAATTGGAAGAAATCAATAATACGATTAATCTCTCAATGTTTCTCTCTCCTCAAGACTTTCTCAACTCTAAAAATACATTATCGTCCTTTTGAACATACTGGGTCTCTATATATAGGGTATATACATAATGGATGACAGATAAGCTATCCTTTAATTTCGGATTTGATTTACGATCTTATCGTTATAGCTATAACACAAAATCTCGCAAGCATTGTAACTGTCGCAGATAAATCATGCTCTTCTCGTGTTTCCTCAATCATCAGCCATTACGTCATTCTTTAACTTACTCCGTGATACTAGCAAAGTGTTTTTGAAGAGCTCGCGGTATTCTCGCAGAAGTGTTGTTAATCTCGCCAGAATACTGTCATGGCGATATTCTGATCCTACACTGATATTACAAATATTCAACTAAAGATAACAAGAAGGGTACATGACTGTGAAGGAAGACTTAAAGGAACTGCTTGGCATAATACTAGAAAAATAAGAAGAACTACAATTATTGAGCTCTATTTTTATCTGCCAAGTGAAAATGTGCTGCTATTGTGTTGTGATGGTGCCTCTAGAGGCAATCCAGGCCCTGCTGGATATGGTTTTATAGTTAGAAATCACACGGGTGCCTTCATCTTTGCAGAATCTGGTGGTCTGGGAGTCTCCACTAACTATGTTGCAGAATTTATTTCTTGTATCAAGGCTATGGAATGGGCTATTGAAAATAAGCACTTCAATTTAATATTACAGTAAGATTCCAAAACTTGTATAACAGCTCTTCAGCAACAGAAGATCCCTTGGTTCCTTATGGAAAGATTGCAGAAGACTATGGAAAGCATTCACACAATTTCTTTCATGCATGTTTATAGGGAAGTTAACTTTTCTGCTGACCATTTTGCAAATAAGGGTGTTCATATTCAGAAAGGTCAAAGATTGGATTTCAATGACAAACCAAGCAGTCTACCTTTCCTAGAACATCCAGATCAACCCTATTACAGTTTTGTTTAGTTTATAGTTCTCTTATTTTTCTTTTTTTTTGTGGTTTGCTTTGTACTTTTTCCTGTTATTTTTTGAGTCTGTACTTTTGATCTTTGATCTTTTTTAATAAAGTTTGGTTTTTTTTTGTTTTTTAAAAAAAATCCATAACATTGAGGGTTTGGACAGCTTGGATTAATCAGCAGCTGCGTAGAGAAGAGTAACAAAAGGAAAGAAATTAATCCCGGAGGATTATTTCCCGTGAAGAAAAAGAAAGAGAATCCGGAGACTTAGTTTCCTATATAAAGTCTGGTTCGAGTCACAAACATGAGAGTCGAGAGTTTGGGGTAGAGTAGAGGCATAAAATCATGCTGCCGGAAGAATTGCAGTAGTAGCATTGAAGAGGAAGAAGAAGAGTTACAGACGACAGAAGAGAAGTGTCGTTCTTAAGAACACGAAGAACAGACCCGTAGAGACAGTCGTTTATTCAGCTGCGCTTCAAATTTATCGTTCTTTGAAATAGTGACTCTGTAACATATTTACAGTGTTGCAAAACTCTGTCTTAAACAATTTCTTCAATAAAAACACCTTTTCTAGCCATGAATCAATATTTTGAGTGTGTTTTCACCATGAAGAGCTAAACCCCAACACTGGGATGACGGAGGATGCCATTCTTCACGCGTGTGGTAATTCTATTAATTCTTTTATGACTTATTACATTGATTTTTAATTGATTTATGATTTTTGTTGAGTGATTGTTATTTCAATTGATGGGTCATGCTTTCTTAAGTGTATTGATGTCTCATGCTTTAGATTTACAGTCATCGCTTTCAAAATCTACCCTCGGCAAGGAATTAGAGTCAATAAATTGTTATTATTTGAGATATGAATGTCTATAATTACTAGTTGAACCACATGAATGAGAATTGGTGGACTCCTGAATCCTAGTACTTCTTGATCTTGTGACAAACTTTTGGATATATTATCTTTATTTTTAGTGTTTTCTATTTTTTTTAAGTCTTAAATCAAACCTCAATGAGTCCGAGAATCAAACCCTTTACTTACCACTTCAAAATTACATCAGTTTATGGCACCGTCGACGCTGACTTGTATTTAAGTTTAGGTTTTAGGTTGTGCATTTTTTTTTAGGTTTTATATATATATATATATTGTATTTTTATTTTTATTATTATTATTTTTTGTTCTATTTTACGGCTTGGGTATTTTTGTTTTTGGTGTGGAGGTTTTGCTGGAAACTAAAGGTGGAAAGTTGGACTTGCCTAAAAGAGAAGAAAATCCCAAACTTTTTATTTTTATTTATTTTTGGAACTTTTATTTTTGTTTGTTTATTTGTATATATTTTTTAATATAAAAAAATAAAACACAAAACACGAACGCACACGTGCACTTCATTATTGCATCGTCTGGCACCGATTAGTAGGAAAACACGTGGTTTAGTATGGTGAACCCTCTGTGCGTTATCATCGGAAACACTAGAAGCCTTAGCCTTGTACCTTTGACCAGTCCTTGACTGTAGGTATATTTTTCTAAAGGTAACCTGAGCTTACCCTATATAGTCAACCCCAGCATTTGCATTTGCACGTGCACTATATAATGTCGAACTGGTATTACAATAGCCAATACAATGATTATTCGACTGAGCAACATGGACATTATCCTTATTATGACCATAGTGTGAATAGTGGTTGGGAACGCCATCCTTTTGAAGAATATGGGTCTTACCATGGTGATCCCAATTACTATCCACATGTGCACAGGTCATACGAGCAAGAAAATAAGGAATCTTATAGTACTAGTTCCTCTTCTTTGGGCGACTTAATTAAATAGTTGAAAACTAGTCCTTATTATGATCCTTCCAGTCCTATTCGTCCTCTAGAAGACTCTCTCAAGATTTTGGTTGAGTCGACACGTAGACTTAAGTTAGAAAGAATTGCTCGAAATAATCTTAATTTCCAATATAGTGTTTCTAATAATACCCTTGAAAATGAGGACAATTATTTGCATAATCAAGAAGATGAGGATATAATCGGTAACACTACTTGTTTAGAATAGGTTCAACCATTAGAAGAGCTTTACAATGATAATACTATTTCTAATTCAAATACAAATAATTTTAATAATTATTCACCTATTCAAAAGGACGAGGATTTGACTAGAGATAACCCCGTTTTAGACGATATAGTATTTCCATTTGATTACGAAGCCGATAATGACTTAGAGGAACGAGTTTATCCTGAGAATACTATTTTAGAGTCCAAGGATTTAGAAACAATAGTCCTAGACGAAGAATATGAACTCGTAGAGCTTTTAAATATGTATGAGGATGTGTCACCTAAATATGACCTACAAGAAGCAATTGACCATTTTCAAGATTCCGATGATCTAAAAATTAGGGAAATTTTAGCTAGTCTATTTAGAGACACCCAAAACTCTAAGTTTGGGGGTGATTATCATTCTCCATGTGCCTTACCTTTAGCTCTTATAGAGATCCCTCACTTGGGACTTGACATGTGTACCTCTATCATTTCAAAAGATCATCTTCAGACACGTTTTCCTGAACCTAGTAATGTCCATGAAGAAGTTCAGTTATTAGAAACCCATCCTCTTGTTGATGTGGTTTATCCAGGCTATGATACCCAGATTGACTTTGTTTTCCCACCAAATATTTTTCTTACAAATGTGGGAATGTATGAGTTTCAAATGTGTCTTTATTAAGTTCTGAGACTAAACCTAATTATTTTAGGAAAATAGAAACAACACATTTGCTTAAGAATGACCACCACTCTCATTATGGTCAGTTGTGTAAGTCAAATCTGATTGACTTAGAGGATCCTCAATTATTCAGGTTATTATTGTGTGCTTCTAAATTTTTCCATACCTTAGAACCTGATATTTCAGATCTTACTTATGAGGAGGGGCAACCCATGAAAATATTTTATTTAGACCCCTTTATTGAACCTGAACCTGAACCACAACTAGATGTAGTTGTCTTAAACAGTAAACTAGGCAAGGGTGTGCTATGTTTATTCTTGGTTTGTTGCAGTTTCCTTTTGTCTGTGATAACACTTTTTCATGCAGATGATCCATAGTTGTTTCGGATATTTCTATATGATTCAAGGTGATTAATTCTTACTTATGTCTGGCTGAAGACGTTAAACCTAGCACTTCTTGGGAGGTAATCCAATATTCATGCGACACGGTAATATCTTTCCTTATCTCTTTTGCTTCAAATGGTAACAGTTTCTCCTTGTTCATGCTTTTAATTTTATCTTTAGAACATTGAGGACAATGTTAGATTTAAGTTTGGGGGTATGGGAGAAATTTTTAGTTGCATTATTAAACTCCAAAGCCTAGATATTTATGTTTATTAAGGATGGCACTAACCAATCTAAGTGGATGGAAGCATTTTGGTTGTAGGAGTTGAGGAACCAATCTAATTAGATGGATACATCTAAAGAGTCTATTCATAAAAGCACATAGCTCAGATGTTATAAATAACATGGTAGTTTCGCCATATCTCGTTGAGTCCTTTTCACTTCTTTTTTTTATTTTGTTTTCTTTAAAATATGTTTCTCTAAGTGATTAGGTGGGGCTCACGATTCAAGTTGTTACCACTACTAGGGTGAAATAGAGTGATTGAGTTACTAAGAAAAAGAAAAAGAAAAAAATACCAGACCAATTATACCAAACAGAATAAAGTTAAAAAAAAATGACACTTGGATAGCAATATGTGTGTGTTTTCCCTGTCTCCGTGGCCTAAACAAGCGTGGAACGCAGGATCCATGTGAACTATCATGTAATCTTCTGACAAGAAGCATGCGCTTGGATCCAAAAGATCAAATCATGCAGTCCAAAAAAAATATGAAAAATTGAATAAAAAAGTTGTGCAATAAAATTGACCACTGGTACCCTTGTATATGCCAGACGAGTTGTTCTAGAATTAGGATTGTCGACCACTGGTTCCCTTGTATATACCAATTGTGTTGATATTAGTCAGACCAGTATCTCAGTCCATTAGGATAGGTTTATTTTGGCAGTGGCCTTCAGACAGATATGAGAAACACCGTTCACCTAGTCAACATCAAAACCATCTATGTTTTTCTATATTCATCTCTTAATCTATCCATGTGATTGGTTGACTCCGGTTATGATGTCCATAGTGCAACTATCTGAGTAGAGCTTTGTCACTTATATATGAATTTTAGTATGCTTGAGTGCAAACTCGTGTACAACAATTGAAATTTCGCATCAGGGTACTTCCTCCTGTACTCAATAAGTATGCCAACCAAGGAGATTCTTTAGTGCCTTCCAAGGTTCTGCGTTGATATCTAGCATCTGAAGTATAAAGGTTTTGTGGGTATATCTCTGGTAAGCCCTCCCGAGACTATAACTCGGCCACTAGGGCCACCTAGGGGTTTAAAGGCTTATTGCATACACTAAATGCAATCGACGATGCATGCGACAGTGAGTTAGGATTTTTGTTTTGTAGATTTGATTTGCTCGGGACTAACAAATAATAAGTTTGGGGGTATTTTATAGAGGCATTTATGTGTCTATTTTGTTCTCAATTATATATATTATTAGTACCCAGTTTTGTACTTATTTTGGTATTTTGTGTCTTTGTAGGTATTTTTGGAGAAATAATCATGCGCGGAGAAATTAGCTCGAAAAGTGATATTTGGACTCGCCATAGAAAATTATTGAAGACACTCCTCAAATGTTAAGGGGCAGCTTATTTACTATTTACACCCAAGGCTATAGGCACCCCAGCAGAGGATAAGGGGCGACCATCTCCTCCATTCGAATAAAGAAAATTGGCGGCAAAAGTGTTTCTCACGGACAAAATTAGGGTTGAGGATTAAAGGGATGAAATTCAATGGGTTTACTTCTTAGGCCTAAACAGGCCTGGCAAAGTCGCTGGATTGGATCAAATTTGTCTAGAGTTCGAGATTGGAGCAAAACAGAGTCTTTGAAGTTCCGGTAACCTTCATATTTTCAGGGATGTTTTAGGACGAGATTTTATGCAACAGTTTCATGGTTTTGGATAGATATGGGCCTGGTTTGATGAAATAGGGATGGTGTTGGTTCTAAGTACGAAGAAAAAGGGGATTTATATGGATAATCGATAAAACAGGGAGTGAGAGATTTAAACGGGCATTGGTTTTTCTTTTGGAAATTACGTGGAAACGAAGAAAATAATCTCTTCTGTGAGATTTGATTCCATAACATTGAGGGTTTGGACAGCTTGGATTGATCAGCAGCTGCGTAGAGAAGAGTAATAAAGGAAAGAAATCAATCACGGAGGATTATTTCCCGTGAAGAAAAAGAAAGAGAATCTGGAGACTTAGTTGCCTATATAAAGGCTGGTTCGAGTCACAAACAGGAGAGTCGAGAGTTTGGGGTAGAGTAGAGGCATAAAATCATGCTTCCGGAAGAATTGCAGCAGCAGCAGCAGGTGAAGAGGAAGAAGAAGAGTTGTAGACGACAAAAGAGAAGTGTCGTTCTCAAGAACACGAAGAACAGACCCGTAAAGACAGTCGTTTATTCTGATGCGCTTCAAATATATCGTTCTTTGAAACAATGACTCAATATTTTGAGTGTGTTTTCACCATGAAGAGCTAAACCCCAACACTGGGATGACGGAGGAAGCCATTCTTCACGCGTGTGGTAATTCTATTAATTCTTTTATGACTTATTGCATTGATTTTTAATTGATATATGATTTTTATTGAGTGATTGTTATTTCAATTGATGGGTCATGCTTTCTTAAGTTTATTGATGTCTCATGCTTTAGATTTACAGTCATTGCTTTCAAAATCTACTTTCGGCAAGGAACTAGAGTCAATAAATTGCTATTATTTGAGCTATGAATGTCTAGAATTATTAGTTGAACCACATGAATGAGAATTGGTGGAGTCCTGAATCCCATTAATTCTTGATCTTGTGACAAACTTTTGTATATATTATCTTTATTTTTAGTGTTTTCTATTTTTTTTAAGTCTTAAATCAAACCTCAACGAGTCCGAGAATCAAACCCTTTACTTACCACTTCAAAACTACATCACATAATCCCCCTAAACCAGCAGACATGTCCACTTTTACACGTGGACAAACACATGTCTTGATATATTACACGTGGACACCAGCCATGTGGAAGAATTTATACTGATAAAAACTATGACCGTTTATGCTCCCTCCGGTATGAAGGCACTGAATCAGCCATTTCCTATCTCTGCAAAGCATAAAATCCAATCTCTGCAAAGCATAGGTTCACATCTTCAGAACACTTGGTCTCCAACTCATTTCCCCCCCTGTAATGGGTGGTGGATTATGCACACATTAAACATGAGTAGTAGCAATGACTTGGTGGATGTATGTAGCGGCAACAGTCTAATCTTCCTCGTATAGATAAGGAATCAAAAGATGAACACAACCACCGTCTGCCTAGAGAGAAGCACCAAAACAGATTAATGCATATGAACCCAAAATATCTTTCCTCAAAATTGAAAGGAAAATGTGTTTTGTAGCAGTTCAGGACAAATAAAGCTAAAGAAACAGATAGAATATAGTCGACATACCGTACGAAGGTCTTTAACATTAAAGGAAGGGTTAGGGTAAGATTTCCAAATTGATCAGGAAACAACTCCACCAAAGTCCCCCATCATCATCATCATTACTTGCTTTCCATTTTGCACTAGTTGTTTCCTATAATGATAAATTTAGGAAGTCCACCAGTTAACAATATGGAAAAATATCGTTTGGTACTTTTTTTTTTTAAGTGGGTCCATGTTTGTTTAGTTCTTTGGTCAAATCCAACGAGTATCATTATCGCTATGTTTCAGAGCTTTTAATTTTTTTCGGTATAATAGTAGTTCATTCCGAGAATGAACACTATTTTGTAACATGATAGTTCATTCTAGTGCTAGCAGTTCATTTCGTAGAATGAACTCGTATACACTACCAATTTATTTTGTAGAATAAACTCATAGTAATTGTTCAATTTGAAGAATGAAATCGCAATGGTAGTTCATTATTATAGTTCATATTGAAGAATGAACTCGTGATAGATGTTCTTAATTTCGAATGAACTCATAATAGTTTTTCATATTGTAAAATGAACTTGTAATAGTAATTAAAAATGGTAGTTCATATTGTAGAATGAACTCGTAATAGTTGTTCATTATGGTAGTTCATTTTATAAAATGAACTCGTAAACGGTAGTTCATATTGTAGAGTGAACCCGTGATAGATGTTCATATTGTAGAATGAACCCGTGATAGGTGTTCATATTGTAGAATGAACTCGTAATAATAGTTCATTATACCACTTCATTTTGTATAATGAAGTCGTATGATAGTTCATTTTGTAGAATGAACTCGTATGTTATTTAATCCAAAGAGTTCACTTTTTGGAATGAACTAACTAGCATGATAGTTCATTAAAGTTGTTGATTTTGTAGAATGAACTCGTATAGTTAATCAAAGTAGTTCATTTTGTAGAATGAACTCGTATAATAGTTCATTTTATAGCTAAAAAATAAAGCAAAAATTATCCAAAACATAGGGACAATGGTACTCATTGGAAAGCTATCGTAGAGGGTTTTCCGAATATATAAAATTTATTATTTTTAGACATATGGTTCAAAAGATATTTAAGTTTTAAGTTTTATTTATTTATTTTTATTAAGAGAGAGAAAAAAAAAAATACTGTGACATCACTTTAGGACCAAATCATTATTTTCTAGGACAAACAATAATATAAGTGTATTTCTGACACTACAATATGACATTTACATCATCCATAACATCACCTTAGGACCAAATGATAAATTTTAGGACCAAATAATAATTTATATTACCAAATAGGATCAAACAAACATTTAACTGGGTCAAATGGACTAAACTCTCTCTAATATATTATTCCTAGGACCTAATGGTATTTCCTACTTAACAATAGTCTTACACGGACAACTAAGTTCACAAGCATACCAGATAATACTAATGTCGTATATGTTGAAGCAACACATTAGAGATGCAAGGAAAAATAAATAATACATCTTAATCATTAAAAGACCACCACCATCATCTAGTACCAACAATATATATTATAAAAAGAAGTGCAGTCTGTCTATTTGGATATATCCGACCATCAATTTCGTCATCCCACGGCGCGAATCGAGAGTTGGGGGAGGGATATTTTCATGCGTCGGATGCGTTAGGCTTCCTAATTTCGCCAAGCTCCCTTAAATAATTAGGTTTCCTAATGTCGACAGTAAGAAACTACTCCTATATCACTTAGGTCCGTCCATTAGTGGCGTTTAGTGATTCCTTATATAAATCTGTTTCCTAACTACGAACAATCTGTTTTCCTTTCCTAGCTATAAATACAACTGCCTTTGTGATTTTATTCCCATTATAGATTTCTCTCATGCAAGTAACCAGAGATCTTTAATTTAATCCCAGCTGTCTCGAGTTACTAAGGTGTTTGTTAATGGATGTGGTACTGCTTCCAAACATAAGGTAATCGTGGTCCGTGCTGGAAGCCACCACTGTTAGATATTTTCAATAATGTTTACCGCTACAAGGGGGTCCGGGGGAGCGTAGTCCCTTCCGGCTGTGTTCGACCTGACAGGTCAGGTCGTGGGGGTCTATGGGGCAACGCCCCCCTAGCAAAGTGCGAGACAGCGCCTCGTAGAATTTTTTTTTTTTTGGTTTTGAAATTCAAAACCTATTTCAGTTTCCAGAATTTTCTACAAAAACATGTACGTTCCCATTAGGTTTCTTCTGAAAAGACACCATTAATGGATGCTCGTTGAAAGCGTCTGTTCGTGATGAAAAGACATCACGAAACGGCATGAATCCCTCTTTAAATAGTGAAGGCTTTCTCCCATCTCAATCATCAAAATTTCTTTCTCTCTAAGCATCTTCAGAAACAAAATACTGTGTGTTCTTAGTTGGGTCAAGGGAGTACAACTCTTGAATTCAACAACGTTGTTTGGGCTTCATTCTATCCTGAAGGCAATATTTCAATGACCAATTGTACTCGCCAATTATTTGGGAAGGGTCGAAATAATTGCTGAAAAGAATCGAAAGGGCTTGAAGCTTGTGTTAAAACATTCTTTTCAATCTCTGTTTTCATCCTCTATTACCCTGTATTTTCCAACAACCACTATAGTAAGGTTCTACCAAAACGTTTTGTTCTATATAGTGGAACTTTAAGATTAGCCGGGGAAGATACAAAAAAATTAAAACATTCATGAATCAAGGGAAGATTAATCTGGAAATAGTGAAAAAAAAAAAACGGTTTAGGGTCATGGGTGTCGGTCTCTAAGAATAAGAATACATGGATAACTTCTATATACCAATAGATTTACAGATATTTCATTGAATGTAGTTAAATTCATGAATGTTATCTATTTCGGTTCGGTCTGCTTATCATCTATAATTACATATCTTCCAGATCCTGTTTAAAAGATGATTACATATCTGTTTCAGAACAAAAATTAAATATTGTTGTCATCCTACGTCACGGATCAAAAGTTGAGCAAGGCATATTTTCGTGCGTTTGATGGGGAGACAAGACAAGAATACGTTTCCTAATACAAATATGTTTCTTAAACTTTTTTCCCTATTATAACTACGATGATTCCATTAAAATAAGGAGTAGTGACGGAAAAAAAATCTATAGACAGGCATTCAGTTCTCTACGGTAATATCGTGGATGCTAACCGGAAGGGTGGAAGAAAAGAAAAGGAAAAAGAAGAACTGATTGTTAGGGGGTTAACAGATTTTGTGTTTACGCTATTAGTGATGGTACGGTGTAATACGCTTAAACCCGATCCTGTTTCGTTCTGCCAATCTAAGAGAAGGCATGTTAGAAGGTGATATACGTGAGTAATTATTTTCCTTTTTTGGACAAAAGATAAGTAGAGAATTAAAAACGACATCGTTTTAATTTTGTCTTTGATTGTTTGTACATTTATCCCTGAGAAGTGAAATAGTATGTTTATTCCGATGTTTCGACTTCACACTTCATTTATATAGATGTGAATAACCACTGAACTTCACACCATGTAGCGCAGTTTTGTGCATGAGACATGTTAGATATTAATCTGATAGTAGCATGATATGCCAGACGATTAATCTAAGAACTATCTGTCCTTTGAGTAAGAATCAGCGGAACCATGAGATTGTGAATACAATTTGAGTTAAGACCAAGGAAAACCTTAGTTCGCTCGACTAAGTATCCTTATATAATTAGATTTCCTATTGTAATTTAATTTTTCTTAATGATATATATTAAAAGAATTTAGGGGTTACGGTCGGGACTGTAAGCCTCGGCTAAACAAAACACTAGGGAATGCATAAGATGCTAAGCCCCAGCTAATTTGATACGACCAACAAAACACTAAGGCATGTTTAAGAGGCCAAGGTCGAGCCTGTAAGCCCCAGCTAATTTGATATGAAAAACAAGACACGCTAATTTGACACGGCCAACAAAACTCTAGGGTATGCTTAAGAGGCCACTGTCGGACTGTAAGCCCCTGTTAATTTGACCCGACTAATAAAACACTAAAGCATGCTTAAGAGGCTATGGCAGCCCCGACAAATTTTACACGACCAACAAACATTACCAACAAACCCAAGGGCATGATACAGCCCCGGCTAATTTGGCCTGACCAACAAAACACTAGGGTCGCAGCCCCTAACTAACTTATAGGCTTGATTTTTGACAGTTCTAATAATATAGTTTTGTTAATGACTAAAATTTTGTGTGAGAGTACCAATTGGCTCGACCAACAAAACACTAGGGTCATGCTTAAGGGGCCACGACTAATTTGGCCCGACCAACAAAACACTACGGCATGCTTAAGGGACCATGGCCGGGGCTGTAAGCCCCGGCTAATTTGACTCGACCAACAAAACACTTGGGTCGCAGCCCCTAACTAACTTATATGCTTGATTTTTGACACTTATAATCATACAGTTTTGTTAATGACTAAAATTTTGTGAGAGAGTATAATCAGCCGACCAAACAACAAAAATAAATTGTAAGAGTTTGATCCCCGGCCGTAGGCTGGGGTGATACCTAGTATATATATATATATGATCTCAAAGAACTCATGATAGAAGATGTAAAATAACCACTACCATAACATATAGCATTCTTCACCATCACGAGATGTTTGATAATACGCATATGTGAAGGTAATTTATTGAAAAAGCGGGGGTCTAACAACCACACCCAATATTTCGATTAGCAATCTGTATGGACAAACTCCTAGTTTCTTTACTAGAGAATCAACTAGACAGTCAGACTCAATCCAGATAAAAATATCTCAAGGAGTTATTATCTCAATCTCTAAATTTGATTTACTCAAGCACATACAATCTGCGAGTCTTAATCAAAGAGAGATAAATTGATGGTACCAACGACCAATATCCAAGTGTCAATCAATTTAAATCAACAACCAATAAGGTCGGATATTCTAATTGATTGAACAACGCACAACTTGTATTATTTCAATTATATAACAAAATATAATGCGGAAAAAAAAAACACAGACACCAGAATTTTGTTAACGAGGAAACCGCAATTGCAGAAAAACCCCGGGACCTAGTCCAGATTAAACATATACTGCATTAAGCCGCTACAAACACTAGCCTACTCAAAGCTAACTTCGGTCTGGACTGTAGTTGAACTCCAACCAATCTCACACTGATCCAAGGTACAGTTATGTTCTTACTCCTCTGATTCCAGCAGGATACTACGCATATGATTCCCTTAGTTGATCTCAACCATAACCAAGAGTTTCTACGACCCAAATTCGAATAATTTAATAAACAAATCTGTCTCACACAGAAAAGTCTACAAGGATAGATAAATTCATCTCCCACGAATAAACCTATGAGTTTTTGTTCCATCTTTTGATAAATCAAGGTGAACAGGAACCAATTGATAAAACCACACTTATATTTCTGAAGAACATCCCATCTTTATAAATCACCTCACAATAAACTTAATCGACGTAGCGAAGAAGATTATTGAGGAATCACAAACGATGAGACGAAATGTTTGTGACTACTTTTATATCTTACCTATCGGAGATAGAAATCTCAAGCCAATTATTACAATTGTACTCGTACGATAGAAGATGCAAGATCAGATTACACAACTACGATAAAAGTAGTATCGGTATGGCTTCACAATCCCAATGAAGTCCTTAAGTCGTTAACCTGGTTTTAGAAGAAGAAAATCAAAGGGTAAAGGAGAATCGACTCTAGCTTAGAAAACTAGTATCACACAGAATGTGTGGGGATTAGGTTTCCCAGTTGCTAGAGTTTGCCCTTATATAGTCTTTCAAATCAGGGTTTGCAATCAATTTTATCTTAGTAACAAAGCATTTAATATTCATCGTTAGATGAAAAGCTAATATTTATCAACCGTTAGATCGAAAACATAGCTTGTTATACACACATGTACTTGACGTTTTTGGGTTTGTGTAAACGTAACCAAACTTGTACATTAGTTGGTTCAGCACTAGGTAACCAAATGGTTAGCCAAATGATAAGTTTCATATCAACCATATTCTTCTCCACCATAACTAGTCCAAATGACTCAAATGAACTTGTTAGAGAGTTGTTCAATTGCTTAGATCTTTATGTACTACACAAGACACAATTGAAGAAAAAATGATGTGATTCGCTCGAATCAATTCATGAACTATAAAGCCACGGTTTGCAATAGCATTCCGTAGTTTATTAAGATAAGTTCACAAACATCGTTTTTAGACATAACCTATTCAAGTTCGCGGACTGGTTTCGCGGACTTAAGTTCCCGGATGGAGTTCACAAACTCCAGGAGAAATTATTGGTCGAGAACTTCCGCCAGTTCACGGACTGAAGCAAACGCAATTCTCCGGTTTCACTTGATCAACAAGTTTGCAAACTTCGGTTCAAGCACTAAGGACTTATATATATATGTGTTACCACAACAATGCTTATATCCTCCAATAGTTATATTGTTTAAACTTTCATTTCAATCATTGAAAAATTCTCAGAGGGCGTTACATAGTTGTTATTCACAAACTATTTTTCGTTAGAGCAATTTCCAAAATGATTGAAACATCACATGACTTTTTCGAGAAATAGATAAGCGAAATATACTCAGATCGAAATATCATATGTGTATATTCTTAGTCTATATAGTAATACGACTTTTTTTCTCAAGATATGAGATAATGTAGATAGACTTTTGAGTGATAGATATTCAAGTCTCCACATACCTTTTAGTCGATGAAAATCCACTGGTTCCTTGAGTAATCCTTCATCTTGTATGATGATCGCCATGGAGTTCTTGATCTCAACTACACTTTCTATCATAGTCCGAGACCTTAGCTATAGTAGACTAAAAATCAAAGACTTTATAGTTTTGATCACAAATATTGACAAACATGCTTGAGATAGAAACGCATGCGAGTTCGACCGAGCAATGCTCTAAAAATATCCCCCTTTGTCAATTTCAGTGGCAAAACTATTAATACATATGGAATACAAAAAATATATAAATAAACTTTGTAGCTCCTATTCCACATGTTGTCTAATCTTCAACAATACTCGAAATCTTCGTCACTTCCAAGTAATCCAATGATCCCAAAGTCTGTAAGTTTAGCATCATCGTTGTTGAAAATCCATAGCTATAACAATTAGAAAACAAGAGTTCTCAATCATTGTTATACAGTGTCATAGTATCATTACACAGCGTCAAAGTCCAATTGCATCACAACTTTAACAATAGTACTATGGTAATACTTCACTCCCCCTTAGTCAATACTCCATATCACATGGAAACCACTCCCCCTTACATAATGATCCGAAAACCATATGTATTTGTAGTGTGAACTACATATTAATTCTCCCCTTTTTTGTCAATAAAATTGGAAAAGGTACAAGAACGAGATCCTAGTGAAATTTTCGTTAGAGACATTTCATGACCAAAGGTAAATGCATATCATCTTGTTTAGATGCAAACATAAAGCCGAAGATAAATGCATTCATCAAGGAGTCTATAAAGATACAAGATAACCCCTCTAATATTCAACAACCGCAATCCCCACAAAGATTTGGCAATTAAACACAAGTTCAAAAGAACTCTCCCCCATAAAATGTCATTCCCAACGGAACAACAAGAGCGACCTTAATTTCAAAAGAAAAGAAGGATTTCTTTAGACTCAACAAATCACATACAAGTATGAATTTGGAATCCAAAAGAAATATTTAATCACATTAACCAAAGCGAACCAAGATTAATTTGACTAAATATGCTCGACACAAGTAAACTTATGGAGACTTAAGAGATCAACTTGATTAATCACAAGAAAACTCTCAAATAATCTAATTGTCATACTCAACCAAACTAATTACAAAAGTAATCAATTTAATTGGTCACACTCGACATAAGAAAATATATGGAGCAATGACTAAGTTAATCATGAAAAACCAACCCAGTCAAAGAGATGCTCAAACATTAGAAAACTTATGGAGTGATAACTAAATAATCACACAAGATGATTAATTTAGTTTAATCATGTTCAACATAAAGTATCTTACTGAACAACAACTAAGCTAATCACAAAAGCAATCAACTTTTGTTATTTTAGTGCTCAACATAAGACACTTCATGGAACAACACACTATTTACACAAAGATTGTGGTTCGGAGAATCGACCTTATACCGTGGAATAAGCAAGGATGCATTCTATGTTTCCACCACTATTTGCACAATGACACACAATAGACATAGTCCTTGAATCACAAAATATTTTAACCTATCTTACATCAATAATTGACAATATATGCTTAACTTTCGCGTTTGTCAAAAGTCTATTCATTCTTTTATCAATATTTGCATATCAATTCATGAACGACTTTACTTTTTGACAAAATATGGGACAATCAAGTTCACGGACGTAAACACACATATTCCATAAAAATATTGCAATATATAAAACTATAAAGATTAATACTGCAAAAATCATCTTCCAAACAAGTTTAGAATTTAAGCCAATAAATCTAAAAATAAGAAGATGAAAACTTTGGATATAGCTATGTGTAAACACAATAATGGCTATTCCAAAACACCATTTATTCTTATAAAAAGGACAAGAATAATAGAAGATTTACTAGGAAATAATACATTTGAAGAATTCTTTATCGTCCCCGAACTCCTTGTCGTCAACAACCATTAGATAATAAGGTTCATTAAGGTAGGAGTTTATATCAATAAACCTTCTAGGTTGTTGTTATCGAACCAAGGCCTTCTGAATCTCATGAGTCTTATACACAAAAGTTTTTATTTGTTGAATCTCCTTACGCAACTCCTTCATTACTTCAAGAACATCAGAAAACTTCTGAGAATTTGAAGGAACGTCTCTTGGCTTCCTCACATTCCTTCTTTTCATTTTCAATGTAGGAGGCAAGGGAGATTGTTCTTTTTCCTTCATGATTGATGGCTTTGCAATCATATTACCGTCCTTTCCATCTGAAGATATCATTCTTGGAGCATCCATCAATGTATGGGTTTGTGAGCGGAATTCACAATTAGCTCAACAAGTAGTCTTGAGATAAAAAGAGATTTTTAGAGAAGGAAGAGGAATGTAGGTTTCGAAACCTTTAAACAGGTTTGTAAACGACCAACTCTCAACCCTATGAAGAGTAAAATTGTCGATAGTACCCCTTCTTTTTGTTTGATAGACAAAATAAAATCTAAGGAAAGAAGAAAATAAACTTTTCCTAAATCCCGAGAGGTACAAATCATTATCTCTTTTGAACAGGCACATGAGACAAGATTCTAAAAACAACATAATCAAGTTGCGATGTGGTGAACAACAATTTGTCCACCAATTTCCTCTTGGGAGGAATCCACAGACCTCTGTCTATCAAAACAATTTGACCATAATTTCTTCTCAAATGGTCTTAATTTATCCTTGAAAACTAACTTCTTGGACAAAGATAAAATCTTACATACCTCAGCGGTCTTCTGAGCAAGTTTAAGCTTTATTGCTAGATGATTAGCTATTTGTTGAAGTTTGTTGACATGCCTTTGTTGGTGTTTGAACTTGTAACACTTTGAGAGTTCATGACCCTTTAATGAACAATATGAGCACGTCACACTTGGATAAAAAACAGTCTTCTGAGATGTGAAAGCAGCTAGGCACATAGTGGAACCTGAAATATTATAAACCGAGTTTCCAAAGAATGGGTCAACTTTGTCTTCCAGAATAGTTGGATTATCTTCTGAAAGAATATCAAGATTGATATGTGTATTGCTACAATTATCAAAATCAATATTTTCACTAAGAAGTGCAACACTTGATTTCTGGTCTTCATTAGAATCATAATTTTCAGGAAATTCATCAAGAGTTGCAGCAAGACTTTTGTTCCCAGTGTATTTTCTCCGATTTGGACACTCATTTGAAAAATGACCAAATCCCTTACAATTAAAGCACTGAGGCATATCCTCATCATCAGTTTCATCAATATATATCCCTGTTTTTAGGAGGAACACGATTATGAGGTTTGACTAATGCCTTAAGTTTATCTCTTGAAAACCGTTTACTTTTCTTCAATAGAAGATCCCTAAACTGTCTTGTGATCATCGAGACTGATTTTTAGAGATCTTCATATGATGAATCTGTCTCAGAGTAATCATCTTCAGAGATGTACACTTTTTTACTTTTATCAAGTAATTTAGTGTCCTTTAGTTCTTTGAACGCCACATCCTTAGATTTGGACGAATGTTCATGATCAAAGATCTTAACCTTTCCAACCAGCGTATTTATGGAGAGAGTATCAAGGTTATTTCCCTCAACGATGGCATGCTTCTTAGAATCCTATCTAGATGGAAGCGATCTGAGAATTTTCATCAGAATGTCCTTTTCAAGAATAGTCTTACCCAATGAAAAAAATGCATTAACAATTTCAGACACTTTGTGATTAAACTCATCAAATGTTTTTTCATCTGCCATAAGAAGGTTTTCCCAATCGGAATTAAGATTTTGAAGTCTAGCTTCCTTTTCTTGGAAACATGACGTTGTAGGTACTGAATATCACAAGATAATAGTTCACGAGTATCGTAATAAATAAAGGAGAAAAGAGTTATAAAATGATACGATGATAGAAGTAGCGCGGAGAAATATGAAGTTTTGCGAGGATGAAATAATTTTGCGAGGATGAATTGCGATACTTCGCAATTCATATACAGCTGCATAAGTTTTACTATAAATAGGAGTTCAAATGTAAAATTCGAGAGGTTCTTTTAATGAGTGTAAGAAATTATCTTAGGAAAGAGAATAGAAAAAGTTGTAACTATTCTAGTTCCATTTTGATAATTCTATGTAATCAACTAAGAGAATTAATAATAAAATTATCATTCACCATCAAGAACTTCTTGAGTTTTTACTAATTCTATTGAGGGTGTAGTTGTAGATTATTCTGCAACTACATAATTGGCGCTAGAAACAGGGACTTGAGAATTGTGGTAGCCTAAATTTGAGGGAATTGTGGAAAATTTGAAGATCAAATGAAGTTAGTAGATGGAGATTGCAAAAAAGAAGAATGTAATATGATCACAAAGACAATGATTGATGAATTTCATAGTAATATGAAGGGAAAAATATACAAGCGAGATTGTAGAGGAAGAAAGATCATGGAGGAAGAAAAGATAACAACTTTAGAAGAATGGGAAAAGCGGAAAATCACATTTTCAGCAGCAGAAATTCCAAATGAAGACTTGAACCACACTTCACCATTGGTGATCACAATTCCGATCATGCTAGAAGATAAGAAAGATGTAGAAAAATGGAAATTAAACCGAATTTTGGTTGATACAGGGAGTTCTGTTAATATCATATTCTATCATGCACTTAAGGGGATGGGAATTAAAGATGAAGAAATCACAAATTCAAAATGTCTTATTCATGGATTAGGAAAATCTACAACAAAATCTAAAGGGGAAATCGCTGCTGCGAATATTACTAGGAGAAATCGAAACACATGTAATCTTGTGTGTGATAGATATGGAATCTCCATATAACATGCTGATAGGAAGGCCGTGGATTCATGCGATCAAAGCTGTTGCTTCAACATTACATCAGAGAATCAAATTTCCTACACCAAATGGAATACAAGAAATAAAAGGAGATCTTGATAGTGCAAAATTTTGTTATCAAATTGAAGTAACGCAATGCGGAGGAAGAGCAAGAAAGAAATAACTTCGTAGGAAACTTGCGAAGGAAACAAAAAAGGAAGAAGAATTCCGAGTGTATACAATAAGAGCAAAGGAAGGAGAGGTATACCAAATGAGATTCCAGAAAAAGAAGGGGAACCAGCAAAAATAATCAAAGAACCAACACCTATGGGGGAGCAAAGTCCAAGCTATGTTGCAGCTGAACCAACTAAAGAAATAAATATTGGAAGTAAAGAGGAGCCTTTATTCTTGCGAATTGGAACTAAGATGGATGAAGAAGAAGAAAAAAGAACTATTGATCTTTTGCGAGAATATAAAGATATCTTCGCAGGAAGTGTAGATGAGATACCAGGAATTGATCCATCAGTGGCGTGTCATAGATTGAACATAGATAAAAATGTAAGACCATTCAAACAAAGAATAAGGAAGATATCACAAAATTATCATGTACAAATAGAAGAAGAATTACAAAAGATGTTGGATGCAGGGATCATAAGGGAAGCAAAATATCCAGAATGGATTGCGAATATGGTCATTGTTAGAAAAAGAATAAAGGAATAAGAATTTGCATAGATTTCTTGATCTAAACAAGGCATGTCCCAAAGACAGTTTTCCATTACCAGATATACCACAAATGGTGGAATCATTTGCAGGTCATGATAGAGTCACTTCACTTGATGGATATAAAGGGTATAATCAAATATCACTCATGAGAAGAAGATCAAGAACATCTTGCCTTTTTTGCTCCAAGGGGTTTGTATTGTTATGTGAAGATGCCATTTGGTTTGCGGAATGCGGGTGCTACATATCAACGTATGGTTGAAAAAGTGTTTGCGAAGTGGATACATAAAACTTTGGAGGTATATGTAGATGATATGTTGATAAAAAGCAAGGAAGGTAAAGATCATGTGCAAGATTTGAAGGAAATATTTGAGCAAATGAGAAAGTTCAACATCAAATTAAATCTGAGAAATGTATAATTGGGGTTTCATCTGGAAAGTTCTTGGGATACATAGTATCAAAGGAGGGAATACAAGTTGATCAGAAAAGGTCCAAGCAGTTCGTGACATGCCAACACCTGCAACGGTAAAAGAAGTACAAAAGCTAAATGGACTCTTGGCTTCACTTGGAAGATTTATTTCGCGAATGTGAGATAAGTGCAAGCATTTTTTCAACATACTTAAGAAGGGAGCAAAATTCAAGTGGGTGATGAATGTGAAAAAGCTTTTCAAGGAATCAAAGAATACCTCGCAAATACATCTATACTACTACGAAACCAGAGAGAGACGAAGAATTATTGGTATACCTGCAACAACTCCATATGCTCTAAGTGCGGTTCATTGCGAGCAGCCGTGAGGAGTAGAAAGGCCCATTTACTACATTAGTAAAATCTTTAATGCAGCAGAGAAGAATTATTCTAAAATGGAGAAGTTAATCTTAGCCCTGGTTTATGCATCATTCAAGTTACGAATATACTTTCAAGCACATGTGATAAAAGTGGTAACCAAAGTCCCAATTGAATCAATCATGAAGAACACAAAAAGGTCGGGAAGAATAGAAAGGTGGAATGCACAAGTAAACCATTACAAGATAAAATACGAAGTATTGTCATCATAAAAAATCACAAGTCGTCGCAGATTTTTTGGCAGAATTTCCTTTGGAAGAAGATGAAGCGATAGAGGAAATGATGGATGTTGAAGAAGAATTTGGAAATCCAAAAGACTTGTTAACAGAACCAGATAGATGGGAAATTCTAGTGGACGGATCATCCAATAGTGAGGAAATGGAATTGGAGTCGTGTTGATTTCACCAGAAGGAGAAAGAACAACATTCTCATTGAGACTAGAATTTGCATCCACGAACAATGAAACAATCTGAAGCTGTAGTGCATGCATTAAAGATCGCAATAGAAAAGAAGCTTGAAAGTATAAGGATAACAAGTGATTCGCAGTTAGTGATTTGTCAAATTAAAGGGAATATACCACAAATGAATCTTCTTTGAAGAAATACAAGAAACTCGTTGAGGAATTATCTGCGAAGATACCAAAATTAAAATGGAGACATATATCTAGAAAATATAACCGTCTCATGAGATGCTTTTGCATTTATTCCAAGCATGATGACAAATCCAAATACAAGAAATATCCAAATACGAGACAATTCAACACCCATCGGTGGACAAAGAGAAAGAAATTGAGGAAGGCGTTGCGATGGAAGTAGAAAGAGAGTTATCAAACAACATCGCAAATTGGAGAAAATAAATTCATGCATATCTCGCAACAGGAGAAATATCTAGGAACAGACTAGAAGCACATAAATTAAAGAGTCGTGCAACAAACTATGAGTTGCGAGAAGGAATTTTATATAGAAAATCTTTCAATGGACCACCTATCAGGTGCTTAACTCGTGAAGAAGGAGAAAAAATATTGAAGATGTTACATGGAGGAGAAGCTGGCAATCATAGTGGGGGAAGATCTCTAGCATATAGAGCAAAGATACAAGGATATTACTGGCCTTATATGCATACAGACGCAAAATTGTTTAAATGCGAAGATGCAAGGAATGTCAACGACATGGTAAAAGAATTCATGCACCAGGGGCCACATTAACTTCTTCAACAAGCTGCTGGCCTTTTGGTAAATGGGGGTTGGATATTGTTGGACCATTTATACTTGGATCTGGACAAAGGCGATACTTGATAGTTGCAACAGATTATTTCACGAAGCTCATGAAGTAAAACCAATGACATATTCGTGATAAAGATGTTTTTACATTCATATTTGAGAACCTCATTTGCAGGTACGGGGTTCAGCACAACTAGTATCGATAATGGAAAACAATTTGAGGGGCGAGAACATAGAGATGTTACTCGGTGCTTTTAGGATAAAATGTGGGAAGTCAACCCCGTTATATCCACAAGCTAATGGACAGGCAGAAGCAACAAATAAAACAATCGCAGATACAATCAAAAAGAAATTAGAAGGACATCTCAAAGGATGGTGCGAGCAAGTACCTAGCGCAGTTTGGGCATACAATACAACTAGAAGAGAAGCAACTGGAATGTCTCCTTATTGTCTAACATATGGAGTAGAAGTGAGTATTACCCACAGAGGTTGTAATTCCGACAACAAAGAAAGAAGCTTGGGAAAGAAATTTAAGTGCGGGAGTAATATTAAGTGAATTGGATGATTTGGAAGAAAAAAGAGAAAAGGTGTTGCACCATATGAAGATTTATCAGGAACGATTAGCTCGAGAATACAACAAGAGAGTCATTGAACGTGAATATAAACCAGGTGATTTGGTCATGCGAGAAACACCTCGATATCAAAAAGAAAATGGAGGAAAATTAGCACCAAAATGGGATGGACCATATGTTATTAAAGAAGTTGTAGGAAGCGGAGCTTATCGGGTGATGGATCCGAAGGGAGAGACATGGGTTTGAGGCTTGGTAGACCTTGGAACAGACTATATTTGAAAAGGTATTATCCATAAAACTCATGAAATTTTTACGAATATTGTTTGCTCGCGAGGAAATTGGGAAAAGTTACGAGTTTCAAAATTTATATTGCGATTAAACTTTCATTAATTTGCGAATAAAAGACCGCAATCTGTGATCAGCCTCCAAAAAAGAAAGAGAGCCATGAGAAAATTTTATACAGGCAAACCTTTGTGGCGTACACCCTAGTTCGCGAAGCTATATTTCGTAAGAGGCAAAGTCCTAAAGTACGTCATTTAATGGGGTACCTATAAACGTGGCTAAGGGTAACCGGAACACCACCAAGGGCCCTTAGTACATGGTAAAATTTTAGGGGTACAACCCAATAATGGGGTACCTATCCGGGTTAGACACCTTGGATTCTCACCTAATCTAGCGACATTACGCAATATAAAATGCGGTGTAAAAGGATTTAGGTTGGGCGACTAAGGCATATTGTCTTTCCCAAGAAGTGCGAGAAAACGATCAAGGCGCCGAGGTACACGGTTGAGTCAAGAGTGCCGGGTGAGGTTGAACCACATCTTCCATTTTTGACAAGTCTTGGCAAATGATGCACTTGGCCCAAAGATACCCCATAGGGTGCAACCTCGTAACTATAAGCCCTATAGGCAAAAAGGATAAGAGGTTGCGATCAAAAAAGCTGGTTGTTGGCGAACCAGGATGGGAAGAGCTAACCTTGTATGGTCGATGTACGCTTCCTTGAAGGGGCAACCAGGGGGAAGACAAAAGGGCAGCACCCTCCATTAGGGAGCTGATACGTGCTATAAGACGCAAATGTCACGAGGCTTCTTGTTTGCGAAAACATAAAGGCTTGTCATATTTGTGCAACAAATGAAGTTCTGCGAGCATTCTAAAAAAAAAAAAAAAAAAAAAAAAAAAAGAGAAGGAAAACAAACAAAAAGAACTCATGAGAATGAAACAAAGAAGTTAAGATGAGATCAATGGGTTATTACATGAAAGTGTAAAAACGTCTGCGATTTCATCGCAAGACGATAATGTCACGAGGTTGTATGTTCGCAAGAATGTTCAGGCTTGTCATATTATCGCAAATACAAAAATTTACTACAAAAGAGGTGGCAAAATAAGACCTTTACTTAGGAAGGCATGATAAGACCACAGAAATTAATGAAATTCATTACATCAAAATCATTGAAGAAATTATACAAGTATATACATTATGAAGATCTGAAAAGAAGACGACTTCGTCGATATCATTGAAGAAATTTTACAAGAATATACATCATGAAGTTTTGAAGAGAAGACAGCTCTGTCAATATCATTGAAGAATTTTTACAAGAAGTCCTATCAAAGAAGACAACATCATTGAAGAATTTTAACGAAGACTTAACAAAAGATCGATTTTGATAGCAATCAAATACAGATAAGTTCATATTCGTAAAAGTTTACGAGAATTACATACTTCTTATACTTCTCCATATATTGAATATTTCTCCAAAAGTTGAATACTTCTTATAATTCTTCAAGAATATCTCATATTTATTATACTTCTTCAACGGATATTTCATTTGGTGAAGGTTAAGTAATCATTATACTTCGTCATATGTTACGTAATTATTCACAGATTGAATACTTCTTATATCTCTTCATTTGGTGAATTGAGTACTTCTAATACTTCTTATATCTCTTCATTTGGTGGATCGAGTACTTCTAATACTTCTTATATCTCTTCATTTGATGGATTTAGTACTTCTAATACTTCTTCAAAGGTATTGTATATGTAGTATACTTATTAAGGATATTTCATATATTTTATTTCTTATACTTAAAAGGGAGGATTTCTTATTTACAATCGTAACAAGTTGAAACTTCGTAATATAAATTGAGGAGATATTCTAATACTTCCAACAATGTTTAATCATTTAAAGAGAAATAATAGGGGGAAAAGGAGATACTAAGCTTTATCTGTGAGTTATATATTATTTCTCTTCATATGATCAAATGGGGCAAAATAAGGAAAACATTTAATTAAAGAAAGGTTAAATTATCTTCGCAAAATATCAGATATACTTCTTAAGAAAGGTTAAATCATCTTCGCAAAATATCGGATGTACTTCTTAAAAAAGCAGAATTGTTCGCAAAAGAAAACCAACAGTAACTAAGGAAGGAATTCAAAAGAAAGGAGGACAGGAGAGTCAATGATAAATTGAAAAAAGAATGTTATCATGCTTCATCAACACTCTGTCTTTGGATCTTTAAGATGAGTAGGGTCATTAGCAACTTTCGACTTTTGCGAGATATCATCCTTTGAAGAATATGCAACAGGAACATCTCCTTGAGGAATAGATTCTTTCTCGTCATCAAGATCTTCATCATCACTCTCATAATCGAAATCACTATCAGGCTCACGAGCAACTTCATCGTCGGATATTTTCAGAGGAGTAATTTTCACAGGAGGCAAGGCTCTTGATAAGAGAATGTTATTCGTAAAGACTTGAGCTTTCAGATGACTTTCACGAAGTATAGATTTTTGATGGTTGGTATCTTCGATATCTTTGGAATAAGCAAGATAGTTGAATCTCCGAGTAGCACGGTCACGAGAGTTGATTAAGCGGGTAGAAAGCAAAGCATTTTTCTTACGAAGCTCGGAACATGAGGCTTCTAATCCAGCTTTAGCATTACGAAGGTTGTTCTCAGATTCTGCGAATAAAACAAAATTCAAAGGATAAAATTTGCGAGTATAACGAAATTTAAAGATATACCAGAGGCAGTCAAATTTTAATGACTACCTTCTCTTTGCGAAGTAAGAGATTGAGCTAAAGATAGACAACAGTTCTTCATCTGATTCATCGCATTATCAAAACCATCACCAACTAATCCTTTAAGTCGAGATTGAAGATTTTGATCTTTAGAAAGAAGAAAATTTTTATCCTTCACAAGTTTGGCATTAAGACTTTTTAATGACGAATAATCTTCTTCAAGTTGATTCTTCTTAGTACTCAAGACTATATTCTTATTAATAAGGGAATTCTTCTCAATAACAAAAGAATTTCTTTCAGCATCTGAAGACTTCTTTAATTCCTCAAGTTCACCTTTCAACAAATAAAGAAGATTTTCTTGATCGCAACATTTATTCTGAAGAGTTTTTAATTCTTGCGAAGAAACAATCATTGTATTCAAAAACGAACATTTCTCTTTTGATAAGGTTTTGTTCTCTTCTAATAAGGTTTCTATTCTCAAATTAGCTTTAGTTAAGGAAGAAAAAAGTTGAGATATGTCATCATTCAAAAATTTCGATCATATATTAGTTGAGTATTCTCTTGAAAAAGAGCGTCAGAGTTGTCAAAAGCACACGAGTAAAGATTAGATAAATGGGAGAATTGGTTTGAGAGGCTTTCATGCTTGGTTCGATATTACATTTGCATCGATTCATGGTGAAGTACCAATCTTCTACATTTACGGATGGATTCTATAAAGGGAATGGGTTTTAATGGATGTTTCAAGCATATGAAGAATATAAGTAAATAAAATGGAAAATATGAAGATAGTAATCATACCTTTCAATTCATCATTTCTTTTGCGAAGAATCGCGCAGTCGAGAGAATCATTTTGAAGATGATAATTTTCTTTACGGAGATCCTCGCATTCTGCTTGAGAAGATTTCAAAGATTGGCGAAGCAATTCAATTTCTTTTTCCAAGGATTGACGTGAAGAAGAAATGTCTGGATTGACGAAATTATTTAGCACTTCGCAAAACTCATATTGCGAACGAACATTAGTAGACTTGAGTATTGGTCAAAACCTCGAGATAACATTCGGAAAGTTGAATAAATTCCATCTCGAATTTCTGAGGAAGAGGAGAAGAATTTGAAGGAATAAGAGCAAGCTGCAAATTGTTTGGAGAAATAGCACTCAAAGGATTTGGGGAAAAGATAGGTTTTTCAAGAGAAGAAGTTGAAGAAATATTTTGCGAGGGTTGTTTTTCAAGAGAAGAAGTTGAAGAAATATTTTGCGAGGGTTGATCTTGAAGAAGTGTTGATAAATTGACACTGATGGGAGATTGAAAGGTAGGTAATGGAGTAGAGGCAGGAGTGTGTGAAGAAGCATTTTCACGAGGAGGAGAGGAAAATTCCTTATCAACTTCAGGAAGGAAATCATCAATCGGAATTAATGGTGTGGGTTTAGTTACTCGAGATCTCTTACCGGGGTTTGGTTTTTCGTCAACTGCGAATCAAAATGTAGATTAAAAGCTGAGGCAAAAATATATTGTTCGGGAAAGAAGGCAAAGTATTTTAACTACCTTTTGATTCTCAGATTTTCTTCTTCGTGGATTAGGGCTTGAATTTTTTAGTTGAGGTTTCATCGAGGAGTTATTTTGCTGAAATAAACCAAAATCAGATAACAAATTATACATAAATTAAGGAGGAGAACAAATGAAATGCGCGGAGATAGAAGGAAATTACCTTGGAGAACTCATGAAGATATAATAAAAGAAAAAATTGCAGAGAAAACAGTAATGGAGAGTATGAACAGAAGATAAAATTGCAGAAGTAAGAAGAAGAAAAGGAAGAGAATATAAAGGATTTATATAAGGGAATACCTAGAAAAGGACGGTTACAAAAGACGTGTCCAAATTCTAAAAGACTAAGTAACGGTTATGTTCTCACGATCATTTCTTCTTCGTATAATTGACATGAGAAGAGGAAAGATGTAGGTACTGAATATCACAAGATAATAGTTCACGAGTATCGTAATAAATAAAGGAGAAAAGAGTTATAAAATGATACGATGATAGAAGTAGCGCGGAGAAATATGAAGTTTTGCGAGGATGAAATAATTTTGCGAGGATGAATTGCGATACTTCGCAATTCATATCTGTTTGCATAAGTTTTACTATAAATAGGAGTTCAAATGTAAAATTCGAGAGGTTCTTTTAATGAGTGTAAGAAATTATCTTAGGAAAGAGAATAGAAAAAGTTGTAACTATTCTAGTTCCATTTTGATAATTCTATGTAATCAACTAAGAGAATTAATAAGAAAATTATCATTCACCATCAAGAACTTCTTGATGAGTGTAAGAAATTATCTTAGGAAAGAGAATAGAAAAAGTTGTAACTATTCTAGTTCCATTTTGATAATTCTATGTAATCAACTAAGAGAATTAATAAGAAAATTATCATTCACCATCAAGAACTTCTTGAGATTTTACTAATTCTATTGAGGGTGTAGTTGTAGATTATTCTGCAACTACAGACGTAGATAATAAGGATGTTCCTGAAAAAGTTAAAAGTAGGCCTTATGCTAGTACTGTTTCAAATTTCAGATCGACAGATTTTGATTTTTTAAAATTGGCAAAACAGTGCTTTAATGGATCTCATGTATCAAGACTGCAGAAACTATCTAATTGGAAGATTGGTGCTGCCAAAGGGTTCGACCCCAATGAAGATGATAGATATTCATGACAAGTTGAACCAGTTATGGAACATTAAACCGTGGCTGATCTCGCCACTAGGTAAAGGCTTCTTCTGCTTTAATTTCTCTTCGGAAGATGATGTAACATATGTTCGCTCAATATGACCCTGCAATATCAAGATGGGTATTGTTTATTTTCGAAAATGGATTCCTGACTTTAATCCCGATAAGCAACACCATTCCCTGGCACAGGTCTGGGTACATCTTTATGATTTAAGTTATAAATATTGGAGATCACAAACGCTTTTTGAAATCTCTAGTACAGTAGGAGATCCTTTGTATGTTGATAAGGCAACTTTAACAAGAACTTTTGGTCTTTACGCTAGTGTTTTGGTAGAGATTGATCTAGCAAAACCCCCAATACGTGAGGTACTAGTTCAGAGAAATGGGTTTTCTTTCCTTGTAAAATTGGAGTTCGAAAAAATGCCACTGTATTGTGCCTTCTGCAAAAAGATTGGTCATGAGGAAGGTTTCTGCAATAAGAAGAAACAAAAAGAGGTTAACGGTAATGAGATGGCTAAACTGGTTGGAAAATCTCAACATGTCATGAAGAAAAATGCTCAAAACACTGAAGGGAAGAACATTGGGACCTCTACTCAGACTAGCAGTCTGGTAGACACGGAAACATCTAATATACTAAAGAGGACACACAAGATATTGATCAGTCAGTTCTGGATGCTAATGGTGAAGATAAGGAAACCAATGAAGGGACAAAAGATGATGATATTAACCTACAAAAGCTGGCAGGGGACCAACCTCAGTCTGATCCAACGTATGCAGTGGTCCAACATCAGTCGAATCAACCAATTCTGGAAGATGATACAACAAGCGTAGACACCACAGAAGATGCTTTCGAAGTGGTACTCAGTAAATCTCAGAAGAAACGAGCTAGAGAAAAAGAAAAGAAAAATGAAATGGCGGATTCACAATCTAAACCTTGGAATATGAGACCAAGGAACATCACCAACTCTTCTCAATGAGAATATTGTACTGTAACTTGCGTGGCTTTGGTAATGATGACACGCGGCTAGTGTTCTACAATTACTGTCGTAAATTCTTGCCGGAAATGGTTTTTATACCAGAACCTTGGGTTTATTTTTCGTCTATTCCTTCTCAATTCTGGACCAATCTTGATTTGAAGCTAGTAGCAATAAATGATATAGGTGCGCAAAAGCCTAATCTTTGGTGTTTCTGTGCTTTTCATTTTAAAGTCGATGTAGTGGAAAAGTCTAGGCAAATGATTTCTTGCAAGGCTACTGTGGGTGACATGGTTTTTTATGTAGCTGGAGTTTATGCTTCAACTGCTTACCTGTCCCGTAGAGATATCTGGTATGAGATAACTGTGTTGATAACCAGGCTGGTTGGTCCTTGGTGTATCATAGGGTATTTCAATGTTGTTTTGGGAGCTCATAAAAATTCGAGTGCACGCCTCCTGTGAAAACCTCTTTTGAGGAATTCTTAGCTTTCTCGGACAATAATGATCTTCATCATCTGGATACAAAAGGCGCTACTTTCACTTGGACTAATGGTAGAAAGGGTAAGTATCATACTGAGCTTTGGCTAGATAGGGTGTTGTGTAACGAACAATGGATTCTCTCTTGGGATTCCTCTGTATGCCGTACACTTGCTCGTGTTAAATCTGACCATCATCCTTTAATTTTTGAGACTCATAAGGGAGACAAGTCTTTTGCTTCTTCATTTAAGTTCCAGAGTGCTTGGATAAATCATCCTGGTCCGTGAGATATTGTTTTGAATGCCTGGAAGCAACAGTATTTTGGTTTCCCAATGTATGTGCTCACTCAAAAGCTGAAGTATTTGAAAACAATTCTCAAAACTTGGAACAAAGACATTTTTGGAGATATTCAATTAAGGGTTAATAATGCGTCTAATACTCTTGAGGTGATCAAGCAGAGAATTGCTGACACGGGTTACTCTGATGGGCTGCAGTTGGAAGAGCTTGAAGCCTCCATCAATCTTATTGATGCCCTCAAAATCCATAAATATTTTTGGAAAGATAAATCTAGACTCCAGTGGGTAAAAGATGAAGATGCTTGTACCGGTGTCTTTCACACGTATGCGAATATTAGAGTTGCAACCAATAAACTCACTCATCTAAATTCGGGAGGTAACCTTCTAATTTCTCATGAGGATGTTTCAAATCATGTGGTGTCCTACTTTCATGATATGTATGCTAGTGACAGTGTTATTCCTTCTACGGACTTCATCTCCAGAAGCATTTAAAGTTATGTTACCCCGGTTGAGAACAACGCTATTACATCCACTCCTAAGGCGTTAGAAATAAAGGCCACTATGGATGACAAGAAATCTAATGGGGCTCCTGGTCCTGATGGTTTCAGTGGGATTTTTTTCACAATCTTATGGGATATAGTTGGCGCTGATGTGATTAAGTCGGTTACTTCCTTCTTTATAAATGGCTGGCTTATGCCGAATGCTAACCCTAGCCACATTATAATTATCCCGAAGGATCCTGGTGAGGACACTATTGATAAGTTTAGGCCTATTGCTTTGGGAAATTTCCAGTTCAAAATAATTGGTAAAATTCTAGCGAATGGTCTGAACCCTATTGCCTCTAGAATCATATCTCCTCAACAAAGAGCTTTTCTTAAGGATAGAAGCTTATTTGATTGCATTGGTATAACCTCCGAAGCAATAAACTCGCTGGACTATAAATATTTTGGTGATAACCTGGCTATGAAATTTGATATTCGCAAGGCTTTCGATACAATAAACTGGGAGTTCATCATTCAATCAATGGTGCATTACGGTTTCTGTGACAAATTTGTTGAATGGACTCGAATTATTCTGCACTCTGCCAGATTATCTATTGTGGTCAATGGTAAAGCAATGGGATACTTTGGCTGCACTAGGGGTGTTCGCCAGGGAGATCCGTTGTCCCCCATTTTGTTTTGTTTCGCAGAAGATGTTTTAAGTTACACAATCTCTAATGCGTTCAGTCAAGGCTTGTTTCATCATATTTTCTCTCCTAGAGGTACTGTTACTCCTTCTCATGTTCTATATGCGGATGATATAATGGTCTTTTGTAGAGGTACAAAGCGTGATGTTCGTGCTATTATGAACATTTTTGAATAATATGGAAATAATTGGGGTCAGTATATCAGAGTGGCTAAGTGTGCAATTTATTCTAGAAAACACACTACGGCAAGGGCTTCCACTATTGCTGCTTCTTATGATATCCCGATGGGAAATCTTCCTTTTCGATATCTTGGAGTCCTTATTTTCCAAGGCAAGCCAAAAAAATCTCAGCTTATTGGGACTATGGATAGAATAAAGCTAAATTTTGCGGCTTGGAAAGGTAAGTCTTTATCTATGATGGGTAGAGTAGAGCTTATTAAAACTGTCATAGCTATCTCTAAGTTATATAGTTTTCATGTCTATAAGTGGCCTAGCTCTTGCATCAAAACCTTGGAACAATGGATTAGAAACTTTGTGTGGACTGGTGATATAAACTTTACTAATTATAATACCGTAGCTTGGGACACAGTTTGCCTTCCGGAGCTTGAAGGTGGTTTGGGCATCAAATCTATGAAGAATTTAAATAAGGCGGCCATTATGAAGATGACTTGGAAGTTAATGACGGGGAAATCTGAATTTGACAATTTCTTTCGTGCGCATATTAAAGGCTCGGTATACAAGAAGTCTTCGGTGTGGAATGGTTTTAAGGAGCAATGGAATGTAATTCAAGAAAATCTTGTTTGGTTAGTCGGTGATGGAAAAAATACGTATTTCTAGAATGATGTTCGGTGCATCAACATGGGTTCCTCTATTGCAGATTTTTTAGACCTAGATAACTCCAACTTACACAATTATGTGGATGATTTTATTGAGCAAGGAAAGTGGTGATTCCCCACTTATATGCCTGAGCTTGAGAGTCACGTTCAACAAAAAATAAGAGAAACCCCCTTTGCTCCTCATAAACCTGATAAACAAGTTTGGTCTGTCAGTAAGACGAGCATCATTACAATGAAAGAGGCTTATGACTTCCACAGGCACAGATCATCTGAAATTTTGGATTTCAAGGAACTTTGGAAGGTAAAAATCCCTCCGAGGCGTGCTTACGTCGCTTGGAAGTTATTTCACCACAGAATTGCGACTGATGACAACATTAAGGTTCAAGGGAGTGATGCTGCCAACTGCTGTAATTTACGTCCGATGCCTAACTATAGTGAGACTCAAAATCATATTTTTTTTCAGATGTTGGTTCGCTAACAATCTTTGGAGTTGGATAATGCAGGTTTTTAACCACCATTTGAATTGTGGCTCCATCGAGCTGCTTTTTTCCTTTGCTAGAATGTTTAGAGGTTGCTCTCAAACTAAGAACCTGCTCTGGATCGCTGTCATTAGATGCATTTGGATAATTTGGTTCTGTCGCAACAGGCTCAGATTTGAGCACCGTATTATTACTCCTGACCTGGCAGTGATTCATCTGAAATGCCTTATTGCTGAAGCTTGGAAGTATAGCAGAGGCTCCTCTTACAATACGTCCGCAGAAAAGTGTATTCTGGATTCTCTAAGCATTCATAAGATAGCTCCTAAAATTCCAAAAGAAATCTCGGTCAAGTGGCTGGCTCCTTCTCCAGGCTGGATAAAGGCTAATATCGATGGCTGTTCTTTGGGGAATTCAGGTCCTTCAGGCTGCGGTATGGTGTTTCACGACTTCCGTAGCGTGGCAAGAGGGTGTCTTGCACATAATTTGGGCATCACAAATTCCACCTACGCTGAGCTCTGGGGTGAAATATACGCTATTAGATTGGCCCAATCTAAAGGAGTTCGACGTCTGTGGCTAGAGTGCGACTCCACATTCGTCTTACAGGCCATTGCAAATCGTGAGATGGTACCTTGGTCGCTCTACACCCACTGGAATAATTGCTTGAAGTTTACTTCATCAATCCATTTTGTGTGCACTCACATGTACCGCGAAGGAAACTCGATCGCGGATTTACTGGCTAAGCATGGTGCTCAGGAGGAATCTCATTGGTGGAGTGATCCACCGATTTTTGTTAAAAGGTCTCTTAATATAGATAGATCTATTTTTCCGCTTATCAATTTACAAACATGTAATTTTTGTGTTTTCTACTTTCGTGCTTTTTATTTTTCTCTGCTTTGCTCTCTTCTTGTTGGAGGTTAGGTTTTCGCCCCCTCCTCTTTTTTTCTTTCTTATAATAAAATTTACTCCCTCGTCTAGGGTAGTTTTCAAAAAAAAAAAAAAAATAGTGAAGTTAGACATATCGTGCTGAAGATTTAGGGTAATGGCATGTATGATCGCATTCAAACCGTCGGAGTTTTGCTTTGCAGCAAGAATATCGGCAGGAGTGTATTCACCAATATACTTTGGAACGTTTACACCTCCAACTACCTCAACGGGAGCATCATAGCCATTAACAACATATACCCATGATTGGAAATCACGTGCTTGGAGAAAAGATCACATAGCAATTTTCCAACATAAATAATTAGAGCCATCGAAGACTGGTGGTACGTTAATTGAGATAGCACCTCTGTCCATAGAGTCAAATCACTAAACACAGACTTGTAAGGTCTTGAACGTGTTTGCATGCTATGATACCAATTGAAAAAGCAGGCGGGGGTCTAACAACTACACCCAATATTTCGATTAGCAATCCGTATGGACAAACTCCAAGTCACTTTACTAGAGAATCAACTAGACAGTCAGACTCAATCTAGATAAAAATATCTAAAGGAGTTATTATCTCAATCTCTCAATTTAATTTACTCAAGCAAATACAATATGCGAGTCTTAATCAAAGAGAGATAACTTGGATGGTACCAACGACCAATATCCAAGTGTCAGTCAATTTAAATCAACAACCAATAAGGTCGGATATTTTAATTGATTGAACAACACACAACCTGTATTATTTCAATTATATAACAAAATATAATGCGGAAAAGAAATAACAAAGACACTAGAATTTTGTTAACGAGGAAACCGCAAATGCAGAAAAACCCCGGGACCTAGTACAGATTAAACATACACTGTATTAAGCCGCTATAGACACTAGCCTACTCCAAACTAACTTCGGCATGGACTATAGTTGAACCCCAACCAATCTCACACTGATCCAAGGTACAGTTATGTTCATACGCCTTTGATCCCAGTAGGATACTGCGTACTTGATTCCCTTAGTTGATCTCACCCACAACCAAGAGTTGTTACGACCCAAAGTCGAAGACTTTAATAAACAAATCTGTCTCACACAGAAAAGTCTACAAGGATAGATAAATTAGTCTCCCACGAATAAACCTATGAGTTTTTATTGATAAAACCAGACTCATATTCCCAAAGAACAGCTCATCTTTATCAATCACCTCACAATAAACTTAATCGACGCAACGAAAAATATTATTGAGGAATCACAAACGATGAGACGAAATATTTGTGACTACATTTATATCTTTCCTATCGGAGATAGAAATCTGAAGCCAATTATTACAATTGTACTCGTATGATAAAAGATGCAAGATCAGATCATACAACTACGATAAAAGTAGTATCGGTCTGGCTTCACAATCCCAATGAAATCTTTAAGTTGTTAACCTGGTTTTAGAAGAAGAAAACCAAAGGTTAAAGGAGAGTCGACTCTATCTTAGCAAACTAGTAACACACAGAATGTGTGGGGATTAAGTTTACCAGTTGCTAGAGTTCTCCCTTATATAGTCTTTTAAATCAGGGTTTAAAATCAATGTTATCTTAGTAACAAAGCATTCAATATTCACTTTTAGATGAAAACTTGATTAGATACAAGCTAATATTTATCAACCGTTAGATCGAAAACATAGCTTGTTATACACACATGTACTTGATGTTTTTGGGTTTGTGTAAACGTACCCAAACTTGTACATTAGTTGGTTCAACACTAGTTAACCAAATGGTTAGCCAAATGATAACTTTCATATAAACCATATTCTTCTTCACCATAACTAGTCCAAATGACTCAAATGAACTAGTTAGAGAGTAATTCAATTGCTTAGATCTTTATGTACTACACAAGACACAATTGAAGCAAAAATGATGTGATTCACTCGAATCGATTCATGAACTATAAATCCACGGTTTGCAATAACATTCCTTAGTTTATTAAGATAAGTTCACAAATATCGTTTTTAGACATAACCTACTCAAGTTCGCGGACTGGGTTCACGGACTTAAGTTCCTGGATGGAGTTCACAAACTCCAAGAGAAATTCTCGGTCGAGAACTTCCGCCAGTTCGCGGACTAAAGCTCACGCACTTCTCCGGTTTCACTTGATCAACAAAGTTCGCTAACTTCGGTTGAAGCACTAAGGACTTATACATATATGTGTTACCACAACAATGATTATATTCTCTAATGGTTATATTGTCTAAACTCTCATTTCAATCATTGAAACATTCTCAGAGGCGTTATATAGTTGTTATTCACAAAATATTTTTCGTCAAAGCAATTTCCAAAATGATTGAAACATAACATGACTTTCGTCACTAGGTAAAGATGAATTTGGCTAAAGCGAAAGCTTTACCAACACATATTTCGAGAAATAGATAAGCGAGATATACTCAGATCGAAATATCATATGTGTATATTCTTAGTCTATATAGTAATACGACTTTTGTCTCAAGATATGAGATAAAGTAGATAGACTTTTGAGTGGTAGATAAGTTCAAGTCTCCACATACCTTTTAGTCGATGAAGATTCACTGGTTCCTTGAGTAGTCCTTCGTATTGTATAATGATCGTCATGGAGTTCTTGAGCTCAACTACAATTTTTATCCTAGTCCGAGACCTTAGCTATAGTAGACTAAAAATCAAAGACTTTATAGTTTTGATCACTAATATTGACAAACATGCTTGAGATAGCAACACATGCGAGTTCGACCGAGCAATGCTCTAACATTTATGATCTCAAAGAACTCAACTAGGGAAAATATGATAGCCATATATACATAAAACTTGGTAGAACTCGTATGTATCATTTCATCATACCGCTTGACTACTAGAAACCAACATATCATACAAAGGTAGAAAACCCCTAATTTTTCAATGTTAGGGTTTCAAAAATGAAAAAGAAAAAAAATACTTCATCATTTTGACTGAAAATTGATACTCGTTTAATCGAGCAGAACATAAACCCTGAAACTATAGGAACAGTTCGAGAGATAAATATAAACCATAAAACTACAGAAGTAGTTCTCGAGATAAACATAAACCCCAAAAATACATCATCCTTTCGAGAATTAAAACAACAGTAACAACTTCTTACCTTCCATTGCACGAATCACTTTCATCATCACCCATCTTCACTAACGTCAATTACACATGATCAGTTCTTCATCAACAGAGGCCTTGAAGAAACGTAGAAATGGAAGAAGAGAAGAGAGAGGCAGAAGCGAGGGAAAGTAATTTTAGGGTTTTATCGTTTTCTATATATATCAAGACCCTCTGCCTTCCGATCACACGTGTGCCATCTATTAGATGTTAGATCATTCTCGAGATTTATTACACGTGTCCCTTTTATTGATGTACGATCATCCTCGATATCGAAACGAGTTTAGATTTCAGATTAAGCTGAGTTTATATTTTGGTAAGGATAAATCGGTAATTGACCTGGTTTATTTAATGTTTTTTGGTGAGACCAGAACTAGTTAACGGCAAGTTAACACCATTTGGACGGAAAACACTAGATGAGGGATATTTTTCTAGTTCTATTTCAAACAATGACACTTTTGTAATTAACCTATTATGAGATGGACATTTTTATTTAATTCCCTTTTTGATTTTACTGTTGCTGTGGGGAATCACAGCAGAGCCTTAAACCACCAGTAGTAGACTGTAGAGTAGTACCGGTGGGCGTGGTGGCAAAGGGGTACGTGTTTATTGCAATAAATAAGGTTCAAGCAATTCTTTTAAAAAAAAAAACTTTTTAAATATACGTCATTTTTCCTTTTGATAAAAGTGGTAACCTAGAAATGTACGGGAATAGTGAAACAGAAAATGTGGTGTAAAATGGTTGCTGAAAATCAAATGTCAGCCTCAGGAAGTTAAAGCTCAGTTATGAGCAATAGAAGAAACGAAACGAGACGATTTGTTGATATTGACGCATGACAACTCCGACAAGTAATTTTCAGCTATTATAGTTGGTGATTACTAAATGATTCCACTGTCGGTGTACTCGGTAGCCCGCTCCATCAGGCATCAGCATCATATGCATGTCTTGAATTATTTAAAATCAAAATCATAAAGAGCTATGATCTGAAGATTCTGAACTCCTCAACCAATTCCATTAATTGATCTCTTAAATTTGTGATAGTGTTTGTTAGTTGTAACATAATGCCATTAGTAGGAAAGCCATGTTCCCCCGACTCTTAAACGTTCTTTTCACAGCTAACAATCTCATCAATCTCGAAAATACAATAATTCATAGTCTTCCTTTTTCAATCATTCGTATGTCATAGTTAATGGAGTGGAATTCATATCCTCCCCTGTCGCATTTAGTTGCGAAAGCTCTTTTGCGAAAACAATGGCACGTAGTGGGTATTACACGAATTAAGCTATTATATCTCTCGTGGAACCTACAAATATGAGTCTCACAAAAGGCCTAAACCAAAATTTACATTTTCTGATTTCTGTAAGGTAAAGGTGATGCATATCAATTAATAAATCCAACAACATTTTTACGTACGTTGTTTGTTGTTGTGGTATTATTTATGGAACTGCATGTGAATAGTTTGGTACTGACTAGTGAGCAAGTAATTAAAGCTAAACGGATGAGGCAAGATATACAGTGTCTCAAAAGAACTTCTTTTTAGCTCGGTTGTCCCCAATAGAGCTCTGATGAAAACAAACAATAAATAACAAAATTTTAAGAAAATGTTACTTTCGTACGAATTGATAATTTTATCGTTGTCAATCTCGTGGTGTAATTAAATTTTGAAACGTACCCTAACTTGATTGATTTAACCCAAAGGTTGAGGTCCATTATTTCTGATGAATTATTGAACCATAACTCTTAGCCGAAGATATTTTGTTCAATGCACAAGCAACGTCAGTATACACAATTTCAAATAGTGACTAGCTTTAATCCTAAATAAGACAACCATTTTAATGAGGCAACGTGAAAGAAACGTGCGCTAATGATGGCATAGTCTATATATGCAACCTATAGATGCAGCAACCAGCAGCCTTAATGCAGAATGCTTCCCATGATTATGTGTATAGTCTCCATATCAATAAAAGAAAAATGTTAATGATGCTGTAATGCATGCCATACACGTATAAACCATCCACTGGGATAGAGTATGCAAGTACTTAAGATTTTGGTTCAGTGAAGAAGAAAAGTTGAGGAAATCTATCTATAATGCATGCAATCCAAGATTATTAGAACGTAGCTGTTTATAATCAATTGAATATAATAAATCCTTATACCAACCACTAATTTTCAACTAACTAAATTATTAGCAATAACACTGGAGTTAGAAAGAGAGGTGCATATCAACAATTTGCACCTGTTTCCCCAGAACAATGTACACCTATATAACTTTAATCAATCTCTTCTACTCCCACTCTCATTAGAGATCTTTATCTCTCTATATATTGTTTTCACCGCTCTCTATAACATTACTTCAGAATCACTGTGCAGTTTTAACCTACAAACAAGATGGCTTCTTCTTCTTCTTCAGCAAATATAATTTGCTGTAGTATATTTCTTTCTTGCATTCTTGTTCAGGTAGTCCAAATAACTGCCATTAAGTTACCACCTAATGTTAGAGTTCCTGCTGTTCTTGTTTTCGGGGACTCCATTGTTGATCCAGGGAATAATAATCACTTAGTTTCGTTGGTTAAGGCTAATTTTCCACCTTATGGAAGAGATTTTATGGGTGGAACACCATCCGGAAGGTTTAGCAACGGCTTAATCCCAAGTGACTTGTTAGGTAAACTTCACACGATCATACTGTTAATAAGATTTCATTCATGCATGACTACCCCAATACCTAGCTAGTTTTCACTTTTCTTGGACTTTTTTTTTTAATCTGTATATATATATATATATATTCATATATGCTCAGCATGCATGTTTTAAGTAAGTACTCCATTCCATGTTTATAGTTCCATATATGTTCTGCACACACCTTGCAGATCATATTTTGTTCATGATCAAAATTGTGTTGGAACTAAATTACAATAAGCGTATGCAACTGAGAAATAATACTTAGATTACACTGATAATAGTAACAAACAACTCAAAAAACATGAGAAAAATTACTTAACACTCACTCTTTGTGTTATTGTTATCTAGGAGATGCACCGATGATAGTATCAAAAACTTAGTAGAGGCACGTATGAGATACGGCTGAGCTAAATGTAATATTGCCTGCTACTCCTACGAGATGCTATAGTAATTAACAAATTACCTCCAGGATACAACTCTTTGTTAGTTCTCCTCTATGTGTAGCATACACGAGAGAGAACCCTTAGAACTTGGCGGCAAAAAATGAAAAACAAAAACATAAAACGAAACAACAACAGGTTTCGAGAGAAATGTAAAAACTAATTTATGTTTCTGTAAACAAAGAAGTAGTTATACAAAATTATGTTTATGTAAACTACAACTTGTTTCAGATAAGAACTTGATTTTATGTTTCTGTAAACTTATAAAATTGTTTCTGAAAGCATAAGAGTAGAAGAAGAATTTGGAAGATAAGAGTTCGAAAGGTATGGTTTACAAATGAAGTTTACAACTCGTATTTATAGCAAGAAAAAGTTCGAACGTTGGAAGAGAATCCAAAGCACGACGGATGTCCCGTGATTCACGCATCTCGAACGTTGCAAAAGTAAGGTAAAAATCGCGTTAAAAGAACAGTGCACACGCATTCAAAATTTGCTAGATTCTTCTCGAGGAAAACAGTGTGTACAAGTGTCAAGAAAACCTCGCCCGAGCGAGCGTGTGTGCTTCTGTGCGAAGCACCACGCGAACGGGAAAGGCAATAAGAAATGCAATAAGGGAATGGCAACCTTGCCATAGTCTAGGGCTTTCCCCATACACAAAGGTCTAAAGACCCGAAGGGTCATGCCCTTAAGGCTAAACCAATGGTATTTAAGTCTAAAACTCTAAATGTTTTAGTCTATATGGGACTAATGTTTTATTCATTCACATGAAAAAACATCTAGGGAGCAATAGGTCTTGGGATCAAAACATGGTCCATGCATTTTTTGATTAAAACAAAACATTGTTTTTTCTAACAAATTGTTCCTAGTTTTATCAAGTCATTGAATTCCATATACGTTGATGCGGTAATTTCTACATTAGCTCAGCTCTGGGAAGTTAACCTTTTAACTAGCGGCACACGTTAACATGTTCTGTTTTTTTGGCCAAAATATAACTCCTAGCTGGGGGTTCTCAGTAGCATGAATGCCATTGCAACAATTTTGGTAAGAGAAAAAGATGTCTCCAGGTCAATCTGACTAGAAGTAGGGTTTTCCTTTCAAATAACATTAAAGAAAAAGAATCACAAGTAGATAGTAGTACCCTAGAATCTAAGATACTGTGTATAGGCGCATGGGCCAAACTGCATGCAGCTAATTAAGTAACGACAGAGATACAAAACTTGCCCTTAGCCTTTTAGGTGTAGGGTATGTAACTTGTACAAGTATCTTTACATTTTATCAGTAAACTGCTGTTCTATTTTCAGTGCATTGATTGTATCCAAAACTTGATCTTTGCTTGAGATATCTAATTTCGTATTCTTGTTGATCGGAGTATAAATCTACCAACATTAAGTTGGACAATGACGTATCATGCCTCGTGTGTGGTTTTGAATTCATAAGCATAATTTTCAATCTACTCAAATAATTTTCAAATTACAGTTAAAGCATTGGGAATTAAGGATCTTTTACCAGCTTATCTCGACCCGTCCTTGGGACCAAATGATCTCCTCACTGGCGTAAGCTTCGCATCCGGTGGTGCAGGATATGACCCCCTTACCGCTAAAATAGTGGTATATGCATACGCAGCTTTCTGTATACAACTGTAATTTTTCTTTTGCAATTTGTTATGGTGTTTAATCACCATGCTAAAAGTTGTTTTCATTTGTTTTATTAGTCGGTTTTGGGGCTGGCGAAACAAATGGAGTTATTCAAAGAATACCTGGCTAAAGTCACAGCCATTGGAGGAGAAGAGAAAACTAAGAGTATCATATCGGAGAGTGTGTACCTAGTTGTCGCAGGAAGTGATGACCTTGCTAATACGTATTTTACTTCACAATTAAGATCCAATTATGATGTCCCTGCCTATACCGATCTTATGGTTCAAGGAGCCACCAATATCCTTCAGGTATTTTGATCATTTTTTCCCACTTGTTTTCCTTTAGTTTAATTTAATTACCAACCCTTTCTACCCAATACAACAAAAAAAGTACAAGTTATCCCTAACATGCAGATATGTGTAATGTACGTAGTACTAGTACCCTACCTAAAGTAGTCCAGATTTTACAATTGAAAAAGTTAACAAACAAAAGAAAATTCCGTAACATTGGAGAAAATATTTGATGGGGCCTTTTTTTTTTGAAGGGGCATGGGGGATAAATGATATGTTCATACGTGTATTTGATATTAATGAATTTTGTTTTTAAAAATATAAAAAAAGTGTAATTTTGGAGAGAATAATTATTTTATTAAATGGTATTGATATTTTTGGAAACAGAATTCATAAATATCATATGTATGTGTCAACATGTCATTTGTCCCCTATGCTCCCTTCAAAAAACGCCCCCATCAAATATTTTCTCGTAAAATTGAAACTGAAAGAGTTTATCGGTTTCGTAGGAACTGTACGATATAGGGGCGAGGAGGTTTGCGGTGTTCAGCGCACCACCAATAGGATGCGTTCCATCACAGAGAACATTAGGAGGAGGGAAAGAGAGAAATTGTGCGGAGACTTATAACCAAGCTGCTCAGATGTTCAACTCAAAGCTGTCTTCATCGCTTCACAACCTTAATGCTAATAAATTTGTACATGGTAGGGTTGTGTATGTTGATATCTACAATCCTCTCCAAGATGTTATCAACCGTCCTAGCCATTATGGTACGTACACACAGTCTTTTATCCCAGCTTTTCCTTGTTGCATTACGTATTTATTAGCAATGTGTTGATGACTTACCGATTAGGTTTCGAGGAGGCGTCAAAAGGATGTTGTGGAACAGGAAAGATAGAAACAGTGGTTCTGTGTAATGACTTAAACCCATTTACTTGTGACGATCCCTCCAAATATGTATTTTGGGACAGTTACCACCCTACGGAGAGAGCCTACCAATCACTTTTCGTCCCTATCATCAAGAAATACTTCAACGAGTTCTTTTGTGGTAGTGGCACCACATGCTGATAAGCATCCGTAAGCCAACATTTTACCCCAGCTGACCAGTATCAGATGGTCCATACTGCTCATTGTGTAACTCAAAAAAATCCAGTTGTTCAGAAAACAAATCCCTGTTTCAAAAATTGGAAGATGCGTTCCCAATTTAATTTATTTCAGAAGTTTGTTTGTGTGCTTAATTTTCATTTGCTTAATTGAACACTGCTATGCTACTATAAACTCTTGATAATATTATGTGTTCCTCTGAAAGAAATCAACTGAAGAAGATAGGCTTTTCATAGCCGGTTTCGAATTCTTGTGCACCTAAGATAAAGATCCCTCCAAACTTGCTAAAATTTGACAAGAATCCGAATAAAAGGCACGATAAATTGAGCATTTTGGCATGTATTTTCTCAATGACTTTCATTCCTGGCCTACTTGGACCAGGGTTACGGTTGAAACGCTAATTTAAATGCACACATTTTCAGAATTAATGCATCATCACCCTTTGAATGAGAAAGACTAGAGTTAGGGAGATGAGAAGCTTATAGGAGGAATTCCGAATGTAAAATAGATTTTGCAACATTTCAAGTAACCAGGGCCAGCGAAATAGGCCACCGATTACCCGTACATGTGAACCATTTCACGTTGGTGGGTCTGGGCGGAGTGTTCTTTAAACGGAAAATGGGTCATTTGTCCAAAAAAATTTAAAACACGGGTCAAATGGACGAGTAAAAAAATTTATGGGTGAAATGGACAAAAATAAAATAGCAAGGATGAAACTGGTTTCATCCTGGCTTAAACTTAAAAAATAGCAAGGATGAAACTGGATGCATCATGTGTAAAATAAAAATAAGAAAAAATATTTGAAAATGGGCAGGATGAAACTGGTTACATCCTGCCTATTTTTAATTTTTTGTCCATTTAAACAATATCTAAATCTAACTGTCCATTTCACCCAGGAAATTTTGAATTTGGTCTTTTTAACCAATTTTGTGTTCTTTAAACTCTTATCTCGCAGTTGAATCAGTGAAATTTTCATAATGTGAGCAACCTGGGATGCACGGATGCACGGACGCACCGATTTTGGTGCCGTGTCCGCGTCCGACTCACGTCAGACGCATGACGCGCGTTTGACGCTGACACGACGCGTGTCCGACGCACCAAATACGCGTCCCGCGCGCGTCCTTTTTGGACGCACCGATGACTTGGGTTTGAAGCATATTTTTTTCCATTTTCATTTAAACTTCTTCCTTTATTTTTACTATTATTAATTAAATGAAGAAAGACAAACATTTAGATCAATCATGTAACTCTTTATTAGGATTTTGTAATTGGAAATACATCACATATACCCTTGGTTGGGCATGTGTTGTTCTAAGAATGCAATTTGATTGTGCCATGTGTTTAATAGTGATTGATTGCTTGACCTTCGGTGTGTATAAACAAACGATCTTTCATTTTCTTTTGAAATTTATATACATGTAGCATTATTTTCTAATTTTTAGGATGGAAATACTTGACTTTGCTGTATAAATACATAATTATATATATAAATAATATATAAATAAAATATGTATATACGCGTTCGCATCCTAGTTTTTGAGAATTTTATAGTGTCCGCGTTCGCGTCGTGTCGTGTCCGCGTCTACGCGTCCGCGTCCGTGCAACCCAGTGAGCAACTGATGGAATCCATTAGATTTGAAATCTATTATTGGGGCCGCATAATAGTTTAATGGATTAAAATGTTTAAAATGTGGACTCAATGTATGATAAAAGTTCCAAAATGACCTTTTCATTGAAGCTAGCCAAAAGGGTAAGTTAAACATTACGAGACATCATTTCAGACTCGATTCTCCTTCTGTCATTGTAATCCATCTCATCTTCTTCTTCTTCTTCTCGCCCCTCTCCCCACGATTAATCATTGATTCTCAACTGCATCAAGTGAATTCATCTGATTCATTTTTAAATATAGATGTTAAAACTAAAAACCAAGAATTGGTGAATAAAATGGAAAAGACGTTAATTATTCAGAAATGACTGCTACAATTTACCAAATGAAAAACCACAATTTATTTCTGCTTTTGATCGGTGAAGTGGTGAGATTCGATAAAGTCAAGGTTTAAAATTGAGTTTTTGAAAATTGTTTGCGGATGGAAGTTCTTATTTTACCAACCGTAAATCTGGTTGGTAAAATATGATATTACGGCCGAGAAAAAAGGGAGTCCCAGCCGTAAACTATGTATACGGTTGGAAAAAAGGATTTTCTTAGTCATATTTGGATCTGATAACCAAAATAAGAAGAAAAAAAAAGAGGTCGGGTTTATATCTAGCTCTCCGGATGGAAAAATAGGGATTCCCAACATGAAATATGTCTACTATTTGATGACTCCCATTTTGTCCCTTTTGTCCTAATTCAGCCCTAAATTTGTTCCCTATGCATACCCAATAACAACTTTTTTTAGATTTTGATTCAATGCTATACTTTCGGAGGTTGATTATATTAATTGGAAATGAGGCATCGGATATGTTTTTTAATGCACGATGTCATACTTTTCAAAATTAAGCCATTAATTTTTAGAAGTTAGCCGGCTGCGACCATGTTTTTGAAAGGGCAAATGTTAACCTATGCATATATGCACATGCTAAGAGCTCATTAATTGAGTTACTTTTTGTATTGGAAGAGTAAATTTCTAGTAAAAACAAAAGATTAAGATTTAGTTAATATTATTTTAGTAAATATCATTGTATTGCCATTAATACCCTTATGGAGTTGTAGAAGACTAATGGATTCATAGAAGATGAAACGTCCGTATTGACAGTTCATCAAATTTCTGTCGTCTTCCCCCCACGTCTCTCTATCTTCCCCCTCTCATGATTTCACCAAAGACAAAATCAGCTAATTGCAGAATACTAAAATTAATTTGTGATATAAGAGGGAAGTTTAGCTGATTATGTACTTCACGCTATTTTGGGTTTCCCTTGATATTTTGTTTTTTTGCACTATTCGATCTTAATGCTTGATCTTAATAACAAAAGATTACTGAATCATTTGATTGATTTTTTCCCTTTAATTCAAATTTTTTTTATGGATTGTGACATACACAATTTATTAACTTTTCTTAATTTCTGTTTGAACTAATCATCAACACAATTTTTTTATCGATATTTTTCATCAATCAAATCTATCTTTTCGACCTAAGATCTGGAAGAAGAAAACAAAAAGAGGATGATGAAGATGAACAGAGTGTTAAAGAGAGATCAGAAAAAATGGAAAAATAGAAAGAAGATTTTTCTCTTATAAAGGAAATAACGGAACTTAATTTTTTCATTGAAAAACGAGCCTAGTAATGATTTTAGCACCAAATACTATAGTATTTAATACCCTATTATCGTATTCACGGGTGCATACGTTAACAGGACCCTTTTGAAAGTCGTATTACCTAACTTTCGAAAGTGGACTATCCTAGTATAGCTTTTTATTTACAAGGGAAGTACTTTCGAAACTTCTAAAGCCGAAGTATATTTACACTAGTGGAAAATAATAGTTTCGCGATCGTCAAAGCAAGTCATAGATACGAGTTAAATGACTTGCTTTGGCGGTCGAGGAAAGGGTCGCTGTTTGAGTGTCTTTTTAATCTATGACGTAGATGTGCGGGTCGCTGTGTATCTTATATCAACAACTGGTGTTAACGGTCAATAAGTTATGACTGACCCCAATCAGTCATAGATATAAATCTTAATATAAAAAGAAAATAGATTCAGATTGGCTGTCTGGCATGACTGAATCTGACTAAATCTCAAATCAAAACCGAATTCCATGAAATTGAAACGAAACCTATACTCTCAGATTCAAAATGACCTTTCCATTAATCATTAACTGTTTTCATTACACAATTTATAACTAAATTCAGTTTACAGTTGGATTCAAAATCATACAAAAAAACATTCAGTAAAATGATAAACTTCCTAGTGTTGAACTAACCCCCCACACTTGATACACATGCGGTAAAATGAACAAACCCAACAATTCGTAATGGTATACCTGCAGCAAAGAAAGTTACACAAAAAATGGATTTTGTTGGCACTTAAGTTGGAAAGTTATAGAAAAATTAAATCCTCAGTTTTAGATGTCTGGAAGGGTCAAAAGACTACAAGTCCAACATGGAACAACAAGCACCAAAGATTAAAAATACCCCACATACAGTTTAGTATCATATTCCAGGATATCTACACTGCTGGTCATTAATAATTCACATACCACATGGATTAAAGATCATTAATTGGAGCCTCCTCTAACCAAACCATCAACTATGGTTCTCTAGATAGAATGCACTACCCGAGGAAAAATACTCATAATCTCATCACATTATTTCGTAATCACTTCAAATAGATCCAACACTGCTAAACATAGACTATAATTGGATTTCATAAATTACACCATTTATGAATCACAATAAGAAAAATGTCTCATACTAGACGATGTATATAACCATTTCTTTCGCACAGACATTCCAAATGGCTTCACAAAACCTATAAAGCTGGCACATAATTCGAGACTTCAAAATGATAACTAAATTACCCATAAAAAAGCTACTAAACTAGTATAAGTTTGCAAGCCATTCAAGTTAGTTTTGGATCCAAAAACCAAGACAAGAAGATGCCACTAAAACCATCCGAGTTGCACAATGCAGTTAATAATTCTGAAATATATAAAAAAAGCAATAGAGAACAGTTACCTCATTTTGTTTCTTTCAGGATTTTTATCAAGAACTTGATGTGCAGTATTTGTAGTTTCTGAATATGAGCTTACACAATTCAAGTTGATAATTTCAAATAAGTACCTTTCTCATATTGAGCTCCCTGAAACAAAGAACACGATTTGCTGGTTACAATATGACATGAAACTACAACGCATAACTTGTACAACAACTACGCGAGTGTAAATTGGTAAGGAAGTAGAAGACAAATGAACGGAGTAGATTTTACATTCTTAGCTTTTGCATGAACGGAATAAGTTATACAATCATCTTGTCGACTAGTCAAACTTAATTAATACTTCATTTGTAGAAAATAGAATTTAGCAGCAAAGTGAACAGATTAGTTGATGAAGGAAAGATACCTGATTTCAGATTCTTTCCATCATGAATCCTCACCTGAAAGATAAATTAACGATAGCATTTTAAAAGTTAAGGTAACCCATGCAAACAGAATACTCATAGAGAAAAATTTGTTCAAAAATCTACCTCACTCCCATTAAGGATATCAATTTTTGCCAAATGTGCAATCAACATAAATCTAGGAATACTACCTTTGCTTGTACCTGTGATTGGATTCTCCGAAAGCATGATTCATTCACAAGAAAAATCACAGGATATCAATATAGAACATAGTTAGAGGATGCCGGCTAGATAGGAAAAAACATTCGATAGTTTAGGCATGTAGATGCAGTTTGATAAGAATCAGATTGAGAAATAAAGATGATTATGACAAAAAAAAATCAAGATTACTTTCCATTCCGAAAGAAAGTTCCCAGTCAAATCGAGCTCCTTCACATTTGCGATAAACAAAAACATAGGTCCTTAGAAAGCAACTTGAATGAGGGCCTCTCTAAGATTTATCAAAATGAAATGACTGTCATGTTTAAACATTGGTGTCAAACAAATAATTAGAGAAAGGCAGGGTTGTACAAGTAAATGGTCCAGTTGAGCTTGTTTAGAAAATATGTCATAGTAAGGAAGAAAAATATTAGAGGTAATGTCCTCTTATCGCATCATCAAGATTGGGATGGCGACATTGCAGTTGAAATAATTACATTACATATTTATCGTAAGGCGGCCATCTTACTCCATGCCAGCAGGAACTTCACTAAGAGAAGTAACAACAACAAAATAAAAAACGTTTCTATTGTAACCCATAGCGAAAAAACCCAATTTAAATCTGAAGCCTGCCTTTCTAAGCTTAAGAGTTAAGAAATGCATATTTTTCTCATACCATGTAATTATTAAGAGAGCACCACCACCACCATCTTGTAGAAGCAACACCTCCAAATACCACCACTAATGGCACCGCTAGTGTTACCAACACCACCAGCATACTCCACCGATGAACAAAAATCCATCAACAATCATTCAATCCATGAAAATAATATATCATACATTAGAACCCAATCTAGAAGATGTAAAAAACTGAAAATCTTATTAAAAAGAATGAAATCAAAAAATTGAAACTCAAATTTGAACACTATAATGGTACCAAGAAACTTCAAAATTAGATTCCACCGGTTCATATTCTATCACAACAACAATCATAAAAAAATAAAAAATAAAAAATTGATCCCTTAAATATTAAAATCATAACAAATTCTTAGTCATAATATTACCCATTAATCAACACCACAAACACTACTGATAACATGAATCAGATACCTCTAAAAACCCCAATTTAAGAAAACCCCAATTAGAAAATGTAGGGTTTCATTTTCATGAAACCCCAAATTTGATTTCTATCAAAGAACAAACCTATCAAATTTAAAACAGAATTTTAACAATAAACTCAAAATGAGAAGTAAAGAATCAATACCAATAAGATGGATGAGCGAGTGAACTAACTGCTCCCTCCTAATATTGATTGTTGTTGGAGTTGGTGAGTGAACCAATTGGTGATTACTATTGAAGAAGGTAAAGAAGAAGAAAAAAAAAAGATGTTGGTGGTGGTATAAGAGTTCGATCCAATTATTTTAGGGTTTCGATTAGGTTCAACTTCCCAACAGACATCAAACTTAGATCTGTCAATAGAGAAGAACAAGATAAAGAAGAAGAAGAAGAAGGTATTGTTGTTGTGACTGATGGAAGTAGTACTGGATGGTAGTGGTGTGGTCTGTGGTGGTGATTGAAGTGAGTGTAGAAGAAGGAAAAAAAGGTGCAGTCTCTGTCTCGAGTAGAAGAGAAATATGGTAGGGATAATAGATGGATAAATAGATAAGGAGAGTGGGGAGAATAGCCAGCTATAAAATTGAACCATTGAAAACTATAAGTTTGGCCGTCACGGTGTGAGTCGGTGAACTCAGGGATAAAATGGTAATAAAAAATTTCATTCAATGATTGTTTTTAACTCTCCAGGTATTTTTATTAGATCTATGACAGTTTTGACCGGTCTACGGTCAACTGACCTCCATTGAGGGTCGAGAATGTGAGTCATATAAACCCTATTTTCCACTAGTGTTATGTTCATGCTTCGATAAAACCTTTGTCGCTCAAGGCTATGAAGTTTGAAACAAGTTCTACTTAGTCTGTTGCGACACCAGTACTACTGTCTAAACTATACTCTTTCTATAACTTAGTATTTCTGTTTTCTTGCATATAGTTTTCTTTATTTAGTTGAGTTTCTTTATTAAGATGTGTTTCCTTGTTTCAATTAGACCTCTAAAACTATATATAGGCTTCTTTTGTAGAATTATTGGCATTCATTCAATATAATTCGAATTATTAAGCTTGTCTTAATTGGTGGCTAATCCCCAATCAAAGGATTTCTATCATTTTTCGTATAGTTTCGGTACATGATCCTAACATCTGGTATCCATAGCCATAGATCTGAGCCACACTTCCCAATTTTTTTCCTCTTCCTGTTACTTTTCACCAATCTTTGAAGATGACAGTCAAATCGTTGGAAGATAAAGTTAGTGACCTTACCACAACAATACATCAACTAATTAATTAGATGAAAGACAATCAAGCGGCTACCAACGAGAACTTAACAACCAACTCTGCTCGTCTTCCGCTGAAAACTTAAACTAACACAGAAGGAGAAAACGTTGTACACAATTGTATACCTGAAACTGAATCAATAGGTGCCCTCATTAGACAGAATTCGATTAACCTAAAGTATCCCATGTTTAGTGGTACCGATACAGAAGGGTTTATCTTTAAGGAAGAGCAATATTTTATATTATTTGGTGTACAGGAACCTAGAAAGGTGTCAATGGCTATAGTAAATCTTGACGGTGACGCAATTTCGTGGTATCGTTGGAATACAGTAACCCTAGAAGAATTAATGTGGTCTCAATTCTATCATAATATATGAACTCGTTTTACTTCTCAAAAATATATTGATCAATGTAGCAATTTGTCCAAGCTTGAGCAAACAGGTAGGATTCGTGATCACATTACTGATTTTGAAAGGTTATTAAATTTTGTGACTGATTTGAGTGAATCCAATCCAATCAAATTAGTATTTTTATATTTGGTGTTCATGCTAATGTTTGAGCTGTTGTTCACTCTCATCGACCTACTGCATGTTAGCTGCATTTGAACAAGCTTTATGTCAAAAAGAAGTAATGTTAGCAACGAGGTCTTGTTATAGTGTCACCACACCTAAGGTATTACCTACTATTTCTACGATACTACAAACCTAGTTTACATTCTGGTATCAAACGTTTATCTTGGGCGGAACAAAGGGAGTGTCGGGAAAAAGGTTTATGCTTCAATTGTGACAATGTACATGAACCTGGGATTGTTTGTCTTAAAGCAAGGTTAATGCTTTTGCAGAGTGCTTCTGACATCACCATCACTAAAATTGACAATGATTCAAATAATGATAATGTAACTGCGAAAACAACTATAGATACAATACCTGAAATTTCTACACATGCTCTTGTCAGATATCCATTTCCAAAGACAATGTGTATTATTGGTTATATCAAAGGTCAGTGATCACTTACCATTCTCATAGATGCAGGCTCTATGACATCATTTTCTTCATCTTGTTGTTGCGAAACAATATGGTTATTCAATTAAAACAGACGATGTTGTACTACGCGTAATAGTTGGTGACGGGGGATATTTGGAAACTCAAGGGTCGTGTTCCAATATTTCAATTAAACTACAGAAGTACAAATTCTCCACTGATTTCTATCTTTTAGCTATTAGTGGGTGTGATGTTGTATTAGGTTTTCAATGGTTGCGCACTTTGGGTACCATTGAGTGGGATTTTTCGAAATTACATATGTCTTTCAAGTCATCTGGACAGAAATATATTTTACTTGGAGATAATTCTTGTAGTGTTATGATTTTTGACAGTACTCCCATGCAATAATTATTATATCGTGAGTAACATAGAGTCCTTTTGCAGCTTGACACAACTTCCACTTCGATATCTCCCTCTAAGGTACCAAGTGAATTTGGAGATTTAATTTTACAGTACTCTGATATTTTCGAATCTCCCACGTCCTTACCGCCTCCATGCTCTCATGATCATCGTATATCTCTAGTTTCAAATTCTGCCCGGTCAATGTTCGGCCATATAGGTCTCTCCCTTTCAAAATGTAGAAATCGAGAAGCTTGTTGCTGAATTGATAGAACCAGGATTGATTCATCCAAGTTCTATTCCTTACTCTTCATCGGTACTGTTAGTCCACAAGAAAGATGGTTCTTGGCGTATGTGTGTTGATTACCGTGCTTTGAATAAGCTAACGGTTAAGGAAAGATTCCTTATTCCAATGGTTGATGAATTAATTGATGAGATACACGGTGCTAAAATTTTCTCCAAGATCGATCTGCGTTCAGGGTACCACCAAATCCTACTGCACGATGATGATATACACAAAACAGCGTTCCGGACGCATGATGGCGATTACGAATTTTTGGTATACCTCTCGGGTTATGTAATGCTCCTGACACTTTTCAGAGTTTGATGAATGATATTTTTTCGACCTTACCTTCGAAAATTTTTCATTGTCTTCTTTGACGACATATTGGTTTACAATTATTCTACTTCATATCATATCTGCCATTTATCAACCATATTTCAAATACTGCATGATAATTTCCTTTTGGTAAAGGAGTCAAAATTTGATTTTGCTAGGTTGTCGATAAGTTATCTTGGACGTATCTTCTCAACAAATGGTGTTTCTGTAGAGGATGACAAAATCTCTATTATTCTTCACTGGCCTATTCCATCCACAATTAAGGATCTTTGGGGTTTCTTACGATTAGCTGGTTATTACCGTAAATTTTCTAAGGATTATGGGAAAATAAGTGCGCTAATGGCCCAGATGTTGAAGAAGAATGTGTTTAGTTAGTCTGATAAATCTACTGAAGCTCTTAAACAACTACAAACATCCTTGTCTACTACTCTAATTCTAGCACTTTCCGATTTTTCTAAAAAAATTGTTATTGAATATGATGCTTTAGGTAATGAAATAGGAGATGTATTTATGCAATTTGGTAGTCCTATTGCATATTTTAGTAAGGGTCTTTCTCCTAAGCATTTTAATCTTCCAACTTACGACAAGGAAATGTTTTCTGTTGTATCTGTCGTTCAAAAATGGCATTCTTATTTGCTTGGTCGACATTTTAAGATTCTTACGGATCACTAAAGTCTGAAATATTTTCATGAACAACGGTTTGTCTTCTGTTAAGCAACAAAAATGGTTATCCAAGATTTTGGGTTATGATTACGAGATTATATATCGATATTGTACGACGAACAAAGACGTTGATGCCTTATATCATATATCCAATCCTCAACTATTATCTCTTAGTATTCCTATTTTTTTCATTCAGGTGTTATTGAGTGGTCTCATTGAGGTGTTGCGACAAAATCCAGCTGCTAAACAACACTATGCTTATGTTGATGGCGTACTTCGTTACAAAGGTCGTATTGTAGTAGTACCAACCTCTAAATGGTGTGATAAGCTTATGCATGAATTTAATTCATCCCATATTGGTGGTCATTCCAGGTTTATCCGCACATATAAGCGTCTCCAGCACAATTTTTACTGGAAAAGTATGAAATGCTCCATTAAGTATTATATTGCTTGCTGCGACACTTGCCAACATAACAAAGATGAATCTATTGCTCCCCCGGGACTTCTTCAACCTTTTCCTATACCCGGTGATGTTTGGTTAGATATTTTGATGGATTTTATTGATGGTTTACCTTCTTCTAACCGTAAGAACTCTATTTTGGTGGTCGTTGATCGTCTTTATAAATATGCTCAATTTAATGCCCTTTCACACCCCTATACTGCCGTTACTGTTGTTGGTGTGTTTGTTCACGACGTTGTGCGTCTCCATAGCATGCATCATACCATCGTAAGTGATCGTGATCCCATTTTTCTGAGTAACTTTTGGGAGGCTTTATTTTTCTTACAAGATGCCCAATTATGTCGAAATTCTGCATATCATCCCTAAACGGATGGCAAAACAGAGGTTACCAACCGAACATTAGAAGGTTATATTTGTAGTTTTTCTGGTGAAAAACTTCATGATTGGGTTCGTTGGCTTCTATGGGCCGAATGGTAGTATAACACTTCCTACCACTTTTCCATCCAAATGACGCCATTTGAGGATCTTTATAGTCGCCCTCCCCAATAGTTTCAACCTATCTTTATGGATCTACTTATGTCCATGTTGTTGATATGTCATTACGATCTCGTGACCACACCTTACATATCCCCAAAGTATATCTATAAAATGCTCAAGCTAGAATGAAGGAATTTGCTGATGCTCATCGAACATAGAAAAGTTTTGAATTAAGGGACTGGGTTTTATTACATTTACAACCTCATCGTCCAACTACCATCACCAATCAGTTTTATTCCAAGCTTTCTCCTCGTTTTTATGAATCTTAATTACCGCATTATAGAGAATATTGGACTTGTATCTTACAAGTTGTATTTACCTTCAACGAGTCCTATTCACCACGTTTTTCACGTATATGCATTGAAATTGAAGATTGGCACTCGCACAACAATTGACGAAAATCTTCCAATTACTTTAGATCGCTATGAATGGGAACCGGAGTATATTCTAAAGAGAATTATGTTCAAGCGACAAAATCGTGATGTAACTCGTTGGCTAATGAAATGAAAGAATTATTCTTCTACTGAGGATATGTGGGAGGATGCCGATGACGTACTATTTCTTTTTCCAGATTTTGAGGCTTGAGAACAAGCCTTGTTTGAAGGGGGTGGGATGTTACGACACCGATACTACTGCCTAAACTATACTCTTTCTATAATTTAGTATTTTTGTTTTCTTGCCTATAGTTTTCTTTATTTGGTTGGGTTTCTTTATTAAGATGTGTTTCCTTATTAGAATTAGACCTTTAAAACTATATATAGGCTTCTATTATAGAACTATTGTCATTCATTCAATACAATTCGAATTATTAAGCTTGTCTTAATTGGTGGCTAATCTCTAATCAAAAAAATTATATCGTTTTTCTTATAGTTTTGGTGCAGGATCCTAGTGACGAATTTTATTTCCACATAAGGAATGATTATGTTGATTATGTCAAGCATGTATATTAGTCAAATAAAAATTGTATATATAGGCCGATCAATTTTTTTTTGTATATATACACAAAACTAATTCGGAAAAATATCTTAGTATAAGCATTTATAAGTTTTCTATGACTCATGGCTTGTCATATTTTCTAGTGTCCTTAATTAGGGTAATGCTTTATATGCACAAACATATAAATAGGGATAAATCTAGATGATATCTAGAATATTGAGAAGTGTTAAAATTTTCTGGTTGCCATATTGGAAACAATATCTTTGCATTTATTACAAGTGAGTTATTCATGCAAGTATATCATAGAAAATCTAGCTAAGTAAATTAATATAAAGTAAATGACATGGTTATTTTCAAACTTATAAGTCTTGGTTGAAAATTATGAGCATGGACTCTCTGGAAGCATTACAAGTCATCTAATCCAACAAGTACATTATGATTAAGTATTAGAGGGATGGAGCCTTTTACCCTTCGAACCTTTAGGATCAGGTTGCAATTTTAAGGTCTACTTAGAGATCGAGAATCCCGAAAATATCTCTTACCCGGTAGATGAGAAACTATATTTATCATCTCTAGTTTCTTTTACTTGATAGTTTTGTGACTTTCATGACGTATAGTTCTTATTTATTATAAAGTCATTCTCTTCTATGGGAAGAACTCAAATTATTGTGTTATCAGATTTCAATTTGTGAGATAATTGTTGAGTTTCTACAAGACGTTTGGATGGTTTTATGGAATCAATGAATTATTGAATTAACGAAAAAAACCTTGTCTTATAAGCTTCATCTTAGCTGTGGCCCACAATGAGTTTTGAGCATACATTTTTCTTTGACTGTATCAATTTGATAATCTAAAGGAAATCTTAGTCATTTGGTTGGAGGCACAGTAGCGATAGTCTTCTAGACGGACTAGGGAGAAACTTGAAACGATGAGTGTACCTAGTACACCACAATATTTTCGATATCAACCTATAAGTCCAATACCTTACGTTATCTTCTATGGACAAAGAAGTCGAAACAATATAAGATCAAGATAATCACTTGATAATAGTTACGGTTCAAAACCAATTCAACTATATGATCAATGTCAAGTTCTTGGATTAACGTACAATGTACATACTTTATTATAACTAAAATTTTATAATGCAGAAGTAAAGTAAATCACACAACAAGATTTTTTTAACGAGGAAACAACAAGTTCATAAAAACCACGGGACCTAGTCAAGTTTTGAATACTTTCAAAATTAAGTCGCTATACAAAGACACTGCCAACTTCGTATAGTTGATACCAAGTAAACTACCCCTACTTACCTAATTTCCTCAGTATCCCTACGCCTATAACCAATCTGGCAAATGCACGTGAATCTTAAGATAAAGTCCACTATCTTAAGTTGTTTCAGTCTCATTGAAGACTTTAAGCACTCAACCCTTTTGATCGTCTTCCAAATGGTAAATGACTAATCTGTTTAGTAACCACTCCTATCTTAGGAAATTAATCAGGGATATGTATGTTGAGTGTAACAAAGGGTTTTCTGTTTAAAATATCCTTTGTCGGGTTTTAGATCTTCCAAAATCTGGATTAAACAAGTTAACCAGATCAAGTATAATAGAACTACCATATTTAGATACTGAAGAGTACAACCAAATGATATATATTCGATCTAAATACGACTAGTCAATAATCAATCTATAAAAAGATAAACTAGATCTAGTCGGATCTCAGCCGATCAAGTTTGTGCACGAAGCAAATCACGAAGATACAAAACCATTAAGAAAAATCTTCTTGTCTTCAATCTTCAATAATCTTATGTACATGTACAATAACAAACTTGATTCCTGACTTACGATCAATCACGCACATAATGGAGTATGTTAACAATTGATGATCACAAGTCAATATTATACTCTTGATCTAGTTTGGGTGACCTTATGTCAAAATAGAAGGCTCTCAAGAATAATTAAACTAGGTACAAATCAAGAGATAACTACCGTTTCTCACCAACGGTACTAAGAATGGATCAAAAACTAACATAACAATATGATTATAGTTTCTCACCAACGATACTAGTAAACGCGCTTCTTGATCCCAAAGAAATCTTTAAACTAGCGTATATAAGAGATTTCTCCTAATTAGGTTACTCTCCTCTCCAATATAGTATTACAAGAATACTATTAGTCGTCTACACCAGAAACAACAAGGATAAAGCTTGCCTGGGTGAGGATAAGTTTGAAATAAGAACAAACTTCACTATGGCTAGGATTCATTCAAAGGATGTGTTAGTGAATATTGTACATGAAGTCTTTGATAATATGTATCTAAGAATGGGAGAAATTTGTGAAGAATATTATTGGAAAACAGGAAAGTCTCCATAACCAAGTAATTGCTAACTAATGATTGTAATGATGTAAGTGAACTAGATGTATCAATTTTGGTTGGTGGATGTGAGGATGAAAAAATTTCCCACAAGGTGTTTGATAAAATGTCTCCACCAAATTTGATAGTTATTTGAGTTATTAGGAAAAATAAATAGTGGGAGTACTTCTAATCTATCAAGATGGCATGAATTTGGATCAAATATTTTATTTTACTATCATGGACCAAGTGTTATCAAGTAGAAGTCAAGAGAAAGAAGAAAATAAATCAGTATTGTGTCCCACATTTGGCTAGATACTTAGTGACGAAATAGAAGACGGGGAACCATTGTATGATATTGAATTGGAAGATACTATAGCGAGGAGATCTCGAGAACCATTTCAAGTGTGTGAACCGACAATTACCGGGAACAAGCCTTCACTCAAGCTACAAAAAAATGGGAAGTCAATATATATTTATCCAATTTGGGCTTTCATTGAAGATAAGTTCCATACATTTCGTCACCATGCAAGGTTGACAGAAATGCTTGGTGTTTCTTTACTAATTGGGTATGCCCTTAACTATGACCAAAAAGTGCTACATTTGGTGAGAGTAATTGCAATGGAAGTTGTAGAAGTAGAATTGTCTTCAAGCAAGGAAGAAGTTCAAGCACAAACGAAGAATATGCTATGAAGAATTTGAGGATGAATTTGTTTAAAGAAGGGGAGGATGATGCACTTTGGATGCCCCACATAAATATTGAAGCACAATTTATATTCCATCCATGAAATATTTTGAATATGCCAAGTATGCCCTTGGTGCTAGTATAAATTAGAAGAGATAAGGTTAGAGAGTTTAGCTTGGTTTTATCATATTTATGAGGATGAGAGTTATCTCTTCTTTAAATCCTAATTGTTGTCTCTAGGGGGAATTAGATCATATAATTCTAGAGCCTTAAGTAGATGCCTCTTAGTATCTTTTAGTTTCCAATTGATATTGGGGTGAACCTATAAGTTGTAGGAGAAGAATCTCCATTTTTAGGTTCTTCCTTTATTCAAAGGATAGACGAAACTGATTTTATTGATTGTTTATCCATTTCAAGTTATCCATTTTAATTTATTTCGATTATAAGCTTCCACATCTCATCAGTTTGCTTAAGTCTCCCCCTCCCCCTAAATTTTGTTTAGATTGATCATCTTTTTCTATCTTTTTTTTCTTGTTTTGTTGTTGGTATTATGAGATATAATAATGAATGAAAACCATGTTACAAAAAGTTGTAACAAATCGGTGAAGAATACAACAATAATTCATGTCGATAGAGCCTCCTCGTGCATTTGCCCTTTGCATAGAAGCCATTAGCCAGGTCTTGGCTCCCTCTATTTAAACTTTAAAGTATACGTCTCCGTCATAGTCGTTCTCATATGACTCTTAAGTTGCAATCTTTGTTAAACACCTTCAAATTGAGCCTATATGTGTTCAACTCAGGAGCACAAAATGAAATCGCAAATACGTGTACGCACACACCGACACTGATTTATGTAAGACATGGTGACATACTAACAAAAAAGAAATCAGAAGAGAATAAAGATATTCATAAATACACCGTTAAATGGAGGCTGGTCCTTGGACCACCTTGATTAAGTATTACCGGTGGAGAAAGGTGACACCCTGACAAGATGTGTCTGGCGGCAGTTAGGGCTGTCTTCCTGTTGTTGCACGATTTTGCTTGGTTCATTCTTTGCCGAGCACTTGGGCTAAATTAGAGATCTTCTATCGGAAAAATTAAAAATCAAATTAAATTAGAAGTCCTTTGATAAAAGAAAGATAAAGAAAAAAAGAAAAAAAATGCAGCCCGACTGGGGGCCTCCGAACCATGTGGAGTGCCCGGTTTCTAGTTTCCCTTGCAAATCTCATGTTTGGTTTGGGAAAGCCCCGCTGCGAAATATCATACTCCCTTCATTTTAGAGAAGTGATAGTTTCATCTGGAGAGCATTACATAACGGGCTTGCTTTATCTCAGAGAGTTGGCAGATTTATCGATGGAGTCTCCACAAATTGCAGTATTTGTAACAAGGAAGAAGAAACGGTTGACCACCTTTTAATTCACTGTGAGTTCGCTCGAGCATTTTGGTTTGCGTCTCCCTTAAGGTTCAGGTTTCATGGCGACCAAAGCATGACTCTCCCCAATTTAGTGAAGCTACTCCTCAGCAGTAATGATAAAGACTCTTCCATCGTACTAGGCATGTGCATTTGTTGGGCCATCTGGAAATCCCGTAATGCAAAGGTTTTTGAGAACAAGAATACTAATATCCAGGGAGCCTTAGCTATAGCACTATACTGGTATAATCTCTACTTCAACCATGCGGAAGCTGAAGATAATCAAGCTGCAGAAGACGACTAGGTGAGTACGGAAACGAATGCCAATAAAAACTGGAAGGCTCCCGATTCCCCTACAGTGAAAATAAATGTAGATGCAGCCTGGAAGGATGGTGAATATGCAGTCGCAGCTGTGGCTAGAGATAACTCTGGTTCCTGGTGTGGAGTAGGAACTAGAGTGGGTAGAACAGATACGGTGGTTTATCTTGAGGCCGATGGTTTCAAGTTAGCAATCGAACTAGTTTGTTTGGTTAAATCGACCAACATAATCATTGAAGGTGATAGTCAAATTGTGGTTAACGAGTCTCAAAGGTGTGTCGAGGAAAATTCCGTGGAGAATCTGGAGATTAAAGGATGATATCACTGCAAGAATGCTCTCTCTCAACTGCTCTGGAGCTTACAATTTTGTGCCAAAACCGGCAAACCAAGCTGCTCATTCCATTGCAGCATTTGCTCTTTCAAACAACGTCCAACAAATGTGGACTAGTTCTAATTTTCCATCTAGCATTGTTAGCCTCCGGAATGTAAACAATGGCTAGTTTTTTTTTCACTCTTTGTTTACCAAAAAAAAAAGATAGTTTCATTTTTTTTTATTTGGAATATTTTTGGATGAGAACCATCAAGTGGTCTGATGGTTCTCATGCTCCCTCCCACTGCGGAGGTCAGGGTTCGAACCCTTGTAATTGCTAAAATTCCTAAATAAATGAGATTTAGGAGTAGTCTCGGGACCACTGTACCAAGCTATAAAAAAAAAGAATATTTTTGGACAAAAATGATATAGTGAAAATATCACATTTTCTGAAATGAGAATTGTATTTTTCTAGGCTATCTTCATGTAAGGAAAGCACTGCTAACAAGTCAGACTGTCTTAGTGTTAATTTAATGCTCGACCATTTGAATGATGCAACACCAAAGAAACATTTGCTACCGGTGATGGCAAAATCATGATCTATCGATATATGCAACAAATTAAGCAGCCCTAGCGTTGATGCTTCCATGATAATGTATACTACTGTCTCTGAATTAACGGGTGATATATATATACATTAAAAACTCTATATATTAATAATTTTGGGACTTCATAAAATTATTAATATATTGAGTGTATTAATATAGGGGGTATGCCATAAAAATATTATTTTTTTGTCTAATTCAAAGTGTGTAAATGATAATGAATGTGGATGTCTTCCTAAATCATCCAAATGAGCAACAAGTCTTATATGCTTTAACGGGTGAAAAATTCATCGATGGAATTAGACAAGTCTTGATGATGGTAAAACGGACATACAAAAAATATCATTCCAAGAAGCTTTAAACATGCTCGACAAGTTGGAAAGGAGGATAATCCTGATGATGGTAGTACGGAGATATAAAAAATATCATTCCAAGAAGCTTTAAACATGCTCGACAAGTTGGAAATATTTTGGCTTCAACAAGAAGGTGCACATGGTAATGAGGTCTTACGCATCCGCAAATCAAAAGATGCGATAACAATCCAAAGAGCTACATCGTTTTCTCAAACCACTATAGATAATATTTTAGTTCATCTTAAATTTTGATGTAACATCTATAAATTTCCAATAGTGACGATTATATTAATATATGGAGGTAGATTCCTTAGGACGGGAGTTGAAAAAATCTATTAATATTAAAGTGTAGAATTTATTACTATTTATAACTGGCCGAAGTTGGGATTATAATTTTTTATTATAATATATAGAGTTTATTATATGACATATATTAATATATAATTTTTTTACTATATATATATATATATATATTACTGTAACGCAGGCTCCACAAGCATATATAAATTTACGTAAAGATTTTGGTCCATTCAATAAGAAAAGAGTTCTAGCAATATGCAAACCCATTGAACCCAAGATAATTACACGATTTATAAAGGGGATACCGGTATTATTTGGGGTGATACCATTTCATATGGGACAAATAAATATTAACTGATCCTGGCCGTTGGATCACTCAATTGGTATCACCTCCACCAATAGTGGTATCCCTTTATCAATGGTGGATAATTAGATCATAGCTGTTTATAATCAATTAAAATACAATTCCCAACTACTAATTTGAACAAAATTAAATTCTTAGCAATAACTCTGCTATTAGAATGAGAGGTACGTACATCAACAATTTACATGCCTATATAACTTCGATCAATCTCTCTATTAACATTACTACAGAGTGACTGTGCAGTTTTTGTTTACAAACAAGATGGCTTCATTTTCATCATCAGCAAATATAATTTTCTGTAGTATTTTTCTTTGTTGCATTCTTGTTCAGTTAGTCCAAATAACTGCCATTAAGTTACCACCTAATGTTAGAGTTCCTGCTGTTCTTGTTTTTGGGGACTCCATCGTTGATCCAGGGAATAACAATCACATACTTTCAGTTGTTAAGGCTAATTACTCACCTTATGGAAGAGATTTTATGGGTGGAACACCATCCGGAAGGTTTAGCAATGGCTTAATCCCAAGTGACTTGATAGGTAAATGATCACACAATAATACTAATAGAATTCATCTATGCATGAATAAAACTATATTCATTTCTCGCTTTCCATGGATTCTTTCTTAGCGTATGTGCACCTATGTTATGATTTCGTTCCTACTGAAGCACTAACTTGATTTCATGCATACAGTTCTAAATATGTATTATATATACCTTTCAAAGGAAATTTTTGTTGCAGACAATATTTATGCTTTCATTTTTTTATTTTTTAAACCATACTTTATGCCCAACACTTTCTATTTGGCCAAAATCTAACTCCTAGATAGAGGGTTTCAAGTTTCAACTGACTTTGTCATTTTGCAACAATTTTAGTAACAAAGAAGATAATTTTTAGTTATGTAGTATTTAGTTCGATTAAATTGTTTGTATAGATGCATCATGCATGAGCAAACTGCAGCCAATTATGTGATTACAAGATTAAACACCGGGCCTCTTAGCCTTTTTAAGGTATAGATATGGTGGTAATTAATATGTACAACAGTACAAGTATCCTTGGACTATATCAGTAAAGTGTTGTTTTGTTTTCAGTACATTGGTTGTATGTAAAATGATTTTTTGCTTCAGATGTCTGGTTTATTTTTTAAGTATGTTTTTTTGTTGCTGAAAATATATAGATTATACAGTTGAATTTATATATGTAAATCTACCAACATTAAGTTGACAATGATGCATCATGCCAAATTTGTGGTTTTGTATTTGTAAGCGTAATTTGGACGTCATTACTTCAATAATTTCATTTTACAGTTAAAGCATTTGGAATTAAAGATGTTTTACCTGCATATCTTGACCCATCATTGGGACCAAATGACCTCCTTACTGGCGTAAGCTTCGCGTCCGGGGGTGCAGGATATGATCCACTTACAGCTAAAATAGTGGTATATACGCACACATATTTTTTTGTGCAGCTATAATTTTTTCATTTTGCACTTTATCTTGATCTCCGATCTGATCATACTAATAATTTTTGCGTTTGTTTTATAAGTCGGTTATTGGGCTGGCGAGACAAATGGAGTTATTCAAAGAATACCTAGCTAAAATTAGAGCTGTTGGAGGTGAAGAGAAAACTAAGAGTGTCATATCGGAGAGTGTGTACCTAGTTGTCGCAGGAAGTGATGACCTTGCTAATACGTATTTTACTTCACAATTAAGATCCAATTATGATGTCCCTGCCTATACTGATCTTATGGTACAAGGAGCCACCAATATACTTCAGGTATATATTTTGATCCATAATGGAGAAAAGTAATCAAGATTTTACGATTTTCAAAGTTGACTGTTGAGATTTGGATGCCCGTATTCTAATTTTGACAAACCAAAGCAAATTGCATAACATCGAAACTGATCAAAGATATTATCGGTCTCGTAGGAACTGTACGATGTGGGAGCGAGGAGGTTTGCAGTTTTCAGTGCACCGCCAATAGGATGCGTTCCATCACAAAGAACATTAGGAGGAGGGAAAGAGAGACATTGTGCGAAGAGTTATAACCAAGCTGCTCAGATGTTCAACTCAAAGCTTTCTTCATCTATTGACAACCTCAATGCAAATAAGTTTGAACATGGTAGGGCGGTGTATGTTGATATCTACAATCCTCTCCAAGACGTTATCAATCGTCCTCGCCATTATGGTACGTAAACACTATCTTTTATGCATAGTTTTCCTTGTTGCGCTTTTTCCTTAACATAAACCATGTTTTGATGACTTTCGGAATTTTTAAATTTAGGTTTCGAGGAGGCATCAAAAGGATGTTGCGGGACAGGATTGATAGAGTCAGTGATTCTGTGTAATGACTTAAACCCATTTACTTGTGACGATCCCTCCAAATATGTATTTTGGGACAGTTACCACCCCACAGAGAGAGCCTACCAATTACTTTTCGGCCCTATCCTCAAGAAATACCTCAACGAATTCTTCTGTAAGTAGCCTTAGGCCAACATAGTACCCAAGATGAAAAAGAGAGTCTCTTCACACACAGAGCTGATATCACTTATCTTATGTCTCCAAAGAAAAATTGATTGTAGAAGCAGATTCATATTTTCTTGTTCTTGTGTATCTAAGATAAAGATCTTTTATCACATGATTAAATTAGTTGGCAATGCCGATAAAAGTACAGTGGTGCACCCCCGAAAATTTTATTCTTCTGTGCTTCACAAAGGCCGTAAATGGTGATTCAACTATAACACACCTGAGTTTTAATCCCAGTGTATTAGTACTCTTAGCGCACTTGGACCTTACTTTGCAGCAAATTTTCTGAAATTGAATAAATATCGACATGGATTGTCAACGAGTGAGAGATAATCAAAATAAATAAACAGATAGTCACCCAATGATAGATAATCAAAATAAATAAACGAATGATCGACATCTCGAACAGGTTAGTTTCTTTTTTAATTAAAATTTAATTTTTTGGACAAAGTATAAGAACTCAAACTTATAGTTTTCTCATTGTTTTGGTATCTTAGAGCTTCTCCAATATGCTCAAAAAGACAAAAATTGATGTAGTTAATGATGTGTGTTTCCTAATTAATTAAGAACATTTACTCAACACCTCAACATGTAATAATTAAATTAACCATTAACAACCCAAACATGACATCTCAAAAGATGAATACAAAATCCAAAAAAGGAATGTTTGTCATCAAAATTAAATTTAGGGGGAAAAAATATTTCATCTCTAATGGTGTTGTTGGTGATTTTTTTAAGAATTAAATGTATTTTTTATTTTTAGTAAATTTTGGATTTTGTTACACCTAAAGAGGACTAGGAATGAATCTGGAGAAGAAAAACAAAGAGAAGAATTTTAATAAGAAGAGAATTGATTTGTCTTCTACTCTAGGGTTTGTTTGTCAAGATGAATGTCTAACAAAATTTAAGCCATGTCTTCACCTTGACAATGTCTAACAAAAATTAAGCCATCATTCATGTTTTTAAATTTAGGGGAAAAAATATTTCACGTTGGTGATTATAAATGTAAAGTAAATTTTGGATTTTGTTACACCTAAAGAGGACTAGGAGAAAACAAGATGAATGTCTAACAAAATTTAGGTAAAATGAATGTATATCACGTTGATTATATGTTGAAAACTTAAAAGACATTTATCTTCACATACATTCCATTGGAGAAGCTCTTAACTAGTTTAGTCAAACTTAGCGACAACATTGCACGAACACGTCAACCTTGTGGCTTTATTTTTGCAACAAATATGGGCCTGGTTTTTCAAAAGAAAAAAAAAAAAAAATTTGTCCTAGACTTTTTTTCCAACTCTCTCTATGGGTGAGTATGGGCCGGATTGGTTCGCTTTTCACCTCGTCTACATATCTTCCCCATTAAAGGCCTTGACAAAAGAAGCTCTTATGTTCATGAAACTCTCATTTCCAATTGGCCGAAATAGACATTTTCTAATGTAGAAGCTATGGTGAGGACACTTGACATAACTCTATTGGTTAAAATATTAAAAATTGGGATACACTTTATTTACATCAAGTATTTAACCTTTCGTTAGTAATGCCGTCGACAAAAAGGTAGGTGGACAACATTTTCGTCATAGTTCTAACCTAAATAATTTTGTTACATCGTGTTTACACTAAATACTTAATTGTACGTTAGTAACACTGTATCAGGTGGAAAATACTTCCATCAAACCAATATAACATATGGAAAATCAGGGAAAAAAGGAAAAAAAAGAGACATGTGTAATTAGGAAACAAAGTAGAAATCGCCTTTTTAAGGAAACATGAAACATATGGATTTTTTTTTCGATAGATAGGAAATGGGGGTATCCATAGTCTACATAAATTACAGAACTTAATCTCAAAAAATTATACTCCCTCCGTCTTATTTTACATGAAGGTTTAGGGGTTTTTTCTAGTATCAAAATAGATGAAGGTTTCCATAATTTTCACACTTTCTTCCTAATTTGACCCTGCATTGGAATCAACCCCTAGAAACAAGGAACAAAAAACTAGGAGATTTAAATATTTTAACAATTATTATTATATATGGAAAAAAAATCATCTCTTTCTATTTTCTTAATCTACGTGAAAACACCTATACCTTCAACTAAATCAGGACGGAGGGAGTACAAAAATAATGGCTATCCAAATCATGATAACTTTTAATCAAAAGCAAATCAAAGAGTTTCACAAAGAAACAACTAGAATTGCTTGGAGCTTGAGACTCCATAGTTTACTCCGGTAAAAAAAAATTGTGTTTGATTCATGGTGGAGATTGTCACACTCCCATTTAATTGTATAAAATTTTCATGGGACATGACCGACAATACTCTGTGGTTCAGTGAATCAATTTCACCCACAAGTACTCAGACTTGCATACTTGCATCAAAGTATGCATCTTCCTTCACTCTAAAGGCTTTGCACAACAGAAGTCTTTCTTCTTTCTCTATAACTCTTCATGCCCCCATAAGAATAAGAGGATTTTCCATGTACTTAAACAATTCTCACACAAAATCAGCAACACCATAAACACAAACACATGACACAATTAACCCATTTTATTGTATCAAAGGAAGATTACAAACTTTTGTCCAACCAATGGGCTAAACAGGCCATCACCCTCTTGGTGATGCCTTATTCTCTAAAGTATAAGACTACATGTATACAAAACTCTCCTATGTAAGCCTACTGATTTTCCAACTCCTTGGGACTATTTATACAGCAGATTTACTATCCAAAACCATGCACAACACTTGCACACGCATGGAAAAACCATGTGTCCCGTAAGGTAGTTTTCCTAACCTCCATCTTGCTTTTCAACTGCTAACTTTTGTGTTGTCTAGCCAATTGATGCCACACCTATTCTTGGTGGTTATGAACACTCCCACATGGTTATAAACTCCTTATATAACCGTTCTACCTTGTCTCACATCATTGTCATGCTTTTGAAGCCCGTAACCAACTCCTAACCGTCACTTGAGTTGTATTGCACAACTGTTGCGCTTTACTGAATTTTGCCTCAATCCCTTTGATCAGCCATCTTGGCCCTGCCAACTTCTTACTCCAAGATAATGCACGGACCATCTTTTTGCTTCAATCATCAAGGCCAATTCCTTAAACTCATTCCAGTTACTCATGGCGTCATATGCTTCACTTAGCCAATTTTGCTTGACAATAGCAATGCAACTCTTGCATTACTAGCTTGTTTGCACTATTCAAGCTTTGGATAGCCTTGAACTAATGTCATAGACCAACTCTTGGTCTATTCTACCTTCTTGCATCATCCTTGAGTTTGGGCCAACTCAATTCCACGGATATGCCTTAATGCCAACATCGCATGTTGCATCTGTCAACTTTGGCCATGTCTTGCCAATCCCTCAATGAAGCCTCATTGTGTCGGCCAATAGCTTCATTACTTATCCAAATGTATTTAAAGTGTAGCGTCACCTTTGTGCTTCTCTGGCCCTGCATGGTGCCACTATCTTAGTGCTTGACGGTATATACAATATAACGCCATTATGGCTTTGCATTGCGCTATTATGGATTTGCATTTCGCTGTTATGGACGAACACTGACTTGTCCTGCAACACTGTAACACACAATCATTGTTCTTACTTGCCAGACCGGTCATATAGATCATGTATGTCAACAACTTCATTCATACCATATTGTCACCTAAAGAAACTTCAGTTTCAGTTCGTGCAAAAATAGTAATGATCCTTACATTAATGCATATATTTATGTTGTATTTGTTAGGGCTTTTTTCTTGGCCAATGTATCATGAAAATAGGATGCATGTACACTGTTTTAATAAATACCTTGATGATAATCGAACTGTGGCGTTGGAGACGGGGATTTCTTTATCACTAAAGGATAATTGGAAATTCTCTAAAAGATAATTTATGCGACCCGGGGAGGGTTATTTCGGTGTGGTGGTAATAAATCAAGGTACCTTTAATTTCTCGAAATCTGTTGTTTACTTATTAGGTTTTTAGTACTAATGAAAAATTAATACTATCAGTTTTAGGAAAGTGTTTTACTTTAAAGAACCAGTTTTAAACAGTCTTATTAGATACTATAAAAGTCGTAGGGATAGCCTTTGGAATAAGAGGCTTATCGAGTTGTTATTTTGACTATTATAAAAGTGAATTTCTCATTTAGTAGAGGCTAATGGAGTTAGGTATTTGTAATTTGGTTATACAAGTATAATAGCATAAGGCGGCATTGGTCATGGATTTGGGAGCCAATGGACAGCTCGACATTTAGATATAATTTTTGTAAAAGTTATTTTCCCTAAAAGTATTTTGGTTCACATCGCATCCTTTGAACATAATGCCTATATGCATGCACACCAAATCAAAAAAGCATCGTCACGAGGCGGGGCAAAGCCCCGCGCACATCAAGTTAAAAGAAAACAAATGCCCAGTGCGTAGCACATGCACAAATCTAGTATGTCTTCGATCCAACATGCAATGAATTTTTTCTGTAATTAATATTATTATTGTAGTTGCAGGAAATCCTACACTACACCCTTGCTAAAATTCCACAATACTCAACTCATAATTAAATATTAAAAACAACTCTTTATCATCTAATTCTCAGAATTGTTTACAGAAATGGAAGAAATCAAGAACACAACTAATCTCTCAAAATTTCTCTCTCCTCAAGACTTTCTTAACTCTCAAAAAAATACATCATCCTCCCTCTGGACATATTGGGTCTCTATATATAGGGTAGTTACATAATGGATGATAGCTAAGTTGTCCTTTACTTTCGGATTTGATTTGCGGTCTTATCGCTACAGCTATAATATGAAATCTCGCAAGCATTATAACCGTCACAGATAAATCATGCTCTTATCGTGTTTCATCAATAGTCAGCTATTACGTCATTCTTTAAATTACTCTGTGACACTAGCAAAGTGTTGTTGAAGAGCTCTCGGTATTCTCGCAGAAGTGTTGTTAATCTCGCAAGAATATTGTCATGGAAATATTCTGATCCTACATCTTGCCTCTTCTCATGTCTTCTTCGCAAAGTGGAGAAGATATGAGAATCTCTAAATTTTCACTGCACTTGGAACTTTCTTTCTTTCCATGTTTTCTCCTCGACAAAACTCCGAAAATTCATCTTAACCGCCTACACATGTTGTAAATTCTTCTTTTTACTGGCACGTGTCTATTCAATGGGTCATCTCCTTTTGCCTATAAAAGGTAGAATTTGGTTACAGAATTAATTTTCTTCTTCGTCTCTTTGTCTTTTCGTTTTTCCGTCTGCAACTTTTCTTCTTCTTCATATTTACCTGCTACTGCTTTAATGGAGTCTTCCAGGTATGTGTTTTTCTGACATTACTAAATTACACTTCGCTTATATGAACCATGTTTACTTATATTTTATTAGTCTTTTTCTATTTAATTCTTCATGATTTACATACTGTGTTTTTGTCTTCAGTGGAACTAACGCCCAATCTGTAGTTCAAAACCCTAGCCTTCATAAGAGACCTGTTGAGAATAAAAGGAATCCTGCGAGTCATAAGGTAGTAAGAAACATTTTATTTATTCTTAACAATATTGTTTCCTCTGCTTCTTATCTAAGTTATTACTCGCAGGATGACGAGAATATCATTAGACCTCGCAAACGATCTCGCCAGGTTAAGACTCTTGAGGCTGATATTATTATTCCTAAATTGACATCTGCGAGAGTAATTCCCGTAGCTTCGCAAGTGGAACCTCCTTCTTCTGTCCTTTTTGCGTTTCCTTTACAAACACTCCTCCTTCTAATAAGAACATCGCTGCTAGCATCCCTTTATCCACTGCCCCTTTTTCAAATGAAATTTCTAAAACCGCTATTAATGAAATTCCCTCCAGTCCTTTATTGCCTTCAACTGTTTCCTTTCCAAACACTCCTCCTTCTAATAATGCAACTATTACAAATAATTCAAATCTTCAACTCGCCATCATTACCACTTCACCTTCTACACCTCTTCCCTTACCCAAATAAATACCAGTAAGGGTTGATGCTGCTTTTGAAGTTTTATTTAATATTTTAGATGATGCTAGAAAATCATCTACTGATCCTTTCAAGCATGTTGTTTGCGATACCTTAATCAAATATTTTGGTCCTGACCGCACTGTATCGAAATCATCTTTAGAAGATGAGATTGAATCTCTAAATAGGGACCTTCAAGATAAAACTTCAGAATGTGATATTCTTAATCATAAGCTTTGTAACTCTTCACTTGACTGCGAGAATCTTCGCAGAAGGAATAACGAGCTGAAAGGTATAATTTCTTGCCTCTGTCTTTTTGTTTTTCTGTTCTAGAAAGTTTTTATCTTTTCTGTACTTAAGCTTCTTTCTTAAATTCTTGGCTTGTATATTTAGTTTTAAATCAGAATCGATTCATTGAAAGACTTAAATTTGAATCTATCGCTGAAGAAGCTCGTGTTGAAAATGATTCTTGGATGGATCAGTTTAATAGATTAGATAATCTCTACACGTATTCAGTTGATCAAATAGATAATCTCACTAATGAGAATAATCAATTATCACAAAGCCAACATTTATTAAATAGTGAGATTACTCGCCTCTCATATTTGTTAATCAAAGCTAATTTGGCGACGGAATCTTTGTGAGACGAAAATAGAACTTTATCTCAAGAAAAGCATAAATTTTCAAGCTTGATGGCGATTTCCTCGCAACAATTGAGTAATCTTCAGAGAGTATGTGATAATCAAGAGAAATCTCTTCATTCCCTTAAGAATGAGCTCAAAGAAATAACTGAATCATCTGCTGCTGAGAAGGATAAACTTATCAAAGGTAGATTAACACTTAGTTTAAAGGCCAGCACGCTTCAAGACCAGTATTCCCAACTAAAAGAATCTTATTCTTTACTCGCAAATAAAAACTCATATCTCATTTCCAAAGAAGAAAATATAAAGTCTCGCCTGAAGGGTATAGTTAGGGATAAGTTTGACGATGCTATGAATCAATGGGAGAATTGTTGCTTATCATTAATTCAAAATTTAACTTCTCAAAAAGAAGGTAGTCATATTTTGACTATCTTGACTGTTAATTTTTCTATTTAATTTCTCAACTATACTTCATCTGAATATTTTCTTGTCATTTTTGTTTCTTCGCAGAATCTGAAAGAAGTCTTCACTCTACCATTTCTGATCTGAATGATAAGTTGGATAAAGTCCGTAAAGAAAACAGGAATCTCACTTCTAATCTTGTAACATCTCGCGACCAAGCAGAGCGAAGATATGATTATCTTGAATACTTCAAGAACATAGAGATTAGAAATCATGACAGAGGTTTCCTTCGCATGGTTCACCTTAGCGCTGAAGTCCTTGTGAATGATATTCTAATATCTCAGTCTCTTCCCCCTGTATCAGTTCTTCCTCTAGAAGTAGATGATGATGAAGTTCCTCTTCCTATGGATAAAGATCTAGAATATGCAGGTGAAAAAGAATATATTTCTCAAGAAAACCCAATATAAGAAGAAGAATAAGAATCTCAGATTAATCGTAATGAAAAGAATGTTGGTGGAGCTGATAACACAAGCAAAGGGAATGAATCTGGCGAGACCAACGCTGAAGCTTGAATTTTATTTTTTCTTGCGAGCAATGTACTTTATGCAACTTTAGACTTCAACCTTTATTTTGAATACTTCTTTTAAGGAAGATAATGATATTTTGTTTATTAACTCCCTTACTTGACCCTCATTATCTTTCTTGAAACAATTAGTTACTTCTTATTACCTCCTTTTTGCGAGTTGATGAATAAGCTTGCGATTTGATGAATATTATTGTGATAATAATTTCTTCTAATAATCTTGTTGTGTGATTCTGAATGATGTTTTCTGGAAAAAATTCGGAAGGAATTTTGTTTCTCATAAATTTTCCTGCAATGAACAAATCTTTCCTACATTCTTAAAAGAAAATAGTTAATGATTGAAATTATTCTATTGGTCTTATTTTGCCTTCCTAGGTAAAGGTCTTATTTTGCCAAATTTTTCTTTCTGCGACAAAATCGCAGGACGCCTTTACATTTTCATGTATTGACCAATTGATCTTATCTTATCTATATTTTGTCAATTTCTATGCGATTATATGACAAGTCTAAGTTCCCTTGCGAGAACAAAGGCTTATGACATTGCCATCTTGCGATGAAATCGCAGGACGTCTTTACACTTTCATGTAAAAACCCATTGATCTCATCTTATCTTTTTTCTCTTATGGCTTGTTGCCTCTGTATAAATTTTGTCACGCGACAATATGACAGGCCTAAATGTTCTTGCGATCATAAAGCCCCATGACATTGCCGTCTTAAGACACTTATCATCTCCCTAATGGAGGGTGCCGCCCTTATATTCCCCATGGTTGCCCCTTCAAGGAGGGCACATCGTCCATACAAGACTAGCTCCTCCCATCCGGATTTACCAACAACCAGTTGTTTTCGCAGACTCTTGTCCTTTGTGCCTATATGGCTTATAGTTACAAGACTGCACCCTAAGTGGGGTTTTCTTCAGGCCGAATGCATCATAGCCAAGATTTACCAAGAATGTTCAGGGTAGGTTCGTCCATCCCGGGCACCCTTGGCTCAACCGTGTACCTCGGAGCCTTGGTCATACTCTGCATTCCTTAGAAGATACCCTCGGTCGTCCAACCAGGGTATAACCTTATATAGTTGGAAATCCAAGGTGCCTCTCCCGGATAGGTTTTCTTTAACCCCAATATCTTCATGACTCAGGTTCCAGCAGCGGTATAACCTTATACCTAATTCATGCAAAGAGATACCCCCTAAAATGACGTACTTTAGGTCTTACATTTGCCTCTTGCGAAATTGTATTCGCGAACTAAGGTGTACGCCATAAAGGTTTGTCTCGTTCTTTGTTTCTTTTGCATATATCGCAATCTTTCATTCTTTATATAATCTTGAATAATTTTGCGAATAAACTCGCAGCTGTAGAAATTTGTTTTCCCATCTCTTCTTTGTTTCATTAAAAATTTATTACTGATAATATCTTTTTAAATATAATCTGTTCCATGTACTACCAAGTCTTTGACCAACATATCTGCCCTCTGGGTCTACCAACCTGTATGCTCCTGTGCCAACTATCTCCTTAATGATATATGGTCCATCCCATTTTCTCGCCAACTTTCCACCACGCTCTCGCTGGTATTCCAGTGTTTCTCGCAAAACTAAATCGCCTGGTTGAAACTCACGTTTCTTAAATCGTTTGTTATATTCGCGAGCCAACCTTCGCTGATAATTTTTCATATGTTGTAATGCTTTTTCTCTCTTCTCTTCTACTTCATCAAGTTCTCTTAGAATCATACTAGTATTAAGATTCTTCTCCCAAACCTCTCTTTTTATTGTAGGAATAGAAACTTCTGTTGGTAACACATCTTCAACCCCATATGTCAAACAAAAAGGAGACGTTCCAGTAGCTTCTCATCTAGATATATTGTAAGCCCATATTGCGTTATGCACCTGCTCGCACCATGCTCTCTGGTATCCCTCCAGCTTTTTTTTTTAAGATATCTGCGATTGTTTTATTAGTTGCCTCAGCATGACCATTTGCTTATGGGTATAAAGGAGTAGATTTTCCACATTTTATCTTAAATGTATTAAGTAGTAATTTTATATTCTGCCCTTCAAACTGTTTTCCATTAACAGATACCAACTGTGCTGGAATTCCAAATCTACAAATTATATTTTCAAATATGAATGTGAAAATGTCTTTATCGCGAATATGTTGTATTGCCTTCACTTCTCCCCATTTTGTGAAATAATCTGTAGCAACAATTAAATATCTTCTTTGCCCTGAACCAGGTACAAATGGTCCCACAATATCTAAACCCCACTTCCCAAAAGGCCATACACTTGTGGAAGATAATAACGGTGCTCCTGGTGCATGTATCCTTTTTCCATATCGCTGACAGTCTTCACAACGCCTTGAGAGTTGATTTGCATCTTCATGCATATATGGCCAATAATAGCCTTGCATTTTTGTTCTATATGTCAAAGATCTTTCCCCACTATGATTACCAGCATCTCCACTGTGCAGAATTGTTAACACCTTTTGTCCTTCTTCCCTCGTTAAGCATCTTAGTGATGGTCCACTAAAAGATCTGCGATATAATACTCCATCTCTTAGCTCATAATTGGTTGCTCTACTTTTTAATTTATGTGTTTCTAATCTATTTCTTGGAGTTTCTCCTCTCTCCAAGTATGCATGTAGATCTTCTCGCTAATCTATAACATTTCTTTTTGGTTTTTCCTCGCCAGCTTCTACCATCATCACATCTGTTTCTTCTTCCTCCTTGTTTATCGAAGGTAACAAAAGTGTTTGAATTTTTATGCATCTCGCAGATGGATTTGTCATCATGCTTGATATAAAGGTAAAATAATCTGCAAGTCTATTGTCCTTTCTTGATATATGTCTCCATGTTATTCTTGGAATTCTTGCAAAAAATTCTTCAACTAGTTTTTTGTATATCTTCAAGGATGGTTCATTTGTTGTGTATTCTCCCTTTATCTGGCGAATAACCAATTGCGAATCGCTAGTAATTATTGCATTTTCTAACTTCATTTCTATTGCAAATTTTAGAGCATGAATCACAGCTTCATATTTTGTCTCATTATTAGTATATGCGAACTCCAATCTAAATGAAAAAGCCATTTTTTCCCCTTCTGGCGAGATAAAAACAACTCCAACTCCATTACCTTCTCTATTTGATGATCCATCCACTAATATCTCCCACCTATTGGGTTCTATTAATAGTTCTCTTGGGTCTCCATGTTCTTCTTCTATATCCATCATTTCTTCTACTGCTCCATCATCTTCTAAAGGAAACTCAGCTAAGAAATTTGCTATAACTTGTGATTTTGGCGAAGATAAAATGTCATATTTAATATCAAAGTGTCCTACTTGTGCATTCTATCTTTCAACTCTGCCTGATCTTTTTGAATTATTCATTACTGACTCAATTGGCACTCTTGTTAATACTTTTACCTTATGTGCTTGAAAGTTAATGCGAAGTTTAAAAGTTTCATGAACCAATGCTAGAATTAACTTTTCAATCTTTGAATAATTTCTCTCTGCAGAATTAAATGTCTTGATGATATAATAAATTGGTTTTTCAACCCCCGCATCCACTCGCAGCAATACTGCACTTAGCGCGTGCGCGGTTGTTGCGAGATAAATCAATAGTTCTTCTCCTGGCTCTGCTTTTTGTAAGATAGTTATGTTCATTAAATGTTCTTTAATTCCTTGAAAAGCCTTTTCACATTCATCCGTCCACTTGAATTTTGTTCCCTTCTTGAGTATATCGAAAAAATGTTTGCACTTGTCCGAGGATCGCGAGATGAATCTTCCTAGCGAGGCTAAGAGTCCATTTAATTTTTGCGCATCCTTTATTGTTGCAGGAGTTGGCATGTCACGAATTGCTTGTACCTTTTCTGGATCAACTTGTATTCCTTATTTCGACACAATATACCCCAAAAAATTTCCTGAAGTTACTCCAAAAGTACACTTGTCAGGGTTCACTTTGATGTTAAAATGCCGCATTTGATCGAAAATCTCCTTCAAATCTTGTACATGGTCTTTAGCTTCTTTACTTTTGATCAACATATCATCCACATATACCTCTAATGTTTTATGTATCTATTTTGCAAATACCTTCTCCACCATTCTTTGATATGTTGCACCAGCATTTCGCAAACCAAAGGGCATTTTCATATAACAGTATAACCCTCTTGGAGCAAAAAATACGGTGTGCTCTTGATCTTCTTCAGCGAGGGGAATTTGATTATATCCTTTATATCCGTCTAATGAAGATATTCTAGCATTTCCCGCTGCTGACTCAACTATTTGTGGAATATCTGGTGATGGAAAACTATCTTTAGGACAAGCCTTGTTTAAATCAGTAAAGTCTATGCAAATTCTTATTCCCTTATTCTTCTTTGGGACCACCACCATATTTGCGATCCATTCTGGAAATTTTGCTTGCCTTATAATTCCCACGTCAAGCATTTTCTGTAACTCTTCTTCTATTTGGGAATGATATGTTGTTGCAATCTTCCTTATTCTTTGTTTAAATGGTCTTGCATCTATATTAATTTCTAGTTTATGACACGCTACCGATGGATCTATGCATGGCATCTCATCCATGTTCCATGCAAAGATGTCTTTATATTCTCGCAAAAGATTTATGGTTTTCTCTTCTTCATCTGTATCCATTTTAGTTCCAATTTTAAGCAACTTAGGTTCTTCCTTACTCCCAACATTTACTTCCTTATTTGGTTCTGTTGCGATGTAACTGGCCTCAGGTTCTCCCATTGGTGTTGGTGTCTTCATTGTTCTCGCAGGTTCGTCTCCTTCTTGCGATATTTCACTGGGTATTCCTTTTCCTTATTTTGCTCTTATCGAATAAACTTTAAATTCTTTTTCTTTCTTCGTTTCTCTAGCCACCTTTTTGCGAGATTTTCGCAGCTTTGGACGCTCTTCATAAATTCTTACTTCAATTTGATAGCACATCTTCGCAAGATCTGTGTCTCCTATAATTTCTCCAACTCCACTGGGCATAGGAAATTTGATGCATTGATGCAATGTTGATGCTACAGCCTTGATTTTGTGTATCCATGGTCTTCCCAATATCATGTTGTATGGTGATTCCACATCTACTACACATAATGTTACTTGTGTTTCAATTTCTCCTAGCGGAATTCGTACCACTATTTCGCCTTTTGGTTTTGTTGAAGATTTTCCGAAGCCATGAATATGATATGTTGGACAAGACATTTCTTCATCTTTGTATCACATTTTCTTAAAATCATGATAAAATATTATATCCACAGAACTTCCTGTGTCCACCAAAATTCTATTTACAGCCCATTATTCCGCAGATTTTGCTGATTTTCCTCTTCCCATTGGTATAGTGGATACCGTGATTATCAAAGGAGATGTGTGATTTAAATTTTGTTCTGGTATTTCTACTGTTGTAAACGTGATCTCTTGCTTTTCCCAATCCTTTAATGATGATATTTTTTCCACCGTCATAATTTTCCTTCCTTCAAAATCCCGTTTATGTATCTCCCCCTTAATGTTTTCATGAAATTTATCAATCATTGCTCTCGTTACCATATCACACTCTAATTTCCTACAATTCTATTTTGTTCTAATCATTCTTCCTTCAACTATTTCACCGATTTTCTTAATTATCTTCTTGATTTTGAATAACTCTCAACTTCTACTTCGTCTTTCCTATGATTTTCGTTAATTCAGTCCCTGTTTCGGGCGCCAAAATATAGTTGCAGGAAATCATACACTACACCCTTGCTAAGATTCCACAATACTCAACTCATACTTAAAGATTAAAAACAACTCTTTATCATCTAATTCTCAGAATTGTTTATAGAAATGGAAGAAACCAAGAACACAACCAATCTCTCAAAATTTCTCTCTCCTCAAGACTTTCCTAACTCTCAAAAAATACATCATCCTCCCTCTGGACATATTGGGTCTCTATATATAGGGTAGTTACATAATGGATGACATCTAAGCTATCCTTTACTTTCGGATTTGATTTGCGGTCTTATCGCTACAGCTATGATATGAAATCTCGCAAGCATTATAACCGTCGTAGATAAATCATGCTCTTCTCGTGTTTCATCAATCGTCAGCTATTACGTCATTCTTTAACTTACTCTGTGACACTTGCAAAGTGTTTTTAAAGAGCTCGCGGTATTCTCGCAGAAGTGTTGTTAATCTCGCAAGAATATTGTCATGGCAATAATCTGATCCTACAATTATTTTTTTGACCGAAAAGGGAAAAATATAAAAGAGTGTTGGTCAAGGTGACAAAAGTACATCAACTCAAAGAATAGCAAAACAAAAGTTTGTCAAGGACAATTCACAAAATCATCCCAATTACAAATTAAAATTGAAAGAGGGGACGTAATCATCTAAAGTCTTAGTATGAAATAACCAAATGAACATAGTGCACTTAACTATGATGATGAGTTGCGAAATTTATTCGCAAAACACCTGTTATTCCACTCCTGTCTAATAATCCATCAAACTGTGAAAGGTAAAAGAAACTAAATCTTCTGTGTTTTTTTCTTTTTTGGTTTCACAACTCTCCACTTCCAGATTGTTGCTTTAGCAGATTCTGGAAAACCCCAATTTGAGTCTAGGCTATCAAAGAAATAGTTCCAGACTTTGCTAGCTAGTAAACTTTAAATTTTCTGTTATTAATTTTTTAAATGTATAAGACAAAACTAATAAAAATGACCAAAGACCCATTCTCATTATCATGAATTTTAATATTAACCCAATCCATACATCGTTTACTAAAATTTCCTGTACTTACCGACCAAATATTTGTCTCCCACCAAATACTTGTAAGGAAACCCATCAATTTTATTTAATAATAACATTTCTTTAAAAAAATGGGAACCTAGCTCAGCTGGTCATCCAAGTTCCCCAAAGTTGCATGCGTACCAGGAGGTCCCAGGTTCGAACCCCCAATGACGTAATATTGCAGAAATTAACATGGAAGGTAGAGTTAGTTTGCCCCCCTTGTGACACAATCTCAGCCCCCCCATTCGCTTCGAATCCCTTGGCTAGGTAACCCATGAGGCTCGCTGGTAGGCTAGCACAACAACCTGTTCAATTAATGTAGTAGTATGTTTTTGGAGCTTAGCTTGTTAGGCTTCCAACTAGTTAATATAATACTCTTTATCCAATAATAATTTTTTTTAAATTTAATATAATAATGTCTGTAAATTTATATATTGCTACATCAACTAAACTTTTTTTTTTTGAATCCAAACTACAATTTATTTAAGCTTAAAAAGCAAGTACACGTTGAAATGTCATGCCAAGTTGGTCCTGGATTACAAGGATATTAAGGAATTGTGGGTGTAAGTCCAGCCAAATGTGCTTTGTTTCTGTATGCCCCAATGCCTGAGTCTTGTCAGATGCAAAGTTTGCTAACGCATCATCAAGCTGATTTACTTCTCTATAGATATGGAATATCTCCCAGTGAGGTATTTTTCGTAGTATCTCTTTGATTTTGTGTATAAGAGGTTGAATGTGCCATGGTGGTGTGGCGTTTGTAGCGAGGTAGTATACAAGCGAAAGGGAGTCACTTTCGATGAGGAACTTGGTGATGTTCATTCGGCATGTCTGGTGAAGAACAGTTAACATTCCTCTTGTTTCTGCCATGATTACCGATGTAAAACCTAATGGTTCTTCAATGGAAAATAGAACCTTTCCGTCTTCATTATGTAGAACTGCTCCAGCTCCTGCTATGCCTGGGTTATTTCTTGAAGCCCCATCACAGTTGAGTTTAGGTATCCCTGTTGGTGGTGGAGTCCATCCTACAGAAGTAGTATAATGAGAAGTTTGATGGTTGTTGTTGCACCTTGTTGGAGAGAGACCTGGAGCTAATGGTGGTTGATATAGTTGTGCCCATCGGTACTTAGAATTTTATTTAATGATAAGTATCCTGGTAATATTTGGTGTCTCATTTTTCTGTTGAAAAAAGATTTTGTTTCTGTGAATCCAAATGTGCCATAATGTGTAATAAATGTGTGTTGTGTATTCAACAGGTGGTTTGGAGCGAGGAGGCAAAGGATGGAGTAGATTCTCAACCATAGTAAGATGAGATATAACAAGAGGCATTGAGGGGTATTGAGTTTGTAAAATTTTTTTAACTTGGTTCCATATTAGTTGAGCTTGAAGGCATAAGAATAACATGTGACATATGGTTTCTAGGTTGCACAAAGGGTATAAGGGGGTGTTGATAATTTGTCGATGGTGAAGTAGCTCTCTAGACGGAAGGTCATTGTTTAGGTTTTCCATATAAAAATGTGGATTTATTTTTTATTTTATTTTATTTGGGGGGAGGAGACCAAATAAAGTGTTGAGGGGATGTGGTCAGGTTTGGGTCCGCGTACTAGTGGAAAAGTCTATCTATAAGCATATTTTATAGAGTAAGTTTCATTTTTCGTTAGGTACCATATCATATTGTTAATGGAAAGGTTGTTTGGTAGAGGGATGGTAATGATTTTTAAGGTGGTAACTGGGTCGGTGATCGTTTGTATAAGTTGGGTATTTCAGGTATTTGTTATAGGGTTGATTAGTTGGGAAACGGTGTGAAGTGGTGAAGATGTGATATTGGGTATTGATTTCAGACCTGGTATCCATTATTGGGACCAAATTGAAGTTTGAGCTCCAGAATTTAATTGATGGAACAACCCCAAGTTAAATATAGGTAGGAGCTTGTTGATATCTCTCCAAAGGGGGCTAGGGTTTGAATTAGTGATGGTCACGGGATGCAGCAGCGAAGAATCAGTGAGGTACTTTCTTTTGGAAGTAGAGGAGTATAAAAAATTTGGTTGATCATTTATCACCCACAGACGTTTGAGGAGTAAAGCCTTGTTTATAGTTTCACTAAGCTAATACTCTGCTTAGTGAAACTATGAACATCAACTAAGCTCATACTATGCTTCAAAAAACTAAAAAAAAAAACTAAAAAAACTAAAAAAAAAACTAAGCTAATTCTCCCTCCGTCCTAGTTTAGTTGAAGGTTTAATGTTTATTGTAGTCAAATACTCCCTCCGTCCCCAATATATAGGTGGAGTTTTCAATTTTTGTAGTCTCATTCAATTGGCCGAATACCAATTCCAAGATGGGGTTTTCTTATATATACTCTTATTTATTGTACATTGATAATTATGTTGGGAGTGAGACAAAGGTTAAAACTAGAAAGTAGGTGGATATTTAGGAAATCTATACAATTTCTTAATCTAAGAGATTTTGCAAAATTGATCGGTTGTCATCCGAGAAAAAATAATTTCACTTTCTTACTTAACTAAAATAATGAAGTATGTGATAAGAAAGAGTTCGTTTCCACGGAGAGGCAATTGTTGTTATGCAATTTTCAGATTCCTAAGTAACCAGGGAGGATTTTGTTTATCAATGCAATAAAAATAATTGAAAGCAATAAAATATGAAAATAATCAATTATAGGAGGATATTGGTCACGGGATAGTATCATTCACAAACATGTATTTTCATAAATGACTAGAATTGGTATTTTAATCTCTCATTTACTAAAAGTCCTAGGATACCTTGATCGCAAGTATATCCCGCTAATTCCCTGATTTCATCACAACCACATTAAAAGATGTATATGTGAATTCTTCCTAGAAAGCAACCTAAAGTGTAAAAGCACAATTAAGTTTAACTCCCTAAAAGCAATAAGTTCTATGGAATAAGACTAATCAAGAAAATCAAATGTGTAAAAGAACTAATTCGATTTAACGAAGGTTATGATTCATTTGTGACTAGTATGATATATCACTATAAGAACTACCCACAATTATGATACTTAAAATCAGGGATTAACAACGTTTACGTATTGAAAACCCTAATATAGCTTTAGAAATGAATGCAAATAGGATTAATTCCGGACTCAACCAAACAAACAATCAAATCATATAACAATATAAACCATGAACCATAAACAATATATTACTGAGACAAAACTAATTCATTGAATCAAATATCATTTGTGAAATCCACTTTATCCCATAACCAATAATATGTTTAGCTACTCATAGCTTTTGGGTTCATCATATTCATAATCAATAATAAAATGAAGAAGATGAAAAAATAAACGAAAGCAAACCCTAGCCGCTGCTCTCCTCCAAAACTCCAGTAGAAAAATATGTGATCCAAGAAAAATAAAAACTTTCTCCTTTTATAGCTTTTCATTTTTCGAAAATTAGGTCTTCAAATCCCAAAGTCCAAATGATCCAATAAGCCCATATATGAGGAATAACCCATGTAAAAATTTGTCCCAAAAACTGCTCGCCGTAAAACTGGTGCAATGAACGGAATTTGGCCGGAATTCGGCACCGGAAAATATCTCAGGTGACCGGCAAAGTCCACCTGGTCACTGATCAAATGAAGTAAACGAGTCAACTCGGGAAGTCAGACCGAGTCAAACCAAGTAAGGTATGTCAAGTCGGAAGTTAGCTAGTTGACTCATCTAATTAGTCTGAGTAGTCTAGGCCAAGGCTGTGTTGCACCATCATTGTGCTTCACTAGTGAAAATCCATCCATGATGGCTGTGTTTTTATCTAGTCAGTTCTGTAATCTTGGTATTCCATACTCCCACTACAATATAACTCCCTTAGCTCATTTTTGCAAACCACCAACACAACTTCCATGCTATCTCTTCCACATCTGTGGCTCAACACTTCTTGCACTCAACATCACAACCAGCTGCGCTTGACTGCAACAATCATAATTTGCAGTTCAACTCCATTGTAGGTACCACATACTTTATTCATTCCAATGTTCCAACTCAGCTATAATGTATCAAACATGCACTCTGTATTTCATCCTAGCATACATCTAACAAATCATTCAGATATGCCTCACTCTTCTTGCATAGCCATCTACATTCTGCAATTACCAGTTGTTGATGGTGGATTTCTATTTAAAGGCTAAAATTGTAAAACCAAATTTAATATGCTGCCACCCTGCAAAGGATGAAGCTAATTTAATAGGCTGACATCCTGCAAAGGATAAAACCATTCAAGTGACGAATACTTCTCACTTTATTAATTCACCAAAGCATGTGCAACCATCCTGTGAATTTAATATACCCAGAACAGAGCATGTAGCAACCATTTCGGTTTTTTGTAGGTATACATCATTACTATTAATGCTTTAATTAAAGCCTTGTGTTCGACATGCAAACACCCGTAGGCTACCTGACGGCGGGTTATATTAGCCCCATTGAACGCATGCAAGACTACCCATGTTAGTCTCACCTGCTGAAAACAAACTCAAAAATAGATCTCATCCGTCCAACTTCGCAGGCATGGTTGGACGGCCTAGATCACGCACGGGACCGAGTAGCACGCACATGCTCACCACCGGTCTACCTTCCTAATGGTGTGAACGAGTTTCTCATAGACAAGCCAGGGTGCGACATACAGCCACCCAAACAAGGCTTGGAAAGTTCAAATCGATCACAACCATCCAACTTCGCAGGCATGGTTGGATGGCTTAGATCGCACGTGGGACCGAGTGGCATGCATGCACGAGATCACCACCGTCCCATCCTTCTCCTAGTGAAATCGGCCTCTACATGGGAGCCGTGGAAACCGCAAATTCGTTACGGAGAAGTTGCGGGCCCGCAACTTGAAAATTAGGGTTTGCGCAACAGGCGCGACCACCCACTTTCAATTTAACGAACAGGAGGCTTAGGAGTGTTGGAGATGCTGGCCCATAGCGCATACATGCTCCTCGTGGGCCCACTTTCATGGTGCACCAATCGGCCGGCACCCATGGTGGCCATGCGTCTCGAAATTCGTTCCCAAAGGTGGCATGTAAGGTCCCTTCTAATCTCGACCATCCATCTTCGCAGGCTGAAACGAGCGACTTAGATTACTGTGATTGACTTCCAACAAGCATGGTCATGTAGAGTGGCGTCCCACTTACATGCAGGGACAATCGGCCACTCCATGCACGCCTCCCAAGGCATAAAACCGTTAGGGTGAAAGAGGAAGCTCGCAAGCCTTCCAAACCCTAATCCAACGGTTATTCCTCTATCAATCTCGTCCGTCCAAGTTCGCATGCTTGGATGAATATCCTAGGAAGGGAGTTAGGTGGCAAACAAGGTATCACCGTGATCACCATCCTCCACACTTCCCCATGGAATAACCGTCCAAGGTGGGTCCCTCTTATGCGACCTCCGAACAACGCCTGAACATAGCTAGTTGAGTCACTTCAAATTGAAATCTTTTCATCAAGGTTGTGTAGGATTCAAATATGTTAAGCATATTTAATGCACCGCATGCATAAAATATGTGCCCACAAACAACACGATACTTCACAAGTATCAATTTCCTTCCTGGATTTTGCTTTCGGGATGTTTTCTCCTCCCGAACGAGCTTAAAACCTAAATATTCCCGCGTTGGGAGATAGGAAATTCTTTTCCGCATGGAATGGAGGGGCGGATCTTCAAAATCCGAGTCCGTACTAGAATTCTACAATGATTCTAGTAAGGAGCGCTAATTAGGGTTTCTGGTGCAACGATCAACGGTTTCCCCTCCTCTCAAGATGCAAAATCTCGACCGTCGAAGGTCACCAAGCTAGCAAGCTTCCCGAGCCTGACTTTCCAAGCTACAACAACATGCTACATGTTTTCCAAAACACTCGAGACATCAATCATGTCACAAACTGGGGGATACAAACTGGGGTATTGGTCTGGCGGTTTACAGCGTGCAGCGTGCAAAACGCCATCACAAGATCGTGTCAGGGAAACATGGGCGGTTAGCGATGATAGGAGAAGTGGGCAAGAAAACGTTTGACACTAACACACAACTCCACTTCCTCCATCACTCCACTTTCTCCACTTTCCCACGAGAGACGTGATGAAGTCTTATCGACTTGTATAAATAGGTTCTCCTCCCTATTTCCAACTGAACACAGAAAAACCAAGTGTTAATACCATCGTATTCAACACCCAGAGACTGCCTGCAACATTTTCCATCCTGCTCAACCTTCTGTTAACAATTCATCAAATAGCCTTCACCTTCATACTCTCAACACCTTCTTCGCTTCCCTCCCTAAGATCAACCTCACATCCTTCACCTGTGACCGAAACAAATATGGAACGGCCGTGTCTTCGGTTTAGGCCAGAATTGTACAGATTATCTCTCGAATCAAAAGTGCTCATCGTGCAGCACATTTGTTGAAGGTTTAAATTCACTTCTCATCCACACACACCCAAAATTACCTAAACCTGCAGTAGTAGTTTTCTCCCACAAACACCAGTTGCATTTTATTTCATCTCTTGCAGCTTCTATCTCTGTCAAAAATTCAACCCCCTGGCATCAATAGCTCAAACTTCAATTCATTCCACAATTCTACTAGCGCTGTATCTTCATCACTCAAACAAATTAATAAACCTATTTTCTCAGAAAACATCAGAACCACCTCAAGTTCAAACCCCATCACCTGCTGTCATGATCACAACTTCAATTCTCCCACATCCCATCTACTCAATCACCATCTTCATTATCAAATCAACATACAAAGCTTCTCCAGTTAAGCTACACTGCAATAGAGCACAACCATTACAGGCAACAATCTCAACTTCAAAATCCATTGTCTCGGCATCACAATCCCTGCTCTCGACTGCACATGACACCTTCCAGTTTCCTGCAATCACTGCACCTACAAATATGTAGTACCTAACATACATGTAGTTCAGTACTTCCTTCTCATTCTTCTTAAACCTGAACTACAACTTAACATCATCACAGCTTCACCACCTGCAATTTCCTTTACTTACTGACATTACGAATTTAATCCCATTCTTCTGATTCTTGAATTCCTTAGTTTCTCTCCAGAAATCAACTTCCACATCACCAGATTTAAACTCATCAACAACAGAATCAAAAACCCCTTTTAGTTTCTAACTTCTTCTTCATATGAATTTGAATCTCACGTTTGCTCAATCTCATTTCTCCTCAGTCTCAGATCTCTTTCTTCTCTGAGCGGCCATCCTCACTTTTCTTTTCTTTCTCAATTTTCTTTAACTTTCAGACACACAAAAAACACAGCCGCACAAAAATTATTGAGAAGACATTTCTCTCAATTCTAGGTTTAGGTAATGATGAGAATTACTATAGGACACCCATAATCCTGGATATGGGATAATCAGTCTATTTGGCCTGTCAGTTTCACAAAACTGACTGCCTATTCTCCTCCTTGCTCAACTGTCAGTTGTGGGAAACTGGCAGTATATTCTTCACTCCTTCTTGCGAAACCTGGCCTGCTCCAAGTATAGCTTGCCTGAGAATCGATCTTTTTGCTCCTTTACACTCCAAATGGAAGTTTTCTCCTTCTTTTGCTCCAAAGGACTTCATTATACCTAATCAACTCAAATTCACACATAAGATACATAATTCACAAGAAAAATAGCAAAGAAAACATAAACAATAAATAAATATCAAGGTGTTTACAACACCTATCAAAAATCCGCCTATATAATATGGACGGAGGGAGTATAGAAGAAGGTTTTCATATTTTTCTCCATTTTTTTCCTTATTTGTCCATTCATTGATATCAAACACTAGAAACAAGGAACAAAAATTTAGGAGATTTAAATATTTTAAGAATTGATATTAAGGCTATATTTAGGAAACATTTAGTCTCTTCTCATTTTTCATAATATGTGTGAAAATACCTAAACCCTGGGACAGATGGAGTACATACCGGAAAAAAAAAAAACTACACTATTAACTTAGCGAATATGGATATCCATGTCCACTGGATATTTTATTCCACACCCGCACCCAATACATTAGTTTATACACCAGAAAACCACCGGCTGAAAAACAAATGGTCCATTTCAAATTTGCGGATTCAATCCCAAATGATGACCCTATCTTTCTCTCAAATAACTGCACTAGTGTAGCGTAACATCCAGTAGGTTTTGACCCTATCCTCCTATTGTATACACATAATCACACTGACACCCACGTGGAAGAAGGATTACACGTGTTCCCCATCAAGAATAACCATTTTATCATCTCTCGCCACATCGACATCATCTGATAAATCCAAAGGTAGCATGGCCTAGGGCTACCTGATGAACGATGATCCGAGAAGCACCATAGAAGACCCATATCATACTTTACCCCATCCCAAGATAGATCCAAAATAGACGAAAGAGATGGACACCACTGACGAGGAAGCGACAGCTACAGGTGGCAGCTGTCTCACGCATGCGCTCTGCTCCAACCACCCACATTAAACACCATAAGTACAAGGCACGTGTCGAACATTCTGTGGATCAAAGAGAGGTGGATCATCGGTATAGCAGACGACCGTTGAGAATCTTCGGAGACAAACTAAGATATCATCGGGATCGGCATGTTACCCAAGAAGATAAGGATAACTATCCCAGAAAGGAATTCCCCACTTGAGAGATCTATAAATACCCCACTCCACTAAGAGAGAAGAGGTCGACCAATTGGAGAGAGAAAGGATTATAGTTCAAGAGAGAGAGAGTGTAAGAGTAAGTATGAGTTTATCATTGAGTTTAATAGATTCCTTCCCTGCTCAGAGTTACTCGATTATCCATTGTAATCTCGTATAATACATAGTGAAAACCCAACCCCGTGGACGTAGGCCTTAATGCTGAACCACGTAAATCATCGTCTCATTTACATAATGCGATTATAGTTTTATTATCTGTCATTTGCATCGCTTAAATCTATCATAGGTTCTACTATGATGAGAGGCAGGGACGAGCCCGAAGGCTCAGAGTCTCCCATGTGTTTTACATACATAGTTTTATACGTATTTCGATTGTTTCAGTAATTTTACTATCCTCGTAGATATTGTTTGTGGACACGAAGGTACCATCGTTATTTCTGTGTTCACAATCTTGCGCTAGAAACAAGGACTTTTATGTCCGGGTAAAAGATTTATCTTCCCCTGTGAAAAATTTTCTTTATCACTCAACATTGGTTTTCAATACCGATTTTGGGTGACAAACCTTACCATTTTTTAAGAAGGGTTGATTTGACAAAACAAAGTTTTTTTCACCACAAAAATGATAGAAGCTACTTCAAACTCTAGTTTTCACTTGTAAAATTCTTGGATCTATGTTCATAATGATCGGATTCATGTCTTCTATCAAGGATGATTTCGGATCTATTTTCGTATATGTACTTTCTTTCAGAAAATTATCTAGATCTATGCTTAAACCCATGCCTTTTTCCTTTATGCATAACAAAATGGGTACGTTTACTTTTTCTTCATCTGCATCGCCATTACTAACGAATCCCTGGTGGATATACCTTCCTTGTCAACATATTATTTATGGAGGATAGGAAAACATGGACAAAACGAAAGATGCAGAAAAAACCAAGGCATCGTCAAAGGAGACACCAAGGACTACGCCTGTTATGACACACAGTGAGCAAAAAGGTGAAAATCTTAAAATAGAAACCAAGAGGCTAGATGGAGCAGAAAGAACGACGCCTCTAGATGCCAGCACAATAGCAATAGCAGCCCTAAAATCCGCATCCACCAAAGCCGATGCTTCTATAGTAGCAGCCGCAACTCGTGCGAACGAACAAAAAGAGGGAATTACAGAGTCAACAATACAACAACCCAATTATGGAATGCCACCCACTAACGAATAAAACCAACTACTACTGACCATTCAACATGCAGACCATCCAGCGCAACAACCCCCGGAACTTCAGGTCCCACTAATTGATCCGCCGGTTCCTCTGATACAGACTGTTGATGAAGATCACATTGTAGCAGTTGGTAGACAAATGCAAGTGGGTACTCCGAACCAAGGATCGAACCACTCCGTCCAACTGATATCAGAGCTTAAAGAGGTGAGAATAAATCAAAGGGTGTATCCGGATGTCGTAACTTTGCTCGCGCAGGAAAACCAAGAGCTCAAAGATAGAATCGTCAGGAGCTCAGAAGTGGATAATTAACACAATGAAACAAATTCTAAGGCACCTCTATCAAATTATGAGCGAAGGATGATGGTGGCTAACGCACATAATCCCGAGCCCTTAAATCGAAGAGCTGTTAGGGGCAATAGATTGACCAACCCAAACTCTATTCCAGATGACTCAGACTACTTCGATGATGAGGATCGAAGATCAGGACGATTAACCGTAGAGGAAGAACATCACCTCGCAATGGAAAATCTTCGTGCAGAAATGATGGCAGAAATCAGACTACTGAAATCAAGACAGGGAGGAGGAAGACTAGAGGAAGTGATGAGAGAATCCGCTACTACACCACTGATGTCCCACCTAGCCAAATCTCTCATTTCCCAAAAATGCCCAATCCCAGCGTTTGAATGTTATGATGGATCCAGCGACCCCGCAGCTCACCTTCGATACTACGACCAAACCCTGGCCCGGTGGGATCAAGATGACGTAGTCCTCTGTAGATATTTCTCTTTAATCCTGAAAGGATCGACGCTATATTGGTTTGATAACCTACCACTTAACTCAATCGACTCCTACATCCAGCTCACTGAGAAATTCTTAAGAACTTATATGTACAACAAGACTGTCAATGCAGGGATGGACAAGCTCTTCTCGCTAGCGGTCTCCTACAAGGAGACGATCCGAGAGTATAATGATAGGTGGCACAAAAAAATTCAAGCAATAAAAGATGTTGATCCGGTGGTTAGCATCAATTGCTATAAGTGGGGGATGGACAGGATGAGCCAATTATTCGTCAAGATTCATGGAAGTATTCCCACAACTGAAGGAGATCTTCGAGTAATCATCGAAAAGCACGCCAGGCTGGAAGAGATACAGCGTGACAACCCTAGGGCACATGCTCATAAGTCTAATTGAGCCAATTCAGTAGAGCAAGTCAGTGGATCAAAATGAACCAATTCGACCGAACATTTCAACGGGGATAAAAGAGAACGAAGAGATGATCATCGATGCAGTGATAATAAATTATAAGATCAAGTTTATACGAAGGTTAACACCATCCACGCTCGCATCCTAAGAGAAATCATAGATCGGACTAACCTAGAGTGGCCATGGTCCAAGGGAAAGCAACCACCAAGGACGGAAAAATCCAGGGATTACTGCGAGTACCATTGCTTCAACGGGCACCAAACAAAGAAGTGCAATAATCTCAAGATAATGATCTAGAAATTGATTGATGCGGGCGACCTCAATAAATATATCCATAAGGCAGATATCGATGACAGTGCCAAATAAATAAAACAAGTCAAACTACCTGAGGGAAATTGGACGCTCAACACTGTTTCATGTTCTGAACCCAACGGCACCTCACTGATTGCCCAAATAGGAAAAATATTGAGGAAACAATTTGAGGACAATTACGAGATGTATAAGATCGATGGAGTCAAAGTTGATGAGCACGAAGAGTGGATGAACGCGCCAATGACATTTGATGTGGATGATGTCGAAGAAGATATGGAGGATCACAACGATCCCTTGGTTCTCACGTTACTAGTGGCAGGATGCAACGTCAAGAAGATTTTGATCGACGGTGGAAGTTCAGTCAACGTTATATTCTATGATACATTCAAGCGAATGGAATTAAACTATGAGAAGATGATGTCTTCTTATTTCACTATCTACGAATTCAACGGTGCTCCAACGAAGCCATTATGAGACATCGTATTAGAAGTCAAGGAATGACCGATGAAGGTGAGAACCAGGTTCAGCGTAGTGGATGCACCATCCCCTTACAATACTATAATTGGAAGAATATGGGTACACAAACTCAAAGGATTAGAAACAACGTATCACTAATACCTTAGGTTCCCAACACCCGAAGGGTTAATGGAGATCAAAGGTGATCAAGTCACAGCAAAAGAATGCTAGGCTTTACAAAACCAGCTTAACAACGAACAAGAGGAGCTACGTAAAACCCGAAAAAAAAAAAACAAGACAACCGCTAAAGACAAAGCGATCGACCTTTATCTCGAAGAAATCTCGGGGAAAAGATTGACGAAGTATAACATCATATTAACTACCGAAGAAGGTACTCCATGGGTAAAGGAGACTGCCAAATAGCAATCATAGAACGTTCCCTTCCTGGGGGAACCGAAGCCTATCTTCGCGCCAGAAGGGCCCACAAAGTAAATCAACATAGGGACAGAAGAAGATCCCAAGATGATCAAGATAATAACTTTTATGGATAAAGATCGAGAAGAATCGCTGATCAACCTACTCAAGGAATACACGGATATCTTCGCATGGAAGCTAGGGGATATGCCAGGGATCGATCAAAAAATAATACAGCATAAAATTCGGATAAAACCAGGCACCAGTCCCTTCAGACAGAAGTTGCACAAGATAGCACCGGAATATCATCTAGCGGTTTAAAAAGGAGCTCCATAAATTGTTGGAGGAAGGATTCATAAGGGAGGTGAGATACCCCACATGGATATCAAACATGGTCATCGTACCAAAAATGAACGGCGGATTAAGGATATGCATCGACTTCACCAACCTAAACAAGGCCTGCTCAAAGGATAGATACCCCTTACCAAGCATTGATTAATTGGTAGAAGCGGTAGAAAGATACAAAGAATTATCGTTTATGGATGGATATTTCGGCTACAACCAGATTTTTCTGGCAGAAGAAGATCAACAACACACAGTATTCTTCACTCCACGCGGCCTCTAATGTTATACCTGAATGCCCTTTGGACTGAGGAATTCAGGGGAAACATATCAGAGGAAGGTTGATTCTATTTTCAAGACGTGGATCAAAAAGACTCTGGAAGTTTACGTCGATGACATGCTATTCAAAAGCAAATTTCATAAGGATCACCATATGGACTTGAGAGATATATTCAGCGCGATGAGAAAACATGACATGAAGGTAAATCCATAAAAGTGCACATTTGGTGTCACATCAGGGAAATTTCTCGGATACCTAGTAAAGAATAGGGGCATCGAAGTCGATCCCACTTAAATCCAAGCAATCGTAGAGATGTCGTCCCCAAGAAATTTGAAGAAGTTCATAAACTCAACAGCTCCATAGCGGCACTAGGAATATTCTTTGCCAGATCATCGGACAAGTGTAAACATTTTTTCAATATTCTCAAGAAAGGAACCAAGTTTGCATGGAGCACGGAGTGGAAGAAGCTTTCCAGAAGATCAAAGAATACCTGGCCACGATTCTGATCCTTTAGGAGCCATATCCCTATGAAGTGTTGGCCCTTTATATAGCATCTAACGAAGATGCAGTCAGCGCAGTTCTGGTCAAAACTAGCACGAAGGTTGAACAACCGATCTATTACGTCAGTAAGACTCTCAATACAGCGAAAAGGAACTACATGAATATTGAACAACTAATACTAGCATTAGTATGGGCGACCCAGAAGCTGAGAACTTACTTCTTGACTCATTATGTTCGTGTACCATGCAAAGCACCGTTAGAAGTTGTTCTCAAAAATGCCGGAAAAGTATGTGTTTATGGGTGAAAACTATTCCTTCTAATTTTGGTACTTTTGGGTGTGGATGAGGAATGAATCTAAACCTTAAACAAATATACTGCGTGGTGAGTGCTTGTAGATTCGAGAGATCAATCTGTGCAAGTCCGGCCTAAACCAAGAAATGGCCATTCCAGACTTGTTTCGGTCACAAAAGTGAAGGAGATGGGGTTGATATTAGGGAGGGAAGCGAAGAAGGTGTTGAGAATGTGAAGGTGTTGGCTATGCAGGACTTATATTAGAAAGATTAACTGGCTTGCAGGATGTAAGCTATCAGTTCCGGTGTTTGAATAGGATTGTATCAACACTTGCCTCTGTTATCTGAAATTGTTCTGTTGTTTGCAAAATAGGGCGGAAAACCTATTTATACAAGTCTTTTAGCCTAACCTTCGTATCTCATGGGAAGTAGAGAAAGTGGAGTGATAGAGTAGTGGAGTAATGTGTTGGTGTCACACGACCAGGCTTTCCCACTTTTCCCATCATCACTAACCGTCCATGATTTCCTGACACGTTCTTATGATGGCGCGTTGTGCGCATCACGCTGTAAACCGCCAGACCAATACCCCAGTATGTATCCCCCAGTTTGTGACATGACTGATATCTCGAGTGTGTGGATAGTAGGACCCACAGAAAATAACATGTAATGCTAGATTGAATAACTGCGTTATTCAGGAAGTTGATACTTGTGAAGTATCGTGTGTATACTATGCAAGTACTGTATCGAGCATATTCAGCATATATGAAGCATCACTGTTTGAGCTGACTTCATGTGATGGTTTGGAGGTTGCGCAAGAAAGTCCTCCCTTGGCCGACCACATGGTGTGGTAGAGTGGTGGATGACGATCACCATGACTCTGCACTGACCAATTAACTCCTGACCATGGCTGTATAACCAAGATGGTGAAGTTGGACGGACGAGATGATCTTTGAGACACTCATCTGCGACACTTGGTGGGATTAGGGTTTTGAAGGAGGTGCGCATGCACCACTCTTCTCCGTGATCGAATCCAATCTTAGGACATTATTTTGGGCTGGCCGATCATACATGTGTGTAGATGGCGCGAAAGTGTAGGCGCCTATACCTGAACGCCCCACGAAAACGTGATCTGGGCCACTCAATTCGTCCGGCGAAGTTGAGTGGTCGAGATCAAATTACGATAGATAATTAGTGCCGCAAAAGCTGCATATCGTAGCAGCTTCGGGCGGGCGTTCCAAGACGACTAAACTTGGTCGGTCTTGGCCGATGGCTCTAGCATGTAGATGACAGTCTGATGTTCACGCCTATGCCTTACCGTCCCATGAAAACATGATCAAAGCCGCTCAATTTTTCCGGCGAAATCGAGCGGTTGAGATTAGTTTGCAGTTTGGAAGGAGCGACCATGCATGTTGGAGGCGCGCGAACCGAGACATATTGCCAAGTTCGGACTTGGCCGATCAGATGAAGGGACAAAGTGGTCATGTTGGTATGACCGGTCCTTATTTGATCTGATCTTGGACCCTCCATTCGTGCTGGAGAAAATGGACGCTCGTGATTCAAAACCCTAATTTTGGGCTTCAAGGCCGTGCGTCATGCTCCATTCAGGCACACGATTTGGAATGACCAACCATGGTTGGTCCTGACCGATTGGTCAAGTATGTAGGTGGTCCAACGATGATTGTGTTGACATAACCCGTTCCCTTTGAATCTATATCTGCACCCTCCATCTATGCCTGCAAAGATGGATGGTTGAGACTGCTTTGCGACACATGTAATGTGCCGCAAACCCTAATATAGGGTTTTCCATCCATACTTCTATGGTTTGGACGTTTTGGAAAACTAGGCCAAGGGGAGGCCGACCATGCGGGATCCGCGTTGGTTCGGCAGATATTCCATACCTTCTTTGGGGTTATGGAATCGATCTGGGCCATACAATCATGCTGGTGGAGTTGGATGGTCGTGATCATATCCAGACTGATACGGTCAGTCCGAATGCTCAATTAGACTAGTATAACACACCGAGAGTGGCTCAATCAGGCTACTATAACACACCGAGAGTTCATCATGTACAGGTATTTCGTACATGCTTTCATTATAATGCTTGGAGATTCGTGTTGCTCATCTAAGAGCAACACTCAGTCATCAGCACTGATAATGAGTACATGAAATACAAGTTTGTTCCGCATTAATTAATAATGCTGGAAATTCACAAGGTATATGGGATTGTTGCCACATGCTCCATTCTAGGTGAATTGATAAAGTGAAGGAGTATCCATCACTCATTAATGGCCTTATCTTTTACAAGATGTTGGCGCATAATTTTTAGGTTTAACAATTTTACCCTTAAATGAAAATCCAACATCAACATTAAGTCCCCTGCCTAGCACATAATGGTTACACTATTGTGGGGTAGGCATGAGATGGTGACAAATTTGTACACTGAAATGACCAAGCTAAAGTAAATGTATATTTACCGGATAGGTCGACCTCGTCATGCGTTTCCCTGGGAGTTTTGGTTAGGTCTGTGAAGGAAGTAGGACTTGATATGGTGAGTCGCTTTGATTCCTTTTGTCCATATCTGGGTAGAGCTCGGTCCCTTCCTCGGGCCAGGTGTATATCCTTTCATCATACGGCAGCTTTCCTCAGATGTATACGATAAGCATCGTCGATTGCTATCCCAAAATAGTATCCTTCATAGGTGGTAAGTAAAGACTTCTTTTCTCCTGGGATTCTGTCCACTTGTGAGATTATAAAGAATTATCTCACATAGTTGTTCCTTCTACATCTTAGGTACTGCTTCGCACTTATCTTATCTTCTGATTGACTGATTGATTTTTTTATAACTTCTTATTCTTTGCGGTTTATCATGGAGGCAGTGGATGACCATCCTATCACCTCTCTAGAAAGAAGCTTCGAAGTTGATAAGCCCGAAAACCATGCGCACGAAGAAGTAATGGCTAATATCGATCTTCCACTTCGCGAAGTTGGCCGTGCTATATAGGGGATGTCTATTTTGCACATGCGTATTGACAGAGGATGCATATGTGCACTTTCAGCTGCAATTGACATGGAAGAGCGGTGGAGGCGCGAGGAAGCGTTGCAAGCACTAGTAAGCGCAAGGGCAGAGAGATTTGCATCGCGGTTGAAGAGGCAGAGAGTTGAGCACAAACGACCTCCAAGTGAAAATAAGTGCGATTACCCAATCCAGGATGGTGTGATAATTCTTGATTCTGACACTGACGAACCTGAATCTTTAAAAGCAATCGGCATGACTCATGATGTTGTTGTGGCCTTTGATGATCTTGTTGATGATGTTGGGGTAAAGTGTGTCGCTGCGGAAACATCTGATGCAGAGGTTGAGGCAGATCTAAATGGAGGAGCATCACATACGAAAATGTTTGATGCAGAAGATGAGGTAGATCCTAAGGGAGGAGCATCAGGTGATGGCGTTGAAGCATAGCCTTATGTCGGTGCAGGCGCGGTCGACCCTCTTGACAACTAAAATCTCCTTTCTTGTTTTTTTCTCTTTCCAAGTATATTCCGTGATTTGTGAACATCTTCCTTGTATTCAGTGGCCGCTGAGTTGAAGGTTTTCTTATATCATTTGATTAAATGAATAAAGGTTTTACTTTATAATCCTATGTTGAAACCGCGACTGCACTTTCTCAGGTGCAAGGGTGCGCCTTTGCATGAAATTCTTGTGATAAAAGAAATAATTCCATAATGGAATACCACGGACATGTGTTCCTGACGCAAGATATTCCTGGCTTTGCTGGGGTGAGTGGTTCAAATCCCATTCCCTTTCCGCGCACATCTTTTCCCTCGACTCTTTTTTAGGATACTTTTGCTTAGGGTTTCCTTCCTGCTCTAGTAGATTGGTTTAGGCTAGATTTTGTAACTTTAGGGATAAAGAGGCTCTCAGATGGAAATAATACTTCAATTAATTTTGAAAATTGAAACCCTAACTATGGATGCAAGTATTGCAATCATTTTCTAGAGGAATTACAAATATAATGTGAAATTGTAAGGGAAAACACGCTGGAGGAAGTAGCACAGCATCTTAAAGCATGTAGGATGCTGGAAAGTGGTAGCATATCGTCTTAAGTATGGTAGGGTTTGATCCACTACGAGTGAATTGTTACTCCTTCTATCTTGTCAGCATTGATGAGCTTGCAGTAGCCTCCTAGGATGACATCTGCTGCCAGATACGGTTCATCCTCCTTCTCGGTAGGTGAATTAGGTGAGGTAGCCATTTTCACCGTAATGTTTCAGACCTTGAATGTGGTTTTCTTCATTACTAGGTCTCCAATTCCGAACGGGTTTGGGCGTGTAGACATCAGGGTCTTGGTTTTTTCGTCTTTAACCGAGACAGCTTATAGGCTCCTGATAAATCGTTTAAAGGGGTCGGCCTCCCATTCGCATCTCTTAGCCAAGGTTGATTTTTTGGCTAGAGCCAATCCCCAAGACTTATCAAAATGAGGGGAGGTTGATGGTAAAGAGGGTTGCATGATGAGACTTACTTGAGATCGGAACCTTTCAACATATGCCGACAGGCTTTCTCCGGGAAGTTGTGTCGCATTGGCAAGTTGTTGGTGCAGCAACAAACAGTCGTCAGGTCCAGAAGGCATATTGGAGATTCTTTCAGGTGTAGAAGCTATTAGAAGACAAACTCCTAGCATTGCCTTGTTGTTGTGCATCCAAGGGCGTCTTAGGATCATGTCATATTCGAGATGATCTTTGACTATGTAGAACTTTTCTTGTGTCGAGGCATCACCCAATTTGACTTCAAGATTAATGTATCCATATGCATCTCTGAGTTCTCCCTCAGGATATTTAACCACAGTTGGGTGACAAGTAGCCTCCCTCTTCGGAATCTTAGCTGCTCTTAAGGTTTTGACGGTAATGATGTTAAATTCAGAGGCCGTATCGATCAACACGCTATCGAACTCGACGTCTCTCAAACGAGTGACGGTTAGGAGTCCCCAGTTTTTCTCGCTCGCGTGCTCTAGGGAAGACTGTGGTTTCTGGACTGCTTCCAGGTACAAACATCTGCCTGATACAATTCGGTTGAGGGTCGTAAATATGTCTTGACGTTGTCCCTTGGAGAAATACAAGATTTCACACAAGTGCTCCATCATAGATTGTACAGTCTTGCGAACAGAATCCACATAAATCATACTGCTCCTGGTAGGAAGAGGATCACTGTGAACACCTTCGTTTCCAAGTTGGAGTTCTCCCGTCTCTATCTTTTCCCTGAAGATTTGTTTCAGTCTGTTACAATCTTTGGTTGGATGGTGAACGAATCTATGGTAGTAGCAGTATTTGGGATACGCCATGTATTTCTGAGTTGGAGGATTCCTGATAGGAGGCATCTTGATGGCATCATCTTGGATCCACACTTCTAAGAGTTTTATCACTTCATTCATGGGGAAAGGAAAACCCGTATCTTCGGTGTCGTGTGCAGGAGTTTTGTCCGCTCCTTTCCGAGACGAAGTCTTGCGTGCCGGGGATGCCCGCTTGGTTTTTTGTTCCGTCCCTGAAACTTTCCTCTTTTCTCCTCCGCCCACTAAACTCACAGAGGGTCCAGTGTTGTATTGTTTGTTCGTGAGATGCCTGATTCCTCGACTTTCACGTGAATCTTTACTTCGAACAACTCTTGTTCTTTCTAGCAATGTTGGTGCGGTTGTTGCTGAACCTTTGGAAGCTTCATGGAGTTTAGAGAACGTTTGAAATCCCGGATTCTCCAATAAAGCGCGGTATATGGGTATCATCCCATTGATGCACAACTCCACCAATTGTCATTCGGTGACGTTCAGATCATGATAATCCAATGCTTGGGTTCTGAACCTCTTAACGAAGTCGTTGGTATGCTCGTTGGTCCACTGAAGAATTCTTCCCAGATCTGAAAAGGTGATCTGTTCAGATACGAAGAAATAATTCATGTAGAAATCACTGACCATCTCGTTCCAATTGGATATGTTGTTAGGCGCGATGTTGTTGTACCGGGTATATGCCCTCCCCATAAGTGACTTTGAGAACTCTTTCAGGCGTAGAACATGATTGTACTCATGTTCCCCCAAGGATTCCAAGAATCTAGAGACATGTTCACGAGCGTTACCAGTGCCGTCGTAAAGGGAGAACTGGGGAGAGGTGTAACCTCTTGGAAGAGGAATTCGCTGCCCATATTGAGGATACGGTGGCTGATGCTGGTGTACATCCGTTCGGTCCCCTTTGCCTCGATTTTGAAGAAATCGTTCCAGGTCCTCGCGTGTGATGAAGTTGGACGGTTGGTTCCTTTCCCTTAGGCGTTCAGGAGCAACGCGAGTTTCTTCATCCGTGTGAGTCAGGATGGAAACGTTTTCCCTGGGCTGTCATGAATCTTGTGGTAAAAGTTCAGTCAAAGTTTTTAGGAAAGTGAGTACCTCTTTCTGAGTCGCGGCCATATCCGTTTGATTCTTAGCCAAGATTTCCTACTTCTCCATCAAGTCTGCAATGGTAATGGGCGGTGGTCCTCCTCTCGTCTCTCTGGATCCTCTTCCTGATAAAGGAGTGAAAGTTATTGATCTAGTGACCACCGGAGGCGTTACACTTGAGGAGATGCCGGGATTCGCGGCTTCTCTGTCTCTGGTGATGGGAGGCGTTACACCCACTGGAATATTTCCTGCTCCTCTAGCGTTCGCACTAGGGGTAATGGTTCCATGAGATGTATTGACCACGACGTCTCCACTGATGGGTACATCTCCACCGGGAGTGTTATTTGTGCTGGCTCCATCAGACTTGATTGCTGATCTAGACCTGAGTTCCACCATCTTGAAATTGTCGATTGAACTGGTTCTAAGATATACCCTTTTGAAATTGCGGAAATCGAAACGGGTATTGAAAAGATGAAATCGATATTTGGAAATTGATATTGCATCCGAGAGATTAATCTCCCACTGTGGTCACCAATTGTTTATGGGTGAAAACTATTCCTGCTAATTTTGGTAATTTGGTGTGTGGATGAGGAATGAATCTAAACCTTAAACAAATGCACTGCGCGGTGAGTGCTTGTAGATTCGAGAGATCAATCTGTGCAAGTCCGGCCTAAACCAATAAATGGCCGTTCCAGACTTGTTTCGGCCACAAAAGTGAAGGAGATGGGGTTGATCTTAGGGAGGGAAGCGAATAATGTGTTGAGAATGTGAAGTTGTTGGATATGCATGACTTGTATCATAAAGCTGAACTGGCTTGCAGGATGTAAGCTATCAGTTCCGGTGTTTGAATACGATTGTATCAACACTTTCCACTGTTGTTTGCAAAATAGGGCGGAGAACCTATTTATACAAGTCTTTTAGCCTAACCTTCGTATATCATGGGAAGTAGAGAAAGTGGAGTGATGGAGTAGTGGAGTAGTGTGTTGGTGTCACACGACCAGGCTTGCCCACTTCTCCCATCATCACTAACCGTCCATGACTTCCCGACACGTTCTTGTGATGGCGCGTTGTACGCTGCACGCTGTAAACCGCCAGACCAATACCCCAGTTTGTGACATGACTGATGTCTCGAGTGTGTGGATCGTGGGACCCACATAAAATAGCATATAATGCTAGATTGAATAACTGTGTTATTCAGGAAGTTGATACTTGTGAAGTATCGTATGTATACTATGCAAGTACTGCATCGAGTATATTCAGCATGTATGAAGCATCGCTGTTTGAGCTGACTTCATGTGATAGTTTGGAGGTTGCGCAAGCAAGTCCTCCCTTGGCCGACCACATGGTGTGGTAGAGTGGTGGATGACGATCACCATGACTCCACACTGACCAATTAACTCCTGACCAGGGCTATATAACCAAGCTAGTGAAGTTGGACGGACGAGATGATCTTTGAGACACTCATCTGCGACACTTGGTGAGATTAGGGTTTTGAAGGAGGTGCGCAGGCACCACTCTTCTCCCTGATCGAATCCAAGCTTAGGATATTATTTTGGTCTGGCCGATCATACATGTGTGTAGATGGTGCGACGGTGTAGGCGCCTATACCTGACCGCCCCACGGAAACGTGATCTCGGCCACTCAAATCTTCCGGCGAAGTTGAGTGGTCGAGATCGAATTGCGATAGATAATTAGTGCCGCAAAAGATGCATATCGTACCAGCTTCGGGCGGGCATTCCAACACGACCAGGCTTGGTCGGTCTTAGCCGATAGCTCCAGCATGTAGATGGAAGGATGATGTTCACGCCTATGCCTTACCATCCCATGAAAACATGATCAAAGCCGCTCAATTCGTCCGGCGAAATCGAGCGGTTGAGATTAGTTTGCAGTTTGGAAGGAGCGACCATGTATGTTGGAGGCGCGCGAACCGAGGCGTATTTCCAAGTTCGGACTTGGCCGATCAGGTGAAGGGACATATGGGTCCACGATGGTCATGTTGGTATGACCGGACCTGCTTTGATCTGATCTTAGACCCTCCATTCGTGCCGGAGAAATTGGACGCTCGTGATTCAAAACCCTAATTTTGGGCTTCAAGGCCGTGCGTCATGCTCCATTCAGGCGCACGATTTGGAATGACCAACCATGGTTGGTCCTGACCGATTGGTGAGGTATGTATGTGGGCCCACGGTGATTGTGTTGAATACTCCGTGCCCTTTGAATCTATATCTGCACCCTCCATCTATGCCTGCGAAGATGGATGGTTGAGACTGTTTTGCGACACATGTAATGTGCTGCAAACCCTAATTTAGGGTTTTCCATCCATACTGCTATGGTTGGACGTTTTGGCAAACTAGGCCAAGGGGTGGCCGACCATGCGGGATCCGCATTTGTTCGGAAGATATTTCATACTTGCTTGGGGGTTATGGAATCGATCTGGGACATCCAAACATGCTGGTGGAGTTGGATGATCGTGATCATATCCAGACTGATACGTTCAGTCCAAATGCTCAATCGGGCTAGTATAACACACCGAGAGTGGATCAATCGGGCTAGTATAACACACCGAGATTTTAGCCTGTACGGGTATTTCGTACATGATTTCATTATAATGCTTGGAGATTCGTGTTGCTCTGCTAAGAGCAACACTCAGTCGTCATGCCGCACTGATAATGAGTACAGGAAATATAAGGTTGTTGCGCATTAATTAATAATGCTGGAAATTCACAGGGTATATGGGATTGTTGCTACATGCTCCAACCTGGATGAATTTCGTGTATTTTAATTCACAGAATGGGATTGTTGCCACATGCTCCATTCTAGGTGAATTGATAAAGTGAATGAGTATCCATCACTCATTAATGGCCTTATCTTTTACAAGATGTTGGCGCATAATTTTTAGGTTTTACAGTTATACCATTAAATGAAAATCCACCATCAACAGTAGGAAGAATAACAAAGTGGAATACGAAGTTGGAGCAATTCAACATCATTCATGAAATCCAAACTGCACAAAAGTCACAACTCCTGACGGATTTACCTCTAGACAATGACGAAAATGTGGTGGACATACCAGGAGTTGAAGAAGATGGTAAGGATCCGAAACACGTACTCGAAACATCAAGCAAAAGGAGATGAGAAGTATTCAACGATATGTTCAGGAATAAAGAAGGTGCAAGCATAGGGATCGTAGTCACAACACCTACAGGGGATAGGATCATGCACGCATTTAGATTAGAATTTGAAGGGAACATCAACAACATCATGGAATACGAAGCCATGGTACATTCTCTTCGATTGATCATAGAGATGGGAATAATTGATGTACGCCTAACAAGCGACTCGAAGCTGGTTATTCGACAAATATAGTTAGAATATAACACCTACGACGAGATTCTATCGGCATACATGGCTCTGGTTTAAACTCTAGCATCCCATATACCAAATGTCAAATTCAGACATCTGTTCAGGAAAGATTTAAGGCACGCTGACGCCTTAGCCTACATTTTATCAATGTTGAAAGATGAGAACGTCAAGGCTATCAAGATAGAAAGGGTATATGAACCTTCGATATCTTCACAAGTAGTCCTCGCTACAACCAATCGTGAAGACAATATAGGAGAGGACATTGCTGAGGAAGATACATGAGAAGACATCGCCGAGGATTTCACCGAAGATGACATCCTAACGAGAGCCAATGAAGATGAATATTTCAGTAACGAATAAGATTGGAGAACCGAAGTTCATCTTTTCCTTGAAGAAGGAACGATTCCTATAGATGTAAAGCAAGCCCAGAAGGTGCAATCAAAGTCAGGGAAATATGAGCTTCGTGATGGGATCATGTACAAGAATTCCTTCCTCGGACCACTCTTACGATGTTTATCAAGATAGTAGGGGCACCGTATCTTGAAGGACATTCACTATGGAGACGCTGAAAACCACAACGGAATGAGATCATTGGACGACAAATCTAAAATACAAGGATACTATTAGCCACAGATGATACAAGATGCTTCCAAGATATCCAGAAGATGTGAAGAATGTCAGAGATTTGCTAAGAGATTACATGCCCCGGCAACGAAGCTAAACTCGGTAGATAGTCCCTAGCTATTCGCAAAATGGGGAATAAACATTGTCGGACCCCTAATCGAAAGAACGAGATAAAGACGATTCCTGATTGTGGCCACATATTACTTCAGAAAATGGGTGGAAGACAAGGATCTTGCAAGAATTAGAGACATGGATGTGTTCACATTCATCTTTAAAAATATTATTTGCAGGTTTGGCATTCCTGCTGAAATTATTTCCGACAATGGCAAACAATTAAAAGGAAAGAACATCGATATGATGTTCGACACGTTCAAGATAGGGAAGAACAAATCCACCCCCATATATCCACAAATTAATGGCCAAACCGAGGCTATAAATAAAATACTGGCTCTTATCCTCAAAAAATCGTTGGACGAGCATAAAGGATGGTGGTGGGAACAGTTACACAATGAATTATAGTAGTACCGAACCACAAGGAGGTCAGTAACCGGAGAATATCCTTTCCTTCTCACGTATGGGACGGAAGCGGTCATCCCCACAAAGATAATCATGCCCACTATAAAGACCAAAGCATGGGAGAAAAACCTCACAGCGGACATGATGCTGGAAAGACTTGATGATCTAGAATGAATGAATGAGGGAGACAGCATTACAAAGAATGGAAAACTACCAAAGAAGATTAGCAAGAGAATACAATAAAAAGGTTAATCTTAGAAATTTTGTAGAAGGACAGTATGTGCTAAGAACTATACCATAATATCAATGAGAGAAAAAGTGGGGAAAATTAGTACCAACATGGGGAGCGCCATTTGTGATACATGACATCGCAGGGAACATATCCTACTATCTGTGTAACCCAGGCACCCATGGAATGCAAAATACCTCATTCCATACTATCCATGAAGCAGCGAAGCTTTGTATTTGCGTGAAGAACACCAGAAAAAAAAAAGACAGTGTACCCGCTCGAATGTTTCTATCTCTGGACGAGGAGTAGCAGACCTCACCACATCAATCAAACAAGTTTTTTGCAACCATGCTATTGGGGAAAGTAATTATATACAATCTCTCAGGACTCCCCTATCAGCGTCTATGAGTGTAAGACCATGGGAAAGGATTCCAGTAGAAAGAGATACCCAACCAATCAATAAGGCAGCAGTTCGGAGGAATGGGTGCATGTAAATAATTCAATAATGCATCACATATCTGAGAACGCTGCATCAACCCCCACCATTTGGTAACCCTCTGGCTCGGGGTTAGCCGATGGAGTGACAAGTCCAAAGTTAGTAATGGAGGTATATACCTTCATTATTGCAGCGAAACACTTTTTAACTTTTACTTATTCGTTTCTCGATACTTAGAATTGTTCATTCTCTAAAAAACTAAATGAACTAACAATGCAAATAAATTAAAATTATACATATCAAAAGCAAACAATGATCCATTCATGAAAATTGATTACAAGCTAGGGGAGTTAAGCAAGAAATACAAAAAATATACAAAAAATGTCCCGAAGCCAAGTAATCAACAAAAATCAACCTTTTGTAATGACTCAGAGGCCTACTTCCCCTTGGAAGACTCAACGTGATCAGATGGACACTTCTTATGATACAAAGGGGCACTCCCCTCCGCGCCCCCCCCCCCCCTCCCTCCATACCCTAAGAAGGATCAGAGTTATAGGTGAGAGGCTCCGGCATAGGATGACGGATGTACTTCTTCACGATGCCATGTTCTTTCAGAAGGCCTTGCTCTATCTTGGTTAAGGTCTTGTTAACCTCTTCGACAAGTTGGCAATGAGCCTTATGCGTAATGACGGTAACCTTAAACTAAGACTATGATAAAAAAAAGGCTTCAGCCGCCACACTTCATTGGCTGCCTCCTTTACTGCTTCGTCTCGAGATCCATCCAACGCTTCATAGTACTTAGTTTGTCCTTGATGATGCACTTAGTTTGCAAGGCCAAGCTGTCCCTCGAGCTCTGGAATAAAAGAAACAAAATTGTTAGAAGAAACCAATTACAAAGCTATTCGCGACCAAACAAACATATACCTTCGACATTAGCCGAAGCTATCTCCAATTCATTAACTACAGCATCCCGAGCTTCATCAAGGAAATCGTACTCGTCCAAAAATTTCTTATAATCCATTTGAAGGTTCCTAAGAGTAAATTGACACTCATCTAACTCTATCTGCTTCATAAATCTAGGTGTTGGAGGAGATTGACTTCATTAGTCATCCCTTCGATACCCTTGGTGAGCCTGTACATATTAACCTCTAAGTCCTTCTCGGATTCCACTAGGCGAGAAACGTAGGCCCGAGAAAATTCTAAAGCTTTACTAAGATCATGGGCCTCTGCTCTAGCATTATCTCTCCCCCGAATGAGTTGTTGTATATAATCCCGGATTTCAGGATCATGGGATAAACGAGCTTAGCGAAGATCTTCTTCCAAGTTAGCTACTTTGGATTCTAAACGAGAGATATCCTCACGCGCCTCTCGCATATTTTTATGAGTCCACAATAAAGCATCGTTTAACTGGAAATGATCAACATTCATATTATTCTGCATATCAACCATCTGCTCCCGTCTCTCTCGATACCGATCCGCCAATTCATTATGATCATCGTCTCGGGAATTACATTTGTCATCTTCATCTTTAATCTTGATTACTAATTATCTAATCCGGGATGCTTGACGAGTCCTTTCAGCCCATAGCTATATTAATTCTCTAGCATCGACCGCTGAAGACAAGGTCGTCCAACTCAGAACGAACACCAGAAAAGATGAAGAAGGAGAAAAGGTGAAGAAATAAACCTTTGGGCGACACGCCAGCAAATGATGCTTCCGTATGAGCCTTCTCCAAGTCAGCCTTAAGAGAAGCCACCTCCTGATGAAGCTCCGCTTCTGTAGCACCAAGATGCTTCTTCCATTTTAACTTCTTATTTAACTCCAATATCTCCTTGTCCTTAGCTGCAAGTATTTCCTCAGCATAATTCAGTTCATCTTCTCTATGACGTATCTTCTCTTCTAACTTGAGAGCCTTAGATTTAAAGAACTGGTACAAGGTATGGTTGCAGTGCTTTCTCCTCACCATCTATATTAACAATAAGCAAATAAAGATCATCTATGAAAGGATATTACACCACTCAGCTTGGGAGAATTTACAACAACTTACCTCAAGAATGTGTTGCTGAGGAAAATCGTATTGATACCCATTAGCTATGGCCATCATATCAGAAATGGAAGAAGGTGGATTGACCAAAAGGTTGGATGAGGTAGCCCTAAAATCCTTTTCCCAGATTTTCGCAACATTATCATGGGACGATAGATGCATTCTATGATGTGAGAAGGCATCAGAACTTTTCTCACCGGGAACTATGAGAGAAGGATTAGGAACATAGATCAATCCTTTCTTCATCAAATAGTCAAAGGTCACGTCATCCCCTTTGTGCACAATAGCCTTCACGAAGCCCTCATAAGATGCATCAGTGGTGCTCTCTTCTCCAACAGTGATCCCCTAACCATCGGGGGTCTTCTTGCCTTTGGAATCTCTAGCAGCGCGAGCTTCGGCATCCTCTCCATCAGAACTTTCTTCTCCCTCGAACGCTTTTTCACCATCAACCTCAGCAACAACATCCCATTCATCGTTTGGAGAAAGTAGGGAGAAATCTAAAGTTATTCCCATAGCGGCACCAATATCACCCGGTCCCCTAGTGGAATAGATCTTCCCAAAAGAAAATTCTTGGTTGGGGTTCATTGATTGAAGATCAGCATCCTCGTTCCCCTGAACGTGTACTGGCTCGGTTGGAGGATCGTTCACTTAAACCCCAGACATAACTTTTTCTCCACTATTCTTGCCACCAACATCTTCATCATCTCCATGAAGAGGATGCGAAGTATCAGTACATTCCTTATCATCGGTATCTTCTTTTTCTTCTTCTTCTTCAACATACTCAACGTTCACGGGACTAGTAACCTCATCGGGAATTTCCGATTCCTCAACAGCTGCAGTAGAGGACTGAACCGATCCAATATTTTTCTTCTTCGGAACCTAAAATGTACAACAGTTAATCTCTGATTCCAGGGGCAAGAATACATATACTACAATATCACGAGGAATTATACCGTAACAGTAGTAGTACCCTTCGAAGGAAGAAGAGCATCAGAACCCTCATCGTCCTCGACATCCACAACATTGACAGCGTAATCATATTTCATGCCTTCGAAATTTAACTTCCAAGTGCAGAAATCTCCATAATGAGACGTGAAAAGGCGAGGGTACCCAAACATACCTCAAGCTATTACTTTTCCTTCCTATAAGTCATTTCCCCCGAAAGTAATTGTCTATGGAATGAGTCGAGACAATACAACAAATCGGTTCACACTTTGTGTGATCATCTATGGATACGAGATCGAGACAATACAACAATAAAGTGTGTTTACTTGATACAAAGGTTCGGACTTAACCAAACACAATAAGATTCACGTATCAAGCAAATAGGAATTAACGTTTGTGCAATTTACTTTAATTATAATAAAACAATTATAATGCAGAAATATAAAGTAAATGACATAGCTAGATTTTGTTAACGAGGAAACCGCAAATGCAGAAAAACACCGGGACCTAGTCCAGAATTGAATACTCTTAGGTTTAAGCCGCTATACAAAATAAACTAACTTCGTATAGTTGATACCAAGCAACTAAACCTATAGTTCACCTAATTCTGTATGTATTCCCACGCCTTCAATCTGTAAAAAAGTCACGTACTTGGATCAATTCCTTTGGTTCATATTCCAAACAGTAAAGGAACAACAAATCTGTTTGGTATCAACTCTCTTCAACCAAGTGATATGAGTTGCACAAAGGTTCCCTTTTTTATATTAACATAAACTCCTTTGCCAGGTTCCAAGATCTATCTTATGCAATCACCAAAATGTAATCGCTAAGATTAAGCCAATCAATACCTTTCATCCCAAGGAAATGTATTGATGCCGATCTTTCTCAATTAATCAATCCAATCTACCACAAGGATAAACCGATTATTAATTGGATCTTCTTTTTCCCAAACAAGTACTGGGCACACCAAAGATTATAAACACCAAGTCAGAAATTTTCTATCTATTCTTCGTCTTCAAATATTCTTAGATCTTCAATAAACACCTGCACACAACTACTTGAATCTCTTGTGATCAATCACACACAAAACGGAGTTTGTTAACAATGGATTATCAAAAGATCGTCTTTAGATCTAACAACAGTCTAAAGATCCTTTTCGAAACCTTGAACTAGTTTGAGTGAATTTTATATTAGAAGAAAAAATTCTCAAGCATAAATAAACTAGGTGAAATCAAGGTTCAACCACCGTTAGTCAATCAAATCAATACGAAAACTAAAGATAAACTGCAATATCTAGTTTCCCACCAATGGGTCGCGCTAGATCTTCTCAATCAAAAAGAAGACTTTAAATTGAGAGGATGTAAGAGATTTCACCTAATTAGATTACTCTCCTCTCCGATAGGTGGCTTCACCAGTAACAAAGACAAAATAGGAAGTCTATTGCTACGCAGGATTAGTTTGCTAGAAATGCAAACTCAAAGTATTTATAGACAAGGAAGTTATGACACCAAGGAATTTCCAAAACCTAAAATATTCTCAAGATATTTTTCATTACTTCACCAAATTCGGTTTTCATAATTCCTGTGAATGCACTGTCCAAAAATAATGATCGAAATCTCCTTGGAAAATCTTTAACTAGTAAATGCACATTCCTAATTCTTATTTTCCATATATAATTAAAAACCCTTAATTAAAAATATTTTTAACTTATTTAAATTCGATCTTGGGATTTACTTCCTTCTTAGCCTTTAAGGAATATCTTTGAACAATATAGAATAAGCATTAATGCACCGTTTTCAAAGTGTGTCGACATCTTACTCTTGTAAGTCCTTTTTCATACTTACTCACTTGAAACTGATTTACCACACTTCCAAACAAGTTTAGAATTGGTTCATCTGACTTTCAAGAACTATGTGATTGATCAAGTAACACTCAATCACAAATCATGGGTTTATGGTTCAACCAAGATAATTTTCGGTTCTACCTCCATGTGAGTATTGTGCATAGTCACACTAGCTTACCATAATTCGGTTGACTAGGTACTAGGATCGGTTCCCCACATATATTTGGTATCTAACTTGTATGCACTGCACATGTCCATAGGATCGGTTCCCCCTTCCCAAAAACGTGTTGCACATGTTCATAGGATTGGTTCCCCTTTCTTCTATAAACCTTGTTGCACCTCATACAAGGATCAGTTCCCCTTGTGATGCACTGTACCTCTTAGTAGGATCGGTTCCCCCTCTCCTAATAATTAGTCAGATACTCACAAACCCGATCATACCCTAGGTGATTACTTAAGATCGGTTTCACTAATAAAAGTCATACCAATACATAAGTCAGGCCTCATGTGAATAGTTTTACCAAGAACACAAACAAGTCATGAGTGGTTATACTAATCACACATATTGGTCGTTCATAAGATATGCAATTAAGAACAGCCCCAATAACTCCTGGCGATTTTCTTTTCGGTTCACAACACATATCATGAACTTACTTCCTTAGAAAACATGTAAACATTGTTCCCTAGGATGAAATCCTCACCTTATACCCATACATAATCACAATAGCATTCGACTTGAAAGATACGATTATGTAACCTTAAGTGGAATGATGTCTTATATACAAAGTTTAATGGTTAAGCAAGAAACTTCATATTTTATTCCTTAATACTATGTCTATCTAGAGTGTTCATGCTTCGCAGTTTATGTTTTCAATATGTACGACTTGAAAGATACGTTAGGGAATGAAACAGTTCAAGTCAAATATCACTAACCTTAAGTGGAATGATGATGTTGTGGTTGTAGCTCCGTTCTTCTTCACTTCTTCAAGTCTTCGCAATACTTGTAAAGTCTCATCCTAATACTTTCAATCTAACCTATACGAAGTTGATTCTAGTACATTTAAATCAAGCGACTCTTAAATGAGTTTTGGTTCACTAAGATATGACAACTAAACTTGACATACCGATGCTTAGTGGGTTCAACCGAATAATGCTCTAACAATATCCCCTTTATCAATTTTAGTGATAAAACTCTTATAATCATATGGATAAACAAATTACAAGAATTCATTACACATACGCTTGATTCCCGAATCCAACAGCACAAAACCTGCATACATTCAATCCTTAAGAATGTCGTTGTTGACATTATAATAACAAATCTCATACTCCCCCTAAAGATGAGATAGGTATATTTTCAATCCGCACATCTTTGTTATCCCAATAATATGATATGTTACTCCCCCTTAGTCTGTGCTTTTCCTCATTCGTTAGATAAACGTTCAAGCACCATTGTCCTCTTCCCTAGTGACAACAATCAACCATAAAATTTATACCAGCATCACCTGTTTACTCCATATATTTCTCCCCCTTTTTGTCACAAAAATGGCAAAGAAACGAACAAATATAGGACAACACGAAAAGGATCTTATAAATCTCAAAATAGAATTGTAACCTGTTGAGTCAAGCACGAGGGTTTTACACACCACTTTTGATAACCAATATCAAAACCAAAACTACAAGTAATTAGTTTTTGATGTGTTATCATGGAAATAATTGCCTGAAGAAATTTTCCCAACTAGTTTAGAAAACCAAAAATCAACTAAGGAAGTTAGTTCCTTTGCTAAACCGATTGTATAAATACAACTTCTTCATTCGATAAAAACAAAACAAAGATAAACCCCATTTTTCTCATTAGGTTCTAATTATCCATATAACTTATACCTTTAAATTTTAAACAAGGCAAACACTAGGTTAGTTAACTAGAATTTCCTTGTTTAGGCATTCAGCTATACTTTGATAACCGAAACCTTCACTTTGATAAGTCTAACTAAGATCAAAATTAACTTAGTTTAGCTTATCCGGAATCGAATTGGACTAAAAAACTCATCCCGTCAATATATTCATTCATTAAGCCATAAATAATTTATACAAACCAATAAATCAACTTGCATAATTATTTACCTCAACCTGAAGAAATTGAAACAACAAATATATCAAAGTTTCACTATTGTACCAAAATTTTGGAAGCCTAAAAAATTGATACTACACAATAAAGCAAAATAACAATTGTTTTACTTAACTGGAAGCAATTGAATTAACATAGACATTAAAGAACCGCAATTGCACCAAATTTTGTAAGCCTAAACTATTGATATCACACAACAAAGCAAGATAACAAAAGTTTTACTTAACAGGAAACAATTGAATCACACAAACATCCACACATACATAATGGAATAAACACATCAATTGTACCGACAATTTCTTTTAAGCAAAAGAAATATATATATATATATCAAATAAAAATAGGCTTTCTTAAAAAAGGAAAACAATTAACTAACAAGATTGTTACCTCAATTTCGCATCCAACTTCTCCAAATATGATCGCATCGTTTTCTTCTTCCGAGAGAATTGATATTGAAATACCATTATGTTGTCATCCTTATGCAAAAACAAAAGAATAACAACAACCAACCTTTACCAGAGAAAGGTTGAAAATCGGTTTTAACAATTGCAAGCAAAAGTTGAAAACCGTCGAAACACATATTCTTTTATGCTAAACCAAAACCGATTCAACATATTGTGACTTTTTCACATATTGTTTCTACAGGAACCCATCATTATCCTTTGATAAAGCCTACCAACATTGGCTACAACTTAATCCTGCTAAATCAAAAATTCACCCAAACCATAAGGGTTCACAACATATTATGAGATCGAATATTAAGGTCATGAAAAATGTAATAAAACATCCCATAAACACAAATGCAATACACCATAAATTTTCAACAAAGAATCAAGTATTGAAATTACCTCTATCTTGTAGGGAATTGAATTTCGAAAACAATGCAAAAAGAATTAGGTTATTCCGAGTTCGGACGAAGAAGTTATCGGCAAAATAGTTTTACACTTTTTCGTATGGGGACCTCTCCATAGGATCGGTCCCCCCCCCATCCCCATTGCACCTCTCCATAGGATTGGTTCCCCCCAAGTGTTATTTGTGACGAATCACTACACTAAACTTTTTTTGACATAACTTTTGCATACGATGTTATAATTCAGTGATTTTTGGCTCGTTTTAACCGTAAAAACAAGAGCTACACATATGATCAGAAGATATCAACATCATAAACTCACAATTACCGTTTCTTTCAAAACACAAATATAGATAGAGAAAGTATGAGTATAGAATAAAAGAAATCTCCTAAAGAAGTTAATTAGTCATATAATAATCGAGAGATCATGTGCTCAGCTTCATGTGCTTCCTCACCTTTCAAAAATCAGAACCAACGTGAGCATGCATATTCTAACACAACTAGGTTGTGTTAAGTTAAGTCTTGTATTGTTCGTCACGAGTGACTAAGATAGAATCATTCTTTACCACTTGCTTGGTTTTTTTTCTCTTGTTCCATCTGTTGTTTTTCTTCTTTGAATTGTATGAAGAGTGTCATTATCACAACCTTTATTAGTACAAGAGATTTCAGACATGATCTCTTTCTTTAGTCTTTCTCCAATTTGGAACATCAGATCTTGTCTTTGCATTTAAAACGTCATCTCTCTTTATATAATTGGGTATTTTATGAGATGACTTTGTCGAGTGATATGCAAGTTTGGAACTATCATTATAATAATTCTTTTGCCTAAACTTAGGACAATAACGATCTGAGTTCTTAAAAGGAGAAAACTTAGCCAATTCGTTTGATAAAAAAGAAAGTGCATCTTGCATCTTACGAACTTTGCATCCTCATTGCAAGTGTCCTTTATTACCACAATAATAACAATGCTTAGTATAAATACACGAAGTATAAGTTTTAGTGTTACCTTTTTGTGGATCCTCTTGCATTGGATCTTGACAAGTTTTATTCTTATTCTTCTTCTCATCCTTGTTCAACGTTGTTGCTTTCTTGACATTAGCAGAAGTGCGCTCGTTGATTGATGTTGGTTGAACACAATTCTTAGGCTTGACTGGCTTGACTTCTTTACAAGAAATAGTATCCTTTTTTAAAACAGTGGAAGCCTCTGGTTGAGATGAATTAGTAGATTTAACAAATTTTACCTCTTTGTTAATATTTGAAACATCTATTCCCTTATAGCCCAATCCTCGTATATCACGATGATTTATACTTGCTTCTAACATTGAGGTTAAATTGTTTGAGCTGACATTGAACTTTTTAAGGTCAAAAAATTTCTTCTTCCAATGTCTTGATTTTATCAAGAGCACCAGCTAGATCAACCTTAAGATGTTTTTCTCGTGAGATCTTTATCTTCAAAACTCTTTGGTTGAGAATTAGCCCTTGCTTCAAATTCTGCAAGTTTCTTTTTCGACAAAAAGAGATCTCTTTTGAGAATTTCACATTCTAATTTCTTAGAATTTAACTCGTATATACGATCTTTAAGAAGAGAATCACCAATACGGCAACCAGTATAATATCCTTGAAAGATCTTCTTCAGTTTCTTGTTCTCACGACAGAGAGGAGTCATAAAACCAATAAAAATGATAAGTTCCCAGTTTCAAAGGTTCCAGCAGTTTAGAGTGTTCTGAGATATCCTCTTCTACTTCTTGTCCAAAATCTGAGTCATCATCATTGGAAATTTCATCTAACCTTTCTTGTAGACGTATTTTCCAGTCGTCATCAGTTTCTACATTATTAACAAGATTAACTTGTCTCGTAGAATATCTAGAGATGGTTTCCTCATACATTGAGTCGTAGATCCCAACATCAAGTGTTAATTCAAAACTTTTGATGTCTTGCTTAACGTTAACTGAAATCATTCATTAGATTCAATTCTTATAGGATGAATCGCACCAAACACAGATTGTTAGATCTTTTCGTATTTGCCTGATCTGATACCAATTGAAAAGGCGAGGGTACCCAAATATACCTCAATCTATTACTTTTCCTTCCTATAAGCCCTTTCCCCGAAAGTGATTGTCTATGGACTAAGTCGAGACAATACAACAATTCTGTTCACACTTTGTGTGATCGTCTATTGATACGAGATCGAGACAATACAACAACAAAGTGTGTTTACTTGATACAAAGGTTCGGACTTAACCAAACACAATAGGATTCACGTATCAAGTAAATAGGAATTATTGTTTGTGCAATTTACTTTAATTATAATAAAACAATTATAATGTGGAAATATAAAGTAAATGACACAGCAAGATTTTGTAAACGAGGAAACCGCAGATTGCTGAAAAATCCCGGGACCTAGCCCAGAATTGAATACTCTCAGGATTAAGCCGCTATACAAAATAAACCAACTTCGTATAGTTAAGACCAAGCAACTAAACCTATAGTTCACCTAGTTCTGTCTGTATTCCCACGCCTCCAACCTGTAAATAAGTCACGTACTTGGACCAATTCCTTTGGTTCATATTCCAAACAGTAAAGGAACAACAAATCTGTTTGGTATCAACTCTTTTCAACCAAGTAATATGAGTTGCACAAAGGTTCCCTTTTTTTTTTATCTTAACATAAACTCCTTTGCCAGGTTCCAAGATCTATCTTATGTAATCACCAAAAGGTAATCGTTAAGATTAAGCCAATCAATACCTTTAATCCCAAGGAAATGTATTGATGCCGATCTTCCTCAATTAATCAATCCGATCTACCACAAGGATAAACCGATTATTAATTGGTTCCTCTTTTTCCCAAACAAGTACTGTGCATACCAAAGATTATAAACTCCAAGTCAGAAAATTTCTATCTATTCTTCATCTTCAAATCTTCTTAGATCTTCAATAAACACCTGCACACAAATACTTGAATCTCTTGTGATCAATCACACACAGAACGGAGTCTGTTAACAATGGATTATCACAAGATCGTCTTTAGATCTAACAACAGTCTAAATATCCCTGTCGAAACATTGAACTAGTTTGAGTGAATCTTATATCAGAAGAGAAGATTCTCAAGCATAAACAAACTAGGTGCAATCAAAGTTCAACCACCGTTAGTCAATCAAAACAATACGAAAACTAATGATAAACCGCAATATCTAGTTTCCCACCAACGGGTCGCGCTAGAGCTTCTCAATCCCAAAGATGACTTTAAATTGAGCGGCCGTAAGAGATTTCACCTAATTAGATTACTCTCCCCTCTGATAGGCGGCTTCAACAGTAACAAAGACAAAATAGGAAGTCTATTTTTATGCAGGATTAGTTTACTAGAAATTCAAACTCAAAGTATTTATAGACAAGGAATTTTGGACACCAAGGAGTTTCCAAAACCGAAAATATTCTCAAGATATTTTTCATTACTACACCAAATTCGGTTTTCATAATTCCTGTGAATGCACTGTCCAAAAATAATAATCGAAATCTCCTAGGAAAATATTTGACTAGTAAATGCACATTATGAATTCTTATTTTCCATATATAATTAAAAAGATTCTTAACTTATTTAAATTCAATCTTGGGATTTACTTCCTTCTTAGCCTTTAAGGAATATCTTTGAACAATATAGAATAAGCATTAATGCACCGTGTTCAAAGTGTGTCGACATCTTACTCTTGCAGGTCCTTTTTCATGCTTACTCACTTGAAACCGATTTACCACACTTCCAAACAAGTTTAGAATTGGTTCATCTGATTTACAAGAATTATGTGATTGATCAAGTAACACTCAATCACAAATCATGGGTTTACGGTTCTACCAAAACAAGTTTCGGTTATACCTCCATGTGAGTACTGTGCATAGTCACACTAGCTTACCATAATTCGTCTAAATAGGTACTAGGATCGGTTCCCCATATATATTTGGTATCTAACTTGTATTCACTGCACATGTCCATAGGATCGGTTCCCCCTTCCCAAAAACGTGTTGCACATGTTCGTAGGATCGATTCCCCTTTCTTCCATAAACCGTGTTGTACCTCATACAAGGATCGGTTCCCCTTGTGATGTACTGCACCTCTTACTAGGATCGATTCCCCTTCTCCTAATAATTAGTCAGACACTCCCAAACCCGATCATACCCCAGGTGATTACTTAAGATAGGTTTCACTAATAAAAGTCACACCAATACATAAGTCAGGCCTCATGTGAATAGTTTTACTAAGAACACAAACAAGTCATGAGCGGTTATACTAATCACACATATTGGTCGTTCATAAGATATGCAATGAAGAACAGCCCCAAAAACTCCTGGAGATTATGTCGATGTCTTATATACAAAGTTTAATGGTTAAGCAAGAAACTTCATATTGTATTCCTTAATACTATGGCTATCTAGAGTGTTCATGCTTCACAGTTTTATGTTTTCAATATGCACGACTTGAAAGATACGTTAGGGAATGAAACGGTTTAAGTCAAATATCACTAACCTCACATGGAAGGATGACGTTGTGATTGTAGATCTGTTCTTCTTTACTTCTTCAAGTCTTCGCAATACTTGTAACGTCTCATCCTAATACTTTCAAGCTAACCTATACGAAGTTGACTCTAGTACATTTAAATCAAGCGACTCTTAAATGAGTTTTGGTTCACTAAAATATGACAACCAAACTTGACATACCAACGCTTGGTGGGTTCAACCGAGAAATGTTTTAACAAGACTAAGCACCTTCACGAGACTTGCTATCATCATTGGGTTTCCATCCATTCGGACCAAGGACCCAACCATGAGCCCAAGGACCAATGACTTCAATAGGAGTAGTGTGCCACTCGTAGTCGTGATCATGTTTGTGATGCTCCCCTGGAGGAAAAAATTCTGTCTTTTCAGTACCTTCGGCACCAGGGATAAACCGAAGCTTCGAATCACTCACCTCACTCAAGAGACGAACTTCACCTTGGGAGGCAGCCATCGTGCGAAGACCAAAACTTCGTGGCTTTTGGTTCCTTCCATTGACGTAATCCCCGAAGGTAGCATTAAAGTTCACAGGTGTGTATAAATTTTTTCTTCGGGATTGGGAATATAACATGTCATCAACGTATCACCCTTACTCCGAATATGGCATTCTCGAAGAACTTGAAGGTAGTTTCCACTCAGTTGAACTGCAAAATGATAGTGAGTATGATAAGTAGAACCCTCATGACCAGCCAAGACGTCATAATAGAAGGAATCACCCGATTTATACAATGGCAGCATTAAACCAACTTCGAAGGCCCCCACAGTCGTCAAAAGATGAAACATGTCGTACTTGTGATTCGAGACCATATCATAAGTAAGATCGTCCCCTTGATCATATAAATGAACGTCGAAGCGCTCAAGGCCATGTTTCAATTTAGAATCTTCAAGGTTAATATTCCTGAAGGAAGCTTTCTTCTTCTTCTTCGAAGCAGGGGTGGTCCTCACAGAAGGGGAAACCCCTATAGACGCATCCTTGCTCGACCACAATTTATTCGGTGGACTCATATCCAAATCCTTCCTCTTCGTCAATAAATTCCTCGTCAAATTTACTCCTGTAGATGAAGGATTTTGGAGAGGAGATTCTTTCAAATTGGAAGTCCCCAGCAAAGCCTTAGGTTTTTGAGTAGGAGGAGTCACTGAACGAATGGACTGAGAATCCAATGGTTCTGAACGCTGGAAGGAAGATTTATCGACAGGACGATTAACCGAATAACGAGAACCCCGTGGTTGTTCCCCTTTATTTTGAGATGAATCCTTGGGACCAGACGACGAAGAAGTTCAATAGGAACGAAGATCTGGATGTGAATACCTAGACGGACCACCCCTCGGTGGAGAAACATTGGGACTTCTAGTAGAAGGAGATCTGTAAGGACTAGTTGGTGGAAAACTATAAGGAATTCGATCACGATCATCCATATCTGCGAGGGGCATAAAAATAAAACTAAGGTCAAACAACATGTTTAATAAAGATCGAAAAACAAAGCTTTAATCATTATATTTCATCAAGAACATCATCACATCAAGAATATCATCATATTAAGAACATCATCATATTAAGAATATAGAAGAAAAGCTAATAGAGCGGACGACCCCAAATTTTGTGATAAAAAACAGGGGTAAGTATATATACTTTCGTATAAATTATTTTTATAAAAAAACCTAGGATCATCAAATAAGAAGAAACGGAAGCAAAAATTATAGACGCAAGGGAACTGCTTACCATTGATAATCGTAGAAAGAAGAATCAGGAGACCGTCGCATCAGAAGATATCGAAGAAGATCTTATCAGAATTTACGACAGAGGATGAATACCAACAGCAGTTAAGAGTGAAAAACAAAATAGGGAGAAATGATTTTCCTCAGAGAATAAGAATGAAAAAGACAGAGAATGAAGAAGATAATGAAATGAAATAAAATTTATTTCACCAGCTGCCCCTCTCGTATTTATAAAAAGAAATTATAAAACTGTCCCATGATTCGAGGAGAAGTTATTACTAGAAGTGGGAAACGTGCCCTAAAATCTAAGGAAGTTATTGCAATAAGTTGAGGATACTGTGAAGACAGTTTTCTTCATACCTTGACTGATTTCAAAACTAAGAAGAAAAGGGGAAAATTGTATACACATAATCACACTAACACCCACGTGGAAGAAGGATTACACGTGTTCCCCATCAAGAGGAACCATTTTATCATCTCTCGCCACATCGACATCATTTGATAAATCCAACGGTATCATGGCCTATGGCTACATGATGAACGATGATCCGAGAAGCACCATAGAAGACCCAGATCGTACTTTACCCCATTCCGAGATAGATCCAAAATGGATGGAAGATATGGAAACCATTAACGAGGAAGCGATAGCTGCAGGGGGCAGCTGTCTCACGCATGCGCACTGCTCCAACCACCCGCATTAAACACCACAAGTATAAGGCACATGTTGAACATTCTGTGGATCAAAAAGATGTGGATCATCGGTATAGCAGACGAACGTTTATAAGCTTCAGATCCAAACGAAGATATCATCGGGATTGGAGTGTTACCCAAGAATATAAGGATAACTATCCCTGAAAAGAAGGCCCCACTTGAGAGATCTATAAATACCCCACTCCACTAAGAAAGAAGGGGTCGACCAATTGCAGAGAGAAAAGATTATAGTTTAAGAGAGAGAGATTGTAAAAGTAAGTATGAGTTTATCATTGAGTTTAATATCTTCGTTCCTTACTCAGAGTCACTCGACTATCCATTGTAATCTCGTATAATGCATAGTGAAAAACCAACCCCCGTGGACGTAGGCCTTAGTACTGAACCACGTAAATCATCGTCTCGTTCTGCAATTATAGTTTTATTATCTGTCATTTGCATCGCTTAAATCCATCATATGTTCTACTATGATGAGAGGAAAGGACGAGCCCGAAGGCTCAGAGTCTCCCATGTATTTTACATACATAGTTTTATACGTATTTCGATTGTTTCAGTAATTTATATGTATTTAGATTGTTTCAGTAATTTTACTATCCTCGCGGATATTATTTGTGGATACGAAGGTACCATCGTTATTTCTGTGTTCACACCTCCATCTTCTTCTTCTTAATTTGACCACCAAACAGGGTAGATGTTGCCACGCAGAAGGAAGTTGCCTCACTACGAGAAGATTTATTTATTTATATATATATCTGGTAGAGGCTCGGGAAAAGTGGCAAAGGTAATGGAGTTGTTATTTTCTAAGTTGGCATAGCTTTTTTGTTTCGCAACCAACCCAATTTTTGCTTCACAAAATTGGTTAAAAAGACCAAAATCAACAATTCCTGGGTAAAACAGACTTGTAGATTTTGATACTGTTTATATGGACATAAATCAGAAAAATACTGTTCATTTATCCATTTTGGATATTTCACTCAGGAAAAAAAAATGTTCTACCTAAAATAGTCCTCCACCTTTTAAATAACGTTTTTATACAGAATTCTTGGTCTTTCTACAAAAGAAACTTCTTCTCAGTCGACACAAACACTTCGTATTTTTTTCTTCAATTTTTTCTTCCACAGATTTTTTCTTCTACAGATCTGTGATGGTGATGAACACAATCCCAGTTTAAACGGGTGAGTTTAAGTTTCAATTTCATACGTATTGTAACTGATTATGATTTTTAGATCCCATATTGATTTTGGTGGTTTAATTATAATCGGAAGACACATAAAGTTGTTACTCGTTTATGTGTTTTGATTCATCATGTTTTGAAGTTTAGTTAGCAATTTTGATGACGGGTTTTTGTTAATTTTTGGGTTTTGTTTGTGATTATTATCCAGGGTTTTACTGATAATCTTTCTTTTGTGCTTCAAACCTTGATCGATTTGACCTATTAGGGTTTAGTGATAATCTTACTTTTCAATTCAATTGATTTGATTGTTGATGGAATTGATTTTTAGGGTTTTTATTGTTGTATGTGAACTGATTTAGTATAATATCATCATGTTTGTGTTCTTCTAATGTTTTTGTATTCAATTTGATCAACATTGAACATCTTTGTGTTGTTTGTAAACTGTTCCGATGTTTGCAGTAACTAGGATTGGAATTGAGCTATTTTCCAGTTTTTTAAACTAGATTCATCCTGTATTTTTAGTCAACATGTTTGTTTAATTTGGTTTTGTCTTTGTTTTTTAACTGAGCAGCATGTACAAATGGATGTTTAAGTGGAGGTTTGAGTTAATGGGTGGTTGCATGCAAACAAAGAAGATAAACACAGGTGTTTCCACTGAATTCTATAGCTAAATGGTAGTTATTGGTGGATTGTAAATCAACCAGGAGGAATAAAAGATGGTGCAAGTCTACAACTGATAAGGGATGTGAACTGAATGCGTATTCACAACAGTATGGCTCGAGAACGTGGGGTTTTGGTCAAGAACGTGGAATTGATGGTCTGATGAAAGTTTAATATGTGCGCTTATTGTTCTGGATTGTGGCCAGGTCTTAGAGATTCATGACTCAATGTGGAAGATGGAGATGGCATGGATTAATGGATACAGAGTGGTTCGCAGAAATGGTTTATGTTTCAGTGGCTGTGCGTGAGGGTTGTCTGGAAAAGGTTGAGGTGCAGGTGATGATTGAACATGAAATGAAAATATGTTTTGAATATTGTTGTTATTGAAAATTTGTACTGAAGTTGTAAGCGTCGGCATATGGATCAGTTTTCTTTATGTATTCAACTGAATAATAACATTAACTCTATTCATATACTTCTTGCAGATGCTTTGAAATTTCAAATTCTTTCTATAGTTATGCATTCTACTGACTAATGTTCAATTGCAGATACTCTTCACTTTTTTATGCTAAAACTTGAATGAGTTCAGGAACAACACAGATTAAACCAGGATGAAACTGGTTTCATCTTGCATATTCTGAAAAAAATAGATTTTTTGGCCAGGGTGAAACTGGCTTCATCCTGCAAATTCTGAAGAAAAAAAAAATACCCATCCTGCACCAAACTAAAAAAAAACATTTGCCAAGATGCAACTAGTTTCATCATGTATATTCTGGCAAAAAAATACCTGCACATTATTAGACAAGATCATTTGAAATTATTGACAACTGGAAATATATGCTAGTTTAAGTAACAACATTTCATATTTAATTGACTTACAATTAAGACACATGCATCCATAGACGAATCTTGTGATTTATAAATCTATGCAAAGAAAGTTTTACAAGCAAAAAACTTAAGTTTAAACTACATCAATAGGCTTTTGTAGAGACCTATTTGCTAAACAACCTAATGACATCAACGATTTTAGTTATCATTCAACTTCCAGCAATTGCATACGTTATAAACTTCATTTATTTTCCTTTTTCTCCAACTTTTTTACATCCATTTTGCTAGCCACGTTCACATCATGCATACTGATTCTACTTTATTCACCATCCACGTTCACTTCATGCCTATTCTTGGCTCTTAATTCAGCACTCGGCTTGCTATTGCTTCCTGCAAAAATTTATATAGAAACATCATGGTTTAAATTAAACACGAGCGGTAACCAACAAGTATCAAATAATTATCTTTTTAGCCTCTTTCAAGAGTGGTTTATTTGGTTGGGTTATCCAAGCAACATGAACTCCCCTTAAACATGTCCAATAATTAAACATAGCACACACAAAACTACTGCAAAAAAATACTTCATAACTTATAGAAGTGTGGGTGAGAGAAAATGTATACCCGGCTACCCGAAAATACCTACATTCACTAAGTTAGAACTTATAACAGAACCACAAATTGAAGTTTATATATAATACATGATGAAACTAATTTCAACGTGTAATAATATATGATGTAAAAAGGTTTCTTTCAATGAATACACATGATGAAACGAGTTTCATCCTTGTTTAAACTTAGATGAAAACAATTTCAGCTCAACCCAAAACAAGATGAAACTAGTTTCATCCAAACCAAATTCAATTAATCTCAAACTAGTTTTTACATAGGTTAAACGTATATGAAACCGGTTTCATTCTTGTTCAAACTTGGATGAAAATAATTTCAATTCAACCCAAAACAGGATGAAACCAGTTTCATCCAAACCTAATTCAATTAATCTCAAACTAGTTTTTACATAGGTTAAACGTTGATGAAACGAGTTTCATCCAAACCAAATTCAATCAATTTCACACTAGATTTTACAAAAGTTAAACCTAGATGAAACCTGTTTCATCCAAACCAAATTCAATCAACTTCAAACTAGATTTTACAGAGCTTAAACCTAGATGGAACCAGTTTCATTAACCAAATTCAATCAATTAAAATAGGGTGAAGCCAAGTTCATCCCAGTTTAAAGCTAGACGAAATCGTATCCACCCCAATTGAGTACATGATGAACCCATTTCCAATACCAATCGAGATAAACATATAAATATTTGTTAAAACAAGTGCAAATACTTATAATTACAGCATTACATTCACGTCTCATATTTATAAACAAATCTATAACATATGCACCAAATTTTCTAACCAAGATTAAACTATTTTGAATGTAATCAAAGACAGTTAGGGTCTTAAGCTTACCAATTTTAGCATATATTTCAATTAACACAAAACCCTAATTTTCACAAATTGTGAATTTGAGAAATTTGAATTAGGGCATCATAAATTTATTTATGGACGGTGGTGGTGGTGGTGGTGGTGGTGGTGGAAGCGTCGGTGACGGTGTTGGATAAACACGATGTTGTCGACGACGCTGGTGTTTTCTGGTAGTAGAGATGGTGGTGGTGGTGTCGATGTTGGTTGTGGAGAAAGTTGATATCTATCGATGGTGGTATTGGTGTTTCTGGTAGTGGAGATGGGATTAATGGCGCTGATAACGGAGGTGGAAGAAGATTATGTTGTTGATGGTGGTGCTGGTAGGATGGTAGAGGAAGATGATGTCGATAGAGAAGAAGAGGATCGGTGTTTCCAAGTAAAAATGAAGTTTGTGTCATTGTGATGGAGAAAGAAGAAGCTTTGGCAGGGGTAAAGTTGTTCGTTTCATAATAACTTGCCTCATGTCCATTTCACCCAACACAATAAGTTACCCGTCCATTGGACCCAGAAAAAGTACCCTTTTGGCTAAATAGCTCATTTTTCTGTTTTTGCTCTTTCTTGTTGACTCTGTGACTGCAGTCCTATAGTCTTGGCCTTGTACTCGTTCTTGTTGGATTCGTGTTAGGGTATACAATTTCTTCATTTTAATGTCTGCCAATTCCAAATTTTTAAAAAAATAATAATGAATTTGCAAAATTTTGGCATTGATGTGCATCACATATATTTTGCAACGAACTGCTCCAAGTAAGTTTTCAACAACATTTTCCGTACGTCCGCCGTACGATGCATGTATATACGGGCATTTCTCGTTGATATCATAAATGATTATTTCATCGGTGTCATGTAGTGATGGTTTACTGAGACAAAATTAATCGAATGTACCGTACATGAACGGTCATACATAACAAAATTTCAAAGAGCAATTAAACATCTGTGGAAAAAAAAAGAGCAATTAAACATTACCCGTAGTTGTTGCTGTGGATAGATTGTTCAGAATTCCGTGATTACGGTAAAATCAGAGCCGTACATTAGCGCATACATAATCAAGTACTCGTATCAATCAAGGGTGTTTTTGCTTACTTATATATTCCCTCCGTTCCGTTTTATTTGACGTTATAGAGTTTTTCACGCAGATTAAGAAACAGCAGTGAGACTAATTTTTTTCCAAATCTACTCATATTAATAATTTCCTTAAAATTTAAAACTCCTAATTTTTAGTTCCCAGATTTAATATAAATTACCAATCCCAATGTAATTTACTCGGGATAAACCAAATATTTCATCTAAGAGTGTATATCCTCCCTAGAATATATTTAAATATTAGATTAATTATCTATCTGCTGATTACGATGAGAATTAATAGTATGGTGTGATTCCAAAGCACGGGAAAATCAATGAGAATTAGGGGAAAATATTTAAACTCTCATCTAATTTGGAACATAAAAAAAACCCTAAAACATCAAGTAAAATGGAACGGAGGGAGTATAAGGTAGTAAACAGTATTCCCTATAATCAAAATCAGGGTAAACATTTTTTTTTTTTTTGATTAGAAGAGAGATTTTATTAGAAGAAAGGAGAATTTATAATGTCTACCAAAGGTAGACAAACACGAAAACTAAAAGCAGAAATTAATAAAATACATTGTCCCAGTTGTGCAATGAATATGAGAAGTTTAAGTGCACTTTCTTCCCATAGGCAGAAGCCCAAGCCAGAACCAGAATCTTAGTATCATTAGCTAACTCGTTATCTGTCTTCAAGCTGTAACCGTCTTCAAAAATTCGGCAATTCCTTTCCTTCCAAAGGACCCAAATCACCGCTGCCGGGATTGAGTCCCATACCACTTTGCCAGAATCTGACAGAGTATTACCATGCCAACAGTGAGAGAGTCTTAAAACAGGGTAAACATTTTGATTATGTTTGAAAACAGATTTCAAACATTTTGATTATGCACTACCTAAACTTCGACCCAGTTTTCCTATAATCAAAATCTGTTTATAAGGTAGTAAACAGTAAAAACAGATTTTGATTATATACTTTATAAAATAGTTAACATTTAAATCTTTTTTTACATAATCAAAATTTGTTTTAGATTTTGTTTACTATAATCAAAATCTGTTTTTACTCGTATCATAATCAAAATGTTTGAAATCTGTTTTCACCAAGTACTCGTAAATGGACACCTAAGCCCAGTAGCAGTGCATCCAAAGTCCTGAGGCCAAACAGTATGGGAGGGGTTATCCCTTCCCTATCCCATATTAGTAGGGAAAAATCTAAAAAACCAAGTCCTATGGTCTCCCATTTCTAGAGCTGCACAAGATCCGGTCTGGAATCGGAAAAACCGTACCGGAACCGGTGTAGCCGGTACAGAGACTGGGAATAGAATGTGAGAACCGGTGTAGAGCGGGACATGTACTGGTTCTTACCTTATTCCCGGCCAACCTAGTTAGTCTGGATTATAAGATTAGCATTAATCTTGACCGTCCGTATACCATATATATTTCTAAACCTAAACCTAGCCACTTTCACAATTCACTCGATTCTTCTCAAAAAAATAATATTTCTTCGCTTCTTCAGTCTTCTCCACAGAATGCCACCGCCACCACTCACCATTACAACCTCCACCACCTTATTCGTCCTATTCTCTTGTTCTTTACTTATGGGTACAACAATTATATATATAAATTAGTTTAGGGTTCAAGTTCAATTGATTTTGGAGAATTAGGGTTTGTGGTTGTTCAATCGGCGACTTTAGTTGATAAATTACAGAGAAGTTGCATAAGATGGAGAAGATATGGTGGTGAAATTGGCTGGAATGGAATGGTGCTGCTTCACCAATTATTGATAAATCGATTTTTATTCTTCTTGTTCTTCAATTTTGTATTAATTTGACTTGAAATGAGTTCAAATTGATTGTGCTGCTGAGAGATATGTTAGATCTGATGAAGAATGAATCTGGGTTCCGACCTGAAGCTGTTGTTGTTAGTATTAATATGGGTCTTTGACGTTGAATTGAGAGGGATGAAAGATGAAGATAAGATGGGTATTGTCGTATTGGTTCTTCTGCCGTTAATTGAAGAGAATAAAGACGCGACGATGTTGGTGAAGCTGTTGATCTGTTCAAGAAAAATGGAGATGAAAATTGAGCAGAGAAGCAACATGGGATTGGTTTGAATCAAAGAAATCGAGAGATGAAGATCTGGGAATGGATCGATTTCTGTTTATGTCTCTATTCAATTTTTGTTTAATTATGTTTATGCAAACAATCATTCTATTGTATCTCTCTTCAGTTTCTTAGGAACCATTAATTGATTTTGTACATGGGTTTCCTGAAAATGTTTGAATTTTGTGGATTCTAATGAGTTTGATAGATTGATATTAAGGTGAATTTGTGAGTTGATATTTTGTTCAATTGAAGTATGGGTAAAAACACGGTACCGGCTAGAACCGGACCTGTATAACCGATCCTAAAAATGAGGTACCTGTTAACTCCAGGTACATATACCGGGTTCATAAGAAACCCAGACTGTACCGCCTCATGTGCAGCTCTACCCATATCCCTACTTAGTAGGGATATTCTTGATTCCTTCCCTACATTTCAAGGTGGATCACATGTGATTCCTCTTGTAGGGAAGGGAAATGACATGGAAGCTCAGTTTCTGTGTGAAATCTTTCTTTACGGATACTCAATTTCCGTTTTCTAGTTGAAACAGATATAGAGTATCCTTGACTTTTTACACGGAAACTAAGTATTCGTTTCTGGTTTTTTAAGTTTTATCCTAAAACGTTCCTTTTTAATTTATTTATTTTACTAAAACTCTTTTTTTACCTATTATATCTCTTTTTTACCTATTATATCTCTTTTTTTACTCTAAAATATATATATTTTACCTATACAAATATATTCCTAAAGAAAAAAAAAATTGGGAAAAAAAAAACGAATAATCAGTTTCCATTTGGTACTATTTACATGGAAACCGAGTTTCCATGCAGTGTAGAGAAGGGGTAAAAGCAAACCATAGTGAGGTTGCATTGTGACCCATATCCATTCCCTACATTTAGGGGATAGGAAAAGGATATCCCCTACCATAGTGGTTGTCCTGAGAACAAGGGCTATGGGATAAAATCTTTCAACACTCCAAGTTTTTCATAATGGTAGAGATGCCAGGGCCCAGGTGGTTAGATTTAAGATTTCACTATGAGTTATAGGGATGAACTAAGTCAAGGTTTTAACCAAAAAAAAAACTTTGAAGCCATGTGAAAAAGAGTTTCAAAATAAAATAAATCCCTCTAAAATATTTTTAAAAGTGAAAACAAATTTCTTTACCGATAATAACATCTAATTTGATAAACTGTTTCATTTTAGTTGGGAGACTTAACCTATAGCCTTGTTTTCAGAGCAAGCACTATGGTTTGCTTGGTTAGCAAAATTTGCCACAATCCAGCAATGAGCAACCACTATGGTAGCAAAATTTGCTAGATTATGGTAGTTAGCTAAGTTATAACTTACCACAATTAATATCTGCAGTGCTGGTAAGTCCAGGCTTGGCTCGCGTGGTGGAGATGTGGTTACCACCTATTTTTATGGAGGGAACTATGTTTATGTTTATATTTTCAATACTTGGTTGACATTTTCTATATTACATCCCGCTGACACTCAATCTTAACCATTTAATAGACATTAACTGCTCTATATGGTTTTCTATATAAAACAACCGGGCTTCTTTAACAAAATTTACCCTAATAAAGTGAGTTTTTATAGTTTTTTTTTCTTCCAATTTTCAAATTGTCTCTTTTTAGTTCAATATGGTGAGGAGTTTTGCCACCGATGAATATATTAATCACACGAAAGCTTACGTTTCCATGGGAAATCAATAACATATTTTTCGGGAACAAAATTCGTGGAACCTTTATCCTAAATAACATGACTGAAACACGGAAGAGACACTAAACCATAATAAAATATATTTGGCGTAATCAAAAAAGAAGTGAGGGAGTATGTGAGAATTCTTTCCTTTATATACCGTCAAAAGAAGAGCGGTGGTTATCATGATGACTTGATAAGCTATTTAATTGAATTAAATTTTCATTTAATTAACTTACTGTATAATACACGATTTTCAAACTCGAGAAGGCCGCGAGCAATATCAAAGGAAATTCCAAATGCCCTTTAAATGTGATGCTTGTTAAGAGTTTCAAATTGACAGTCTTCCCGGATTTGATTATGAAGTCATCGTTCCATTAAAGGCGAACTCAAGAAAAAATAAATTTGAACCAAATGAAGAGGTTTATGGGATAAAAATAAAGCTAGATAGTCGAATTTGTTGGAAGTACAAAGAGATGGCGTCACATATATGGGAAAAATAGATAAAAGAGAACTAAGTTGTTAGTAGGATATGAAGAAGAGGATTATTCGAGAAGAAAAATAACGGCGCCGAAAAAGTAGTTCAAGAACAACTGATGAATATGTTATCGATTCACTAGGTGACAAACTAATGGAATATCGTCAACACGACCAATTACAAAAGGAAGCAAGAAGAAATAAATCTCAGTTTCATGACATCTTGACAAATAACCAACAAAAGATCCATAAAATACAAGAACAAGAAGACACAACTATAAACGGAATGTCAATAACGTCAACCCAGAAGAACGAAGTTACTATAAAAGAACGCAAACGAGTATTTTGAAGAGGTTGAATATAACCTACGTTAATAATTCAAATGATGATGAAATAATCCAACTTTAGATATGGTTTTTAATTCAGTAGTTGAGTTGTTATTATTGCATTTTTATTTTCTTTGAAACTGTGGTTTTAAAGTGGATCAATATCATATATCATTGGGTAATGTAGTTTTAAATTCGAATATGATGTTTTAAGTGTAATTTGATTTGGTGAAATGAATTTGATTTGATATTCTTCAATTGATGTTAATTTTTAAAATGATTTAGTTTGGTTCGCTTCAGTCGATGCTAATTTTTAAAATGGGTATAGTTTGATTTTCTTCGATTGATGTTAAATTTTGGTTCAGTGAAAAAACACCACATCAAAGAAAACATCGTGAAAAATAGGTTGCCTCCAATAGATTAAAGCTATTATATCCAAACGGATCTATATTATTAGCCATTTGATGACGAAGTCAAAAACCATCAACTATTTTAAAATTTTCAAGTTTTTCCCTTCTCCAAATAAGATCACCTCTTACCGCCCATTTCAATTCACCACAAATCATCTATTTAACATGATTTTCTTCTCATTATCTTTATTCTCTAGTCAAGATGAGTTTCTTTTTCGTCTATATCTGTTGTTCAAAAAAAAAAAAAAAAAAAAAACACAAGAATTACAATAGTGAAGAAGATTTGCATCTTGTTACTAATTTTGTTATGTTAAAGAAGGAAGGAAAATATTTGAATATGAAAGGATTTTGGTCAGCAGTTATAGAAAAATTTGTAGAATTATGTCGTTAAAATCCTCATAAGTTTATTGATACTGGAATTCAAAGTAGAATGCGTATAATGAGGAGAGAAATTGATGGATTCGCTAAGTGTCTTGCTGAGGTTCATCATATAAATAGAAACTTGGATTATGAGAATCGGGTAATTTTGTATATTTGTTATAACAATTATATTTAGTTTTTCTTTACATCATATTGATTCTATTTGCGAGAAATGAATATTTCAAAATCAACAACAAACCTTTCTTATGCAACTATAAACTTGCATTTCTAAAGAATAATGTTATGGTAACCAATAGTCAAGTTGTTGATGAGCATTAAGTTGTTCATGGGGATCAAGTTGTAGATAATATCTAGGAAAAAGATAATGTAACACCATTTGCAAGTCAAGTTCATTCATTTACCCCAATTTTATCTTCAAACAGTACTCTTACACAATTGTAGTCATAAACCTATTTAGAAACTCTTTTGACAACATCAATGTAACAACAATTGCAACTAAAGTCGCTTCCACAAACTACCAACAACCTAGATCGTTGTTTGACAATCCTCTTAATATTTTCACTTCATCCCAAAGAAGCAACTACCAATGCATCAAAGGAAACCGAAAAATAAACTCCACCACCTACTATACCATCGCAAGATTCAATCACGAGTGATGCATCCTCTAAACTCATTGAGTATCTTACAGAATCACAAAGAAGCAACTACCAACTTTTATCAAAAATACTAATTAATTAAGATGACAAATAAAACAAGCTTGGAAACTCAAGATGCGAGAGATATGAAATAATTGATAAGGATCTTCCAATCCTAACTCCGGATGGTAGAGCCTATTATAAAACAAAACAATAAAAAGCGTTGAAGAGACAAGCACAAGCATAGGCAGTAACAAAAGCACGAAGATAACCACAACCAAGGATAACACATGTATACAAAACCTCAAGAACCAACTTATTACAATCATCCTACAACCAGAACAACCTTCCTCCTTACTATTAGCAGACAAGAAGCGTTAAATGACTTTTAATTATATTATGGGTGTATTAATTACTAGTTTGCTTGGCTTTTAAATATTATTTATTATTTAAATTATGAAAATAGGCCGCACTGGGCATTTATTGAAAAAGAAAACGTACATAATTACACATTAATGGGCGGAAGTCGAGCGACAATTTGTGCCCCAACACCCTTTTGGATAGCTAAGCCTATCCTATGGAAAAGTAAATCACCTACTTTGCTATTGGCGTCATAGTTAGTCAAACAATTCTTCAATCTTTTGAGTAGAATGATGAAGTCTTCACCAAGTTCCCCCAAAGTGGAGAAAGCCAAAGCCCGGAACTGATACCCTTGAGATGCACATATGTCTAGGTATTTGTTGCGTTTGCGAGACACCGCCATGGAGATGGCATGTCCAGGTGTGAAACTACGAGGTCCAACACCAGCGAAAGGCGAAACTCCAGTGACGTCAAAACAGGTATCTTGACCGTTAGTCCAATTGTATATAAGAATGTCAGCCGGTTTGAGAGCGGTGACATTATCAGTCGAAAATCCCAAGGATACTTCTTTCCCAGCATCAACGGATGATCTGTGACAAATATCCATGACGACATCTCTTACCAGATTATGCCGAAATTTCTTCCCCACTTCACTTGCACAGTGTAGTGCATGGTCTCCAAACACGTCCATAATTCGTCCACAACATGAGCACGTACCATTTTCAGGGAACAATGGAATACCAAGCCTATATTGAGTAACGGCCCGAAACTGACGTGGCCCAATTGTTTGATTTAGACCCGGGATAGGGATGGTCTTTAAAAAATCCAAAGCATGGACTAACCGGTTACTTTGCCACAACATAGCATCCCGTGAAGTTAAGTCAAACTTAGGTGGTATCGCTCATCTTCTGACATCAAAATATTGTGTTGCCAGGGCTTTCATGAAATGTGGGGCGACACAGTTGATATCGGAAGAAGAGAGACCACAAGATTGGGTGAATCTTTCTATCGCGGACTGGTAGTTGGTGCTGGGTACTGAAGTGTCAAAAGAACTCAAGATGGTGTGCTGCAGGTGTTGCGTTTGAAGATGTGAGGCCAAGTAACAATAATGGCCAGTATCGGCCATTGTATACACACCGAAACCTCCCTCTTTAAGCGGCAATGTAGCAATTCTTTGCTGAAGCAACCCAAAGCCAGCCCCATCGCCTGTAATGAGGTACTTAAGATAACCCATTAAGTGTTGATCGTAATGATCTGTTGCAGCCTGCAATACTCGAGGGTGAGTGGTCCGTAGAGTGAAATACAATCGAGAGACCCCGGTACAATTACGTAATAATAAGAGCTCACACTGCGGGTCTTTCAACTGTTTTACAGAGTTCATCATACAGATAGTTTTCTCAGCTCTGGCGAATACCATGTCACTAATGAATTGGTTATCAAGGCTTACAGGTCCGCCGAGGAGCTTGACACCGTTGGTGGGTCTGCCTATATTGGCTGGGAAAACATCCTGCATGAGACATCTTGGATCCGGCACTGGCCAAAAAACTTCAGTCTTGCGAATATTCAAGTGTAATCCTCGTGCAACACCCTCATGCTGAATGATTTTGAGAGCTTTGGACACTTCCAATGTATCGCCTATGATAGTTCCGTCGTCGAGATACCAAGAATGCATGTCTAAGGAACAATGTGCAGCGATGTTGTGAACTAGCGGGTGTAGTACCAAGGAGAAAAGGAGTGGACCGAGTGGGTCGCCTTGTTGTACTCCTTGGGCTGATGTGAGGATAAATTCATTGTAGTATAACCTTGCTGGCTGAGCATAACAGAACTCGACCCAGTGGGCTATGCTAGGGCATCTAGATCTCACTTCAGCTATTAATGTGGTCATATCCACTAGATTAAATGCATTTGTGAAATCGACAAGCATCATAGTGGTGTCATTGTGTGTACCTTTTAGTTCCAAAAGCCGATTTGCTGCATGAAGAATACTTTCTCCTCCACTAGGAATTCCCACCCCGAATTGATGGTCACCTAGATAGGTATCCATTTCTCTTCCTACTGATGTTGCCGCAAGTTTAGAACAGAGACGTCTCCATATCGTTCCCACAACAATCGGTCGAAGCCCTCCGTCAGGCTTAAGTAGGGGAGTAAGGGGTGCGCTGGCAATGTATGGTCCTAAAACAGCAGGGCAACCACCTGAAAACCACAGATTCACCACTCCAACCATGGATGTAAGTAAATCTTCTGATACTGCAGCCGCAGGACCACCTAACACGTCGATCAAATGTTGCGCACGAAGGCCATCCCTACCGAAAGATGTGCCTTTAGGGAAGCTGCGAATGGAAGTCACCAGTGCTTTACTGTCAATAGAAACAGGTGCAGCTGTATGAGTATCCACAGGGATGGTAGGAGGAGGAGCAGACGGATGTTTTTGATGTAGCTTAAAAAGAGTGTCGGGATTGTGGGGTGCAACACCATTAGAGGATAAAATCCTAATGGCGGATGTATAGTGGCCAGAACTAAGCTTTTTCCTACAAGCTTCAACATTGGTCTTCCTCTTCTTTTTGCGTTGCTTCCTTGTCGTCTGAATCTCAATGTGTTCATGAAGAACTCGTTGCAACAAAGTAGCACATCCCTGTGGTTCTCTCCATAAGGACAGTGCATGATTAATGGACGCGGTTTGGAGTCTTTTTCTGTTCCCTGATCTTTCCTCCTGAGAATTCTTAGGGAAGTAAAGATTAAGTGTGCAGATAGGTAGCAAAAGTAATTGCAGCCACGCAGACAGATCCTTGGGACGATCCAGGATTCTATCCAAAGCAACTTTCAGAGTTCTAGAGAACAGAATCCGGCATTGTGGAGGGATACTTGTGACTGTCGTAATATGTTGCTGGAAAGCCATGTTAAGTGTCTCAAGTGACAAGTCGAAGGAAGGTTCTGCATGTGATAAACTGGAAGAACAACCAGCATCCTGTGGTGAGTTGGGCAGCACTGGTGGTGCTGTAGATTGTGAAATGGGCTTGTCAATTATTATTATTATTATTAAATTATTATTATTATTATTATTATTATTATTATTATTATTATTATTATTATTATTATTATTATTATTATATGGAAATTCTAATGTAGCGGATGCCATACCTCTAAGTTGATCTAATCAAAATTATTTTATTATTTTATTTTTACAATGAAATTTGAAACTGAAACTTGCAATGAAACCACCTTTGATTAAAGAACAAACTTTTTAAAAAATTTGTTCTGAAATAACCTCAACCATACTTAAAATTAAAAAGAACAAAATGTTCTACATTGTGTTTTAAAGAACAAAGGGGAAATTAAAGAAGGAGAAATAACATTCCTATTAACTATCAAACTCTAGGAGAAAACTAAGTTTCCACCGGTCAAGGTCAACATTTTCCTTAGGCGGAAATATAGTGTCACAGGTTATTAGTTAGTCTAAAATTAGGTTTCCGCCTTTGTTTAGCCAAGGGCCATAGCGCTTTCCAATCTTCTCTTGCCCTAGTTACATGTCTCAATGTTTCAGCCAAGAAATTGAGTAGCATAGTGCTTGCTTTAAGCATTTCTCCAGATATATTAGTAGGATCTTAGCCATATAGTAACTTCGCATGTTTATGTGTAACTTTCAAAACCTTATTAAAGTGATGCAAATTTATCTTGTCGATCCTAATGCATAAGATGTTCTTGTCAACAAGATAGCCGGAATCTGACGGAAAAGTCATAGCTGGAAAATTATAACAGAGTGTAAAAATAAAGTACAATACTTGATGAGGAGGGATCGCCTCACACTTTTATTATCACACTATTTGACGTCATTTTTGCAAATAAAAATCAAACCGTAATGAATTTGAAGCTAATATTTTGGGGATATGTTACTATTATATTTTTCTACGTTCCTACCGAAAATGAGCGTATTATAAGACTTATAACACCACCACCTATTACTTTAAAAATGAGTCGTTGAATATCAACGGAATTCTGGCCGTCGAAATTAAGACCGGTAGATTGTTTGGCTTTATATTTCAGAATGTGCTCATTTTTGGTAGGCATATAGAACTTGGTAAGAGGAACATATCCTCAAAGTCTCAGCTTCAAATCCATTAGGGTTTGATTATTATTCACAAAAATGACATCCAACGTGTGAGATAATGAGATAATAAAGGTGTGAAGGATCCTTCCTCATACTTGATACAATATTACTCTTCTCAGTCTTCTGGCAAGTAGCGGTCTGCCTTAAAGACTCAAAATTCCAAGAAAAAAATTTCAAACCACATTATACATATGAGATATTCAAGTCTGATCGACTGTGTAGAAAATAATTAGTGTTTGTAAAGTCGTTATTTAGCTACATGAAAAAATTAAATCATGTCGTCGGATGGTGCCTTCTCGTGTTTTTTTTTTGACGCATCCTCATACATATGGCCTTGGGAAAAATACAGTTTAGTACAAAAATCATTCCAAATATACGGTTTAGTCCATCCCGAGTCGACTAGGTACAAATTAGTCCAAATAAATGGAAAGTACCCTAATAACCCTTATTTACAATTTAGTCCAAATATATGCATTTTAGTCCAAAATGACTCATGATGATGTCAGCAATTTTAAATAATATCTAAATAATTAAAAAACAATTTATCTTTCAAACCGCTCGTCCAACATCCACAAATTTTATATATTCGGAAAGCTCTTTTCGAGATCTACAAAAAGAGTACCCATATGACTATATAATTTTCACTTTTTAATTTTCTTTTAATTCACACTAGTGTACAATTATGTATACATCGACAAAAATACAGAAAATTCAACATTCATGATATCCATACTGCCACTCTAATCTGCACATACAGACATAAATATCAACCACGCCAAGCTCTTGGTGTATAATGGATGGATTTGCATTGGATGATTTAGCAGTTAACTTGCATCCAGGATAAAACAATAAAACTTAAGAATCCACAACTTGAAAAAGAAGTGATAGCCTTTTACCAACAACCACATAAGAAACATAGGAAAGAAAACGATCTAATAAAAAGTTAGGAGATTATTAACTTAAAGAGACACAATCCATTTGGACCTAACTGCACAAAATTAATATGGCCTCATAAGATCCCAATACAGTGATTTATTGCACTTTACCGAAAAGGAGATTATTAAATGAACATGTTTCCACTTTCCACGTATCAATCACTAATTTAATGAATCATTAGAATTCGTGAGACAAGACAAGATGCACCTATTTGTACACACACAACTAGAATCTTGTACCTTAAGCACCAATAATAACAACATAAACACTACTAAATTCTTATAGCCCTAAACTACTAGGTATACGAAGCAAAATTGTGAAATAGTAAGCTAAAAAAAAATTCATATCAGCAAACTCGAACCAAAGTTTCCATCCCTGAAAAATCAGTGACATGCTACAAACCAAAGTGATCATTCTAGGGTTCAATAAAACTTCCACAACACAAAAAATATAATATCAACGAAAAAAAAGAACCATAACTTTGAAAACATGCATAAAGATGATCATTCACAACCACACATAAACCTATTTTTCATGGGAATTACACAGGTGCACCAATATATACACCGTTGTAAAACATGGGAAACCTATTTTTTCATGCAAAATACACAGGTAAACCAACATGTACACCCCTACTAAACATGCACAAAAAAATCACTTGTAACCACCCAAAACCTATGTAGGACAAGAATATCGCCATGATATTACTCTTGCGAGATTAACAACACTTCTGCGAACATCACCGCGAGTTCTTCAACAACACTTTGGGAGTGTCATAGAATGATTTGAAGAATAACGTAATAGCTGACGAATGAAGAAACACGAGAAGAGCGTGATTATCCTGTGATGGTTACAACGCTTGCGAGAATGGACATTATAACTACTGCGATAATATCGCGAGTCAGATCCGAAATTAAAGGACAAATTAGCTATCATCCACTATGTAACTATCCTATATAAAGAGACCCATTAGATTCAGAAAGGGGATAATATATTTTTGAGTGTTGAGAAAGTCTTGAGGAGAGAGAAAATTATTCTTCCCTTTCTTGTAAACATTTCTGAGAATCAAATAATAAAGTGTTGTTTTTAATCTTCAAATATATCTTAATTACAGTAAATTCTTATCAAGGGTGTAGTGTAGAATTTCCTGCAACTACATTTTGGCGCCCGAAACAGGGATGAATTGATGATTATTTGAAGATAAAGATAAAAATTGACATTGTGATTGGAAGGAATTTGGAACAATTAGTGAAAAATCTTATGCAACATCCAACAGATTACTAAGATTAATGGCTAGAAGAAGAAGAAATACATCAGAACCACCAACAACCGTAAGGAGGAGTAAAAGACTTGCTGGTGGAGAAACAAATGAAATGGGAGAATCTACAAGGATAAGAACAAGAAGAAATAGAACAAGGAATGAAGGAGAAAATAAAATTCAACAGCCGAATCAACAAACACCAATACAAGATAGAGATGTGGATTACGACAGAGTGAGTGTGCATACTTGGCGATCAGATTCGATGGAAGAAGTAGAAGATCGACAATTAAGAAATGAAAGAAGAGAAGAAATAAACCGAGAAGTAAATGGAGGATTAATACATGGAGATGATGGAAATGAAACAGTAGAGGTTTTAAGACAAAGAATACAAGAGGAAAGGAGGTTAAAGACGGAAGAACGTGCGAATCTAACAAGACAAAATCACGAGTTAAGAATGGAGAATTTGAGATTACAAAGTAGGAGATCAAGAAGTACTGCAAGATCAAGTTCAAGATCATTTAGAGAAGAACCAAGGTGAAATTCCCCTATGAGAAATGCTGGAGTAAATATCCAAGAGGAAATGCAAAATCCAAATGAAGAGCAACATCATGGGGAAGAAGATATGATTGATGATCGCTACGTTCCACATGGTGAAACTGTGAATGATAAACATGATAATAGAAATCAAGAGCGTGGAAATAACCAAGATGGTGAAGAAAATCGAGAAGAAGGTATAAGAATATTACATAGGAGAGAAATCCAAAGAAACCAAATAATCATTGAGGACGAAATTGAGAGGCATTATGCTGAACAAGCACGCCTAGCTTGTGAAAGGGAAAGATTAAGAGCAGAAGTGGAAGAACAAGAGTTTCAAGAAGCAATACGGCAGAATAATCATGACAATCGAGAAAGGACACGCACACAAAATCACCATATCAATAATATCAATGAGTAATATGATAGAATACAAAGGAGAATAGAAAGACAACGAAGAGAAATGATGAGAAATGAAGAAACTCGCAGAGAAGAAATTGGAAGGCATAATCAGTTGCGAATTCAAGAAGGAGGTGAATAGGAAAATCACAGAAGAAGGCAAAATGAAGATGCAGATGAAGATACACAAAATCTCGCAAGATAAGAAAGACATGAACGCAGAAGAAGAGAAGCTGCACTAAAAAGACCAATTGAGCAAAATTCAGCTGGGAATGAACAACTTTTAAGAGAGTTAGCAGAAATGAGGGGAATGTTGAATAACAGAAGAGAAGGAGGCCGAAGGAAACTTGATGAAGCCATTAAATAAGATGCGAGAACTCCATTCACTCAAGAAGTACAATTATGATGAATCCCTCTAAAATGCAATTTACCAGCATTAACCAGTATCTTCGATGGGACTACCTGTGATGTTCAACATGTCAAGGCTTATGTTAGGTGTATGATATAATGGGAAAACCATGATGCTATGTTATGCAAATACTTTGCATCTAGCTTAACTGGCGAGGCGTTAAAATGGTTTGAAGGCTTACCTAAAAATACAATAACTTCTTTCGACCATTTGCAAGCTATATTTCTGGGAGCATATATAAGCAACAATTCTTCGCGGCCCGGTATTAAAGATGTGTTTGGGTTAAAACAGAGGATTGGCGAGAGTCTGAAACACCTAACCATAAGATGGAAGACAATGTGCAGTGAAATGGCCGAAAGAGTGGATGAGAGATACCTCATTTTATATTTCATTAATGCAATGTTCGAAACCAATCTGCTATACATACAAATTTTCAGAATCAAAAATACCATCACAATGACTGATCTACGAGAACTACAAGAAGAATACATTGCTTTGGAGGAAAAACAAAATGAGATGGAATCATATCCAATCGCAAACACCAGCTCAATAGCGGAAAACGAGAGTTTACTTCCTAAAATGATTAACAATGTGGCGAGCACATTGCAGCCACAACAAGAGAAAGTGGTTATTGAAAACCAGCAGAAGTTAGTAGTCATGGGAAGTCTAGATCAAGAGGAGCATGAGAGAGAAAGGAATTATTACAATCGCAGTGGAAATAATAAAATTCAAAGACTTGATCAGCCACAAGAGACTTATGGCAGTCAGAGGCAAAATAATTTTAGAGGGCAAGGGAATCAAAGAATAATATGGGAAGAAATTAAGATGCCACCCCTGAATGCTAGCATAGAAAAAATTTGGGAGGCTATCATTTTGATGGAAAATATACCATCACCCTGGAATATGGGAAAAGAGCCACATCAAAATAATCGAAATCAAGAATTTTGTCCTTATCATCATTTTCACGGACATTCAATAAACGATTGTAGGAATGTAAAAAGAATAATTTTGAGGATGATTGATCAGGGAAAGTTAAATCATTTTCTAATAGAACATACGCAATCTCAGCAGTTACCACCAGCACCAGATATTCGCAGAGTAAATGCTGTAAAAGGAGCAGAAACATTTGTGATAGAGGTTGGAGCCAAGGCAAAGAATTTGTTTTGTAATTCCATCATACATTCGTACAAGACTATTGAGGATTTCCACGACAATGTTATGAGCATAGTATTCGCGAGAGACATAGATGGAAGAGAGATAATGAATATTGCGATAGTCTCGCTATTAGAGGAGTGGCAAAAGCAAACTATTTTTTTCACTACGCAAGAAGTACTAGAGCCTGGCGAGATGCATGACAACCCACTGGTGGTAAGGTTAGAAATAAATCCAAAACAAATAGAGGAAGAAGATGAAGAAAATGATGATGGTGAAATTGAGGATTCCTAGGCCATTAATAGAGTTCTAATAGATACTGGAAGTTCAGTTGATATCTTATTTTATCATACTTACAGAACCATGGATGGAAAAGACGAGGATCTGATATGATCAACCTATAAAATATATGGTTTCAACGACACTGCCAACAAGCCCAAAGGGAAAATTACAATGTGAATTCCATTAAAGGGGTTATCTTCTAAGATTCTATTATGCGTTGTGGATATTGAATCCCTTATAATGCCCCGATTGGCCGACCTTGGCTACATGGGATATTGGGTGTGGCGTCAACCTTCCACCAATGTATTAAATTTCCTCATCCTAATGGTGTTGGAGTAATAAAGGGAGATTGGGTTGATGGGAAGAAATGCTATGAAATTGACATGGAATCTTGTGGAGAAAGGTCAGCGAGGAATAAAAATTGGAAACATAACATCAAGAAAAAACAAAGAGGTGATAAGCTGATGGTTAATATAATAGAGCGGCGAGAGGAAGGAATAGTGCAAAATCAACATGAGTTACAAACTGTAGATGGCGAGAATCTCGCAGATGGAGAGAAAATAACAAAACACAACAAAGGGGGAGAAGCAAAAGGTAATAAGTGGAAAGGTAAAATGATGAAATTTAAGAAGTTTATGAATGATTTGTTGAAGAAAATGTTTCAAAAGGATATTTTGTTTGAATGAAAGAAATGAAATTTAAAAATTATACGAGAGTTGAAGTGCAAATAAAGAAAAGATCAAAGAAAATAAATTTCATCAGAATTGCAATATTCGCAAGAAACGCGAATAAAATTTCGCAGAGACATAAGAATGGAACGAACCTTTATGGCGTACACCCTAGTTCGCGAATAAAATTTCGCAAGAGGAAAATGTAAGACCTAAAGTGCGTCATATAAGGGGGTATCTCTTTGCGTGACTCGGGGATAAGGTTATACCGCTGCTGGAACCTGAGTCATGGAGATGTTGGGGCTAAATAAAACCTATCCGGGGGAGGTACCTTGGATTTCCAACTATATAAGGTTATACCCTGGTTGGACGACCAAGGATCTCTTCTAAGGAGTGCATAGTATGACTAAGGTGCCGAGGTACACGGTTGAGCCAAGGGTGCCCGGGGTGTACGAAACTACCCTGGCTATTCTTAGAAAGTCTTGGCTATGATGCACTCGGCCCGAAGAAAACCCCACTTAGGGTGCAGTCTTGTAACTATAAGCCATATAGGCATAAAGGACAAGAGGCTGCGAAACCAACTGGTTGTTGTTAAGACCGGATGTGAGGATCTATTTTTGTATGGACGATGTGCCCTCCTTGAAGGGGCAACCAGGGGGAAGATAAGGGTGGAACCTTCCATTAGGGAGATGATAAGTGTCTTAAGAAGGCAATGTCATGGGGCTTTACGTTTGCAACAACATTTAGGCCTGTCATATTGTTGCGTGACAAATATTCTACAGAGGCAACAAGCCAAGATAAAAAGTTAAGATGAGATCAATGAGTTTTTACATGAAAATGTAGAAACGTCCTGCGATTTCATCGCAAGACAGAAATGTCATAAGGCTTTGTTCTCGCAAGAGAGCTTAGACTTGTCATATTGTCGCAGATAAATTGAAAAAATAAGGATAAGGCAAGATCAATGGGTTTTTACATGCAAGTGTAAAGACGTCCTGCGATTTTTTCGCAGATACAAAATGTGGCAAAATAAGACCTTTAACTAGGAAGGCATGATAAGACCACAAGAAATCAAAATTGAATGACTGCGATATTGGTGCAGAGATAATGAGACTTGCGATATTATCGCAAAGATAGAGGCAAGAATATTTATATAGATTTTATTCACAACTAATATCTAAGTTCTACTTAATTTTTTCATATTGCAGATGAATAACAAGAGACAGGTATGGGAATGAACAGAATGATAAAATTGTTATTCATTATCATATGATAAATTTACGTAGAACGTTATTATATGATACATTTACACAGATAGTTAAAGATTAATAATCATATTGATTAACTATATTGTAGAAAATAATTATTTTCTAATTCATATAGATAGAAGCAAAAGAAATTTATACATCAAGGAACATTGCAGTAATATCACAAGAAGAAGGAGATGAATGTACAAATATTACAAGGAGATTAAAAAGAGAGAAACAAAACTAGTTAGATCCACATCATCCTCGCCAGATTTTTCTTCTTTATCTTCACCATCATCCCCGCCAGATTCTTCATCTTCGCTAGATCCTTCAGCCTCACTGTCAGAGATAACAAGGTTTGGAGTATTTGTTGGAACCTCCTCAGTGAGGCAAGGATACAAAGAGTGAGAAATGTTATGATCATCACAAACACCCTTGACGGAGTCATTGCGAACACCAACAGGGATATTACTAAAATTTGAAGTAGTGATCTTTAATTGTTCCTTCAATCTTGAATATTTTTCATTGAGAGCAGCAAGAGTCTTTGCGAGTTGATTCTTATCAGCTTCAATTTCTCCAATTCTTTCAGTATATCTCTTCTCAACTCCTGCGAGTATATAACAACAAATTGAAAATTATGCAAAGACAATAAGATTAATAACAAGAAATTAATGAGGAAGAACAATTAGCAACCTTCTCTTTCGAAAATCATGTCTTTAATTAAGGCCGCTTGTTCAATATTACTAACATCTACACCTAAGTTAGCTCTGGAGTTGTCAAGAATCTTTGCAGCCCAAGAAAATTCATCATCATCATTAATAAGAAGATGAGAACAGATTTGGTTTTCTCTTTCAATAAGAATCTCTTTAACACAGATAAGTCTATCTCTTTCAGTTTGAACTTTAAGAAGGGTTTTATGAAAATCCGCTAAAGTTTGAGCTTCTTGTCTAGATATACGATCTTTATCGTCAAAGAGATCACTGTTCTTGTCCCTTAACATTCTAATTTCTTCCTTATAATTGTGGTAAAAGCGTTTGAATTTGTTATCCATGTTTAAACAAGATCTATTGTCAGTTTCTAAGAGGCATAGCTTAGATCTGAGTTCATTTATGGAAAGAGAATTGATTATATCATTGGAGGGATTATTCAAAGAATTATTGAGAATCTCTAAAATAGTATCATCGTCTATTGGATTTGGAAAAGAACGAAGGAATACAACTTCGTCAGAAAGGCCGTAAACATCTGCGAAGAAGAAAATTAAGAAAAAAATGCAAATGGATACAAGATTAACGAAAGAAAGTTCCTGCGAAGAAAGTTCAGTTTCCAACTGTTTGATCTCTTCTTGAAGGTCAACAGACCTAGATTCCAATTTCCCGTGAAGACTAGCGGACTCATATTCCAACTCCACGTTCTTTTTACGAAGAACGGTATTCTTCTTATGAAAAGATACGCATCTCCTCTCCAAGTCTGAGGCAACATCAAAGGAATCTCTTCCAGTCTGCGAGGGAACAATGTAAATTAAGGCTTGGTGAGGAAATGAATACATAAATATAGTAAAAAAAGAGAACATACCAGAATACCAAGAGAATTTAAGAGACTGTGAGATATTGATTTAGAGATTCCTTGGAGGGAATCATTATCAACCAGTATGGGAGCATTGCAGATCTTGGCAAGAGCCTGGGATACCCCATTAAAAGTTGCATCTCCATAATCATTTGCGATACCATGAGTAATATCGCCAAAAATGTTAGATAGTTGGGCCATGGAAGAATCAGATTGAGAAGACTCCATTGCAGAAGGGATATCAGCATCAAAATCATCATCATTGTTGTCATTATCAGAATCATCACTTAAATTTTCTGGATTAGGTTGAGGAGTTGAAGAAGAAGAGAATTGGGTTTTTCTTTTCTTTAAGGGAGGAGCACCAGATTTCTATCTGCGAGGAGCAGCAGACTTCTCTTTGAGAGGGGCAGTAAATTTCCCCTTGCGACCAACTGTGGATTTCTCTTTAGTTATCGCAGGCTTCACAGGCTCTCTTTCTTCAATTTCCTGCGAACACAGATAAAGATAAGAAATAGAGGCAACAATATATTGTTAAGAGTTATAAAGAAATATTTCTTACTTCATCTGTGAGAGATTTGAGAGCTAAGTAAGTAGCAGGTTTCCCTAGCCTATCGTAGATGGCTTTCAACCTTTCAATCTGATAAAAATGAAATAGTCAGCGAGAATCTAAAGACATGAAGAAAATAATAATGGTAATTTATTATGCAAAAAATTAAGAAAACATACTTCTTTATTTCTCTCAAAGCCGATTGAATACCCACTTTGGTATTCTGTGAGATTCGCAGGTAAAGCATGGGTACCATAGATATATGGACCCTCTAGACATAATGGAAAAATGAACCATTTGTCATTATTGGAATGGAGAGGGCCTTGATTATTACCCGTATTCCAATCGATATCTAACATAAGAGCTTCATCTTCAGTGATGTTATCTTTCTTTTGTAAGTGGACACCCCAACAAGTGTTATCCTTTTTACAAGGGATTATATCATAATTTGCGAAGAATTTCTCCACAGTATACTTCGCGGAAATAATTGGAACATCTTTAAATTTAGGGTTCTTCGCAGCATCAGGGTAGCGAGATTTTTTACCAGCACCGCGAGTAGCATACTCAAGAATTAAGCGAATACAATCCCCACTCAACTGATATACCGCCCGCGAGAAATTCGCGTGAGAGAGAATTTTATAGAATAAAGGAAGTTCAGGGTCATATAGAGGAATGGGAAGGCCAGCCTCAAGCTGACCCAGCGAGATTATGATTTTCTCACGGTTACATGGAAAATCATAAAATAATGGAACAAAAAGTTTAGACTTAGGGTTTTGATTGGGAATGGTGGATAAAGTAAAACCTCTGCCTTGAAGTTCTTTTTGAATCCCCTCGAAAGCAACCACATATTTGCGACCAGCTGCAACCATTTTAGTATGAGAATGAAGAATTGAAAGAGTAAAGATCGAAAGAAAAATTATAACAGTAGCAGATCCAGAATTTACGGAAGAACAGTAAAATTGTAGAGAGGATAAAGGAGAAAGTAAAAAGAGGGAAAGAAAAGAATGAAAGAAATATTTATAGAAGAAGAAAGATCTCGAGAAAATGAATGTATTTATTGCGAGGAGAAGACGTGAACGGTTGGAATACAGTGGTTGAAAGGGACGTGTCAGAAGTTGAATGGAAGAAAAGACACGTGTAATAAATCTGGCAATAGATGCAGAAATGTGTCAGAACAGTAAAAAATGAAGAGGTGAACAACTGCGGCATTTTGATTCTCATGATCTCCCCCCCCCTCGCAGAAAATACATGAGAAGAGGCAAGATGTAGGATCATAATATCTCCATGATATTACTCTTGCGAGATTAATAACACTTCTGCGAACATCACCGCGAGTTCTTCAACAACACTTCGGGAGTGTCACAGAATGATTTGAAGAATGACGTAATAGCTGACGAATGGAGAAACACGGGAAGAGCGTGATTCTCCTGCGATGGTTACAAAGCTTGCGAGAATGGACATTATAACTACTGCAATAATATCGAGAGTAAGATCCGAAATTAAAGGACAGATTAGCTGTCATCCACTATGTAAATATCCTATATAAAGAGACCCAGTAGATTTAGAGAGGGGATGATGTATTTTTGAGTGTTGAGAAAGTCTTGAGGAGAGAGAAAATTCAAGAGAGCGGTTGTATTCTTGATTTCTTCCTTTTCTTGTAAACATTTCTGAGAATCAAATAATAAAGTGTTGTTTTTAATCTTCAAATATGTCTTAATTACAGTAAATTCTTATCAAGGGTGTAGTATAGGATTTCCTACAACTACAACCTACTTTTTCATGGAAGATACACAGGTCCACCACTACAAAAATGCATAAAAACGATCATTCATAACCACACACAAACCTACTTTTACTTGGGAATTCCACGGGTGCACCAATATGTACACCCCTACAAAACATGTATAAAACATAATCTTTTAGCTAAGATATTCTAATGCACAAAATCCTATTATCAGCTGAGACCAACATTAAGGTGAGCATCAAAAAGGGAACAAGTATATAATTAAACCAAATACTTTTCATCATGTTGCAACATCTTGGGTTGAAAGCATAGAAGCATGAAGCGAGGACCCATCTTTATCATTTTTGACCTTCATTCCCCCTGCAATTGAAATAAAGAAAAAGGTTGAGAATTTGAGACATATATATTTTACTAATGATCTAATGCCTACACAATCATTTGATCCCATCCATATGAGATAAGTAAAAGACAAACATAAAAACAAGGCTCTAACTTTCATGGGTGAACAAATATCTCATAATAACAACATAAACACAACTACATGCACAACACTGAAAACTACTAGGATAAGTCAAGCAAAATTTTGAAATAATTAGCTAAAAAAAATTCATACCAGAAATAAGAATCATATATAGTTTCCTTTCCTAACAAATCTACCACATGTTGCAAATCAGATTGATACATAATATGGCCTAATATAGGTGTACCACTATGTACACATTAAAAATCAACTTGTGTGCAATCATGTGCACAATAACAATCAACATGTGTACAATTATGTATACATTAACTTATAGGTGTACAATAATGTGCACATAAAAATTTAATATGTGTACAATTATGTACACATTAAGAATCAACATGTGTACAACTATGTACACATTAAATATTCAATATAAAAACATCTGAAAGCCATATTATACATGAGACCTGATTCATTCATAAAAAAAAATCTTATTTTATGTAACTTGTTATCCATAAAAAAAAAATGCTACATTATTTCTGCTCATTTATGAATGAATGAACCACAACAAAAGTAAAGCCTAATTGATATCTCCTAATCAGATTCATTTCTAAGTCCATTGACTAATATCTCCTAAAAGTATTTTTGCGATCTAAACGGCTAGCTAATTTGCAGCAGATCTAGCTAAACAAATCATTTACCAAGCCTATTTGTCTCGATCATAAATTCATTATTACAAAAAGAGGGACACGCATAAGAATAAATATCAACACCTAACTTCTAGAAGTTAGCATCACAACACCCTGGTTTGTCATGCATTTTGTTGAGACATATATATTTTACAAGTTACCATCACAACATTGGAATTTTCGGTAAGTTTATCAGTAAAAGTCTCTGTCTCTGCCTTGCAACCATTTTCTTGCTGAAAACATATTTTTAGAATAAGTGGAAACTAAAGTCACAACATATACATATACAGATCTAATACAAAAAAAATCTAACCTCTAAAAATTCACTACCAGCAAGAGTCATTGCACGATGAAAGCCTCATTTAGCTGACTGATCAAGATCGACCCAGTCCAGATTAAGCCTTCAACCTCTTGCAGAAAGACCTGTGTTATTCACATATCTTGGAGGAAGATCTATATCATCAATATCATCAATTTCCTGTCACAAGTAGAACAGAGCAACAAAGCTTCAATAATTAGTCTTGTCCGAAACACCTCACAAACGAATCTATCTTGTTCAAAATATTTCACATTTAACATAATTCTAAAGTACACACATATATTTTACCTCCATAAAACCCTAATACTAACTAGAAACTAACGCATACATAAGCTTATGGGATATATGTCCACCATCTTGTGATTTTTATCACATGTGCATAACAATGTACACCTGTATTAAAAAGTGCACAACAATGTACACTTGTTTTACAGATGCGCTATTATATACACATGTAATTTCTATCACATGTGTACAACAATATACACTTATATTATAAGTGTACTAATATGTACACATGTAGTTTCTTTCATGACCAAAACTCGGCGACTCATAGCATCACTAATACGACATCCAAGAAATTAAAAAATATTTTTCACTAAAATTTGTTTAAGAGTCTTAGAGTGGGCTATTATGCACTTATATAATTTCTGACACATGTGTACAACAATATACACGTATATCATAGGTGTACCAATATGTACACATCTAATTTCTATCATAACCAATAGTCAGTTACTTTTCAATAATAGTTGAGCACTAATCCAGCTATACATGATTTGTTAAACCAATTCAAATTGCCCTTTATTTTGCTGTTAACACATACAAATCTTAGGTACATGATTATCATAACCAATAGTCAGTTACTTTTCAATAGTAGTTGAGCACTAATCCAGCTATACATGATTTTTTAAACCAATTCAAATTTCCCTTTATTTTGATGTTAACACATACAAATCTTAGGTACATGATTAGAATGTCATGTGATATTCATCAAAATGGGAAATCCCAATTTGAGATCAACTCACCAAGAGCAGACCCTGAGCAGCTTCATCAAGGTTAGGATCAGATGACGTCTTATGGGGAGACCAATGTGGATATTTACCCTTGGCCATTGATATTTATTTGGAGTTTTCAGCAAGCAACTTAGCATGTACGTAAAGGATCAGTCAGTTTAACAACTACTTTTGGTAGTACTATAAGTTAGTTACTTTCATTGATCTATGCTTAGGAAATTTTTTGGAGTTTAAAGACCTTAACTAAGAGCACTACTAAACAGTAGACAGTAGTTATAGGTTGGTTATGCAACTTAAGCTAACACTTCCACTTCTTGGTCAATTTTAATAACTAACTCAACCTTTATACAATACTCAAAAATCTATGGCATGAACAAAAAGATAAGACCTCGTTCAAATCTTGGGGGAGGCCGATATTTAGTTGGTTAAAACTCAACAACACTTTAATATAAACATGTAAAATGTCATATATCTGTATATAAATGAAGAATTATTTAATAAGGATACTTTTACCTAATTTACCCAGAAGTCACTACCCATGCATCTTCACAAGGATTTGATTGTACTCTGGCCTTTGTGTCTGCATTCCAATCAACACAACAACACGAATAAGAAGTTGAATGATTAACATGTCTTTGTGGTACAAATGCATATCCAGGAATGTAATGGCAGTCAATTTACACACAACAACGTGTACCCGTTACATCCTTGGATTATATAACTAACAAATGATGCTTCGAAAGAATGCACCATGAGATGTACAACTATGTGCACACTAAAAATCAACATGTGTAAAATTATGTAAACATTAAGAACATAGGTCTACAACTATGTGCACACTAAATATCAACATGTGTACAATTACGTACACCTTAAAAATTAACATATGTACAACTATGTGCAAATTAATAATTCATTAACAAATGTGCACAAACTGGTTTCCACCAACTCCTTCATTCAAATCATGAAAATTAAGTTACAAAATCTACTAAGAAAGAAGATGATCACATTTCGAGTTGTGAATTAAGGAATGCATATTATATGGAATCAACAATTTCTTTTTTGAAGACGATGATCGCATCTCGTCCATCATTTTTTCAATGTGATTAGCATTAGCACCAAATGAATTAACAAGATCAACAAAGAATTTAAAAAACAAGAACAAAGAAAAACCGTGAACAATGTACCCATCATATTGACAATTAACATGTGTGTATAATTGTGTACACATTACTGTTTACTACCCAGCTTCTTTAACAATATTACTGATTTTTCTAGTCCAAATCTAGCTTACTATTGTAGATCCTCCCAGGTCTAATGCCATCCTGAATTTGAAAACTAAGATCCACAATTTAATAGTATTGGGGAAAATTTTACGTTTTACTGCAATGTAAATAAACATATTTTCACATAAGCATATTGATTATCGCAACAAATTGACAATCATTTCCAGTAACCAGATGTTACTATTGAATTCGTCTTATTGATCTCATACATGAGTATGATAAGAAAAATCCACAAAGTTGATGAGAACATTAAGTTTGAACTTCCTTGTAATCCTAAAAACCTACTGTCCAAGTAAAAAATGTAACAAAGGTAGATCAGTACAAAGAAAAAAATATTAAAAACCACTACCTGTTGATCCATTTACATCTCTTCCACGCAGGTCTTCTCCATAATAACATCTACATGATCATGAAGTCACTTCAACTAATCATCCAAACGCATGAATAAAAAACAAATAACAAAAAAAAAATTGTACATCAAATGGAAAAAAATTGTATACCGTTTTGTATTATTGTTTTTCAATAGATCCAAGTCCTACACATCCCTCATCAATCCATTTCCAATATTCAAATAGTAAATGAAAAAATTATAACACAAAATAGAAAAGATCTTTGAACCAAAAAAAGATTAAGCATAAATTGGATTCAACAATTTGATCTTAAAATTAAATTCCAAAACAAAAATAAATTAGCAAATCGCAGATCTATCTTCTAGATAATAGCTGAAAATCACTTAAAAACTTAAAATCAAATCCAAAACAGATCAAACCTAGAAAATCAAGAGGAAATCAATCAAATAAACATAAAAAGAAGGATCAAAATACTACCTTAAGAACGAATCTATATTGAAGAACAACAACTCTAAATCGCCTCTGTCTCTATCTCTCTCAAAAAAAAAAAAAATTGAGATCTAAAAAATAAACATGATATGGGTAATTAGGGAAATAAAAGAGCTCGTATTTTTTGGATCGGATGAAATTTGGACTAACTCGTCCGAAGTTTGGATGAAACTGTTCAACCGAGGGGATTTTTGGACTAACGAGTACTGGGCCTGGGAGGGGAGGAATAGAGCGTCCAAAGCCCAGAAATAAAGGGATTAAACGTTAATTACTACTATGGACTTTGCAAGAAAGCCTAATATTAGGTGTCGGTTCTCTCTAAAGTGTCTCATCTGTTGGAAAAATTTGGGTACAAGAGGATGAAAACTAAGGACAAAAGAATGTTGTATTAGGGTTCAAGGCTCTAATGAAAGATTCTTTTCGACAATTATTCGACCTTTTCCCAATTGAATTGGCGAGTACAAACAGGTCAATGAATATCGCCGTCAGGGTACTTAAAGCCCCACAACAGTGTTGGATTCAAAGCTTGTACAACCTTGACCCAACCAGGAAAAGACTCATGAATCCAGGAGAAAGCACATGTCCATTAATGTGCGAGCTACGGAACACACTACTTCCTGAAATCAATATGTGTGGAGGTTCCGGCTTTATCATAAGGGGTACTTGGTTCAAGATTAAATTCACCATAGGACCTCGATGAAGCTTTGAATATCTTACACTAAGTGGAGGTTCAAACCCAAAAGGTACCTATCATTTATGTATTGGTTTCCACGATGATGCTTTGTCTCAACCTACCTTGAAATACGCTGGCTTGATCCCACTCGGGCACGTAGGAAGTCACTTGAGTGATGCAGCCAATTCTGTTTTATAAGTTTTACTTTATTTTCATGTTTTCTTTTTTTGGTTATTGAAAATAGGGGGAGATTGTTGGATATTTTCAATAACATAGAAAATAAAATATTTTCGTTTTTGGTTTGCCGCTACGACAGGGGAGTGTCCTGTGTTGAATTAAACACAATGGATGTTAGTTGGAGATCAAGAGGCACCTCTAATGGGTGTGATGGTTCACAAAAGATACAACCATTCACATTAGACACCTTATGTGTCTTTTGGAAATGAAGAGGCATCTCCAATAGGCATGAGTCCCCTATAAGTAGTGATGTTTTGTTTACATTCATATAATGAAGAACATCTAAACTCTATTTGTTTTCCTCTCTAACAAGCATCATCAGAAACAAAACATGTGTATTATTGGTTGGGTCAAGGTTGTACAAGCTTTGAATCCAACACTGTTGTGGGGATTCAAGTATCCTAGCGGCGATATTCATTGACATGTTTGTACTCGCCAATTCAATTGGGAAAGGGTTGAATAATTGTCAAAAAAAAATCTTTCATTAGAACCTTGAACCCTAATACAACATTTTTTTGTCCTTAGTTTTCATCCTCTTATACCCAAATTTTTCCAACATCGTCATAGTCGTTCTCATGTCATTCAAAATGGTTCACCGCCCTATTTTGGCCGTAGGGTTTTTATTAACGTACCCTACCATATGATTCCAAGTTGCTGTCTTTGCGAGACACCTCTAAATTGAGCACATACATATGTGTTCAACTCACGAGCACAAACTGAAATTGAAAAAAATAAATAAAATAAATACGTGTATACAGATTTATGCAAGACAATGCTTGGCTGCCGCAGAAAAGAAATAGAGATATTCATAAATGCACAGTTAGATGGAGGGTGGTCTTAATCAACTGGACCTCCTTGAATTATGGCTAAGTTTTTCCGGTGGAGAGGTGACACCGGGACAGGATGAGTCTGGTGGCAGTTAGGGTTGCCCCAGGTTGTTGTACGGTTTTGTTGGTTGACTCTTTGTCAACCACTTGTCATGCTAAATTAAACAA